>OX402567.1:6275000-7525000 GCA_948098915.1 Lampropteryx suffumata
GCGTTTCTTAAAATGTATAATACAACTCAAGAAAGTTTAATAGTTGAATGTGTGTGAAAATAACCAATGTGCGTCTCTAACTATTCGAAGTTTAAAGACCCAATGATAACTATGAAAGCTAGTACGAGTTAAGTACTAGGTATTATCGATTTACGTCGATGTAGCTTGAATACGACTATAGTTAGGTAGAACTACTGCTTGCGATTATAAAATTACAATGTTGAATCTAAATTCAGGTCATGGTTTTACTACGTAAACTAATTGCATTATTTCTGACCTAATTTCGTATCGATACAAATGCGAGTTTAAAACAAGTATAGGTATTGTAAAATTAAACAAAAATCTATATAGGTACCTACCTACAATTACTAATTAAATAGAAACAGACAGATCAACCTACTTACACCTAGTGGGTCATAAAAGGAGTTTAGGTACACTTTGATCCTTTTACCACACTGGTAAATAACTAGTGACACGATAATAATAATATTTTAATCAAATACTGAAATTAAATCTTTTCGTGTGAAGCAATCAATGACAATATAATCGAAACCTACATTGGTAGGTAGGTAAGACTTACCGTAAGTATCGATTTTGTTTCGATAATTTCTCGATTGTAGTATTCACCTTGATTGAGAAACAGACAAAAAATCTTGTGATACTTACCTACGAGATATTTCATAACCGCCTTTGTAAAAATATACCTATCTAACACAAATGTCTGCATCGTAAAAAGCTTCCGAAATTATCTTCACATGACCCATTAGAGATTTTTTTGGTCCATTTATTTTTGGACACCTAAATCGTCGATAAACTTTAATCGGCATGACCTCCTTTCAATAAATGTTTCTTACCTTCATCAAACTTTTGGCACTCCTCGGTGCTGTAAGCGATAGGACGAGAGACGAGACTGAAAAGACACGGGTCTGATTCCCGCGTCGGGACAAATGTTCTTCTTCGTTAATGGCATGTTTCATAAGATGTCAAGTGTATAGATTGTTTATAGTAAGACGTCACAAAGTCGTATGTTGTCGTTATTCATTAGTTATTTGATATAAAATTGTGTATTTCATATAAAATAATTATGCAGATTAGTTTTGCTTTTATTCAATACAAAGCTTTTATTCCAATTATTCAAACCAGAGTCAATAACTCTAGCTTTATTTAAATAAAAACACCAACATTACTAATAAAACCGGAAATAACTCGAGAAAAATAAATAATATAAGAGCGCAATGTTTACTTGTCAAGACGGCCAAAAAAAAAACATCGGGACAAATGTATGTCAGTTGATTTTCCGAGGTTGGTTATGGCTGATAGGTTATGGTTTCTAATGCCCAAACTCGACTCAGGGAATCTTGAGAACCTCACTTCTCAATTCGTCGGAATCTTTTTACTTTTTTTTTTTTTTTTTATGTACTTACTGTTCACCGATTACTCGAAAACGGCTGAACCGATTTGAACAATTTTTTTTTGTTTGAAAGGGTGTATTTCACAGCTGGTCCCATATAAATTTTATCAAAATCGGTCGGGCTGAAAAATCAACGAAAATTTCATCTACTTTCCACTAAAAATGTATTATAGGCTCAAATTTCATTCAATCAAGTCGGTTTCTTTTTAGTTTTTAAAACGTAATTATAAACAAATAATTTGTCATCATAATATTGTTTCAAAGAATTCCATGAGGAAGGGTCCTCTGGTGGTAAATCCATCATACGTAACTAGAAATGACAGTGTAAGTGTAGCACTTATGGATAAGACTATGAACTTCCTGAAGAGTCACTCCCTTATTGATGGCCACCTTGATACTAGTTAAATAAATCGTTATTTAACTGGTTTTAAAATACCATGTACTGTACTGTACATTTGTGCCATTTGTTGTGCGGAATTAATTCGGTAAAATTACAATAATCACCATAATCTTGTATCCTCTGGAAAAAAGTCTTCTTATTGTGTCAATAGTTATTGCATATCACCTCGCGAACCAGCGTGGTGAAAGGATTAAAGTGCGCATAAAGTAAATAAATATATATTGGTGGACAATGCACACAACACCATCTAGTCCCAAACTAAGCATAGCTTGTATTATGGTGTCTAGATGACTGATAGAATACTTATATATTTTTATATACATACTTATGATATTTTATAACACCCAGACACAGAACAAACACCTATGTTCTTTACAAAAATGTTTATCCTGGGAGGGAATCGAACCCTCAACCTACAGTGCAGAAGACAGAGCTACTACCAACTGAGCTGACAGGCCAGTCGCTGAAAGGCTTTTTTCGTGGACTTGGCACGTCTTCGAACTTTTTAGGTTCAACGACATGCCAGTTTCGTCACGATGTTTTTTTCCCATTTGAGAGTACTGGTATAAGCGCACATATATTTCTCGACAGAAAAATCCATTGGTGCACAACCAGATTCGAATCCACGACCGTAGGTGCACAAGGCAGGGTCACAACCACTAGATCATAAGTGGTTTGGAACGAAGTAATAATAGAGGTTCTTGTCCACAGACGCCGTGCCATCGAGTCGACACCACACAGATGCCCATGTACTTATGATATTAGTGGACCTGTGAGGCTATGGAGATGACACATCAGTCCGGTGCGGAGGCAGAGAGCCTTCTCCGACCCGACCAGAGGCAAGCAGTAGTCATGCCTGGCCAGAGACGTGAGTATTACCTTTTTAGGCAGGGCGACGTGGACACTTTTGTGTCTTGTGGCAGATATAAGCTACCGATGAATATTTGATTTCTATAGAACCACAGTATGAAATCATCCACTCCCTGCGCACACGTTAACATTTTTTGTGTCCAGTTGCTCCCACTTAACACTTACTCATTGAAGATCGAAAAGTGTTCGGTGTCGGTAACTGGAAACTCAAAGTCGTCAGTTGAAGACACAAGCAACATTAACAAATTTCCATACAATATTGTACTGAGTTTCTTCATCAACTTCATCGTGAGATTGACGGAAAACAAGGAACGAATTGTACCAGTGGCCAGTAGTAGCAACGGGCGACTGTGTCCGATCACCGCTACAGGACACAGCTACGACACAGGGAACTATGGTTCCCTGTGATGGTGTGCCGTATCGGCAACAAAAAGTGTCTACGTTTGCGCAGCGCCTTAAAGTGGAGCATAAAGTAAAAATGTGTCAGTGAATTGTTCTGGTGTCGGAGATAAAAGTCATAGAATAATTGTCAGTCAATTGAAAGTCCTCACGAATCGCTTTGGCTATTGAATAAGATTGAGATAGATATATGCACATCGTATTGTACCATTAACCAGTCACTCCCGAATCGTATTACAAACCTTTACAAGTACAAGTAGCCTGTAAATAACTCGTAAATTCAAACAGTACTAAAGCCGAGAGATATTCTCCGAGTAATGCGAGTTAGGAACGAGGAATCTCCTTTGTCGACCAATCTATGCATAGACGCATCAACAAAGGACGTACCACATTATAAGCGCATCGCGTGTCGCAGTGTAGAGCGTAATTACATTATCCTAAACATAGTAAACTCAATATTTATGGTGAAGTGTAGGTAGCGGTGGCGTCATCTCTGTCTAAACATATTGTAATACGACTTTAAAAGATTATGAAATAAACACGATTTCTATTTGCTTAGATAAGATAAGATAAGATATTTATTGATCTCAGGTAATTAGGTTTACAATAATAAAAACACTGTCATTTAAACTAGGAAATCCTGTGCTATAAATGACAGTTTCGACTCGCAGTTTGACAATTTTTACCTATGTTGCTGGTCGATTACAATTTCACAGAGTCAGATTTCGATTTGAATCTATGAAAAAATCGATGACAAAAATTAGACAAGTTAAACAGAAACAAAAATAAATAAAAAAAAAAACTAATACTAAATAAAACTATCAATACTAATAAAGTACTTAAAAAATAATATGTACGAGAGTAGTTATAACAGGTGTATAGAGAAGGAATATATACCGCTGTGGAGTGGTGATGTATATATACCTATTAGTGTTCAAGTGTTAGATATGGTTAAAGCGTAGTCGAAATTTAGACTCTTAAGGCTTAGTTAATTAATTCGGAGACAATAATTACATTTTAAAAGCTGAAAGGAAAACTGACTTTATTGAATATAAAAAAATACAACTAAATTGAGAATCTCATCCTTTTTTTTCAAGTTGGTTAAAAAATGTTTTAATTTAACGCCTTTTGGTACTCGAATATTTTTTCTAAATTCGTAAAGACCAGTGTAAAGTCACAGGAGAGCCAAAAAACGAAATTTCGTTTAATTGAATGATATATTTTTCCAGCTATTTTGATTTAAAAACCTAACTACTGAAACGATTATCATGAAGTTCTATGTGATCAATCGGAAAGTAAATTTTCACATTAAAAAAAAATTGTTTCAAATCGCTTCATAAATTATGAGGTATGAGGTAAAAAACATAAAAAATACGGAAAAAATACGCTTTCACCCTTTCTTATGTAAAAATGCACTGAATTTTCACAAACGGTGCTCTTCGAATGTTAGCCATTGGTTCTAATTCCGACCGTCATCAGGCACCTTTGCAAAAAACCTTGCATGAAATGACATTGTATTATATCATTCTGATTTATGATCTGCTATTGTTTATTGTTTGTCAGCCCTTTTTATTTATTTTATTCTGACATTTGTATTCTCCTTAGTTCTGGTAAATATCTACTTCTTTGTTATTTATCTTCTTCTTCTAATTCAATATAAACAATTGACACTGGCATGCTAATGTCATGCCAGTGTTATGTGTTTATAGTTTATGCTTATATATGTCACAAAGTCGTATCTTGTCGTTCGTCATTTGTTATCCCTACTAATATTATAAATTTGAAAGTAACTCTGCCTGCCAGTATCTGTAGCTGTAGTCTGTCGGTAGCTATCTGTCTGTTACGTTTTCACGCCTAAACCGCTTATCCGATTTTAATGAATTTTGGTAAAGAGATAGATGGGACCTTGGAGATGGACATATGCTACTTATTATGGAGGTACCACGCGTGCGAAGCCGCGGGCAATAGCTAGCTTTATATAAATGGTGTCTTTCATATTAAATAACTACGAATTACTTTTGCTTGAATCACCAAGGAACACAATGCTTTTATTCTAATTATTCACACCCGAGTGAAAAACTCTAGCTCTATTTAAATAAAAACACCAAAATTACTAATAAAACCGGAAATAACTTGAGAAAAATTAATAATATAAAAGCGCACTGTTTACTTCGCAAGACAACCAACAATAATCTTCTTAATTCTTCTTCTTTATTAATGGCCTGTGACATATTAATGCCAATTTTGCCAGTGTCAAGTGTTTTAATTCTTGTAAATATCTACAAAACTGACTTTATGACGAAAACAGTAAAACAAACTCAGTTGACATTCGTCATTTGTCATTTCATGAAATAATATACTTCTTTTATATTTGCACTTCTAAATTATTTATTTAATCCTTATAACTTCTAAAACTATCATGGTTTTGAACATAATTTTCACTCAAAACAGGATATTTACCATGATATATGAGTTTTTCTGCTTCCCGATATTTCTATACAGTTGCATGCGTCATAATCACGAGATAAACTGACCAATTCAACTGTGCAGTAAGAGGTTGAGTGATTTGGAGTTGCCAGAAGACGAGTATCGGGAGATCTTAGGTTACGGTTATAGTTGTCAGAGAGGAAGGAAATTAATAGTTTTTCTCGTTTTATTCCGTTTTATTCCATGTTTTATTCAGTAATCTTAGCGGAATTTTAATAAATAAATTGTGACTACATAGGACAATAATGGACAATTGAATTTTAAGTGTATTATGGTGCAATGTGATTTGAACGACGAGGAATCCCGAGGAAGTTCTAGACGGCCATTTCGCGATGACGTTTAGAATATGCAAATGACGATCGACTAAGACTTTATTATCAAACAATCACTTGACACTGGAAAATTTTTCGACAAGACAGATGCCATTATAGGAAGAAAAGAAGAAGAAACTTAGTTCACATAGACAAGACAAGACAGATGTCATTATAAAAAACGAAATTCTTATTTATTTTCCCAAATTTGTTTTGTGGATTGTTTATGATATTTTCTTGAAACTTATGGTTAGCTGTATTGATCGGTGATAGTTTCTAAAATTGTGCCTGACTTGTTTCGTAACAAAACATCAAAAGTTTACCTACTGAGTTTAGTGCTACCAGTAATTCCACAGTCTAAGAATGCTACAGTTATTGAACATGCGTGGAGTAATTTGAAGCAAGCATATACCCTCAGATCATCAAGGTACCTATTAGTGTTATATACATGCCTATCCAAATTCCATCTCAATGATTATCAATGTATTTATTGGCGACGCTATTACGATTCATTTAGATTCTAGAGAATCTTCATCAGGGTGAGTTTGATCTGCGGTTTGCTCTGCAATATCCATGTGCAACTCACGAATGTTTTTAAATTTACAAAAGTAATGCGGTAGTGAATAGATATAGACAGACACTCATTTATTTGTTACTCAAGCACACACAATCAGTACAAACAGGAAAAAATATTTCAGATTAAATAAAAGTGGAGAATACAGAGAGTATGTCATGTATCTGTGCGCCACAGTAACAAAAAGGTCTCGACTCAGCATAATATGCCTCGCCACTTGGACGTAGCTAGGCGCTGGTATTCTGTCGAAACCTTCCGAAAGACTCTGAGATATTTTTGTGGAGTGTTGTGTTAATCTTATAATAATGACTACTCATATAGAATAGAAGCACAATAATATACTATATTTGAGAGCTAAACATAATAAATCCAGATAGAATAAAATACAAAATCGTAATTACAACAATACAGTTACCTATGTAATCAAGAATTAATTAATACATAAATACTTACAACTTAAAATTTATTATTTTGATTGTTATACCTACCATATTTTTACTGGCCCGAGTTACGCTCAAAGCATCGTTACATAGCGTACCAGAGCGTTCATAGACTTAACCGTGTATACATAAACATTCGGTACAAACTTGATAAAGCAAGCAAACATACGCTGTGGGTGGTGTCGTATCTATATAAATTTAAGAAGCCGCGTGAATCATCGCAATTTGAGTCTTATTATCAATGACAAAAGTCCACTAGATGATTCATCTTGCCAATATCAGTATGCTACTGGTCTTATGATGATGGCAACTGTAGTTGTCCTTTTTTGAGCTGGCAGCTTTCCAGCTTGTTGGCCTTTACTTTTTGCTGGTATGAAACTGTTGAAGGAGCATTGATAGTGTAGTTGTAGCATCCTTGCATTCCAACCCTAAGGTCATGGGTATGAAGTTCGTAGTTGATCGTGCTAGAACGGATTATTTCTTTAAAACAATTTATATGTGCCACTGCGCTTTGGAAACAGGCACAACCCAGAACCTAAAAATTTTTAGGTTATCGTGCAAGCAAGCTACCACGTACGGTAGGTATACTAACTTCTGTCACAGAATACTTATTAGTACAAGTACAGACGGACTCTGCGAAAACATATAAATAAATAGCGACTCTTGCTACGACACAATAAAGCGAAATTCAGCTCGCACAAGAGCTTAGTGCCTAAAATTATATACCTACATATTGCCTCTCTTTTTACCACGTAAGTATCTCGTCTGGCGCGGCACTTCTCGAATTTGCGCACCTAAGAGGGCCCTTTGATGCCTGTAGCTTCGTATTTAAAATACGGAGTGCACCTTGCCTGCTGTGCAAAATGTGGCCATACACCTTAGGCATTATCAGAAAAAAACGAGTGCGTCTCGGGACGCCCGACAGAAGTGATAACAAACTAATCTAACTAGCGCTGGGTTAGAGTGAGAGAGGAGGAGCCTGTTTACCGCTGCCGTATGCGTGAGAGAAAGGGAACGCCGTAACGCGTTACGTAACGAAGCGGTTTACTCATAAGATGTTATCACTTCATAAGATCTAAGTACTTAACTAGAGCTCTTAAAAGTCTGATGATTGCATTTGTAAGCATGTTTGTTTTTTAACCGACTTCAAAAAAAGGAGGTTACTCAATTCGATTCGTATATATTTTGTTATGTGTGTTCGCGGATAACTTTGTCGTTTATGACCGATTTTGATGATTCTTTTTTTGTTGGAAAGGAGTTATCCCAAGAGTGGTACCATGATAAGGAAACCAAGATCTGATGATGGCATCCCAGAGAAATCGAGGGGAACTTTCGAAAATCGTAGTGACGACTAGTGCGTTTGTTTATTTTTTATTAAAGTATTTTAAAGCACTACTATTTAATGAAGGTCTGGAGTCGATCTGATGATGAAGCCGAAAGACAGTCGAGGGAACTCCTCAACGATTTATAGCAATTACCTGGTGTTTGGGCTTGATTAATTTGTATTGATGAGAACTGTACACCTAGATGGGTTGTGACTGTCATTAGGGGTCTGATGATGAAGACGAAGGTCAGTCAAGGGAACTCCTCAACGTTTTACAGTAGCTACCTTGTGTATATACATGAAGTCGGTTGTCTTTTTAGTTTTTAAAACGTAATTATTGTAAAATGCTTACTGAATATCTCTATTCTAGTTTCGTTTTATCCAAAAGCCACAATGGGAGGACTAACAATAATTGTTATCGGCTTAAGAAAACACTGCTTCTGTATCGTGTATAATAAAACTGATAATGTTATCTAAGAAACATTTTTGGTGTCTCGCTGTGTTGGTGAGAGGCGAACACTGGCAACTATTCATAAAATGAGTATTTCGCTTCGTATTTGCAAAAGACTTATGATACTTGTTAACCAGCAACCATTGCACGGCGATTATAATTAAGATTTCTGTAAAAGATACAACTTGTTTCTCAATAAATGTATGACTTTGTACCATTATCTTCAATAATTCATAATTCATTTATTTCCTTTTTTCACATGTTGGATGTACTTAAATAATTATGTCAACAATAATTGGGATTTTATACAGAATGTGTTTCACAGAGTATAAGTTAATCGGCCAAAGCCTCGTCTTATATTAACTCGAATGTAATGATAGCCTTTTTACAATATTCATAAATTCAGGGTCAGATTTAGATTGAATGTCAGTAGGAATTTTATTATATAACTAGCTGTTCCGTTCGCGACTTCGTTTGCGCGTTTTAAAAAGAAAAAAATATATAATTGTACGGACTGCAGCGCCATCTGCCGGGCTGATTTGTGAATCTGAACCATCCAGGGCGCCACCCAAACGCATACAAAAAATAATTCAATTCGGTCCAGCCGCTTAGGAGTTCAGTGACATACACACGTACAGTATAATTATATATATATAAAGATTTAATGGACATTCAACATTTAAATGTTTTAGTCTAGTCTAAGGAGTCAGAAGAACATTTACATTGTTTCTCATGTTATACCTATGTGTAACAAACTTCATGTTGGTGATATATTCCCTGATATAAACAATATTTTGATAAATAAATTAACTAATCATGGTCATAATGTTCAATTCTTTGAACTTATCTGTACAAGAGTCTATATTTGAGCCCTAAAATATATCTGACACAGCGTTTTTGCATTATAAATATCCTATTTGATTCTGCTGCAGTTTCCCAGAACATAACTCCGTAGCTCATCAATGAATGAAAATATGCATAGTACACATCCTTAGCAAGCCTTGGTTCCCCCTAATTTTTTAACTGTATACGTAGCAGAACTTAGTGTTTTTAACAATTCATCAATATGCACTGCCCAAGTTAGTTTTAAGTCCAGCCAGAAATCCTAAAAATTTAATACGGTCTGTTCCTGCCTTTATCCTACAAAGTGGGGTCGACACAACTGGTTCTTCCTTTCCACTCCCCTCTATCATGTTATCATTTTAGTCACTCCTTTTTATCATCTTTTTTACATGCATAACTCCCTATATTGGGTAATTTTTGTCTCTTATGAAAGCTATAGAAAACGTTTCGCATCTGAATGGAAGTCTTTTTCTATTAGGTTTCATGCTGCGCTGTTAGGATCGGCAGCTTAATGTACCTTCCTTTAGAAGCATACTAGTAGAAGCGCTCAGTAATGTCAAATGTATTGCATCCATAGTAATCTTGATAGAAGTTTTTTGAGTTTTTTGCTTTGGTTCAGAAAACAAATCAAAAAACAAATATACGCACGACTAATCCCCAGGTTACATCTGATTTCTAGTTGTTGCCTTAGTTAATCTGTTATAATATCCAAGACCTAATGTTTTTGGGGGTTCCGAAGTCACACACCGTTATAGTTTCGCATATCCTTACTAATATTATAAACGCGAAAGTTTGTATGTATGTTTGTTACTCTTTCACTCAAAAACTACTGAATGGATTTTAATGAAACTTTACAATAATTTATCTTATACTATCAGAATAACACATAGGCTATGATTTAAAAAGATATTGTGTGTATTGTCCAAAATATAACGATACGTGTCAAGGAAGTAGGAAAAAATTCTGCCGTACTATTCTGGCGTGCGCTGCAAAAACCGTTAGAATTACACAAAGTACTAATCCTGCGCAGACGAAGTCGCGGGCACCAGCTAGTCATGAATATAATGATCACGACAAGCAACCAGACAGACAGACTTTCGAAGCCTTCACTGCAAAGAACAGATTTTCTTTTCTGTGCCTCACTGAGCGTAGTCAGTAGTCAACCTATTTTATATTGTTCTAAAATGTAAAGCTTAAAAGCAAAGTATTTAGTATTTAACGGTGCTATGCCTTCCGGCTATTAAGATTGCGATTGTTTTTATTAGTGTATTTCTAGATTTACGGTTAGCGTTGTTAGAGTACACTCGCACGCAACGTTCAAAGTTTTATACAGAAAATCTGTGAAGCAGTTGTTTTTGCGCCTATGCGGCAGATTCAGGTTCGTGAATATTTGATAGGATGGCATAAAAAACAACGGATATGTGCTCATAACCTACGCAGTCTCACAGATTCGCGTATTTTCTTTAGAAATACCGACGGTATAGAAGCATCTCGAAATTAAAATTGAGATTTTTATAGTTCATAATTTGGTACCTACGTCTTGTACAAGAAAACGAACGCCACCCGGATCATTGATAAAATTATAACATATTTACCCATGCTGTATATCACATTGATATAATAGCAGTACTATATTTTTAGACCACCAGTGGTCTAGTGGTAGTGGCCTTCCGATATCTACTAAGGTTCGAATCCAGGCATGCACCAATGAATGTTTTTAATCAAAAAATGTATGTGCGCTGTACCGGTGTAGGAAAACATCGTGAGGAAACAGGCATGTCGTAGAACCTAAAAAGTTCGAAGACATGTGCCAGATGCACGAAAAGGCGCACTTTAATCCTTTCACCACAATGGTTTGCAATATTTAGTAACACAAAAAACATTATTTAATTTGTCCTTATCCTTATCAGTGTTCTCTTCATTGATAGGTGAATTATTATTTAGCATATTGCACCTTACCTTTTTGCGATAAATGGTATTAATTTTGATCCTTTATGCTACCTTTTCCAATGCCCTGTAAGTATTTATCATTTCTCTAGTCTTGGTAACTGATTATTCGTATTGAATTCAGCTGACCTATGCGTACGAATTGAAACTTTTATTTAGTTCTTTTGGTATGTAGGTAAGGGGTCATCCATTGATTACGTGAGGCAATTTTGGTGATTTTTCGACCCTCCCTTATCACGCCTTATCTCACATGAGATTTTTCAAAAATAATATTTTTAATGTAAATAAGTGAATCTTGAGATTGGGGTGACCCCTCCACCTAAACGCCTCATGTAATTAATGGTTGCCCCCTAATGTATAAATAAGTACCTACACCATGTAATAAATAATTTACTCGATTAACCATTTGCATCTGCGTTTAGGCATACTAACTAAACGTTGATACTGTTATCGGGGCGAGATAAGAAAACTGACATATTCCTGCTAACTAACTTCCATTCTTCTATAACGTGAAGGTTAATTACTGGGTATGGTGTTTGCGTTTACCATACCGAGAAGTGCCCCATGCTCTTTCTGTTTATTTATAGTCCAGTCCATCTAAAGGTTGCCTGGTAGAGATCGATATTAGCGGTAAGGCCGTCCACGTATTTCCTTTAATAGTAAAGTTATTGTTGTTGTAATAACGCTTGATAGTCAATAAAGAGTTATCTTTATATCTATCTAATTGTACTAAAAAGATCTAGATACATTAGTTTACCAACAGTTACAGTGAGTAACTGAGCCTGAGCTATTCTGTCAAAAACAATCTGGTTAGTTAAATAATTACGTTTTAAAAACTAAAAAGAAGAATTTATTGAATAATATTTGTAAAAAATGTATCTCCTGTTTTACTGCTGGATGCTAATGCGGTTTTTTGTTTCAAATGTATTTTATTTATATTTTTATTTCCATTTTCTTATCGTATCAGTAGTTACAATATCGAACCAGTGTGGTGAAAGTATTAAAGTGCGCCTCAGAGGCTTCGTCCGTGCACATAAATAAAAAGTCCAATACATAATTCCCGTTTTTTATCCTTAGGGCTTGTATTTTTTTTTCAAATTCAAATGGAACCAAACGAGAAGTATACCCTCTCAAACAAAAAAATAATCTTCCAAATACGTGCGTAAATGACGGAGTTCTGAGGTAACAAACTTTATATAAAAAAACACTACCGAATTGAGAATTGTTACATTGTCCATTGTTATAAGAAATTAAAAAAAATCATAGATCATTGGTTTAAATTCTGTAAAAAAAAACATCTATGTAAATTAGAAAGACAAAACGTCGAGGTGTAAGTATTGTTGTTTGTCTAAGACTTAGAATACACTAAGATTGACTAAACCTAAATTCTAGTCTGTCGATGACACTATTCATATTCACACTAGAAATGTTGCACTTAGCTCCACTTAAAAGCTTCCGTAGCTTATTGATTTGGCAGCCAAGCCTAGCGACCTGATTCACGAGCCGTATGTCCAAATACAAAGTTGAAGATAGACATCCGATTGTAGATCGGGAATTGAGATGCATTACGAAACAAGTGGTCGAACGGAATTGGAATTCGGTGTGTTCTGATTGGGGTGTGGCATAGTTCATCGTTCATGCCGTAAAATTGAATGTTTGTTTCTAGAAATTCAATTTAGAGTCAAAAGATATTTTGTTCAATACTATGAAACGTCTTACATACTAGGTGAATTTAGATGCCAATTCCACCTAACCCAAGCTCGAGAAGAACTGGCATGAAACTCATCCTGGTCCTAGCGCTTTTTTGCATGATCTATCTTATTACTAACTAGACTAACTACGAAAAACTAATACAAGAGAGTTAATACATTTCAAATGTGTCGGTTAACTGTCTGAGGGTAGAGCAACACGAGGCCATGCACTCTTATCAATAATATAGTAATTTATATTATAATACGCTTTCTTCGAAATACTTCCCTTTATGTAAGCTTTAATTACAGTGGTTTATCCCGTAAAGAACCTTTTCACTGCATATGCTTAGATTTTGTTAGAATTTGCTTAGATATAAGCATAAAATATGCTTTTTTTCATACCATGGTACAATAACAGTTGTTAATTCCCATGCCGCTATCAAAACAGGCAATATTCATAACTTTGTATTATTAATCACGCACGCAGTTTACCGACTCACATTCTAGACGATTGGTATCGTCGCATTTTTCTGAATCCATCGAGAAATATTGGCATTACAAATCACCGGTACACGGAGAGAAAAACATAGCATGCTTCTGCTAATAACATACCTCTACATGGCAAATACTACGGCACGGAGTACATACGTTAGATTCTGAGAGAGCTACGCAGAAATAATGCCTCTCAAAGTAAAGTCTCGAAGTTTCTCTCGTTTGACACTCATCTGGGAAGCTCACTGTCTGAGATGTCAATCACCAGAGGCTTTTCTCCCTCCAATGTTTACAAATTGCAGACTAAAGGTGTTCTTTGCCGTGAATTGATGGAATAAAAAAATGGCTAGTTTCAAATTTTTATTAGCATTTCAAACATTTTCTATCGTAGTACCTCCGAGGATGAAACGATTCAACGGCAGATATATTGTATAAACATCTTCGTACAATTACGATAGCTATAAAATATCGGCTTGCATACAATACGAGAGCATAACATACCTCTAGCATCGAGTGACATGGGATGACTATGTAATTAGTCGATTTACAGGCTCTTTGTTACAAGAGATAGTTGGTAATTATTGTTCAATACTTTCTATACATGAAAAGGATTGCGTCGCACTTTTACTTATGCAAAACGCTACATAACTTTAGTTCCGCCACTCTTGAATCTATCCCCTTCAAATTCCTCTCGTTCCCGCCCGACATTTTACAAAGGCAATGCTTTAACGTGAGTGCTCGGTGGAGTAGATTGTGCCCCTCCTTTAATCCATTATTCCATTACCGTGGTTACCGCCTTTCAAAGACTTGTCCTTGAAATATTTCGAATACGTGCCAGCTATCCTCACCGGGCTCAAATTATCACGAAACAGGTTCTCTCAACATTTCAAAACGTTCACAACTTGTGATTGGTAATGTGTTGTAAATAAAAGTACGTGCTCTTACTGAATGAGATTATCGCCATTTTATTTTCGAGGTCTGAAGGTTTGAACTGATCTAGATAGCTTGGATTTAATAACAATGTGAAACACTTTATTTCTTGCATGATGGATAAAGTTTTACCACTTACAAAATATTGTTGACACAATATATGTGGGACACTCATGGCGTGTGACAGTAGCTGCTGCGCTACTCACGATGGCACCACCGAATACCAGCGATACAGCAGCCCTCACACTTCTGTATCATATGCTGAGTGGTGGCCTTTTTTTCGTCACGGTACATGGACTACTTAATGTTATATTCGCACTATATTATTTGTTATGTGACGTTAAATAAATATTTTTTTATTCTATTCTATTCTAAATAATAATATATAATGCCGCACAAATTTACACAGCATCATACTGCCATACTACTTATAATATATTTTTAGTTATATACATACTTATTATACCTAGAAACACCTAGGAACACTGCGCCACAGAGGTCGTCAATGGCGGCAATTCGGTTGGTTATTTCTAAAATTAGGAATTGTCTAAAATATATTTTAGTTAGTCATAGCATTTGTAAAACCTATTCGGTTGGTACCATCTAACTAAATAAGGAACGATTAATTAAATTAGATAAAATTGAATTAGGATAAGTTGGTAACAGCAGAATACCAAAGTTTCATTTGACATAATTTTCACTCAAAACGGGATATTTACCATGATATATGAGTTTTTCTGCTTCTCGATATTTCGGCACAGTTGCATGCGCCATGATCACGAGATAAACTGAAGTCTTTGCGGGTGGATGTTATTGGCAGACAAAACGGTCTACCCTCTTTCTCAGTCTTTTACTGCGAACATTACCCCTACTACCGGTTTCACTGTCACTAACAACTCGATCACGATTACGACACACAACACTCACGGTATCTGGACGCATAACTGGTACCTCACTTTTACGATTTCCACACATCCTCACCAAAGGGTTCCAGGCTCCAGACAATTGAAAACCGTCTTCTCGATTGAAATTCCTGTGTTTGGTAATCTCTATTGCCTCTTGTACCAATCTTGGGATGTAATGTTTTTCAGTTGAGATTACCTGTGGATTGTGTAACTCGATCCAGTGGTTTGAGCCAGATTCTAGTAGATGTGTAGCTATGGCCGACTTTTGTGTGTCCATATTTTTGACCGCCCGGATGTGTTCTGTCACTCGACAAGCTATGGTACGTTTTGTTTGGCCGATGTAAGAGCTCCCACAGCTGCAGTCAATCTTGTACACTCCTGGTGTTTGTAGAGGAATCTTATCTTTAGGTGAGCGCAGGTAGTGTGAGATCTTCTTTAAAGGAGTAAAAATTGTTTTTATGGTCAATTTTTGCAGGGCTTTCGCAATTTTGTCCGTCACTCCTTTGATGTACGGTAGAAAAGCAGGTTTTCGTTCTACTATACATCTGTGGGGTTTAGGCCTTTGTCTAACTGGAAAAGATCGAAGCTTATATCCATTTTTACGTAGGACATGCTGAACATGAGCTAGCTCACTCTTTATGGAGTACTCATCACATAGGTCGAAAGCACGGTTCGTGAGAGACATTACAACCGAGTTAAGCTGCCGAGGGTGATGGTGTGAATCAGCATGGAGATATCGATCCGTATGGGTCGGCTTCCTATAAACCGAATAGCCTAAATTACCATCATCACGAATCTGTACCATCACGTCCAGGAAAGCCAAGCTTCGATCACTTTCCATTTCATACGTAAACCGCATCTTGGTATGTACGCCATTTAGGTATGCCAAAAGGAGTTCAATCTCATGTTTATTGCCTCTTACAATACAGAAAACATCATCAACGTACCTTTTCCACAACTTCATTGGCAAGGGGGCAGAGCATATAGCCAGGTTCTCAAAATACTCCATCCATATATTGGCCACTACGGGAGCGACGGGACTTCCCATGGCAACACCATCAATTTGTAGATAGTAATTTTCCCTATACAAGAAATAGTTTGTGGCCAGAACATGGTATAAAAGCTTGGCATATTCTGCTGGGATACCATTTCTCTGTATTCTAGTCTCTATCACCTTCATACATTCGGCTATAGGGACGTTTGTAAAGAGGGATTCCACATCAAAACTAACCATCACCTCACTCTCATCAACCGTTGTCTGCTGAAGAATCTGTATGAAGTGACGTGAGTCTTTCACGAAAGATGATCTCAGGCCTACAGAAGGTTGCAACACACCCGCTACATGCTTCGCCAACTCGTAAGTAGGTGAGTCAATCTGACTAACGATGGGTCGCAGCGGAGCATTCTGTTTATGCACTTTAGGTAGACCATACAGTTTAGGTGGCTGGATGTTTTTAGGGCGCAACAGGTATTTGGTTAGTTCCTCTCCTATAGCGTATTGGCACTCCTTTATAATTTTCTGGGTACTACGATGTATTCTAGCCGTCGGATTGTAATTCACCAGTTTGTATGTGTTAGTGTCTTTCAACAAGTTCAGGATTTTATCCTCGTATTCTGTGACGTTCATAACTACCGTAGCGTTCCCCTTATCAGCCTTAAGGACCAACAAGTTGGTATCTTGGCGGAACTCTTTTAACGCCATCAACTCATCCTTAATGTTGGGTTCTGGAGGTTTAGTATGACGTAATATAAATGCAATTTCCTGTCTTAGACACTCCGCGTCACTTCCTGGTATCCTATTATAACGAATGACCTCCTCCACATTACCGATCACTTTCTCATAAGGGATGCGTTTCGTGGTAGGGGCAAAATATCCCGTTTTGAGTGAAAATTATGTGCAAAACTATGATAGTTTTAAAAGTTATTTCATTTGACAGTCTAAACCTAATTTTAGCTAAAATTTGTTATGCTACATTTCCATGCTTGCCAAGCGTCGGCAAACGTCCACAAGCACAAACGTGTAAAGAGGGCGTTTGGCTTGACTGGCGTGAGCTTGTAGACGCTTGTCTCCGATCCGGTCTAGTGTTGGTTTTTTGACACAGATCAAAGGGCGCTTGCGACGCATTCACACGTTGGTGCGAGTTTAGTATAGTAGCCATTGTGATCTCGCGACGAGTGCACGTTTGTTTGAAAGCCAAAAAAGATAAAATATAATTACGTTTAAAAAACTAAAAAGAAAACCGACTTCATGTAATGAAATTTGAGCCTATAATACATTTTTAGTGGAAAGTAGATGTATTTTGTATATATATATAATATGGGTAGGCCAAATAAACCCACCGCTCCAATAAGACAGCGAGGTATCGAAGGACACGAAAACATCATCGATGTATACAATTTTTAGATTTTCGTTGATTTTTCAGCTCAACCGATTTTTATAAAATTTAAATGGGACCACCTGTGAAGTATACCCTTTCATACAAAAATTTGTAAAAAAATTCATACCCTTTCATACAAAATACAACGATTTGTGGACACTTGCGGCTTGTGGACGTTTGCCGACGACGCTTGGCAAGCATGGAAATGTAGCATTAGGTTGGTGCCAACAGAATTGAGGCCAATGTGTCATTACAGATGTTTTTAAAAGCCTGTGACTCGATTTGTAAAAAAACTGGCTAGAATACTCGAATACCCTTGTATCTTTAGATAAACAAGAAACTCACTTATATCGAATGTGGAATTATTATTTGGTTAACTATCTATTGTGTAAGAGGCAGTGACATTCCTACGATTTCCAGCCAGGGAGCGATGAGGTTATCATGTGTCAGCCAGGGCTTCGGTTAATCAAAACAAAGCGATTGTTATAGTTAGACATACGAGTGCCGTTATTTTGCCACATCGGAAAATTTATTTCTTTATCATGTTTCAATGTTTTAACTTTTATAATCCCTTACGCTGATGTTGACGTGAGTGGCTATTTGAGTAGACTTTTGACTTAATTTATCACTAAAATTCAACGATGACGAATGTCGTTCTTGATCTAAGTATGCAGCTAAGAAACCGGTCTACTATTTGAGGCAGATTTTCCGTTAACTGGTAAAAATCAATTATTTCAATTTGGTTGGTTTTTTCTTTATGAGAAAGCTAATCATTTAAAGTTTCTAATTCATTTACCTATCTCTATCGGGTCCGCTCAGCCTATAGATTATCACTATAAACATATGTATAATTAACGATGACGAATGACGCCCTAATTCTTAGTATGCAGTTAAGATACCGGTTTACTCCTTGAGGCGGATTTTTCTTAACTGGTAAAATCAATGAATTCAATTTGGTAGGTTTTTTCTTTATAAAAAAAGCTATTCATTTAAAGTTTCTGAATTTATTTACCTATCTCATATCGGTTCCGCTCAGCCTATAGATTATTACTATAAATATATATAATCAACGATGATGATTGTTCGTCCTTGATCTAAGTATGGAGCTAGGAAACCGGTCTACTATTTGAGGCAGATTTTTCATTAACTCGTAAAAATCAATGATTTCAATTTGGTAGGTGGTTTTTGCGTAAAAGCAATAAATTTAAAGATTCTGAATTCATACCTATCTCTATCGGTTCCGCTCAGCCTATAGATTAGTCTAGATAAGACAGGATTGAGGTCGCTGGTCCCATTTCCAATTAGGTTCATATTCTAGTATTGCCTACGGCATTGCCTTTAAATGCCATTTTATATTGAACTATTAGAAATCGTAAAATTTTATATTTACAATATTATTTTGAGCTTGAATGTACCAATTTGCGTCTAGAAAAACGTCGATTACAGCCGGTAATGTACCATTGTTAGCGAACAGCGCAGCGACGGCAATTAGATCGAGTTAAAAAGGGTCCATGTTATAGACTGAGTTACGACTAACGCGTGACTAGTAATTTGGGTTATTAGTTATTACACCGAAGAAAGGGTACGTTGGAAATTGAAGTTATTAGTATTTTAAATTACTTAAATGTAATCTCTGAACTGTACCCAGCCCTGGTCTAATCTAGTTCCGCTTGAGGGCGCTCAATGAGGGCCATCAGCATAAAATATACTGTTTAGTCAAAACCATACGAAGTGCGGAAGCGCTCATTTGAAATACTTGTAACGAGTGAAATCAAGCAATTCTTTGAAGTACTTGGTGTAGTTTTTGCCGTGAAAAGCTTCTATCTTAACATGTTTTACTGAACTTCATGAAATCATATTGTTGCATTGTTTTGTCGACTTGATTTATATTTATAAACAATCGTATGAACTTACGTTGTTATAATGATGCACTCGTATTATATAGGTATACTAGCGACCCGCTCCGGCTTCGCACGGGTGCAATGGTGATACTAAATATACTACAGAATGTCTTTATATACAACGCTATCTAAGAGAATAACATAACCTAAGAGATAGACATATATCATCGCGGACTTTTTTGTAGACCTTTTTAAGGTGTACAATACTGTAGTACATTGTTTTGATCTATGTTGTAGGGTTCAGCCAGCGTTTGCAATGTAAGCTCAAATAAAATGGGTTTATTTACGACATCACATTAGAAACCTATATCTATAATCTATGTAAAAAAACCGCATCAAAATCCGTTGCGTAGTTTTAAAGATATAAGCATACATAGGGACAGACAGACAGCGGGAAGCGACTTTGTTTTATACTATGTAGTGATGTAGAGTACAATCTTATTGACTGTAGTGACTATTGAATGCACTGTTCGTAGTCATCTTGCAAAGAGAGAACACAGGAACTGTGAACCACATCAAAATAGTTTTAATTAAATATCAAAATCTCTTTAAAACATAATTTATCTACAAATCCGGTTATAAAAGAATACTTTTTGTTGTTTTCCTTTGCTAACCTAAACGATCTGTTTTGAAGTGAAAGTTGGAAGTGTTTATTCTCTGATTTATACTTGAATCCCATTCTTTCAACTTAATCAAAATACCGCGTAAAAATAGATTTAAACGTTATTTATAGACCCGATTCAAGGTTTTAAGAAGTTTGAATTTATGAAGGTATCGATTTGATTGGCTGCGACCTTGATTTTGGTGAAGTCTTAGTTGGACAAGGACATTGTCTTTTTTTAATTGATTTAGTGTAAACAAGTTTAGTCGTTAAGCTGCACCTGTTAAAATATAACGTGTAGAGTAAAATTTTACTGTAAAAAATGTTAAAGTGCGTGCTTATAAGGATTTAAGTGTTCTAGGAGCTAAAAGTGTTAATTAATTTGTTGCAACAATGCAGAAAAGAGATTACAACACGTTTCCAAGTACAAGTAGGTTTCTTTTTATCCTTACTAACATTATAAACGCGAAAGTTTGTATGTAAAAACTACTAAATGGATTTTAATGAATCTTTACAATAATATAGCTTATACATCAAAATAACACATACTCGTACTTAGGCTTTAATTTATTTATTATAAAAACATTGGCGTGTGTGTGTGTGTTTGTTACTTCTACACTCTAACAGCTGGACGGATTTAAATGAAATTTGTTATAAATATTAATGTAGATCTGAAACAGCATATATAGGCTACTTTTAATCTACGTACCACGCGGGCAAAGCCGCTGGCATCAGCTAGTCTTGTATAATTTCTTATTACTCCAAATAAACTCAACAAGCTGTTAAATGTGTAAAAAAATCCATTGGCTGACGACCTGGACTGACTCCATGAGCAAATAACCTTAACGCGTGTTAATGGTGTATTTTGGGCGTCATGGCGTTGAAATCGAGATGTTCTACCAGAAAAAATAATAATAGTTCATTGATTCAACAATGATAGTTCATTTATATACAGTTAAACGGGTAATGTTGTAATCTGTTTTTTTTTTCTATTAGTGTAAGCCACAAGTAAAAATAATGACAACTTTAGAAGATGATGATTATTAAATATATTAAACATTATTTCATAACTAGAAAAAATAAAATGGCATTTCTTGACAAACAATTTGATACGTGGAACTTGACACGGGTTTAACTCATGTATTACTTTGTCGATAGAGGCACCGACACTGTTTCGATTAATCTAGAGAATCTTTATCAGTGTGAGTTTGATCCGGTAGTTTTTTGTTTTGTTTTTTAAATTATGATTTCTTCAATTAACGAGCAGATAGCGCTAAATAGCGGAAAAAAGACATACGAGCTAGCTCTACGCTCTTAAGATAATTCGGGGATATCTTTCTCTACATTCCATTAACTGAGGATGTGCCTCAATGCTCGCTATGAATGGAGTCGATTAAAAATGCCCGCACGTGCACCAACAAAGAACAGTCTGACGAGAGCGCCTCCTACTCATTCCATTTCTTAAACAAGCCCGGATACTGTTACGACAATTTTACTAATAAGCGTAGGTACCTAACGTTAGTTAAACATACTTGCTGGTCAAATACTTTTCGAAAAGTTCTTCTCATGCTTATGCTCATGAGGCACTTTCCCCAGGCTGGTAAGACTTGATGAGATGGTACGAAGATGAATCTTTAGACCTTTGCGGATGTCAGCACACCAAACATTATATTTAACATTATATTATACTAGCTGCTGCCCGCGGCTTCGCACGCGTGGTACCTACATAAAAAGTAGCCTATGTCCTTCTCCAAGGTCCCATATCTCCATACCAAAATTCGTCAAAATCGGTTCAGCGGTTTAGGTGTGAAAACGTAACAAACAAACAGACAGACAGACAGAGTTACTTTCACATTTATCATATTAGAAGGGATTTGACACTTGCTCACTATACACAGTAGCTAGTATTCCGTACGTGATAGGTTGTAAGCCTATCGCCGCTTTTAAGAATAGATACATCTTTGATTTTTTTAGATTCTAGTATGTGCTTGTTTCCTCACAATGTTTTCTATATTTGATTGCTGTTGTTCTCTAGTCTAACCAAAGTAAAAAGTGAGGTCTTGATGGGTACCAGCACAGTGCCAGGTATTCTGCTTCCAAGCACCAGTGAGCAAGCATTTTACTGTGTTTAGATTTGAAGGGCCCTGGAACAAAATACATTACTAAGCATACAGACAAAATAACTTATGTCTAGGGTCCGCAATCATAGTCATAGTCAACGACCTCTGTGGCGCAGTGGGCCAAGATCAGGCTGAGACTCAGAAGGATGCGGGTTTGATTCCTGCCGCGGGACAAATGTTTGTATGATCTGCAAGTATTTGTCTCGGATCTGGGTGTTTCTATGTATAATATGAATGTTAAAAAAATATATAAGTCGTAGGTATATCAGTCATGTGGTACCCATAACACAAGCTGCTTACTTTGGGGCCAGATGACGCTGTGTGAAATGTCCGTGATTATTGATTTATAGTTTAAACTATTTACTATCAGGTGAGCTATGTTTGTTTGCTTGTATGCCTCAAATGTATAAAAGAGTGATCAGAAAGTTACTTGATTCTTCATGGCTCGGTCGTGAGAAATTCATATCTGTACATAATAGTTTATATACAGTTTCAATTACTATCCCAACCGTTTGAGGGACTACCTGTGATCCCAACATAACATTAACATATGGTGAATAATATACCGTATAATGTTATCGGGTATACATCAAATGGACGTCAACGTTGAATTTTAATGCATGTTGAGAAATGTGTTGTAATGCCTACGCGCTCACCAAGATCTTATGCATGTGTATTTTTTTATTATTAGTTTGACCTCTGTGGCACGACGACTGGTTGTCTGAGTGGAGAGTACGGGTTCGGGTTCAGTCCGTGCATTCAATTCGTGCAATTTCCGTACTAAGACAATTGAACTTGCTAATGGGTCTATTCTTATTGTTATTGTGGTACCATGCACGCTTTACGTATTTTTATTTATTATATATTTATTTATTTATTTATTTATTCAGCACGGTTATAAGTATAAGTCAGGACAGGACTTATTACTATACTAACTGCAGTATTTGGCTTCTCAAGCGTAGTACTAGTATAATATGTACGTTTTTTTGAAACTAAAAAGTAAACCGACTTCATTTATATAAAAATACGAATTTCATTTACTTCGATGCATATTTTTTAAAACTATCAAAATTTGATTTTGATGAAAATTCTAAGGGACCCATCAGATTTTTTTTCCTATTCCTATTCTATTTTTTTCAAATCGGTTCAGAAATGATGGAATTATGAGATATCTAACAAACAAAACACGAATTGAGAACCTCTTCCTTTTTTTGACGCCTGTTAAAAAGTGGCATATGTCCATTCCCAAGATACAATCTATCTTCTTACCAATTATTATCAGATCCGATAACGGAAGTTTTTAGATGCTAGTGACAATACAAATTTTAAAATTAATATTACTTGTATATAATTTATTTCATAGATTTTTTAACCTAACACTAGTGAAATATGTGAACTTATTATTATAATATCTTACAGCTCGTATCTACCAAATTTCATGCAAATAAACGATTTCTGAGCCGTTCAGCCGTGAAAAGGTACATAGACAGACAGGCAGCCACACTTTACAATGTATAATATATGTATGGGCAGCATTGGTTGGTTATTAATGTATTATCGCTTTCCAGGCTGGGATGAGAATGGAGAAAAGGCGCCCTTCCTACGCAACGAGCCGGTAAAGCTCACTCCGGCGTGGGAGGGTACCAACCTGCCCAATGACACGCTCAACTTGAAAGGTAACAACCACACATCATTACACACTTTGTAGTTTACATTTTATTACTACTTAAGGCGGTACCCTGAGCAAATTACTGTGACGTATTTATGAATAGACAATGTTTTAATTTGTTTTTTCTTCTTATCGAGATCGATATCGAGTTAGTCCCCTCTATACAGGTTCTACAGTCGTAGTGTGGGTAACAGATCTACCCTTGACTTTCTGACAGAAGATAGCTAGATATTTAGTCCATTTTATTTTATTTTATTTTATACTAGCTGTTGCCCGCGGCTTCGCACGCATGGTACCTACATAAAAAATAGCCCATGTCCTTCTCCAAAGTCCCATCTATCTGTATACCAAAATTCATCGTAATCGGTTCAGCGGTTTAGGCGTGAAAACGTAACAAACAGACAGGCAGACAGAGTTACTTTCATATTTATAATATTAGTAAGATTGTACGAGAACACTAAGCTAAAACACAATAAACCAAGAACTTTTTTATGCAATACAATCACAAGGATTTCATTGGTGGCAATTTGGTTGGTTCATTTCTAAAATTAGGAATTGTCTAAAATATATTTTAGTTAGTCATAGCATTTGTAAAACCTATACGATTGGTAGCATCTAACTAAATTAGGAACGCTTAATTAAATTAGATAAAATTAAATTAGGATAAGTTGGTAACAGCAGAATACCAAAGTTTCATTTGACAGTCTAAGCCTAATTTTTAGCTAAAATTAGTTAGGTTGGTGCCAACAGAATTGAGGCCATTGAATCGTTTTACATGCTAGTTGAATTTAGGTGCAAATTCCTCTTATACCAAGTACGAGTAGAGTTGACTAGAAACTCGTCTTGTTCCTAGCGCTGTTTTGTATGATCCTTCCTAAATCAAACTATCTAGAATAAAACTATCAAACGTATACAAGGCACCGAATGTGTATAGACAGACCTTGCACATTAGCAATAGTTGTCTGTTACATCAAATATTTCAAAAATATCCGGGTAAGAAAAGTTAATAATCACGTTTTAAAAACTAAAAAGACAACCGACTTCATGTATGAAAAGCAAAATATCAAAATTTCGTTTCATCCAAGTGGATGACATGTTTTTTTCAGGTTTTTTGATTTAAAATCCTAACTAATAAACCGATTTTTATGAAATTTATATAGGACCAATCGGAAAGTATATCCTTTGAAACATGAAATCAATTTGAAAAAATCTTTCAAATCCGTTTACGATACATAAGATATTCTAAAATAATCTGCAAAAAAGTTATTTAGCGACCGGGTGATTAGATGAGTAGCGTACGCAGTGCTTGTTACGAAATTCATTCAACTTAAGGCGTCTCCCTTATCAAATTATTTTCACGCGTGTTCATGGCACTCAGTAGGCCGATTATGGAACTCTTGATACAATCAATGTCTATCAGTTTTGATTAGCAATCGTCATCAATGTCTGTAAATTTCGATTAGTAATAGGCATTATTTCAATCAATCATATACGATGTATTTAAATGCTTAGTACGCTAAAGACGGTTCCTACCACAATCGTACTTTGTAAATTGGTCGAGTTATAGTTTGACACTAACTTCACATTGTAACTAGCGATAGAAGCCGATAGAAATCGCAGCGATTCGTAACACCAATTCATCAAAAGTAACTGAAAGCTATTAGTATCAATATTTTGATAGTATCAAAGTTCCATAATCGCCCCACAGATCGCGATTTTTTTCTATCAGAAAGCACATTACCAGTTAAACAGAACTCCTTATTTGATTAATAATGTTTTAATTAGCTTACTTTCTGCCTATTAGTCTAAGCTGCAAGTTAAAATCACTTCAATTTTAGAAGATGATGATTTTTTTATATTTTAGTCAAAATTTCATAATTAAATTATAAAACTACCTAACAGTTACTTTAAAAACAAATTGAAACGAGGAAATAGGGGGTAAATTATAGAAAATACATACTATAATATATATATTTATTTTATAACTGTTAATCCTTAATTTAACGAGTATATAACCACTAAATAATGGGAAAAATGAATAGTTTTTCCATACAAACGTTAATTTGCTGTTTTGCTGTGGGCACGTCTTAAGTGGATTTTACCGAAAACCATAAAATCACATTTACATGGGTTAGTTAGAGTATAGTAAACTATGGTACTGTTTTTATTTGCTCTTTCTCTTTCTAATGCACTTGAAATAGTCATAAGTTATAAGCGATAGAAGAATCTTTCTTCCTACATACTATCCAGTCCACGCACCAAGTATCGAGTTGTCTGAACCCGTAGACTTGCTTTTGAAAACTCTCGTAAATTATCGTTTAAAAATGACATGCTTATACATTTGGCTTAACAATCACGGTAGAAGAATGATAACGTATCATTCAACTACCGTCATTGTTATGCCAAATAGTATAAGCATGTTATTTCGAATCGACTCCAAGGTATCTTTCAGGATCAGACTAATATTACAATATTAGTCTGATCTTGTTGTTGAATTCTTGAATTGAATGTCTTGATGTTTCCGAAACTGCATCTATATCTCGCCAAAAACACGATTATGATGGCAATAAAACTTACGAGTGTTGAGTTCAAAACATCAACTTTCACATCTATCTATCTACATACGCTATATATTTCATAACTATCTCCTGCGTCGTTCGGTTCATCTGGAAGCCAGATGAGTGCATAAACATTGCAATGTTTTACGAGTACCATAGCCAGAAACGGTGGTGTATATACAATATCACAAGCATTTAAGGTTTTTATCGCTCTATAACTATTACAGGCTCGTGAAACTGTACAGTTGAGAAAACGTATTGAAACAAATACCACGCTTGTATTTATTCGTCGACAGTGGCAGAACATGGAAAGCAAAGCAGATTCTGCGGGCGGTTAGTCATTTAACATAAGTGCGAGTTCAACTGTAATTTCAGAATTATATGTAGTTTTTAGTAATATTGTTTTGTAAATAGCGCCACCTAGTTAAGAATTATGGAACTAAAACTCTCAATAATGAATGATAACCGCAGTCGTGCTTATTCTATTGTAATGCCAAGGTATCTTAAATTTCGTAAAATACGAACGATCTTATTTGTATAAACTAAAGTCTAAATTAGAGTAACATACATAACTTTTAAATGACAGTTCTTAAATTTGCTAAATTGACGTGTAATTGTATTTTTAGATTTATAGGTTCTAAATAAAACTAGGAAAAATCAATATCAATTATTTATTCAATAAAATAACTAAATGTGAATTATAACTTACTTTAAAACTATCATTTAAAAATGTTACTCCAATTGGACTTTTGTATAAACAATTATCGTATCGTAATTCACGATCTTTCAGTTAGTCCGACGATACACCAGACTTACCACCATTAACTCAGCATACGTAAAGACAATGGAAAAGTAAATAGTACGATATTTTCGACGACTTATTGTACGGCTGCGTAGCCCTGTGGTCGCCCTACCTGCCTTATGTTCAAGAGGTAGCGAGTTCGAATCCTTCCATGGGGAATTATTTTCTCCCACTCCCAAAGTGGTCGTAGTTTGCATAGCTACGGGGCACTCTTTAAAAGTGGGCAGAGTGACAGCTTTGCTAAAACACATGCAGGTTCTTTCAATGGATTTGTGTGCACCTGAGTCTTGCGACACTTTTTGCGTTTATATATTTTTTAGTTTTATGTTTTATTTATGTTTAGTCTAATTCTTCTTAATATCGGTTTTGACTTAAATAGTAAGTAGTCCTAAACGGAAAAATAGGTTTAATTTATTTTTTAACAGACTTTATCAAAAAGGAGATGGTTCTCAATTCGTCGGAATCTATTTTTTTTATATATGTTCACCGATTACTCACGGCTGAACCGATTTGGAAAATTCTTTTTTGTTTGAACTTCACAGGTGGTGGTCCCATACAAATTTTATCAAAATCTGTCGAGCTGAAAAATCAACGAAAATCGAAATTTTGTATACATCGATGATGTTTTCATGTACTTTGATACCTCGCTGTTTTATTAAATTATTATTGTATAGGTAATTATTATTGTATATTCAATTCAATTTTTTTCGATTCAATAAATCTTTCAATAAAATCACAAGGACCACTTTGAATCGTCTTCTTACATGCTAGTGAATCTAGGTGCCGGTTCCTCCTAACCCCAGTTCCTGAAGAATCCGGCAAGAAACTTGTCTGGTCTTAACACTTTTTTTGTATGATCCTTGACAATATTGTTACGGATGCCGAGCCGAGTTAGAGCAGATTCATTCCAAGCTTTTTTGTCATCTAAATAATCAGATATTTTATAATATGCTTTGATAGACAGTTTCTGTTTAATTATGTTTTTAAATATAGTTAACAATACATATTACAAAAGTACAAAAGGTTGCCAACCTCCAAGACAAACAATGTTATTCGAATGTAAAAAAATTTTAGCCAAATAAGTTATGTATGTTGTTCATGATTTATTTTTATGACCGGTTTTATATATATAATAAAAAATACAGTAAATGTTGAAACAGAAATCGTAAAACCTCCTAAGTTGTTAGGCATCGCATAGCAGACGTGTATAATTTTGTAAATCATAGACCATGTAGCAAATACCACTAGCGGCCACCCATCACAATGTTACCCGCCCTGAACGTTGCATAATGTTGAACTACATGCGCCATGACATGACATGACATGACATGACATGACATGACATGATGCGCGCAACACATGAGTGTTTTCTTTCAAACATGTTTAAAAGAAAGTATTAGATTGTAGTTATTCCGAAATAATAAATCATTTTTGTAAATTCCAGGTGTTGGAAAAGACCTGGTGCCTCCGAAAGACAAATGGAACCTCATCTACCTAACCCTCATCCTGCACGGCCTCGGGACCCTGACAGCGTGGAACATGTTCATAACCGCGAAGGATTACTTTGAGAACTACAAATTGAAAGACACGGAGTATCAGGCGAACTATATGTTCTACGTTGGCTGGGCTAGCCAGATACCGAACCTTATGTTCAGCTGGTTCAACATATTTGTAACTATTGGGTTAGTTTTTGATCATTTTAACCGACTTCAAAAAAGTTGGAAGGAGGTTCTCAATTCGTCGGTTATATATTTTTTGTATGTTCATCGATTACTCAAAGCGATTTGGAAAATTATTTTTTTGTGTTTGTGTTTTTTTGTATATTTTCCCAGATGGTCCCATTTAAATATTATCGAAATCGGTATGGTTTTTAAAAAATCAACAAAAATCTAAAAATTTTATACATCGATGATATAAATTTTCACTCAAAACGGGATATTTACCATGATATATGAGTTTTTCTGCTTCTCGATATTTCGGCACAGTTGCATGCGCCATGATCACGAGATAAACTGAAGTCTTTGCGGGTGGATGTTATTGGCAGACAAAACGGTCTACCTCTCTCAAATATCCCGTTTTGAGTGAAAATTATGTGCAAAACCATGATAGTTTTAAAAGTTATATCGATGATATTTTTTATATGCATGAAGTCGGTTGTTTTTTTAGTCTTTAAAGCGTAATTATGGTACTTCACTTCGACAAAAAAATTAATTTTGGTGAAAGTTTAATTGGCAAAGTCGGCAAGTCGTATGACCTAAAACGTTCGAAGACATGTGTCAGGTGCACGAAAGGGGCCTCTGAGTCGTACTTTAATCCTTTCACCACACTGGATCGAAATAACTGGTGTACCATAAGAAGAAGAAGAAGGTAGACGTTTCACACAGTAACATTTAACTGATATAATACTTATGATACCTTATATACAGTGGTGGTCATATAATTAAGATCGCTGATATAAAGGAAAGATTTTTTCAAACTAAGACGCAAAACTAATTGCATGCAATTTTTTTTACTTCTCTCGGTATCGTAAAACTTTTCCATAATACCACTGTATTCATTGATACACATGATTAACTAAAAATAAATAGACAAACTTTTTACACTACTTCTAAACATAGTATTCCTATTTACTGGCTGGTCACGTAATTAAGAACGCTAAATAGTTTATACCTTTATTCAAATTTAAATAGAGATCACTCACTCGAATTGTTACTGTTTGTATAATTTTGGCGCCATTTAGTGCTGTAAAAGATTAAAAGTGATTGCTTCTTATGAAAAAACAATGGGAAAAAATAAAAGTTGTGATCAATCTACAAGGGAAGTAATAATAAAACATCGCCGGAAAAATTGGTCTTATAAAAAGATAGCCGACCATCTGCAATGTTCAAAAACGATGGTTTTCCACGCTGTAAAGCATTTTGCTACGTATCAAGCTACTTCGAATGTTCACGTGTACCTAAACAGAGAAAAAAAACTATTCGAGATGACCGAAACATCGTTCGTATGGCAAAACAAAAGCCTTTTTGGGTCAAATGAGCTGAGAAATAAATATTTTGGTGAAAACAACCCTTCAGAAATCTCAGCAGGCAATATTCGAAGACGTAGTAGAAAAATTGCACGGTAGGATAGCAAGAAAGGTACCCATGTTGAAACTTTGCCACAGACAAACCCGGCTTGCATTTGCGAGAAAGTATGAAAACTGGACGAAACGAAAATAAACAGAGTATATTCTGATGGAAAACGATATGTACGACGTCCCCCGAATACAACATTCGACCCTAAGTACACGAAAGTTACATTAAAGCACGGTGGTGGAAATGTGAAAATTTGGGGATGCTTTTCTGGACATGGTGTTGGACCTGTAAAGTTAATAGAATGTAACATGGATCAATACAAAAATATACTGGAAGAAACAATGTTACCTTATGCTGAGACGTTCTACCGGTTATTTGGACATTCCTGCATGACAATAATCCAAAGCACACTGCACGCACCGTAAAGGAGTTTCTTACAGCGCAATCAGTTTCTGTCTTAGACAGCTAACAGCCCAAATCTAAACCCAATAGAGAATCTGTGGTTCGAAGTAAAGAAAAAGGTTCAAATACACAGTGTGGGAATTTAAGAGAGCTGTACGACGTTTTTTTAGAAGAATGGAACTCTATTTCTCTTTCGAAATGTCAAAAATTAATAAGAGTCGATGCCTCGCCGGTGTGAAGCAGTAATTAAAAGCCGTGGATATGCTATTAACTACTAATTTTAGTTAAAAATGTATTAAACTGATTTTTAAATTTTCTGCGCTGCGTGATTTTTAAATGTAAGTGTCATATAAAATAATTCCCGAGCAGTTTAATAAATTGTTCTTAATTATTTGTCCAGCTTCAGTACTATTTGAATGGGTTACTTTGGTAAAATAAATAAAATGTGAAAAAAAATAGTTTGCGATTTTATTCTTTATTCTTAAGCCACGTTGCTCTATGAATGTGGTTATTTTATAACATAACTAGTTGCTTCTCAGAAGGTACAAATCTCTGTGTATGACACGATTTAAATAAAAAACTTTTATAACTTCAAATCGTTCTTAATTATATGACAACAACTGTATATATATTATCTGCTGCCCGCGGCTTCGCACGCGTGATACCTACATATAAAGCTTATGTCCGTATCCAAGGTCCCATGTAGGTATCTCTATACCAAAATTCATCACAATCGGTTCAGTGGTTTAGGCGTGAAAACGTAACAAACAGACAGAGTTACATTCATAATTATAATATTACTAATATTAAGTATTAATGATGGATTTTATGCTTTGGATGCTTATGCTTTATACTAAATTGCACGACTTCGATATCCTACTGGGTTTGCTACGCTCAATTAACATATCTCCATCGGTGACTGACTGGTTTCGCAGTTACTTGCTAGGGCGCCGGCAGCGGGCACGTGTTGACGTTACTTATTCGTCTTGGTGCTATACGACTGCCGGTGTTCCACAAGGTGGCGTTTTATCACCTCTTTTATTTACACTCTTCATAAACTCTTATCTCCTATCAACTAACTTCTCCCTACCACCTTTATGCGGACGGTCTTCAAATTTATACACAAGCTTCACTAAATGATTTACCTCAAGCTATTGCCAATGTCAATAACAACCTATCTCGCATCAGTAACTGGAGTAAAGCCTACGGTCTAAAAGTGAATCCTACCAAGACTCAAGTTATAATAATAGGAAGTTCTCGAATAATTTCTAAAATTGATTACTTTACACTGCCTCTCGTTACCTTTAATAATGTAAATATTCCATACTCCAAAACAGTACAAAATCTAGGTGTGCTAATGGATAGTTGTTTGTCGTGGGGCCCACAACTTGAACTGGTGAGCCGAAAGCTTTTTGCCTCCGCTGGTTCGCTTAGGAGGTTGCTTAATTTTCTCCCCACAGCTACTAAAATTGCACTTGCACAATATCTCCTTCTTCCAATATTAGATTACGCCGACTCATGTTATCTCGACCTCACAGAGGACCAGCTCACCAAACTTGAGCGTCTCCAAAACTATGGTATTAGGTTTATTTACGGACTCCGTAAATATGACCATGTATCTGAGTTTCGAGAGAAACTGAAGTGGCTCCCTATCCGCCTTCGCCGGAATACTCACATTCTTTCCCTCCTGTTCAATATTCTCCACAATCCCTCAACTCCCCATTACCTATGAGAACGCTTCGAGTATCTCCATTGTGAGAGTTCTCAAACTCTTAGGTCCTCTGAAAACCTCATCCTTAAAACCCCAATGCATAGAACCATCTTCTATGCTAATTCCTTCTCTGTCCAAGCTGTCCGCTTATGGAATGCGTTACCAGCTTCCATAAGACAATCCCCTTCACTAACCGTGTTCAAAGCTAGGATCAAAGAATGGTTTCTCTCTGAATCGTCATGAATCACCGATATGTTGTTTTTATGTTTGAATGTTTATTACTCCTTGTATTATTTTATAACTATTTATTTAAATTTGTGTTAGGTATCTGTATTTGTGTATATCCTTTATGTAAATATATATAAGTATCAATAATATTGTGTATGTTTATTGCGTTTATTTGCTTTATATATGTAGGTAAGTTATAGTTTATAATTTAGTGCACCCCGACCAATCTTCCAAATATCTTAAGCTTCTCTCCATCCAAAGGTTATGTAAATATTTATACAAGTATCAAAGTAAACGTCTGGAAGAAATCGCTTCCTTAGCGATAAGACCGCCCATTGTACATATTTTTTTCGTAAATAAATTTAGTTATAATATTGTTATTTTTAGTTTTAAGGTGTACAATAAAGAATTTTCATTCATTATAATTTGACTACTCTGTCGGCTCGGTAGTTGCTTTGCCTTCTGCGCTGTAGGTTGAGGGTTCGATTCCCAGGACACACATTTGAGTGACGAACATAGATGTTTGTTCTGTGTCTAGGTGTTATAAAGTATCTTATGTATGATTTAAAAATGATCGTATAATTACTCTTATTAGGGAAGCTAGTACTCGACTATCTATATATATCTGGCGTACCTAACAAGAACGACACCTATACCTTAATACCTCTAATGATATTTTGTCATATAAGTGATTAGTTCCTGAATGACAGAGCTTTGCTCGGTATAAAACACGGATTAAACGACGGTTTTAAAAATGATACCTAGCTAGATCGATTTATCGCCCCCAAAACCCCCAGCACACTAAATTTCATGAAAATTGTCAGAGCCGTTTCCGAGATTATATATATATTTACTCGTTTAAAGTTATTAGATTGTCTTTTTGAGAAATAAATCCTACTTATATTATAAAATGTGAATGTAAGTTTGTTTGTTACGCTTTACGCGAAAAATACTTAACCGATCATCATGAAACTTTGTACACATATTCTTGGAGGTATTAGAAGTAACAGGATTTTTATGAGAAAAAAAAATATTTTTTACGAAAGATATTTATATGGCAAAACAACGTTTGCCGGGTCAGCTAGTAATCTATAAACCTATCAATACGATATCCTTTGACAACCGTGAGATTTTTTGTTTGATTTGAAAATAGCATATCTCAAACGAGGCACTAATAATAAAATGTATTTCCAGAGGTAACCTGCAAACGCGTATCATATTCTCCCTGATGATTGAGGTGCTGATATTCGTGCTGACCATAGTCCTGGCTATGACCAACACTTCACAATACATCGGCCTATTCTTCTGGACCACCATGGTCTTAGTATTTTTCCTAAACGGTGAGTTTGTATGAATAAATAAATAAATAATGCCGGACATTTAACACAGCGTCACCTGGCCCCAAAGTAAGCAGAGCTTGTGTTATGGGTACCACATATGACTCATATACTACTACTTTTTATGTGAATACATACATATATTATACATAGAAACAACCAGACCCGAGACAAATACTTGCAGATCATACAAAAATTTGTCTCGCGGCTGGAATCAAACCCGCAACCTTCTGAGTGTCAGCCGGACCTTAGCCCACTGCGCCACAGAGGTTGTCACTTTATGTTGAATACTTTATTTGAAGGTGAGTCATTGGTTAGTATTTCTTAAATGGCGATTGGCTTACGTTTCTGTGCAAAATACTGGTTTGTGTCAAATATAATGTTTGGACTTGCCTCTGACGTGCCTGAGACATCCTGTAGTTTCTATATTTTCATAATCTTATTAATTTGTTCTTATTGAAAAAGTAAAATTCGATCGGAACCAGTTGGTTAGGTTATGTTAGAATATAGAAAACAAAGCGTAAGGCGAGCGAGCAAAGCGAGCGTGCCGCAGCAGCGGCCGCCTATGCGCTAGAAGAATATAGTTCGTTTAGTTCAGTGTATTTTTTGCTGCCGTCGTCGGCAGTAATGACAACAGTGGGAGAATCAGTCCCAGTATTTCTATCAATTGAAATACCTAATGGAAATAGTGGGACACACCCCCGATTACTCAAAGACGCCTTAACCGATTTAGAAAATTATTTTTATATTTTATATTATATTTTTTTGTTTCAAAAAATTGTATACATCGGTGATATTTTAAAAACCTCGCTGTTTCAATTATAACATCGATGATATTTTTGTTTACTCCGAAACCTTGCTGTCTCATTGGAGCAGTGCGTTTAGTTAGCCTACCCATATAAATAAACAAAATACATCTACTTTCCACGAAGGAAAAAATATATTCAATGAAGTTGGTTTTCTTTTTAGTTTTTAAAACGTAATTATTTAATTATAATGTATGCATGGATGTGTGGATTTTTGTACATTTAGTTTGTTGCTCAATCACGCCGAAACGGCTTTGTATGTTAATGCTTATTCTTAAATTTAGTCTGTGACCAGGAAAACTGAGTCAATTATAATTATTTTCAGGTTTCAACGCCATATTCCAAAACTCTGTATACGGCATAGCGGCGCGGCTACCCCCCAAGTACACAGGCGCCGTGGTCCTGGGCTCTAACGTGTGCGGTACACTTGTGGTCCTACTGAGCCTTACTGCTAAACTGTTTGACAGTTTACGAACATCTGCCATCTACTACTTTATAGGAGGAATGTTCGTGTTGCTAATATGCTTTGATACTTATTTCGCGCTGCCACTCAATGTAAGTATTGATACAGCTTTCGCTTAGCTTTGAAAATGATCTATTAGATAACTCAACTGACCCAGATCACTGCTCGCGCAGCGTCCCCATGACACTAGCGGCATTGCCACATTGATAATAAATAAATAAATATTAATTAAATAATTGAGGACATCGCACACAACACCATCGAGCCCCAATCTAAGCATAGCTTGTATTATGATGACCAGGTTACTGATAGAATATGTATATATTTTTAAATACATACAATATTTTATAACACCCAGACACAGAACAAACACCTGCGTTCATCACACAAATGTTTATACTGTGAGGGAACCAAACCATCAACCTACAGTGCAGAAGACAGAATTACTACCACCTAAGCTGACAGGCCAGTCATAGAATGGCAATGTTAATACGCGTGGAGCCATCTCATTGGTCACGCGATATTTACATAAATGTTGATATTTTATATTGTTTTTACTATTGATTCAATTTGAATATATTATTGGCATTGGCATCGGAATTGGCACCTAAATTCACCTAGTATGTAAGACGTTTGAAAGTGATCCTTGTGATTGTATTGAATAAAATATCTTTTGACTTTGACTCATTCCAGAGGTTCTACCGCTATCACGACACGCTTCAGCAACGTACCCTGCGCAACAACCCCGCGCTGGCGGCGACCAACCACAACGCGCCCGAGCCCAAGACGCCGTACGGCACTATATTCAAACAGGCGGCAGTGCAGCTCTACAACATATTCGTAACATTCTTCGTATCGTTGGCTGTCTTCCCGGGTGTTCAGTCTTGTAAGTCAAATATTTATATTGGTGGTAAAATATTTATACCCACTCAACACCTTCTAGCCCCAAACTAAGCATAGCTATGGGAACCAGATGATTGATAGAATACCTTTTTTTTATGAATACTTGGGATACTTTACAACACCCAGTCACAGAACAAACATCTATTTGCATCACACAAATATTTGTCCTAGGAGGGAATGATCACCTTGAATTGAGTGATCAACATCAGTTGATCACTCTGATATTATACATATTGTTGCGCCCGATACATAGCTCCATCTGTTGGCAGGCAGACACATTAAATATTCACCTACGCCATCTGGTATCGAGTAGATGCAAACTACAAAGTACACGTATCGAATGCATAGGAGCGAACGAGATAGCAATATCTCTCTATTGCAATCGAACGTTTGAGCGCGTTCCGGTTCGTTCTCGAACGTTCCAGTAGCATCGCGGTTTTACGCGACTTATTCGACGCTCGTATAAATACAGCGGTGGTTTGCGGATATGGTCAGTCTATTTGCGGCTAAGCAAGTGATACAAGTGCGATAGTTTTGAAGTGTTATCAGTTGTTTTATAGTGTTGTGACTTTTACAGTGTTCTATTTGGAAGTTATCTAATAGAATCAGTGGATTAAGTTCTGTGAGTGGTAACTTTGAAATTAAAGTTATTATTTGGTAAAATCAAGCGCTTTCATAATTTATCGGTACCCGGCTCGTAACAAATTGGTGTCAGAAGTGGGATAAATTAATGCCGGTTTTACCAAAGGAAGACACGGACGGTATCCGGACAAGGAGTCAGCGGCAACAGGAAATGGATGAGAGGCGGTTTGGAAGTTCTCCATCACAAGAATCTCGACAGGCTCTTCAGCCAACGATGGAGTTTTCTGGTGAGTTATCGGGAGTCCCATCATCAGCTGTGGCTCAGGCTCCTGCTGCAGGGGACCTTGCTGCCTTGATGGCGATGCTTCAGGAACAGGCTCGCTGACAAGAGGAACAGGCCCGTCGTCAAGAAGAACAGGCTCGTCGTCAAGAGGAACAGGCTTGCCAGCAACAGGAGGAACTAGTTCGCCTACAAGAAGAACAGGCTCGCCGGCAGGAAGAATTGGTTCGCAGGCATGAACAGCAACGGGAAGAAGATGCTCGTCGGCAGGAGGAACAAACCCGCCTTATAAAGGATCTGCATGGAGCCTTTGGCAAGGAGCTTCAGGATGTTAAGGAGCAAATCCAGCACCATGATAGCCGAATTTCTGAAGCAGAAACCCAGATTGCAAGTGTAAAAAAAGCTGTGGATCTGCTGAAATCTGAAGATAGTGATATTGCTCCTGTGGTCTCTTCATCGTCAGCGCGAGGATTTAAGGTGCCATCATTTGATGGAGGTTCTTCGTGGTCCGCCTATAAAATTCAGTTCGAAGCTGTCCTAAACGCAAATGGATGGACGAAGTCGCAGGCTATGACTGCATTAACATAAGCCTTGCGTGACCAAGCACTCACTGTTTTGGAGGCCCTGGGAAGTAACGTCAGTTATGAGCAGCTGCTGGAGGCACTAGAATCTCGATATGGTGACGCACATCTAGAACATGTTTTCCGCGCCCAATTAAAGAACAGGACTCAGCGCAATTCGGAGAACCTGCAGCAGTGGGCCCTGGAAATAGAAAAGCTGGTTTGGAAGGCTTTCCAATCTTCACCTGCCCTTATCGATGGGAACTTGGTTTAAGCATTCGTCGATGGGATACGTGACTTGGAAGTCAGAGCTACGGTGAGACTTGGCCATCACGAGTCTTTAAAGAACGCCTTGGCCCATGCTTGTGAGGTGGAAGCTGTACGGATGGACACTCGAGCACATCGCATCAGAGAAGTAGTGGAGTCCAACCGCGACGGTCGTCCAAAGTTTAGTCCGAAATGTTATGGGTGTGGAGAAAAGGGTCATCTGAGGTCCAGTTGCCCGAAACGAAACAAAGAGAATAACGCCAGATCTCAAGAAGGACAGGTGGTAAGCACCTCCGCTCCCCAGCAGCAGGGAAACGAGTAAATGCCAGGACCGCGGGGCGGGTGCTGGCTGGTATTGAAAAAGCCCTAAGAGTTTCGATTTCACAAGCCCACGATGGGAACAGCCTGATCATCAAAGGCCAAATAAATGGAACGACCTGCAAAATGACTTTGGATACTGGTGCTTCTCGTACAGTAGTGAGTTCCCAACTTGCAAATCGCTTTCTTGGGGACTTTTCCCGCAAATGTAACAGAGTTCAGCTCGTGACAGCAACCGGCCAGCACATATCCGTTCAAGCCGAGATGCAGGTGGAGATGAAATTAGGGGAGACCACTTACCATCATAACGTCATCATTGCCAACATAGTTGATGAGTGCATTCTAGGTCTGGATTTCTTGCGAGAACACCACACGGAGATCGACGTAAAGCAAGGGATTTTAAAATGCGGTACAGAAGAAGTCTTTATGGAAGGAGGATCCTCAGGAAAAGTCTACTGCCTGAAGGAAATTGTGCTTCCTCCAAGGTCAGAAACCATGGTACAAGTACGCCTGTTGCAAACATCAGAGAGAAATCGATGTGTATTGATAGAAAGGTTAGACAGTGACCTACCATGGATTATGGCACGAACTCTAGTAAAGGCAACCACCATCTCAGCAGTGCGAATACTGAACCCGAGTAATGAGGAACATCTCATTAAGAAGGGAATGTTAATGGGCAATAGTGAAGAAGTTACCTGGATGCGAAGATGTCAAGAATTATCCAGTGACAATAAATTAGAAGTTAATTACAATGTGTCATCATTGCTGAAAGATTGTCGCAAAGATCTTTCTGAAGAGGAAGTTGCCATGGCTGAGAAGATGTTACATCGATATGCTGATATTTTCTCTTCGAATGATGCTGACATTGGAAAGACTGGGCTGGTTCAGCACACCATAAACACCGGTAACGAGTCACCGATTCGTCAACGACCAAGAAGATTACCTGTGGCAAGAGAAAAGGAAGTGGAGACTATGATTGAAGGAATGGTAAAAGACGGAGTGATAGAACCTTCTTCCAGTCCCTGGTGCTCTCCTGTGGTATTAGTCAAGAAGAAGGACGGTAGCTTGCGTTTTTGTGTGGATTATCGTCGACTTAATGACGTAACGAAGAAAGATAGTTATCCACTTCCAAGGATTGACGACACACTGGACACATTGACAGGGATGAAGTGGTTTACAACCCTAGACTTGAAAAGCGGCTACTGGCAGGTTGAAATAGACCCGAAAGATAAGGAGAAAACGGCGTTTTCTACGGGAAAGGGTCTGTGGCAATTTAATGTAATGCCGTTCGGGTTGTGCAATGCCCCTGCAACTTTTGAAAGGTTGATGGAAATGGTACTAGCTGGATTAATTGGAGACGCCTGTCTTGTCTACTTAGATGACATTGTTATAGTGGGGCGTACGTTTGAAGACCAGCTTCAAAATCTGGAACGAGTACTAGCTAAAATTCGTGCAGCCAATCTTAAATTGAGTCCGAAGAAGTGCTCATTTCGAAGAAGTGCTCATTTTTCAGACGACAAGTAAGCTTCTTAGGGCATAACTTTTAAAACTATCATGGTTTTGCACATAATTTTCACTCAAAACGGGATATTTACCATGATATATGAGTTTTTCTGCTTCTCGATATTTCGGCACAGTTGCATGCGCCATGATCACGAGATAAACTGAAGTCTTTGCGGGTGGATGTTATTGGCAGACAAAACGGTCTACCCTCTTTCTCAGTCTTTTACTGCGAACATTACCCCTACTACCGGTTTCACTGTCACTAACAACTCGATCACGATTACGACACACAACACTCACGGTATCTGGACGCATAACTGGTACCTCACTTTTACGATTTCCACACATCCTCACCACAGGGTTCCAGGCTCCAGACAATTGAAAACCGTCTTCTCGATTGAAATTCCTGTGTTTGGTAATCTCTATTGCCTCTTGTACCAATCTTGGGATGTAATGTTTTTCAGTTGAGATTACCTGTGGATTGTGTAACTCGATCCAGTGGTTTGAGCCAGATTCTAGTAGATGTGTAGCTATGGCCGACTTTTGTGTGTCCATATTTTTGACCGCCCGGATGTGTTCTGTCACTCGACAAGCTATGGTACGTTTTGTTTGGCCGATGTAAGAGCTCCCACAGCTGCAGTCAATCTTGTACACTCCTGGTGTTTGAAGAGGAATCTTATCTTTAGGTGAGCGCAGGTAGTGTGAGATCTTCTTTAAAGGAGTAAAAATTGTTTTTATGGACAATTTCTGCAGGGCTTTCGCAATTTTGTCCGTCACTCCTTTGATGTACGGTAGAAAAGCAGGTTTTCGTTCTACTATACATCTGTGGGGTTTAGGCCTTTGTCTAACTGGAAAAGATCGAAGCTTATATCCATTTTTACGTAGGACATGCTGAACATGAGCTAGCTCACTCTTTATGTAGTACTCATCACATAGGTCGAAAGCACGGTTCGTGAGAGACATTACAACCGAGTTAAGCTGCCGAGGGTGATGGTGTGAATCAGCATGGAGATATCGATCCGTATGGGTCGGCTTCCTATAAACCGAATAGCCTAAATTACCATCATCACGAATCTGTACCATCACGTCCAGGAAAGCCAAGCTTCGATCACTTTCCATTTCATACGTAAACCGCATCTTGGTATGTACGCCATTTAGGTATGCCAAAAGGAGTTCAATCTCATGTTTATTGCCTCTTACAATACAGAAAACATCATCAACGTACCTTTTCCACAACTTCATTGGCAAGGGGGCAGAGCATATAGCCAGGTTCTCAAAATACTCCATCCATATATTGGCCACTACGGGAGCGACGGGACTTCCCATGGCAACACCATCAATTTGTAGGTAGTAATTTTCCCTATACAAGAAATAGTTTGTGGCCAGAATATGGTATAAAAGCTTGGCATATTCTGCTGGGATACCATTTCTCTGTATTCTAGTCTCTATCACCTTCATACAGTCGGCTATAGGGACGTTTGTAAAGAGGGATTCCACATCAAAACTAACCATCACCTCACTCTCATCAACCGTTGTCTGCTGAAGAATCTGTATGAAGTGACGTGAGTCTTTCACGAAAGATGATGTCAAGCCTACAGAAGGTTGCAACACACCCGCTACATGCTTCGCCAACTCGTAAGTAGGTGAGTCAATCTGACTAACGATGGGTCGCAGCGGAGCATTCTGTTTATGCACTTTAGGTAGACCATACAGTTTAGGTGGCTGGATGTTTTTAGGGCGCAACAAGTATTTTGTTAGTTCCTCTCCTATAGCGTATTGGCACTCCTTTATAATTTTCTGGGTACTACGATTTATTCTAGCCGTCGGATTGTAATTCACCAGTTTGTATGTGTTAGTGTCTTTCAACAAGTTCAGGATTTTATCCTCGTATTCTGTGACGTTCATAACTACCGTAGCGTTCCCTTTATCAGCCTTAAGGACCAACAAGTTGGTATCTTGGCGGAACTCTTTTAACGCCATCAACTCATCCTTAGTAATGTTGGGTTCTGGAGGTTTAGTATGACGTAATATAAATGCAATGTCCTGTCTTAGACACTCCGCGTCACTTCCTGGTATTCTATTATAACGAATGACCTCCTCCACATTACCGATCACTTTCTCATAAGGGATGCGTTTCGTGGTAGGGGCAAAATTTAGACCCTTCTCTAACACTCTGAGAGCAGAATCATTCAAAACCTTGTCAGACAAATTAATAACCGTTCGAGTTTTTTGTGAGTTAATGTCTGCATGTGTCTGGTAGGGGACAACTCGCTTTTGTGTTTTCAACATGGATTCTAACTTACGGTTCTGTTTATATGAACTTTGATCTCCAGAGCGCTGAGCTTGCATGTATGTAATACGGTCACAAGTATCAAAATCCGTAGGTGACAACACACTAATGCACTTGAAATGTATTTTATATAATTCTACTTGCAATGTATGAAACCGGTGTCTATTGTTCCGTATTGTTTTTCGCAGTAATTTGACACTCGCTTGTCGTAGAATATTTGCGGATCCCGGAATGTCATCACTAGATTTGATACGCACACACACTGGTATTAGGTCTGTATCCCGACACTTCACTAAAAATTCCAGCGATGCACGTAGACATTCACACTTTTTCCGCAAACGTTCTAGGTCTTTCACCATTTTAACTATATCCGGCCCGTACCGGTTAGCGATATAACTTTTAAAACTATCATGGTTTTGCACATAATTTTCACTCAAAACGGGATATTTACCATGATATATGAGTTTTTCTGCTTCTCGATACTTCAGTTTATCTCGTGATCATGGCGCATGCAACTGTGCCGAAATATCGAGAAGCAGAAAAACTCATATATCATGGTAAATATCCCGTTTTGAGTGAAAATTATTCTTAGGGCATGTTATTTCAGAAGATGGTGTGCAAACTGATCCAGAGAAAATTGTCGCTGTTAAGGATTGGCCGATCCCAAAGGATAAAACACAAGTCCGAGCGTTTCTAGGATTATGTTCCTATTACCGACGGTTTGTGAGAAACTTTGCAGATGTTGCTAAGCCCTTGCATAAACTCACCGAAGAGAAACGAGTGTTCAGCTGGGACGAAGAATGTGACATTGCCTTCCAAGAGTTAAAGCGACGTCTGTGTGATACACCTATTCTTGGTTTCCCTAACACCGAGAATAGTTTCATCGTAGACACAGATGCAAGTAATACTGGTATTGGAGGCGTATTGTCCCAGCGCAAAGGAGATCAAGAGATCGTGATAGCTTACTTCAGCAAAGCTTTATCTAAACCGGAAAGAAACTACTGTGTCACTCTGTCACACAGAAGGGAACTTTTAGCAGTAGTGAAAACTTTGCAGCATTTCAGTAAATACCTGCTGGGGCGTAAATTTCATCTACGCACGGATCATGCTGCATTGAAATGGCTGCTACAGTTCAAAAATCCTGAAGGACAAGTGGCAAGGTGGATTGAACAGCTACAGAAGTTTGACTATGAAACTGAGCATCGTAGTGGAAAATCTCACGGTAATGCGGATGCATTGTCAAGAAGACCTTGTCCAGAAGAATGTAAACATTGTGTAAAACAAGAGTCCAAAGAAGTGGTACCCGTCAGAATGTAGAGCACGGATCTAAGTGATGAGTGGAAGGAAACCCTGCAGAAAGCGCAGACGGATGACTCAGATATTAAAGCAATCATCGAATGGATAAGGGCTGGAACTTCTAAACCTGTATGGAGTGATGTGGCTGGAATGAGCACAACAACAAAAAGCTACTGGGCACAATGGGACAGTCTGGTTATCCACGATGGAGTATTGTGCCGTAAATGGGAAAATGCTCGCGGAGATCACTGTCATCTGCAATTGGTTGTTCCAAAGGCTAAAGTATCTGAAGTGCTTAAACTCTACCATGAAGGATGCTCCGGGGGGCATATGGGGGTAAAGAGAACTCTGTTGAAGATACGTGAGCGATTTTACTGGATCCATTGCAGAGATGATGTGGAAGACTGGTGCAGAAAATGCACGAGTTGCGCAGCAGTGAAAGGACCCCATACACGCAGCAGAGGTGCATTAAAGATTTATAACGTGGGAGCGCCATGGGAGCGGATAGCTTTGGACATTGCGGGACCATTCCCTGCTACAGAAAATGGAAACAAGTACTTCATGGTTGTTATGGATTATTTTACTAAGTGGCCGGAGGTCTTTGCAATCCCAAACCAAGAAGCGTCGACAGTAGCCGATAAGTTAGTCCATGAGGTCTTTTGTCGTTTTGGAGTACCCTTGGAAATTCACAGCGATCAAGGGAGGAATTTAGAGTCCCAAATATTTCAGGAAACATGTCGAGTGATGAGCACTTATAAGACAAGAACCACCTCTTATCGGCCACAATCCGATGGAATGGTTGAAAGGTTCAATCAAACGTTGGAAAGATATCTAGCAAAAGTGGTGGGAAACAAGCAGACCGATTGGGACAAGCACATTCAACCGTTTTTACTGTCATATCGAAGTGCAGTTCACGAAAGTACAAGTGTCACTCCAGCTTCGGCGAACTTTGGACGAGAACTACGGTTGCCAGCAGACCTTATAACAGGTATTCCTCCCCAGTCTCCGCACAATATAACAGAGTACGCGAGTGACCTTCGCAACAAATTGAACGATGTACACGAACACGTTCGCCAATCCAGCCAACAAATGTCTGAAAAGATGAAGACTCGATATGACCGAAAATTAAACCACTTGGGCTTTAGTGAAGGATCACTGGTGTGGTTACATAACCCTGTACGCAGTAAAGGAAAGTGTCCTAAACTGGCGAAATGGGACGGGCCATATCGAATTGTGAACAGGATCAACGATGTCACGTACCGGATTAAAAAGGGGCTACGAGGCAAGCCTAAGATTGTCCATGTGGATCGACTAGCGCAATATTACGGGTCTAACGATGCTCGGGACGAGCATGTCTTAGGAGGGGATAGTGTTGCGCCCGATACATAGCTCCATCTGTTGGCAGGCAGACACATTAAATATTCACCTACGCCATCTGGTATCGAGTAGATGCAAACTACAAAGTACACGTATCGAATGCATAGGAGCGAACGAGATAGCAATATCTCTCTATTGCAATCGAACGTTTGAGCGCGTTCCGGTTCGTTCTCGAACGTTCCAGTAGCATCGCGGTTTTACGCGACTTATTCGACGCTCGTATAAATACAGCGGTGGTTTGCGGATATGGTCAGTCTATTTGCGGCTAAGCAAGTGATACAAGTGCGATAGTTTTGAAGTGTTATCAGTTGTTTTATAGTGTTGTGACTTTTACAGTGTTCTATTTGGAAGTTAACTAATAGAATCAGTGGATTAAGTTCTGTGAGTGGTAACTTTGAAATTAAAGTTATTATTTGGTAAAATCAAGCATTTCATAATTTATCAGTACCCGGCTCGTAACAATATACAGATAATCATATCTGATCTGAGAGGTTAGTCAAGTGCCTATAACTTAACTTTAGAGAACTAGTCTAGTTCTTAAAATGGAGGAAAAGCGAAGGAAAGAAAGGCGAACGAAAATATCGTGTGGAAACCGGCATGTCGCAAAACCTAAAAAGTCGAAGACATGTTCAAAGTGTTCGAAGAGAACCTCTGAGGCGCAGTTTAATCCAGTCATCACATTCATTGGTTCGAAATAACTGGTGATACTATTAGAATCTTTTTGGCTGACGCTTTACCGTTAATTTGACTCGCAAGTTTTGATTTGAGCCACAAACTATTGATTCTGCTCATAAATAATAGTTTTATATCATAAATGAGTATTTATGTATTAAAAACTGATAAGCAAATAATTATTTATTTTTGTCATCATATCATATCAGCCTTTAAAAAGTCCACTGCTGAACATAGGCCTCCCTAATAGATTTCCGGGAAGAACGATTTTGAGCCCTCTCCATCCATCGATTTCCCGCGATCTTTACAATGTCATCAGTCCATCGGGTGGGGGGTCGTCCTACGCTTCGTTTTCCTGTCCTTGGTCGCCATTCGAGAACTTTTATTCCCTAACGGTTATCAGTTCTGCGAGATATATGGCCTGCCCTGCCCATTGCCACTTCACCTTGCATGTTTTGAGTACTATGTCGGTGACTTTGGTTCTTTATCACGGAGTGAAACTCCCAACATAGCTCTCTCCATGGCACGCTGCGCGACTCTGAGCTTGTGTATGAGGCCAATAGCTAGCGACCAAGTCCCAGTTCCATATGTCATCACTGGCAACACACACTGATTATACACTTTCGTCTTGAGGCTCTGCGGTATCTGTGTGTTATTTTTGTAAATAATCAATAATATGACATTTAATTTACACATAAAACGTGTTTTATTTACATTAATTTCGCACGCTATGAAGCAGAACATTGTTGCACCTTATTTTTTTCACCATTTCGTTCTTACTTTGTGTTTTCGCGAATAAATGATTGTATTGGATTGTATTTACTTATATAACTTTGTATATTTCCAGTCATTAAATCAACAGAGGCCGGCTTCCTCGGCGATAACTTTGTTCTGGTGACGTGTTTTCTCACATTCAACCTGACTGCCATGATCGGAAACATCACAGCTAACTTATGCCAATTCGTAAGTTCCCTCATAATGATTACAATACTTAGACACTGCTCTTGATTCTGTTGTTTCGCCGGACTAACTAATTGCGTAAATTCATAAATAATGCCGGAAATTTCACACAGCATCATCTGGTCCCAAAGTAAGCAGAGCTTGTGTTATGGGTACCACGTGACTGACATAGTACTAAAATACTTTTTTGTACATATTGTACATAGAAACACCCAGACCCAGACCCGAGACAAATGATTGCAAATTATACAAACATTTGTCCCGCGACGGGAATCGAACCCGCAACCGTCTGCGTTCAGCCGAACCTTGGCCCATTGCGCCACAGAGGTCGTCATTTATAAATAACAGATGTAAAATTGACATTTTCATCGTATTTAATCTAGACAGCCAAGTTCGGAAAAGAAATGAGCGACACATAGAAAGTGTTTATATTTACACGAATCATTTCCAGCTACTTTTGACATCCCCATAACCCAAAAACTATACTCCAACCAAATTCGAGACATAATATTTGTAAACAAACGACAACAGCTGATTTTTAGGGTTTTCACTTCAGAATATTCCACAATTTCACACTTTCAATCGTTTTTTTACCCTAAAAATTGATCAAACTATTCATAATACGATTTGTAAAGTCATGTAAAAGATATAAATTGATTAATAAACATTTCAAATCACATGTAAGTGGAAGTATTTTTCTTTTTTATTTAGGATTGGCTTTGATAGTTGATAATAGTGCCATCCCTAATGCTTTCTTGCTTCTTTGGAAGAAATCGTGAAAATATTTGCATTTTTGTATTATGTCATTTAGTTGGTGAGCCCCACACGAGTGCGAAGTAGAAAATGAAATAAAAATATAGTAAATGTAAATAAATCAGCCACCGTTTTCTTATTTTATCTTCTCGTACAGTTTTAGTGATTAAAAACTCAATTATGTACTCATAATTTATTATCAATAGAGAGTAGAGTTTTGAATTCAGTTTACAAATATTTAAAACATCACTTAAATTTAGTGTGCTAAAACGCCGATATTCGTAAACTTCAATTTCGTGCGCTTATTTTCACATTTTAATAACTTATGCAATTATAAACAAACTAAATCAGAAAATAATGGTTTATATACAAAATCAGAACAAAAGAGGGGGAAAAGTCTAGTAAATTTGAACCACATGCATATTACCTATTATCATACACTTTAGCTAGCATTTACAAAAATGAGCATTGATAAAAAATGTTTTTTACCCATGCTGTCACATGGTTGCCTAGCAACGCTTTGTTATTAAACATTATAGCTCGAATATGGCTGGAGTAAAGTCTACTATACTTGTAATTTTGCTTGTTTAATAAGACCCACTTAGACACTTAGGATCCGAAATTTCATGAACGTACCTATTATAGGTCTAAGTTATTTTTATGGTGTCATTTATAACATTCACTGACTGACTCATTAATATCCAGACCTCTTCTAGATGACTTGAGAAAGAAAGAACTTGAAATTTTGCATGAAGGTATATCATTATTCGTAAACAAAGAAAAACACCTGAAAACACCAAATAAGTAAATGAAATGAAATAAAAAAAATATAATATCCCAATAAAACTATAAATGTAATGAAAAACAGGCAAAGTACAAATTGCGACGTCGATAAAAGAGATGTGATCTGAATGGGTGCCAAATTCCATGGCAGTTTCTTAAATCAAAGCTTGAATTGTACAACATTATTCAATTTATTCAAAAGAAAATTTGTAACATTTAGTAATATTAGAATTGATAACTTGGCAAGTTTTAATACTTAATCAATAATTATGTGTAGCGTAATGTATAATTTTAAATTTGTGCTATAGTAAAGTTTGTTAAATGGTAAAAAATAAATTGAATTGAAAAATAATAATTAACAATAACTGCCTGCTATTATTATATTTTTTATGAACACTAGCTCTGCCAATGTACTTAAGAATATTTTCTATCATTCATCTGTTTCCCACAGTACAAACTATTTATACTTTGGGGCTAGATAGTGTTTATGAATTGTCCATTAATGTTTATTATTTATTCCAGCCGCGACCAAAATGGCTGTGGATCTTCACGACAGTCCGTTTTGTCTTCATTCCATTCTTCTTACTCTGCAATTACCAAGTCAAAGACCGCACTCTGCCGGTGCTTATTAGCAACAACTGGGTTTACTGGCTCGGATCAGTCTTGTTAGGGTGGAGCTCGGGCCATGGAAGCTCGCTTGGCATGATGTATGTTAGTGGGTAAGTGTAACGAAACCAAACTATCTGTCTTGTTTGTCTGTCTATATGTCAGGAGCCTTTTTCTCAAGAACGTGTAGAGATATGTTACTTCTATCAAATAATTTCACAACAGGGCAATCAGACGTACGGCTCAGTACCATCCATACCTTGTCAGTCTACCACCCTCTAGAACAAAGCGCTTTGCTTCCACATTTATAATGCGTACAGTCAAGGATTGGAATACTTTGCCGTCGTCTGTCTTTCCTGAAAACTACAATCTGGGTCTCTTCAAGTCAAGAGTAATGTGTCTTTTAGACCTTCGTGCCCCATCATCGGCCACATCGTCGTTTATCATCAGGCGAAATCGTGGTCTATCACTACATAGTATAAAACAAAGTCGCTTCCCACTCACACAAGCCATGTTGTTTCGTTTGTAGCGCAAAACTAAGTAGATATTTATTTAGTACCTACTAATCTACTAGTACCTACTATATACCTACTAATCCAGCGGCTAATCTTATTACCTATTCGTCTCTTGAAAAACAATGTTTTTATTTTTATAGTAAAAGAAGCAACTACTTATGATTAAGTACATACCGTTTCATGTCTTGTTCTAGGCGGATGCATAAAATTTTGAAAATTGACAATAACAAACACCACATTCATTACGCGATTAGTAGGTACCTATTCTAGGTACTACCTCCTAGGTATCCAACACAAAGCACTTATGATTGAGTTAAAAAAACACATGGTCACTCACAATGGTCACAAGAATGGTTCAATGTTCAATGGTTCAAATGTGCGTTCTATGGTTCATGGTTTGGCGCGGCACCAACACTCAAAATCATATCGTGTCGCGTCGGTCGTATTCCTCATTACTGTAGGGTAGGACAGAACGTCATGATGATCACTCAAAACGGAATGACGAAACTCTTTACAGGAACTAGGAAGTTGACCGCACGACGTACAACAAATCACTGAGCAAAAATCAATTCAAAGCAAAATAAAATCCTTTGAAATTTCCGACCATTTTTAAGGGTTCATTTTTTATGTGAAAATTAAAACCTATCACAATGATGACAATCAATGTTAGTAAATACTACTTTGGTTCTTGGTGAAGTTATGTGTTTATGTTTAGTTTATTCTGTAGTCATGTCACTGCTTATTTCTTGGTTAACCACTCTGGTTTTGTCACCATCAATCACTACTCTTTTTAAGGCTACTTACAGAAAAAAAACGAGTGACAAAATAAATTAATGCAGCACAGAGTGACCAAGATAAAACCAATGACAGCATTAATAAATAAATTAATGAATAAAATAAATAAATTCTTAACCGGAACAACGACAAAAAATACCTATTATAAAAATACCTACGAAACCTATTTCTGAAAAAATAATAAATGTCGGCTTATTACAAAGGTAGACTATTTTTGGAATTAGCCGAGATGCATTATTTATTATGTGGATTGAACTCTTCTGATTGGTTGTCGGTTTTGTTTGACAACTTCTTTGAGACGGATAAAATGTCTTACAATGAGATGGAACGATAAAACTATGAATTGAATTTCTATGAAGATCTACCTACCTATGTAATCTATCTACTTACGGAAAATTTTGGTTAGATACCCAATGCTTTAATTTTTTTATGAAGATCCGAATCAAGTTGTTTTAATAACGAGTTGTGAACATGTTATCAACATCATCATCATAAACAATTCCTGTTTATTTGCAAATTTTTCAGATTTATTGTTGTTGACACATTTCACAGAAGAACAAACAAGATTCTTTTAAAAATACCAGCTGAACTCAAATAAAAAATAAAAAATTGTTTTTCCTGACAGAGGCATCACAATGTAGGCAACTTTAATGTTTGTGTTGTTGCGTGAAATCATACTTCATTTTGAGGTCACGCTCAGAGTTCAATAAACAGCTGATTTTAAGGATGTTCCCATTTGTAGTAAGTGCAGTTTTGAAGCAAACTTTGCTGCTCATTTCTTCAATGAAAAACATTGAACTTATAAAAGTGGTAAAACATATGTTGTTCTCGAAAGTATCGAGAATCGGCCCACCTCGGCATAACATACTAGTTCCAGACCCTGTATGTATAATACACGCATAATATATTAGAGAAACACTGATAATTTAGAGGTTTCTAATGTGATGTCGGAAATAAACTCATTTTTTTTGGCTCTTACATTGCAAACGTGGACTGAACCCTATGAGATAGATCAAAATAATGTACTACAGTACTGTACACCGCCAGTCCGCGATGGTATATGTCTATCTCTTAGGTTATGTTATTCTCTTAGTATCAGCATTGCACCCGTGCGAAGCCGGGGCGGGTCGCTAGTCTATGATAAAAAAAAAGTTTTACCGTCCCTTATTAGCTGTAAAAAATCAAAGCATCACGCTTCTAAGTCAACGCAATCATTTATACAGCATATTTTAACACTCGCCAGTAAATCAAAGCCTTTGGAGTACTTTTCGTTGACTAGAATCATTAAATTTTAAAAGCATGGTTGTACAGCACAAGGAAAAGAAAAAACTCTAAATCCGTACCTAAATCACGTCAATATATATAACAAACTGCGCGCTATACACTTTTCATTACTTATATTTGGAAAGTAGGCCTGAAGTTGTACTTTTCAGCCCTAGGGAGAATCGTTTTCAACTGACAGCTGTCAACAGAAATGATAAATCTGCATTCCACTGACTCTCTACAACCAAGCACTTGGATTATCCGGTGCAATCCAAAAACATTGCTGTAACAGCTAAAGAAAAATAGACAAATATCAATGTCCCCAACATACACCCAAGAATCCCTGGATACTGAAGAAACTAAGTTTCCCAGAAAAAATCAAATATCAACATACCCGGAAAAATCTTTCACTAACTTTAATTTAATTAATTGCTCTAATTTTACCATAAACTATGCGAATTTCACACTTATACGTTATTTTAACTATTCTGTGAAACCGCTATACAGAGGAATAAAGTTCATATATCAAGTTTATTTATTTTTAACCGACGTCAAAAAAAGGAGGGTCTTAATTCGGTTTTAAACAAATATCTCACTAAATTCTCGCTGTTGATTTATGTAAAATAAAATACACTCATTTTTTCTTTAGCTAATTCATGTTTCTATCCTTGTATTCGAAATGAAAATCACAGTCCCTCAAACTATTAGTGCCCGAGTGGTCTCGGGACTAAATAAGTTACTTTGAGCCCTACGGTAACAATGTACATACTATTACTCACTTTCCAGCACTGTGGCACCAGAGTTTGCGTCCAAAGCCGGTATGATCGGAGGCGCGACTCTCGTCACCGGCATCGTGATGGGCATTACATTCAGCAGCCTCGGCCCTATTATTGCTACAATGGACGCTTGGAAGGGCATGTAGCGTTTGCTGTCTTACACCGAGACCCTTTGGGCATTACTCGGGACTATAGCAGACTGATGGGACCTTTGCCTCAGAACCTGTATACAAAGTAGCGATGTCGCTAATAGAATATCAGAATGTGCATAGTATTTATAAACGATAAATTATCATTCCTATACATATTGTTTCAGTAATTAACGGGTATTTTTGCCGTACCTATTCCCTTTTTATTTATTAACTCTTATTATTAGTAAAAGTACAGAAAGTAAACTCCAAGAATTTATAAAAAATAGCGACTCTAGCTACGACGCAGCAATGCAATTTAGCTTGCACAAGCGCGTAATGCTTGATATTATGTTTACCTACATAGTGCCTCTCTGTCGCGTAACCATCTCGCCTGGCGCGGCACTTCTTTACAAATTTAGCCAACGCGTTAGGTGCGCCTGTATTTGTAAATAATTATAATAAATAATCCCGGACATTTCACACAGCATCATTTGGCCCCAAAGTAAGCATAGCTTGTGTTATGGGTACCACATGACTCATATACTACTTAAATATACCTTTTTTTTGTTGATACATATATACCCGTTAACTTCTACAGTATGGAACAGTATGGATTAGATCGCGAAAGTTTAATAAATAATATTCCTATACACATATTTGATGGAGTCTATTGGAGGTTCAAATACTTTGTTTACAGAGGACTATTCAGAGTCCATTGGTGTGATGCTCAGGACTATTGCGGAATGATAGAACCTTTTTCTACTCAGTGAGTTCACTCAGTTCTAAAAGAGTGACAATGAAAGAATAGTGTGGTGGTAAAGTGATAAAAGTGTTGTGCGATTTGATTACAAACAAGTGTAAAGGTCATGGATTATAATTGTTATTGTTATTAACAGAATATATTCATTTAAATCACAATAATCAACTGTAGAAAAATTCATTATTATCATGTCAAAAAATATTGCAACTTGCCATTTATGATAGAATATTTGGCTCGGAATTCAAAGTGATATATTAGTACACAATACAAAGACAGGTATACATAGTTTCTTTTGTTATGTATAATGTTAGATACATCCTATATTATATACTATATATACAACAGACTTACCTGCACAGTTTCAGAAAGCTTCAGATATAATATTTATAAGTGTTGTGGAAATTTCTATCTTAGTGCTATTGTACGACCCTTTATCTTAAAATCACAAAGCTAACTTAGCGTTTATTAAGTACGGTCTGGCTTTTTCATTCTAATGTCAACAGATAAGGATAGCAAAAAATTTAACAATGCTATACTTTTGGCCATCTTGCGAAGCAAACATTGTATTAACGCTCTTGTATTATTTATTTACCTCGAGTTATTTCCGGTTTTATTAGTAACTTTGGTGTTTTTATTTAAATAAAGCTAGAATTATCTCGGGTGTGAATAATTGAAATAAAAGCTTTTTACTGGAATCACAAAGAAACGTATTCTTTGTGATTCGAGCAAACACACAATTTTATAAAAAAATACAAATGACGAATGACAAGATACAACTTTGTGACATACTATGAACAATATAAACACTTGATATTGGCAAAATTGACATTATGATACATGCCATTAACACAGAAGAAGAATTTAAACAACATATTAGCTAATGTGAATATAAGATTGGCCCTTGAATATTAGTATGATGATCCTAGACTGCAGTAGAAGTATAAAGGCTCTACAGTAAATAGAATATACTAATATTTTATAGGCCTTGCTTGATGGTCGTAAGTTGTCACTAATTCTAAAGAAAAGTTTATTATTTAACAAGTAACATTGATAGCATTGATTATGAATGTTAAACACAAAAACAAAATGGTTCACATTACTTGGATTACTCAGAATATATTCAAAATACCTTTTTTTAATCTGTCAATCTTCCTTAACTAATGAATCAAATAATATAAGACACTATATTAATTTATTGCCTGAAAATTATATTTTATATTATTGAAGTTTTTAATACGGCTCCAATGGCTTTGGAGCAAGGTCACATTCGAAAGGGTTCATAAGATTTAGGAAATAAATATTGTTGGGACGGTTTTGAGTTTGATCCTAGTTGTAAAAAATATAAAGTATATTAAAATGTATGTAGCTAGTACCAAGTTATTGCTATTTTATTTATAGCTTGAAAATCTGCTGTAATCATTATACTAAAGCTTAAAAATGCAGATGTTATTGACAAGGAGTTTTTATATCATTTTGCTAATTGTTTGTTGTACAATTTGTTGCATTTGTTATACTTACCCATTAAATTAAGTTTGATAATTGATAACGACTAATAAAAGAGCTAAGAAATTTAACTAGTAAATAAGTTAAGCAAGTAGAAATGGTTTTATGACGCACAAATTGTTTTAGGACTTTTTAAGTTAACACTTGTCCGATGTCATTGAGAGTAATTTGCGTGGTGATTAATGAACATAGTTGTCGAAGGTTATATTTAGAATCATACAAGAATGTAAAGAAACCGTCTATAATCACATAATTTGCAAGCGCGATGTTTAAGTATGCCCAGTCTTTGCTCTCACAGGGTTTGTGACAGCTATGGTCTCTAATAACAGCGTCTACTGCGAATTAGACATCATGCTGTTTCGGGGCCTATTTGCTGCTGTAGCATACACATACCTAAGCATAATTGTACCAATTGTACATAATGTTGTAATTGTACATAATGTTATAATTGTACATTGTAAGCATTATTACTACCATGTGCCTTTTTGTTTTCTGGTATTTTGTGTACATAATACACAGAAGCTAAGAAGCAAATTAATGTCTGTTTATGTCTGTCTTTGTCATTCTAGTATTTGTTTACAAAAGGCTTTCGAAATCTGGTTACAATTGTGTTATAAATATTTACACTTACCTAACTATATTTTGTGAAGATCTGGAAAATTCTTAAAATATCAATAGTTAAAACATTTATGTGAGTTTTTTAAAGTCCCCCCGGGGCTAATGTCAATAGGGATGGCTATTCTATTGATCTATCTTATAATTACACACTAAAGAGTTGTTGAAATATGTTGCTATCATTCATTTCTATTAGAATGACAAAGACCAATTATACATTAAAGCCACACTAGTTAATTATGTGATTTTAAAATAGAAGAGACAATTTCAAAGAAGACGGTTTCTTCATTGTATCATGCTTGATTTTGTTCTTAAATGTTAACAGTTTTAGTAAGTACCTAATTCTGAATACTTCTGTTTTGATATATGATGGTTGTAGTAACTAACTTACTCATAACGCGTTTGTCAGACTGAAACTAACATTGTTTTATACGTTATCGTGTAGATATGTATATTTAAGTTACGTTTATCAAAGGTTAATTTAGGGTTATTGCACACTTTTAATCCAAGCTAGATGCAGACAACTGAACGAACGTACCGCTACGTCCAGTGCCCTGTATACGAGAAAACTTGGTTTTATAGTGAGCAAGTACTCTTATTTATATATAATATATATAATTATGTTAGATAGTTAAGTTAATGAGTAACCCTCGTAAGTATACAGTACGTTCGGCGGCATATAGAATGATATTTTTTGGAACTGAAATGTCTGCGTCAGAAGGCAAGACAAAGCTGTCCTTGCATAGATCGAACTTACTGTATAAGATGCGTGAAACTTTAAGGCTGGATTGAAGTTTGTAAACAAGTGAGATCATCGACCGATATAATGTATGTGCAGTGTAACCAATTCATCATCAACAAAAAAGTGTCTCTACGGGGAAAGTGTATCTTTGGGGAATCATTAAATTTTATGCACATCAGTACCGAAAAGTGCACCTAAGAAAAACTGGTTAGGTTTTTAAAAGTGTATATTATAGGAATTAAACGTACCTAGTTTTATTTAAAAGTGTCTCTACGGGGAATGTAAATCTCTGGGGAATAAATCTGTTACATTACTTACGAATGTACAAGCTATAAATGTACAGTCAATACGAACAAGATAGGCCTTAAAGTTTTGCGCAACAATTCTCGTTTCACTAACTTGTGTTCATGACATAAACCAAATAGGTAACTTTAGATACAACACGAATGACGTCCATCCTGTAGTGTAGACAGTTGTTAGTTGTTATGATATTTATTGTAGTAAAAAGTTTTCTTTTTATTTGTTTTTATTATTTACTTCCTATGTGAGAATGTATGAGAAAAAGCTTTAAGAAGCCTGTAGCATGAATTTCTTTATGGATAGTACAAATCGATGTGCACTAAGTAGATTATAATAAAGCCTTACCAGAAGACAACACGCATAGAGTACGGACTTTCTCATTGAGCCTATTCTCAATAGGTGAGATATCTCACGAAGATGACGTCATCAATGTGTAAATACGCCAACGATCTCGCCCGAAATGTACCGTTTCCAGGTGAGATCAATGGCGTATTTACACATTTATCAAGGATAGGCTGTAAATTTTTTGCCACCATCACAACTACATTATTTGTCAGTTCGTAGATTGCATTCGGCAAATTTAGGGATCTATTTTATTAAGTCTGTGTGTAAGATGGTTTAAAAGATGGTGTGATGGTCTTGCAGACAAGTTTAAGCGGTCGCGAACTGGGTGTTTTATCATTGCGAAATATGCAGTACCGTTAAATGTATAATGACTAATGAGCGACGTATTAGTATTGCCATTCAACGTGGCAACGCCGCCAGTGTCTTGAGGACGCTGCCCTCTGGCAGTGATCTGGATCAGTTGAGCCATCTATAAATCATTTAAAAAGATCTTAAGATAGCTTATCGGTTTCAAATGTTTTTTTTTATATTAATGTATATTAATCTGTACATTTCTGTAATTATTAAAAGAAGACTGAAATATCTGCAAGACATAAGAACACCGTCTAACGACTGCTTATAAAAATAATTCGATACCTAAATCTACCGCATAAACTTACTCCGTCTACTGGTAAATCCGCCACTGGGCGAGATATGTCATCTCTGTATTGATATAAGTATATTCAGGCTGTACATTTAACGATATGGTAACTGTCTTCTGGTAAGGTAGATCGTTAGTGCTTGTATTTACATACCCTGGTGCCTTATCCATCTTCCATTGATTTATCATTAGTATTAAGCAGAGCTATTTATTTGCATGTGGACGTGAACCGTGTTAGATAGGTAAGGATGGTTGTATGAGTAAACACGTAAAGGGGTAGTGGCTTTAATTGTCAAAATAGTTAAAAGATCCAAGGCAAAGAGCCTCCCTCATTACAGCAGCTACATTTTTATAACGAGAATCAGATCGAAACTAGTTGGTTAGGTTAAGTTAGAGTATAGAAAACAACGCGCAAGGCGAGCGAGCAAAGCGAGCGTGCCGCGGCAGCGGCCGCCGAAACGCCACCATCCATGACTAAGAGGTTCTCGTTATAAAAATGCAACTGTCGAGTAGCTAATCTGCCGAATCACGAATCTCTCCAATCCAGAATCTGTCCTACACCGAACAAAGGATATTCACGATTTATCCCCACCATTTTCGCAATTAGGTATCCTGTAAGGGTGTGTATTGGGGCACTAAAATAAATCTGAGCAAAATATTGGGAGCTACAATAATCCAAGCTACGTCGTCCCCCAGCATATATCTAGTTACGTCTCTGTATGCGCAGAATGAAATATTAAGTATAAAAGGAATTATATACATTTAAAATTATATGACAGAATAGTATTACCTACAGTAAGTAGAACTATATAAGTGCATAAAAATATTAATTATACAAAACCGTTACGCTTATGTCGTATTTTGTTCACGACAGTGTCGGATTTAGGGAATTGCCCAGGGCGAAGGCCCTCCCTAAATATGTCACTATACAAATATGTCTGCTTCTTACTAAGTTATGACGTGATTAACGTAAATACTTATTAAATTAAAACTTTCAACTCGCCTTTATATATTTCTTCAATTGGATTAGTCCCCCGATACAAGACTCCTATTTCGAATTTTACTCAAGGGTAACGCTATTTATACTAATAAGTACGGTATTTGACTTTTCACTTTCCTACTCTAGATTTTAAGAACTTCCGAATTAGAAATTCACTTACTTCACTTTCCTACTTCCAAGTGTGTTGACATAACTCGAAAACTGTATATAATAACGGGTTTTTGGGTTTCCTGAATATTTCTGTTATAATCAGATATTCCATGAATATTTCCGAATGACTACCAGTTACCTGTTTATTGTGATAGTTTATCCCTTAACTCTTAATAATTCCGCCATACTTTTATCTTTCATCTCGCTAAATATTAGATTATCAATAAAGAGTACAACACTCCTTATTTGAAGGCTGTGAATTAATAGCTTTAACCTTCCTATTGTAGATACCATATCCTCATATATTTAAATATTTAAAATGCATTCTAAGGATATGGATTTCATCGTGACTCACGCCTATTTCCTTCTTTCTAGCATTTGTCTACTAAGAAATAAAAATAGATGCTTATCCTTACTTAAGTTAGTTAATGTCGAGTCCTTTGTAAATAGTGCATTTATACAGTATTTGTATGATAAAGTATATATGTAATGTTGCAAATAGTGAAGTACATACATAAATCTATACAAACTTGATATTTATAGATATTGATCTGATGAAACTTCTTATCTTCCTACCTATGACTATTTTAACGTACTATGTACAATGAGGTTAATACCTACTTAGTGAAAATACCTCTACTTATGTTAAAAAGTAGGGACGAAAATTTACGCTCACGTTTAATTTCGTCTCTGGATCTTATCATTGGTACTACGTTTGGAATTTGTTCACTGTATTCATTATAGTTTTCACTTATTTCACTTCTAAAAGAAGGCATGCTAAATGCATACTTATTTAGAAAACCTTTACACTTTTCCACCTTCCGAGAGGGTTTTCCTCATATCATTTTTAGTCTAACTGGTTTGTCCAACAAGAGTTACTTTCCTTGTGGTTAAATTGTCAAACGTATCCTTACGAGTATAACGAGGTTAGAGTAACGCTCAAGGCGAGCGAGCAAAGCGAGCGTGCCTCAACAGTTCATAGCTAGCAGTTTGATCGCATTGAAAATCGTTCCTGTTGGACAAACCAGTTATGCTAAAAAGTTTGACCACGAGGAAGAAACCCTTCCGGGTTTTCACTACTAATCTTAGAGCTAAACTGCACTTCACTAAAATGACAAACGTTAGAAACGGATTCATACATTGTGACAATAATAGAACCTATGAATGTTTGTACTTAACCGTATTTTTCCACTTTTCCACATTATTAAACCTTAATAATTAAACTAAACTTTAATAATATTAAGGCCCTTTGCACACTTACCTACACGGTTGTCGGAAGTGAAGAAGTACCTAAATAAATTAAAATTTTTGATAGCTATATAGAGCAGTGTGCAAAGGACCTAATCTTCCACCTGTTCACCTGATATTGTACTAACCAAGTTATTGAATAAACGAAATGAATAAATGTTTTATGCGACTCGTTATTAAAAACACCACCTACTCCTGGCTCAAAAGGGCTTTGTTGTAGAAATTTCTCCACAAGGCCCTTTTCGTGCCCTATCATACACAACACAGGGCTCAGGTACGCGGTGACACGAACGTATGCTGCATAACCAATAGTCACTCTAACTCACGCTGTTTCAACTGTGTTTGTGGTAAGTAACAGCCTGTTACCCCACGCCATTTAAAGCAGTGAAAGTCGTTGGCTGCATATAGGGCGAAAGCCTGACGTTGGGTGCCACTGGATGAATGTGAATTGCGTCTCCAGTAGATTCAGATTGGTAATGCTAATTTTTATTTAAGTTCTTCAGTTTTCTAACTTTGGTTCTGATCGGAAGGTAATTTGAATCCGGTCTTAGCATAAATCCAAAATTAGTGTAGCTATATGGTTTTCTTGACAAACACCCGAATTTTAATAACTTGCGTAAGTTGTTCTATACATTTGATAAACACGGGCTTTACTCGCGTATTATTTTGTCGATGGAGGCACTCAACTCAGTGCGAACCGTGAAATCGAGCGGCAACGAGCGGACCGCGGATCAAACTCACCCTGATGAAGATTCTCTAGATGAATCGAAACAGTGTCGCTATTTCCATCGACAAAATAATACCTACGTGAGTAAAGCCCGTGTTTATCAAAATGTATAAAACACGCGAATATTAAGACGCCACCTAAATTGAATCTCGGAGTTTATGCACTAAAAATTAGTGGGATTTCGATATTTAGGCATAAAAGAGCTAATCTAAGGCTGTGCGGTTTACTTGACTAAAGTAGCTATCTATTTACTTACTCAGTACTTGAGATACATTTTTGGAAAGTGTAGGTTAACAACGTATATAATGTGACGACCTCTGCGGCGCAGTGGGCGAAGGTCCGCCTGAGAAGCAGAAGGTAGTGGGTCGATTCCCGCCGCGGGACAAATGCGTGATGATCTGCAAATATCGGGAATGGGGGATTTTCTATATATTTAAAAAAAGTACTTTTATAGTAGTATATCAACCTCTGTGGTGCAGTGGACTAAGGCAAAAGGTTGCGGGTTCGATTCCCGCTGAGGGACAAATGTTATTATGATCTGCAAGAAGGTGTCGGGTCTATGTATGTATTTACAAAAAAAAACGTATATAAGTAGTATATGAGTCATGTGGTAGGTACCCTTAACACCAGCTCTGATTACTTTAGGGATGATGCTGTGTGAAATATCCGGCATTAATATTTATATTACTAATAATTTATAACTATGAATTTAACTGGGTAAAGGCTTAATATTTTGTGAAATATAATAATAATAATAATATATATAATCAATTAATCGCTCAAAACGAGTCGGAACAATGTAGCTAAGAGTAGGGTTTTGCTCGATTATTGACGCGAGTTATAATTTATTGATTCAAGAGTAGGCGAGTAGAAGTTGATAGGTCTTCCAGCTATGAGGGAGTTGGAAGAACATGAAGAAAAAGTTGGAAGAAAAGATGACGATTGTTAGGAATAAAATAACTAGCTCACCTGGTGAGATACGAGGAGGGAAATGATAAACTTTATTAATATAAACTGCATTAAAAACAATTTCTTATTTAATTTATTCGTGTTTAATAAATAAAAATAAATAGTCGGTCTATAAATAACTAGCTCTATCTAGACTCTAGCCTTTCGTGCGTTTATGTACAATTCAGTGCTGTATGCAGACTATCATTCTAGTTCGCGGTGGTTGAAGATGATGAAACTGATGCAACGTTTGAGTAACTGGGAGACTGGTCTGAGTTAGACGAGCTGCCGTCACCCGGGTAGTATGAGTTGTAGGCGAGCTGTGATGGATCCCAGACGCGAGCGTAAGGTCCATTGCTCGACGGCTCCCATTGAGGCGCGTATGTGTCTTGGGGAGCGGCTGTGGATGCTGCTGGGCCGTATTGAGCGGCGGGTGGACCGTATTGCGGAGCGGGGGGAGCGTCTGTCGGTGCCATCATCATTGGCATACCTGCAAGATAAATGCTCTAGTTACCAGCTACCTGGAACTCTCACCATAATGATAACGATTGCGGTCTTTTAATCGCAATCAAATGTTGATGACAAATGACTGTTCTCTCACTGTTTGTGGGAATGCGCCCTCTCATTAGAGAAATGAAATTCTCATTAGAGCCCATTAGAGCAGCATCTTTCAACCTTCACAAAATAAGCGCTAAATCCTACCTTCTCTATAGGTTGACCTAGAATAGCTGGGCTTACACTTCTACAGACCAAGGTTTTCAGAACGCTTTAGTTTAGGTCTGCTAAATATATTTATTTCAAATTACACGGTTACTCACCTTTCTTCATCAGCAGGTTATAGATCAGGAAACCAAGGACAAGAGTGATGGCCAGTTTGCTGAGCACCAGAGCCTTCATCGCCTTCAAACCGATAATGGAGACAAGGATCGGCATCAGAGCCTTCATCTTCAGTTTCAGGAGTAGCATGATTGGCAGCAACAGCTTCTTCTTCAAGATGCCGCGAGCTGAAACAGGGTTGGATATTTATTTATTGCTAAGATATTACTAAAACTCGCATACCTATGTGTTAGAAACAAGACTATCGTGGTTTTCATAGTTAGGGCATTTTTTAATGTATGTTTGAAATGATTATTTTATGTTGGTTTGATTAAATGCTGTTTCAATTCAATTCAATTCATGTAGCAGGTACATGAATTGAGTTTTCTAACAGTCACAACCTCTCACCACAATGGGTCCTCAGTCAGTCGCACACAACCAAATTTTAACACATAGTCTGATGGACAATCATGAAAAAAAGACGAGTTACCTTCGCCATTTTCGTTTTCCTCCGGGAATTCGACTTCCAAACCACGATCAGCCCTGTAGGAGACCTCGGCTCCCTGGAACAGGAACTCAGGCAGCTGCACCCTGAACTCATTGGAATTCAGGATCCTCGCGACGCGATCAAAGATCACCTTGTCGATGTGCTTCTCATCCAAAGCTCTTGCTGATTCAGAAGTGACTCCCAATTTCGTATCCAGGAATGAGAGAACTTTCACTTTAAGACATGACATAGGGGTCTCCGCTTCAAAACAGTCACTGATTACACTGTCCAGTAGGGCATCACTAGTTTGCAACCTGGATGTTTCAATCTCATTGTCCTTCAATGCGTAACCGCGAACTAGAGCGACCGAAGCCAAGAGAAGGCACAAACACTTCATTTTAATTTCTATCACTTTGTCATTAATTAGACGTTAGGCTCGGTCGGTTAATGGAGCAACAATGATTTAATTTTTGAATGGGCTTTGTTTTTATATGGGATCCTTTGGGTGGCGAGGCACGCGGCAGCGGCGCGTGCGACGCATCATAATAGCTTTCATACTTGGCAAACTATTTTCATTTGAAAGTCCTGCTGGTGAGAGTATGTTTTGAACCTGAAATATGATTTTAATAACATCAAGGTAAGGCTGTGTAACTGGCTAGCAGAAGTGAGGGGTTGAACAAAGGTGTATGACCAGTAAGGCCAGTACGAGATGAACCATGGTGGCCCTACTAGTGATGATGAATAATGATGTCTTTACATCTAATAGGTAATATCATAAAGATTCTTCTGCAGTTCAATGTTGGAATGTTGAAAGATGAAGTAAGTTTATTATAATTGCTTAATTGTGTTGTTATTTATCCATTACTAATATCGGTGCTCAAACTTTGGATTTTTTAGGGGTGTCTCTTCTACGCAAATCATGTGGCATATTGTTAAAACGGTCTTTCAAAGATATCACGAGGTTTCTTTAACAGTTTTTCGATATTTAATTCGTTCGTTTATTCGTTTGATAAATATTATGCTTTGAAGTTGTCTTTTTGATCTTGAGGATCCTAGACGGTTAAATCACTATTTAAGATTTTCAACTACCTCTGAAAAAAAATTAGAAAATAATGCGGCTAGCCCTTAACAGGAACATGATTAATAAAGGAGGTTTATAGAGATAGAGATACCCAGCAGTGGATGGATACAGGCTGACAATAATGATGATGAATCTATAAAATTATTGACCGACGGACTAAATATAATATAAGCACAACCTTAACTGTAGTTTCTAGAGAGGGTAGTTGCTTTATGGGGCTAAGAGAAGGATTCCCGAAATTTCACCCGTAAGCTTTAGGGCTTAGGCGATGCAGCAGGAAACTAAAGTTTGTATGAAAAATGGGATGTTTCTATAGTTCTAAAACATTTTTACAACTCATTTTTGCATGTAACAATGCCTTCTATCAATTGTTTTCATTATTTCAACAAACCAAATAACCCAGTGACTGACTAATAACTAGGAAGATACTTGCTGGACATGCACAGATATCAAATATATCATACCAAACACTCACCTCCCACTTCTCAACCAACTTCTCTCTCAATTTGATAGCCGCATCAAAGAAGCCGTCGATGAGTTTTAGCATTTGAAGAATGCCAACCAACGAAAGTAATAAATCAATTTGCGTAATTCATTGTTATTCGATTCGATCGCTATTTACTGATGCTGTCGCGACCCGTGCGTACATTATTAAGTAGCCCACGTTGTCTGCATTGTCTTTATTTGTATAATTCACTTTTTCTGTCATTCCTTTTTTGCTAAACAGTTCTATGGTGAAGGGTTTTCCATCTCTTGGTGCACCGATAACTAATTTGTGTATCAGAAGATACACCTGTGGCATCCACTAAGAATAACAGGAATATTACAGCTAAGGATAAATAAATTCCTGGCCATTCTAAGTTGCGATTAATTTCAATACTCTTGAATATTCAATACTCTTATTTCTTGAGGTTCACTCTCTAAATCCCATATTGGCATGTTAATATAATAGTGCCTTTGTATTATTATCTAGGTCTATCTCCTTTACTAACTCTTAGAGGCGTTGTAGTTGTAATGTTTATGTTCTAACATTGTTTCCCTAAAGATATAAAAGCTTACACATCTTACGTAAGTAGAAAGCGTAATACGTTGCTCTGCTTTAGCTAGTCGTTTATGCAATAAGGGTTGAAACACTTGCGATGCGGCGCGCGCGCATATTTGCATGCACCTGCGATGTCCGGCTTGTGAAATGCTATTTAACTTCCGTTTGCTAGGAATCTGGTGTTTAATATGAGGCGTTTATCGTAATTAGTGAGTTCTGTTGTTCTTCCCAAGTGTTCACTGTTGTCGTGAGCGTGTTTGTGTTTTATTGTTCTCAAAATAAACTGCAAATTAAATACTAACTAAAATATCTAATATGTATGTTTTCATACCAAGAAATTAATAATTTCGGCTCTGCTCCATATCGACAGAGTAATTCTTATATCAATATAAAAATATCAATCTAATATCTAAAGAAAATCTAATATCTAAAATATCTAAAAATCAATATAAATATCTAAGCACCTAGTTACTAGTTACATCTAGTTGGTTTTATTGTTTTAATGATTCGGTAGTTTTTTCCTCTAACAATTATCATTTTGGCGCATAAAAATTTAAAACTAAACTTAAAAAAATATATATAATAAGATATTTTAATGTATCCACTAGATCACTAGAATGAAACCTACTGTTAGTTATAAGCCTAGTTTTTAAGCTCATTATAAGTGAACCCTGTTTTTTTATGAGTCAATTTATCTAACTTTAAAAAAATGTTCTTATAGAGATCACGAGAATGCGACCAATTCAGTTTCATCGAAATCTGTATGAGACACTGGTAGATTTGATCTAAATTCTAAATTGTCCACTAACTTACATAAAACAGCGCTTCGTAAACCATACCATCCATATTAGGTAACAATCCACACATAACAGATTGCTTGCACTGACGTTCGTGATGCACATACCAATATCACCCAAAATACCTCAAGTGACCGCTTCTAACTCTATACAACGTACAACATTAACTTTTACTGCTCGAAAAACACGTGTCTTTTCATTTTAGACCTTATACCTTTCAAGAATAAGTATATAAGATAAGTTTTTAGGCGATAGATTTAATAAAGGCGTTGGACTTAGTGCCAAGCTTAAGCACCATATTAAATCGATTGATATGGTTATGAATTCGTGCTAATGTTGCCTCACTGGGTCAGGAGGGTCAAAATAGTGTGCCGACCACCTGTCAGGTACATCCTGACCACCCTTTATGAATTACAATGAGGTGTACCGCAGGGCCTAGTAATTGGTCTTATTTGTTTTTAAGTTGACTAGCTCTTGCTCATACCTAGACTGAAGCCAGTGAAAGATTTACTCATAAAAAATAATTTAAAAAAAGTTTACATGGCTCAAAAAGGTCCAAAAGGTAGGGACCTACCATTAGGTATAGAGTTAGGTTAGGTTATACGAACATACGTTAGGTATTAGAGTTGATTTTAACTGGACATTACATGAATTATCATGTAATGTCCAGTTAAAATCAACTCTTGAAAATTTCTAAGGATAAAACACGCGGTGGCGATACGACTTGCAACCGCAGCAAACTGCTACCGCTATGGTCTACGGCGTAGGCCATAGCATAGTACCTTCCACACGCCTTTCTACACAATTAATAATGCATTAAGCACAAATTAAAACAATAGGTATTGGATTTTTTTTGGATGAAAATTTGATTTGATACTTTCTCTTCGGCTTTTCTCGGACTTGTTTTTAAGTAATCGTAACCTAACGGTCCCTGTGATTGTATTTATTAAAACTGTTTTGACATAGACGGGTCGCAATTTAAGTCAATAATGTGATACATGTAAACGATTCCCACTCCATGTCAAAGGAAATGTAAATTATAATATTCCGTGTTTTTTCTATGTTCCTTTAAGTTTCTGATATCATTATTATTTCGCTATTACCTTCAAATAGTGGTGGTAGTTGAACCTGGTTACTTCTATAGCTTAGTAATTACAAGGGAAATGTGCATTCTTATGGGCGTAGTACCAAACAGCTTACTTGCAATTTAACATTAACCATTAGTTGAACCTATAATGCCAAGCCAACCATCCATTAAACGATCTGCTTTATACTCGTAGGACAATAAGTCCTACGTTAATATTATTGGAAAACATTGTCATAAAAAAATATGTTTGCTTTATTTGTCATGAATTTGATTTTAATCTTTTATTTTTAGAATTTCAAATGTTTTAATAGTTATCCTGCTATTCGGGGCGGAAAAAAATTCAACAAATCAAATATCATGCAAAACGGGCCAGCCATTCTTGAGTTATAAATAGTGTTACTAACACGACTTTGTTCTAAATTATAAATATATTAGGTTATGAGATCATGTATATCTTATTCAGGTTTAGTAGTTGACTGACAACAATTATAAATGATAATAAAGTTGTTGCTATATACAAAGTGTTACTTTGTAAACTTAGTGATATTCAATGTCTTTACGTGATCAAAATTGATCAGCCCTCGCCTTAGATGTCTCAGATAGAAAGCGCAGACACTCGATCAGAATGCATAGTAGTACTACATACTAACACTTTTACTAATACATTTTCACTTCCCTTAAGAAAGTGATACGATTGTCCTGTGTTACTAACCTAAATATTTATTGTAATGAGGTTTTCACTTATTATATTAGTGAAATTAGGTGTCGTTGCGTTTAAAATATTAATTTCTTAAGAATATTTTTCTGAATTGTGATATTTCTCTTGTATTATTGTCATATTATCATAGATGAATATCTGCACTATCTCTGTTTTACCTAAATTTATACCAGACTCTTTCAAAATATTCTGTACCCATCTTCTACTCTACTCTACTTATTTTTGGGTGCTTACGAGCCGTCAAAGTATTATAAGAAGAAGAAGGAGTTTATGGGATTGAGGTTCTATATTGTCTAGGTTGTGATTTAGACCTATTTATTCTTACCTAGCACGTCTTCTGAAATTAAATCAGCTACTTACGTTTTATTTCTGCAAGGCTTATTCTTGGTTCCAAATCTATTATTTCTGCTTTTGCGTTTTAGATTCTTAAAAGCTAGGGTTTCTTGGGATTTGACAACACAGATATTGTTTTTTCAATGATTTATTGCGTAAAAATAAATAACAGTCACACATCACAATCACACAGTCCTCTTGCACTTTTATTTAAATAAATAAATTGCTACATAGTATTTACACGTTCGCGGTTTTTGATAAAACCGTTATTTTTTGGTCTGGTCCCATTCGAGTGCGATTTTCGAATGTTCCTCATTTCTGGTCGTTTTAGTCTAAGTGGGTTTATACGTATGCGTTGTAAGCGAGTTCTTGGGCAACTTCTTCGGGTTCAGCGTCTCGTCTCCTGCGGGTTGCAGCGTACGCAGCGTCCCAAGGCCCGTGCGCTGCGATCTGGGGGTGCGAGTTGTCGGCGGCGATCTGGGTAAACTAGAAGGTTAGACATGGCTTGTAAAACGGGAAGTGTTAGTTCACAATAAAGTTATGTGCTCCTTCTCCAGTGTGCTAGAACAGGGTGCAGACTTAGGAGCTCGAAGCTCTGTGCTGTAAGATGGTTCAGAGAGCTTGTAGCTCAGTGCTGAGTTATGCAGTTTATAGAAGCTTTTGTAGATTTTTGTGCAAGTGATTTAAAAACATAGATTTAGTTAGTCATGACCTGCTTTATGAGTGGGGAAAACAACAAAAGGTCGTGAATTCGATTTACAATCACGTTTTTTTTTATTTACAGATATTTGCTACACGGTCTAGGTAGCAAATATCTGTATACTACTATACTACTCGCTGTAATACCCAAGACTTAGGTAAGTCAGACAAATGTATGGGATGCTGGGTGTTATTGAATGATTCTCACCTTCTTGCAAAGCTGGAAGATAGCCAACGCCACGGACACGACGAAAGAGAAGAAAGACAGCTGCAGAGCGTTCCAGGCCTTCAGTCCAAGGACACCGATGGCAAGAGGGATGAGGGTCATGGCCTTGAGGAGCACAAATACCAGAATGGGCACGATGATCTTCTTCAGCTTGGCCTTGCGAGCTTCGCCAACAGAGCGGGCACCTTCCTTGTTAAACTTGACATTCAAAGTAAGCTCATCCTGGTCCAGATTTCTCGGACTGACAGTGACCTTAGTATCGGCAATAGGAAGTTGGAAGGTCACGTCGTGGGATTGGATGTAGTTTTCGATGCTATCGAGGAAGTCACCGTTGGAACGGCCAGAGACCTCATTGCCAGCGCCGTTTTTCGTCACTTCAACGGCTTCTGAGATCTGTAAAATAGTTTTAGAACTTAGTAGGTATGTTGCCTATTTGAAACTAAAGTAGGAAGGTAAATGTTACTTTATGGAATTTACAAAATCTGATCATTATTTAACAGTACCTGGAAAGAATCCTTCTTGAAGATGCTATCCAGCAGAGACATGACCTTGTACTTGATGCAAGCCGCTGGATCAGAACCCTCCACGCAGCCAGATCTCATCTCCTCTACCATGCTGTCCATGGGAGTTCCCTTCCAGAAACCTGCTTTAGCTGGTACTGCCACAGCGCTCCCGAATAGAGCCAGGGCGATGAACAACACTTTACTGGACACCATCTTTTGGACCTGTGCTCCTGTTGTTTACTGATTGAAGGTTGAACGGTTAGTGATAGTTTCGACAAGGACCCCGCTGTTTTTATACAGCTATTTCAAATTCAGCACGTGGTGTCCAGTTCCGGTACGCATTGTCTCATCGTACGGACGACTTGCGACCTTCTGGCACGGATGACTGGGGAAAGCTTTGATACGAATCCTCTTCGGCGCGTCGGATTGAGAAAGGCCTATGTTCTAGGACAGGTGTTTGGCTGGCGACGTTTTGGTATCGGATGCAGTATGCGCCTTTTCTGTTTGTGACACCGTTCCCTGGTTCAAAGAGTCATGATAATCCAGTTTTTTGTTTTTCTCTGCCTCTTGGAGATTAGGGCGAGTGTGAGAGGGAGGTCGGTGTGTAAACAGCCAGATATACTTCGTATGGAGGAGCAGGTGTCACGCACGCGCTGTTTGAATACCTAATCGCATCTGTGGATTTCATTGAACTTGTCGCTCAGGAGATAACAATGGTTCATCTAGTGATGCTTATCAGACTAGTCCAAGTTTCACTTATTCACAATCCAGTACACATTATGAAATTGAAAATTCTCATAAATCATAACATACTTAATGGTAACTAATAGATGATTTATTACTAAGTATCTACTTCTATCGTATTTTGAGAGACTTTTACCTTATCACATAGTAAGTAATAAAACAATTGAAACCATTTTATCATGAAATACCCTAACTAATTGTATCTAGCGTACTCGTTTGTCATTAAAATGGTTATTTTTATTATGTACCTAGTTTAAGTTTATTCTAATTGTGAATTTTGTTTTGTTAATAAATTTAACTTGCTAGTGCTCCTTTAGACCACGGAAAAGATGGGACTATTTTATCACAGTTTATTTTTAACTTAACAGAAGAGATCCCCAACACTATGATGTACTACTTGTTTTTAATTAATAATTATTTTTTTATTTTTTTTATTTTTGAGTTAGCTAGCGTGGCGTTCAAGTATGTTCTGTCCTTGTCATTCTAGTGCCAATAAATAAAGATAATAACGGATTATTACAACATAATGTAACTATTAAATAGAACTAATTTTTTTTCCATTTATTTTCTTAAATAAAATTGAAAACGTCTCTCCAATGTAGTTGATCACGTCGCGCACGGTATGATTGACAGACTGTTTGTCTCTAGAAGCTGACTAATTGAAAATAAACCTTAACGGCATCATGGCGTCATCACAGTCTTAAAGAACTGTGTTGGGGTATTCCCCTTTTTTCTTTAGACCTATTTCAATTAAACTTTCAGAGAGGTCATCTTAATATTGTGGTTAAAATTTTTGACCGTAATTATATTTCCATCCAAGGACACCTAAAACTGTCAATTCCGACTATATTTGTCGTTACGTTAGCCCAGGAGTCTCCTAACTACGGCCCGGCAAATAAATAACAAATAATTGAGATGAATCCCACTAATCACAGTAAAACAAAAAACGCTAATGAGATTTATATAATTGGGATTTTCCACCGACAATAGTTTGCAGTTGTGGATCAATTTTACTTGTACCAATTATTAAAAGAAATATAGTTAAGGGCAAAAAAATTCAAACACTTTTGGCCCTTGGAACATACTCAAGCAATGATTATGGCCCTAAGGCTTCAAAGTTTGGACCACTGCGTTAGCCCATGAGAATGGATTTTTGAGAGGCCTCTTAACTCGCAGAAGAGTCGTGTTCTGGTTCATATCAACTTAGGTACCTACCTGAGTATTTAATTATATTGGTATAGTGAAATTATTATCCGAGTCAATTGTAATCACTTTCACCTAACGCGGAACTGGGAGCACCAAAATGGTCATGATATTAGTATTCTATGTGGAGGACATGCCGGATCAATAAGTGTCGCCCGTTAGCTATCCGGTATTTGTGTCATATGGATACCTAAAGGATGATGACTGGCAAGACAGGCGATTGCTTTGCTGAGGTGAAACATGCTTCGATTCCTGCGGTCTGATATTTGTTGAGGGTCTGGGTTCTGTTGTGTCATCTTCTAGTGGTTTTTCTTCTATGTTATGGCATAATGATGACAATTTTGCCAATGTCAAGTGATTGTTTGATAATCTTAGTCGAATAGTCGATCGTCATTTGTATATTCTAAACGTCATTGCGGAATGGCCGCCTAGAACATTCTCGGGATTTCTCGTCGTTCAAATTACATTGCAACATAATACACTTATAATCAATTGTCCATACTTGTACTATGAAGTCACAATTTATTAATTAAAATTCCGCTAAGATTCTTGAATAAAACATGTAGTGAAACGAGTAAAAAATATTAAATTAGCAGAGCTATGTTACTTCATGAAATGACAAACGAAGAATCCCGCTTTGTTTTCATTCACGCTAAAGCTTTTGCGCAGAGATCTAATTGCATGAAAATGACAGCATTAGTCACGCTTCTGTCATGTAACTTATCACAGGCTAGTGTCATATCCATAGAGATTTTTTTTAACTGATTTGCGAAGTAAACACTATTTATATTATTTATTTTTCCTGTGTTATTTCGGTTTTATTTGTAATTTTTGTGATTTTATTCAAATATAGCTAGAGTTATTGACTCGGGTGTGAATTATTGGAATGAAAGTTTTGTGTTTTTTTGGGATTCGAGCAAAGAAAATGCGTATAACTATTTTATAAGATGACACCATTTTTTATAAAATAACAAACGACGAACGACACGACTTTGTGAAGTCTTACTATAAACAATCTAAACAATTAACATTGGCAAAATTGTCATCATATGACACATGCCATTAGCGAAGAAGAAGAAGAAGTCATATCATAAAATTTAATCTGTCAACAGACGTGAACGACAACAGAAAGTGGATCTTGTCTACGTATGGTGTCTTATGCTCGAATACTGAAACGATACTTAAGCATTTGAAAGTAATTCAAATGAACGTTTGGGTCACCGTTATTCTTTAAAATTGTGTAAGGGAACTTACGGAAGCTTAATGTAAATACGCTTCTATAAGCACAGGTCCTACTCACGTATTATTTTGTCGATGGAATAAATGGATAGATGGAGTGTTAACTCCAAGCACTCTATCCATCCATTTACGGGGCACATGAAAATTTATTTATTTATTTAATACAGTTATGTAACAATAGCGGAAGGACTGTCATTAATAATAACGTTTTAAAAACTAAAAAGAAACCGACTTCATTGAATGAAATTTGAGCCTATAATACATTTTTAGTGGAAAGAAGATGTATTTTGTATATATATAATATGGGTAGGCCAAATAAACGCACCGCTCCAATGAGACAGCGAGGTATCGAAATACATGAAAACATCATCGATGTATTCAATTTTTATATATTCGTTGATTTTTCAGCTCGACCGATTTTGATAAAATTTATATGGGACCACCTGTGAAGTAGACCCTTTCAAACAAAAAAAGAATTTTTTAAATCGGTTCAGCCGTTTTCGAGTAATCGGTGAACATACATAAAAAAAAAAGATTCCGACGATTTGAGAACCTCCTCCTTTTTGATAAAGTCGGTTAAAAATAGTACAACTCACGAAAGCTTTGAAAGTCGTAATGTAACCCTAAAATCTATTTGGCGTTTCAGTATAAAGTCATTATTTGTTCATAATGGCGAACCAGATAGTCTGGGCCTATCTAGGCCAGACTATCTGGGCCAGATAGTCCCCTACCAAAACAGGCAAGACAAAAAAGTTGAACGACGTGTCGAAAACGCCTGGAGGAGCTTCTGGTCCATGAAATCGCTAATGAAGGGAAACCTTCCTCTGTCTCTAAAGCGAAAACTCATTGATATGTGTATATTGCCCGTTCTTACCTATGGTGGACAAACATGCACAAATAATGGTGCACAAATAATCTTTAACCGAATCTCAGAAGTCCAAACTCAAGATCTGCCAACGAGCAATGGAGCGTAGTGTGCTAGGGGTGAAGAGAACAGGCAGAGTCCGCAATACAACTTTGCGCACAAAGACCGGGATCGCAGATGTCGGAGACAAGACCGCCAAATTAAAATAGAGTTGGGCGGGGCACGTCAGCCGTATGAGTGCAGACAGGTGGGCAGAGCTCGTCACACAATGGGTGCCCGCAGATGGGCGACGTAGCCGGGGCAGGCCGAAGAAACGTTGGCGTGACGATCTCGATGCCTTCGAGAAAGGCTGGTGGAAAATGGCCGGGGCAGAGACCAATGGAAGGAATTGGGGAGACCTTTGCCCAGCAGTGGGAAAGTATAGGTTAATAAAAAAAAAAAATGGCGAACCTGCTTAATAAATCGAATGCCCAATATTCGGTGGTGCCTATGGGTAATGTTCGCAGTGAAAGACTGAGGAAGAAGGTAGACCGTTTTGTCAGCCGATAATATCTACACGCAAAGACTTCAGTTTATCTCTTGATGCTTGCAACTGTGCCGAAATATCGAGAAGTAAAAGTTACATATCGTAGTAAATATCCCATTTTCCCGCGTAAATTACGTTAAAACCAATGATAGTTTCATAAGTTATATATATATATCTTAAATCTTGAAAATTCAGTTTTGAAAATGAAAATGAAAATTAAATGTTTGCTGTTTCATCCGTGCTTCTCGATTCAACTTTGAAATTAGCTACCTACCTAATTAGAAGCCCAAGCCCACTTAGTAGTGTCTCAAATATTTGCGCAGGCACATCATAGTTTATGATTTCATTAGCAGGTTAGGGACCTCATCAACTGTATGTTAAGTAAGTACCTACTTAACATAATGTTTCAATAAATATTTCAAAAAATATAAATGATTCTGGAAATTTCACCACAGCATTATCTAGCCCCAAAGTAAGTAGAGCTTGTGGTATGGGAATCACGATTACTCACATACTTCTTTTACAATATCTCGATACCTATAAATGAGCTTAACCTGACTGACTGACTGATTCATCATCGCCGAACCGAAACCGAAATTTCAGCTTCCGAAATTCAAGCTGAAATTTGGAAGGTAGCTTTCTTTTACAGCAAAACCATCAACTAAGGCGGGATTTTTTGAAATTTAACCCCTAAGAGGGTGAAAATGGGTTAAAACGAATGTATGAAACTTTTTAACGCATAGTGCGATTTGCTTGAAACTTGTTATAAATAAATAAAATGCAAAATAAATGGACTCGTGTTTCAGGATTTTTCAAAATAACTCTAACGAAGGGGTAAAATGGGGTGTTAAAGTTTGTAGGGGAACTTTTTAACGGGTGGTGTGATTTCTTAGAAATTTGGTTTGGATACTTTAAATGCAAAATAAATGGACACGTATTTCAGGATTTTTCAAAATAACTCTCATAAAGGAGTAAAATAGGGTGTGAATGTTTGTATGGAAACTTTTTAATGTGGTGGGTGGTGGGTGTGATTGGTTTGAAACTTATCAATAAAATTTGATAAGGAGATAAATTGCATCCTGGGGAAGGATTTAAGCTACAATTCCTATCATAAAAAATGCGGACGAAATCGCGAGCAACAGCTAGTTTCACATAGAAAAACACCCACACCCGAGAAACATATTTGAAGATTATACAAACATTTGTCTTACGGTGGGAATCGGACTCGCAATCTTCAGCGTTTCAGGTAGGCCATCGCCCATTCCCAAATTAAAAAAAATGTGTAAACACTAAACCGTATAGGTATCTATGCATGTTCACGTGTGTCGCCGTTGTAGCCCCATCCTGCAGGTAGGTAAAGTTGGTATAGTTTTAACACACTGCATTTTTTATCTTGTGGGTATACAACATCGAGGTCAAAATAATATTTTACATTCATTATTACGCACGTACAAATTTGTATATTATTACTACCGGAGAAATTAACTCGCAGCGCCAGAACAGAACAGAATAACTGGAACTTCTTTTAATCTATATTTTTACTAACATTTTTTAGTTTCACCTCAAAAAAGTCCTCAAATTTAATCAATTTGTCTACCTGGGTAACTTCATAAAACGTAGACGAGCATTTTTGAATCGAATTCACTTATCCATCAAGTATTTCATACAATAATAACTGGCATTCTCTAACTATATCAATGCGATCGTACAATCATTAAAATTAATGTCAGCAATACAATGCACAGTGCATGAGCCCCACGCAAAGAACTATTATGAATTCATTGCCACGCCTAGGAAGCGCTGACAAACCTAAACTAAGGCGCGAAGCCCACACTTGGCGCTGAGGCCCGCCGTTCAATATTTCATATTAATCAAGCATTTAGTTATACACCCGACGCCACGGTGATCGGAACTCTCGGAAAATCAGTTCAGTGACCTAAAATTTTCATCTCCTTTTACGGATTGGCCTACAATGTCCAAACTTGCTGTCACGAACTTTGCAAAGAGGACAGGCAGCCCTTTCCAAAACAAGCAAGAAGAAATCATAGTACACGAAGAAGTACTCCAGAAGTCCAGCTTCGAAAAACAAAAGGAGAAACAAAGCGAGCTTTTGCAAAAAGTCAACAAGAAGACTGCGGTGTACCAATCGAATAAACCAAGCTCTGGAGTATTTACAGAAGTTGTGACGCATGGCGCGTTCACATCCAAAACTGTTAAAGATAATGCAGTTAAAGTTGAAACTGCGCAGAAAGCTAACGGATCGAATGGTTCGAAATCGCTTCTAGGATTTCCATCTTCAGCTAACGATTTAGCTCTAGACGCTAAATCAGATTTAGAATCCGATCCGAACATATCTAAGCAAGTCAAAGAAAAAGTAATAGAGAAACTATTCGGCCTAGTCTCAATGGTGCAACATGTTTACGAATCAAAAGTTAGAATAATGACAGAGTTTGAGAAGTTCAAAGACACGCAAATGAAAAACGAGGTTCGAAGAGAGAAGGAACATTCCGAACAGCTTTATAAAGTTAACATGAACTTTCAGAATGAAGTGGTGCAAGCAATTCAACAACTCAAGAGTGAATTAGATATCTCAAGGAGCATAACAAGGAATGCTGAAGATTCATTTAGTGTAAAGAACAGTTCTGTGGATTTTAATACTTCTGATGACGCACAAGATTCGGCTATAATGAATTCTAAAGATTACGTAAGAGAACAAACAGAGCCTCTTCGAGATCTGTCGCGTGATGACGCAGTAATGAGTAATTAGGTAGTAGGTATAAGACAATAGATTGGGTACTTTTTGTAAGATGTTTTATTTACTAATCCCAAACTACAACTAAGTTAATAAATAATAATAAATAAATAAATAATGCTGGTCATTTAACGAAGATAACCTAGTATAATCTAGTCATAGTAATCTAGTAAGCAAACCTTGTATTATGGGAACCAGATAACTGATATACTGACGACCTCTGTGGCGCAGTAGGCTGAATGCCGGCTGAGATGCAGAAGGTTGCGGATTCGTTTCCCGCCGCGGGACCAAAGTTTGTATGATCTGCAAGTGTTTGTCTCGGGTCTGGGTTTTTTCTATGTATAATATGTATGTATTTATAAAAAAAGTATATAAGTATCAGTCATGTGGTACCCATAACACAAGCTCTGCTTACTTTGGGGCCAGATGATGCTGTGTGAAATGTCCGGGATTATTTATTTATATTTAATATGTTTTTTTCCTTTTATTTGTAAACTTATATACTTATTATACAGAGAAAAGCACTCAGAACAAAAATATGGTTGGTACATGGTAGGTATAATGTTCTTTTACTCACAGATATATTCAGATATATCTATTTGTCTCAAAGTATTTTTTTTTTGAAACGTCTTTCATATACTATGTGAATTTAGGTGCCAATTCTTCCTAACTCAAGTTCGAGAAGAATTACCAAGAAACTCATCCAGGTCCTAGTTTTTTTTGAGTGATCCTTGTTATAACTAGCTTAACTACGAAAAAATAATACAAGTTACAAAGCGCCCTGTGTCCGAGGGCAGAGCAACATGAGGTCATGCATTCTTATCAACAATATAGTCATTTACATTATAATACCTACACTTTCTTCACAAGACTTACCCACCAAGCTTTAAATATCTTAGTTGACCTTGAATACGTCCAAGGAGGATGATAAGTTACCAAGAGGCAATTTGAATTTCGGAATGTTAAAATGAATGGCATGAGCTTAAATTTCAGCAGAATTCAGCAAAATTTTAACCATTCTGTGGAAATATGTGGAAATATTACCTGGTATTAACAAGAGTTGAAATTAAACTACTATTTATTTGCTATTTAATAGCGAGTTGTTAATTACGAAAACCTAACAAGTGCACGATTGATCCTGTAGGCGTGTGTGGGCGATTTGGAATTTCGATTATGTTTACCTCTGAAGATAAACCTTGCATTCCGATAGAATTCCTAATCCAATACATTAATACAAATACAAATATATTTATTTGGAACAAAAATAAATAGGTAACATTAAAACATATGAAAACGATACCGACCGCAAAAGTGTAAAACTATGGCGCAGCCAGTAGCGCCCTCCCCTAATCAATTCCAAATTAACAACATTTTTATAAGGTTTTAAGTAAGTAAGTAAGTAAGTTTAAGTAAGTTTAAAAGTTTACATTTAAAGAATAAAATTACATTGAGGATCTCCTTCTTCTTCTTCTTCTTATTTTTTGGCGTCTGCGAAACAGCATATTATTGTAAGCTTATCAGAAAGTTTGTAAGTAATACAAGAAATATTCAATAGATGGCGCTTCGTAAATGTTTCTACACAAATGTTTTGTTACCTTTGGCTTCTTATCAAATGAATTCTTACAACATGAAAGCCTAATTCGAAAACTATTTAATAACATCGTTGATTAGGTTAGTTTTATTTATGCCACACTGAGATATAAACAATAAGGAAAACCTGTTTAAAAAAACCTAATCGTGTTATTATGAATCTCCAGTTTAACTGGTTGAGTCAGTCGAGAAACACGTGATTTGAAGTTATTTGTTCTGAAAAATAGAGATTATTATTGTTTGGTGACTAAACTGGACAAGTATTATGTTTGGACGGTCATTGGTACTATGAGTCGTGTAATGTGAGTTCATATCGTTAGTCGGAGCAATAAACCTATCAGGGTCAAGAAGAATCAAGGCTCAGGATAAGAAGAATCTCATGTAAGTTATTTATTATTAAAAACAGTCCGTTAATAACTATTACATCATTTTCATTTATATATCTTAAACTTAATTCAATATTACAAAAGACGTTTAGAAGAGAAACTATGGTAAACAAAAACAAACTAGCTGTAACTAGCGATAGAAGCCGATAGGAATCGCTGCGATCCGTAATACCAATTCATCAATAGTAAATGAAAGCTATTAGTATCAATGTTTTGATAGTATCAAAGTTCCATAATCTCCCCATGATCATTGACGGGGTAAAGTGACCAAAAGGCATCGGTACTTTGGATACCCATAACTAGTATTATGTTATCTGTGCCCATACTAATCCTTTGTTCGATGTTAGCATCAGTCTTTTTTATGATGAATAAAAAATTTAAGGGCAATCGTGGAACAGACTAGAGCCTGGCCTTATAGCTCAGTTGGTAACTCAGTCTTCTGTAGGTTGTAAGTTTGGTCCCAATCCAGGACAAACATTTGTGTGATGAACGTGTTTGTTCTGTGTAGGTTCTCGGGGTTTCTATGTACAATATGTATGTATTTATACAGTATATCAGCCATGTGTACCCATAACATAAGCTCTGCTTATTTTAGAGCCAGATGACGCTGTGTGAAATGTGCGGCATTATTTATATAGTACAAGTTTTGCATAGACTTTTAACTACATGGTATTATGTGAATTATCCAGCAATATTTATATTTATTTACACACTAAAGATTTCCTTCTAATATTTCAGAATGGAAGCCCATAGAAATATGCTGATCTTCGCAGGTCTATTAACACTCGTAGCTACCAGCAACGCTACCCTCACATGCCAGACCTTTAACGAGAAGGATGTGGTCTGCAAACCTGGCGCCACTGATGTTGTCCTTAGACGAGGTCTGGTTTCAGACAACAACCAAACAACTAGAATTACTCTAAGGGGATGTCGCATTACAGACCTAGATTTCGAAGTTTTCGAAAACGATTTCTATCTAGAATACATAGATTTATCTGAAAATAAAATCGGCAATCTCAAATTGGGCGTGCTGGATGAAAACAGGCAAGTAACGTACTTGAATCTGTCTCAGAACCTGCTGACGTCCTTTCCACTCGGGTTATTTGACCACAAAACTAACTTAGAGCTGCTGGATTTGAAAGGAAATAGACTGAATTCATTGGAACTGGGAATATTTGATGAGCTCCCAAAATTGCTACACGTGGATCTATCAAACAATGCTCTTGTGGGTAAAAATATTGATCCATACATTTTCGACCACAGCCAAAGAATTAAGTTTATAGATTTTTCTAGAAACGATATGTCTGAGACTCCAGAGCTACTGCTGCATGCATTCCAAGAACTCGATACTCTAAATTTAGCCCGATGTTCTCTAACTGAGGTGCCAAATTTTGCAACGAGACCTAACTTGAGAACTATAAAACATCTCGTGTTGTCCAGCAACCAAATTAGTAGGTTGGATAACAACAGAATATTTAGGAACCTGGATAACTTGGAAATACTGAATCTAGCTGAGAATGTAATCGAAGAGATCGCTGGAAACGTTTTTACGTGTTGTCTTAAAAAGGTAAAAATGATTGTGTTGAGAAACAATCGGATAAAAACTCTTCCTGATGAAGTATTTCAAAATTTGAATAAACTGGGTAATCTCGATCTGTCCTACAATTTAATTCAATACGTTCCTCTGAACGCTCTTCGTGGAACAGGATTGAAGAACTTGAATTTGTCTTACAATAAATTCACATATCTGGAAGCAAACTTTTGTTTAGAGCTTAGAAATGTTGGTGTTTCTTTAAGCAAGTTTTATGTTAATGATAACCCGTGGCAGTGCGCATGTTTCAATGAAATCTTGAAAGAAATGAAGAAGTACAATGTGAGGTACAACAGTAACAAGTTAAATGGTGCTCAGCCTATATGTGTGACGACTAAAGAGTTCAACTGTAAGCGACAGCCAGCCGATAATGAGTTTTATGTTCAAATGTATGATAGTGAAATTAAAAACAAAAAGGTATAAATAAATAAATAAATAATGCCGGACATTTCACACAGCGTCATCTGGCCCCAAAGTAAGCAGAGCTTGTGTTATGGGTACCAAATGACTGATACACTACTTCATACTTTTTGTTTAAATACATACATATGATACATATAGAAACACTCAGACCCAAGACAAATACTTGCAGATCATACAAACATTTGTCTCGCGGCGGGAATCGAACCCGCAGCCTTCTGCGTCTCAGCCGGACCTTAGTCCACTGCGCCACAGAGGTCGTCAAATAAAAACCAGCAACGGTTTTTAGGATACTTAAGTCAAATAATTGGTGCCATAATATTTAATAAAGAATCACTGAGTTAATTTATTGTGTACTTTACTCAATTATTAATACATAGGTAAGTAGGTAAGTAGGTACTTATAACATCTAACACCTTTATACATTTTCTGAAACAAAATGCATTTCATAATCTTAGTTGACTCTAACAAACATTTGTAAATAGAAATTGCAAAAACATATCTTGCAAGGGGAATTAACCTCGTATTAAAGTTTATTAATGTTTAGCGCCATCTTTCAAAGATCAGTGGAACTTTATACGCCATTAGTAACCGAAGGCATGCGCGCGCACGCACTTGCCGGGTGGCATTTTAATGATTTCCTTGTAGAATACAAACTAATTTGTATGAAGTTAGATCGGTAGATGTCGTTAATGGCAATTTGATTTGAATTTTCACAGATAAGACGGAGCATCATTTAATTGTGACTTTAGCTTTTATTTCAATGATTAATTTAAAGACTTCTTCTTCGTTAATGGCATGTGTCATAATAATGTAAATTTTGCCAGTGTCAAGTGTTTATATTGTTTATAGTATGTCATAAAGTCGTATCTTGACATTTGTCATTTGTTATTTTATATAGAACCAGCTGCTGCTCGTGGCTTCGCACGCGTGGTACCCACATAAAAAGCATCCTACGTCCTTCTCTAAGGTCCCATCTATCTCTATACCAAAATTTATTAATATCGGTTTAGCGGTTTAGACGTGAAAACGTAACAGACAGACAGACGGAGTTACCTTCGCATTTATAATATTAGTAGGGATGGTGCCTTTTATATAAAATAACTATGCATTATTTTTGCTCGCATGACAAATAAACTCAAAGCTTTTATTCCAATTATTCACACCCGAGTCAATAACTCTAGCTCTATTTAAATCAATAACACAACATTACTAATAAAACCGGAAATAACTAAAATAAGAGCACAATGTTTGTTTCTCAACGGCCAAAAATAATCTGGATAAGGATTAATATCATAACACGAAGGTTTTTCATTGACTATTTGAAAAGAAGTGGTTATTTTGACATAACTAGAATAGATACTTACTCGTATATAGCCTTGTGGACTAGCCTTGTTATTGATTTATTCCTGTATTGCACAAACAAATATGTATTGATATACAATAGGTGGGCTTAATGCTAGTAGCATTTTCTACCAGCCAACCTGCAAGGTAGAGAGAATAAAAAGTAGGCGTGCTAACATCATCTAAGAATAAGGAAATATAACAGTACATATTAGACAACATATTTAAAAATAAAATTAATATATATGAATAGATATAATATACATAGTAACATATAGCAATGAATAAGATACATTTATAAAACATACATTAACAGTTATCAACTATAACAATACAGGACGTATTGTAGATATATAAAATAGTAAGAGCGACGTGTTAGATTTGTCGATTGGCAAATTTAAAAACGTAATTAAACAGAAACTGGCTATTAAAGCATATTATAAAATATCTGATTATTTAGATGACAAAAAAGCTTGGGATGAATCTGCTCCAACTCGACTCGGCATCCGTAACAAAATTGTCAAGGATCATACAAATAATATATCCGATTATGCTAAAACTAAAAAGTAGAAAATAAATAATAGTTTAAAAAAACTAAAATACACGCTTTATATAGAAAACCAAACTAAAATATAGAAAATAAATTTTAATAAATGTAAATAAGAAATATATGTTTTATTAAAAAAAAAGCGTGGGGTGCATAGTGTCAAAAGTTATAAATATTTCATTGACAGATATAAGAAGAAGGATTATCATTTCGTTAATATCTTAAAAAGCACCCCTCGCTCGGCTGAGAGACCAGGGAATGAGGGACATTTTGGTGTTTGATAGTGTTTTGATGAGGGAAATAAGATTAAACTAGAACCAGAATAAGCTAATGGTCTTAAACTTTACTCAGAAAGTATTCGTTTTTTTCTGGGTGATGCCGAGTACTATAGGTAAACTTTCACCTTTCCTTTTGTACACTTCATATTCACCCATTCGTTTTTAAAATCTCCAATTCCCAAGGTTTGCTGGAAGAGAACTCTTTTTAAGGTTAAGCTCGCCTGTGTACATGCCATTATTGATTAAGTTTAGATTATGTATTTTTTGTGTACAATCCCTACTAATAATATAAATGCAAAAGAAACTCTGCTTGTCTGGCACGTTTTCACGCCTTAGCCGCTGAGCCGATTTTTATGAGTTTTGGTAAAGAGATACATGGGATCTTGGAGAAGGACATAGGCTACTTTTTAGGTAAGTACTACGCGTGCGAAGCCGCGGGCAGCAGCTAGTAAAGAATAAGGAATAAAGATTAAATATTTATTACTTTTTTTATGTATTGTCAATAGTTTTTTTAGCGCGCGCCAATTATTGACTTTGACCTGCAAGTTTATGATACCTTAGGTAACAATTATTGCAATGCATTTCGTAGAGATCTCTATTTAATATTTATTAAAAAAAACCGCCCATGTTACCCGCTGATAAAATATCTTTCTGTAATGATATAATTGTTTAAATCAAGTTTGTAGTTTATGAGTTTATCCATTACAAACAAACATACTACTAGCCTGTCAGCCTAGTTGGTAGTAGCCCTGCCTTCTGCGTTGGAGGTTGAGGGTTCGATTCCCTTCCAGGACACACATTTGTGAGACGAACATAGCTGTATGTTGCGTGTCTGGGTGTTATAATGTATCTTATGTATGTATTTAATAATATAAGTATTCTATTAGCAATCTGGTGAACATAAAACAAGCTATGCTTAGTTTGGGACTAGATGGTGTTGTGTGCATTGTCTACCAATATTTATTATTATTTATATTATACATATACAAAATATCAATCTATTCTCATCATAATACTTATTCATTATCATCATCATATCAGCCTTTAGGAAGTCCACTACTGAGCAAAGGCCTCCCCGATAAAATTCCAGGAAGATCGATTTTGAGCCTCTCCATCCACCGAATTCCTGCGATTTTCTACGTCGTCTACGATGTCGTCAGTCCATCGGGTGGGGGAAGTTCATCGGGTGGTCGTCCTACGGTTCGTTTTCCTGTCGTTGGTCGCCATTCGAGATCTTTTATTCCCCAACGGTTATCACTTTTGCGAGCTATATGGCCTGCCCATTGCCACTTCAACTTGCAAATAGATATACGGTGCTATATATACATATATATATTATGTATTTGTATTATAAATCTTCTATAAAAATTATAAAGTTTTATTGTAACTTTTACTACTTACTCAAATCAACACTAATTTATTCCTAATTAACTTTGATAGATTGGTCCCTTCTCGTCCAAGAAGTGTCAAAAACCAGATGAATGCCTCGCTACCATCGACACGACGCTCCACTAGAGTGACATTTGCAGCCGCCTGTCACTCTTGTCGTTCACTATCGCAGCGTCATATATAAAATAATATTAGTTTAAATTAGTTATAGCCAGTAGATATATTTGGCTGTATCCGTAAACAATCTTATTTTAGGACTTATACCTAAATTAATACAATGAATGCAATGAATGATAAATGAATACAGCCCGTGCTTCGAAGAAAAAAAAACAAAATGGCCGCTATTTTATTTTTATCATGGCGGGAAAAAAACGACTTATGGGGGTGATTTATCGATATTATCCCCCTACAGGTTCCGACACTTGTACATGTTGTAGCTACAATGAGAGCTGTTACATGTAACAATATCTGCGTAGGTAATTGTAAATAAATAATAAATATTGTACATGTACCTATATGTACATGTACCTATATGTACATGTACATGCACCATGTACCATCTAGCCCCAAACTATGCATAGCTTGTATTATGTTGATCAGATACCCGGTAGAATACTTATAAATAACTTAGTCTTAGAACCGTTTAAAACGATTTATAGATAGCTCAATTAATCCAGATCACTGCCAGAGGGCAGTGCTCCCAAGATACTGGTGGCATTATCACGTTGAATGGTAATACTATACGCTAAGCCAGATAGGAGCCAGCTCTAGGGTCATGCAATATTTCTACCAGATGCCGTGAAATAATTAACAGAACCTATGTTCGTCACACAAATGTTTGTCCTGAGAGGGAATTGAACCCTCAACCTATAGCGCAGAAGGCAGAGCTACTACCAACTAGGCTGACAGATCAGAGATTATTTTGCGATGTCTTCCCAAAATTCTACCAATCGAAATTCCTACTCCGATACTTCAATTACTTACTGTCAAGTTAATACTGATAGTACGGCGTCTAGTAGAAGCACCGCGTGACCCAAGAGCTGGCTCATATCTGGTCCAGGGTATTAGTATTGCCATTCAACGTTGTAATGCCACCAGAGTCTTGAGGACACTGCTGCCCTCTAGCACGGATCTGGATCAGAGTTCCTTAGACGCTTAACTGTTTTACATGTATTTTATATTATTGTGTACATTTATGTAATGTTCTGTAAATACTGTTTATAATAAATCTAGTATTTTTGATAATTTCACCAACACAAGACCGCACAGGAAGCAAAAAACTCAACACGTGCAAGAAATTTATATACTAACATCTGCAAAATCGACGTTTTTTTAGTAGAATTTCTTTGGGTTTCTAAAAAGTGGGTCCGTTTTTTGGCGATCGCGTATCGGATAGATTCGTTTGTGACGTGACGTGTAAAGTTATACAGCGTGCTACTTTTTGAGTTTGCATAAGCTGAAAAAAAGACAACCGGTGTAGTCTATCCTTTTATCCTATAATCACATAATTAGCTAGAATGGTGCTAAAGTATGCTCTCTTTTTGTCATTATATAACAATTTTATTGTATTTGATAATAATAGAATTGTAATTTAATTTCTATTTAACTAGGCTCTGTGAGCTGTAGACCTCGCAAACATTTTTCTAAATGACTGAAATATAACTTTTTTTACGCTTTCAACTCCCATTTTTAGAAAAAAAAAAACAAAAACTGAATCGACAAAAAAAAATGTATATACTTATATAATTATAGATAAGTTTTATATAATACCTATGCTCACAAAATTTCACGAGAATCGGTTGAGAAATGCGACCTGTAGAGGAGAACATCCGATAGACGCCGGCCGGACAAACAGACATACAAAGCATTTTTGCCTAAGCTAAAACGGAGACACTCGCTTCGCTCGGTCAATTATCTATTTAATTTTATCACATAAGTTTACAGATTTTTGAAGTGAAAACTTCATTAGCATCGATGTAATTTTAAAGTTGATAAAACGAAAAAGCGTCTTTAAAAAGAGACAGACACATAAAATTCATAAGATTTAACGTGGGAGAAAATGAGATAGAAAGCATTATACGTGTTTATTATTACGTATTCGTGCGTGCATGCGTAGTACAAAGCATGAGAAAAGATATCACAACAACCGTGCTGTTTTGTATACGTGTACGTTTGTTTTTTGAAGGTTTCACCTTCTACCACGTGTGAATTGCACACTTTATTTTTTTTTCTTTTATATTCTCCTAAATGTTAATACTGACTTTCCTATTTCCGCCTGAGACACAGGTTCTCCTAGTTCAGGCATATTGTAAGTTACATAAGTATAATTTAATTACATGATAAGTATTAAATAGTACTGTAATAAATATTATTTTACGTATTGTAACACGTAGCTCTAAGATAATGTTTTTTTTTAACTTAACATGAATAATTATGACCGAAAAGTTACAAAGGCAATTTTTATAAATGTTATACTTACACATTAGTAAAATTAAAATTATTTTTTTTTTAATTTTTATCTAGGTATGTATAATTTCGCACATTTTATCTGAACGTCTTACGTCTGACATCCCCCTGTACACACAGAACTTTGATATCTCAGGTAAAGCAAAACTTTTTTATAAATAAAATGATTCCTCAAAAACCATAATTATCTGGGCACGAGATCGTTTTGTTTTTTAATTTTATTCTCGTCCACACCATTTGGCAATTTCTATAAAACAAATTTAGATAAATTCATTTTATATTATGTTTATAATGGGTATTGTTTTATGGATGTTTACGGTTTTTGTTAAAAAACGATAGAGAATTTTTCATGTGTTCTTGTTTATTAGCTTCTTCTTCTTCTTAACGTGTCTTGTTAAAGTGCATTATCTACTAACCTGTGAGACGCATTTTAATCCAATCATCACACTGGTTTGACATATCTTGTGTCACGATAAGTAGATGTTCTAAGACGTCCTAAGGCTTAAATTTAGAGACGTAAATATACGTTTACTTAAAACCTAAGTTTACGTCAAAATGCAATGTCAAAACATAGACGTATTGAATTGTAAGTTCATGCATAATGAATAATAAAAGATACCGGACATTTCACACAGCATCATCTGGCCCCAATGTAAGCAGAGCTTGTGTTATGGGTACCACATGACTGATATACTACTTACATACTTTTTTGTAAATACATACATATATAGAAACACCGAGACCCGAGATAAATACTTGCAGATCATACAAACATTTGTCTCTCGGCAGGAATGGAACCTGCAACCTTCTGCGTCTCAGCCGAACCATAGTCCACTGCGCCACAGAGAACGTCATAGTTTCATTACTGAATCTTAGCCTTACTCTGCAAATTTCAAATAACTCTTTATCATTGAAGTGAATTTTTTTATTCAAATATATAGAAAAATGCAAGTTTTACATGCATATGTAATGTGGTAAGTAACTTCCTAACCTATATAGGTACCATCACGTTCCTTTCTGCCTTTCCAGTTTGAAACTATTTTGCCTTGCGTTGGTTTTGGGTTACAGGCCATACCTTCTTTTCTTTGTTGTCTTTCTTTCCTTTTGTTGTCTTTCTTTTCTTTGTTGTTTGACCAATAGAGTCCGGGCAGTCAACATCTGCTCAACATATTTTTTTGTAATGGTTCTTTTTAATGACTTTTTCCATTGCAAAGTCATCAATAAAATATTGTTAAAATTAGTCATAAAAATACTATCAAATTACAAATACAAATTATCTGTTGAACACTAACTACTACAACTAATTAATCATTTGCCTACCTTTTTTATTTAAATCACAAATGTATTTATTGAACACTTAGAGCTCATTAACTTTAATGTATACCTACCTACCTAAATTACCTTTTTAGTTAACAAATATACAAAGAACGTTAACGTTAATCTAAACGTTATTATTTAATCATTGATAAAAATGCCAAACTAAACAGATGTTAACCTATTGATGATGATGTCAGATGTCTTCGATCAGTCAAAATAAGAAAACAAATAAAAGAGGTTTTAGTACTTGACCAGACCCACGAAATACGTAGCTCCTATTGGTCTTTAAAAACAAAAGAAATCGAGCAAGCCACCCCCGGCAACCCGTCACTTCACAGAAAAATCATCCTAGTGGTGTAAAGGCAGAAAGGAACGCGATAGTACCTATGTATCACTACATAGTATATAACAAAGTCGCTTCCCGCTGTCTATCTGTCCCTATGTATGCTTAGATCTTTAAAACTACGCAACGGATTTTGATGCGGTTTTTTTAATAGATAGGTTTTTTTAATTTAATATAGTAGAGAAACACTGATAATTTTAGAGGTTAGAATATAATAGTTCAACGTATTAGAACTACTGAGCTACAGCAACGCATGGCCTTTCTGTTAGTTTAATATATAACGTGTAAAACATAATGTAATTATTATGGGAACTATTATGTACTATGGGAATCAAATTACTGATAGAATACATATATATTTCTAAATATATACTTATGTTATGATACTTTATTTGATATATATACCTACCCAGACGCAGAACAAATATTCGGGAAAAAATCGAACACCCTACAGCGCAGAAGGCAGAGCTACTGCCAGCTGAAAGGCTAGTCGTTATATTAATACAATATGAGCCCAAAAGCATTTATAAAAAAAACAATTTTGCTCATGATCTAGTTTTTACTTAGGTAAAAATATTATATTCTAATTATTGTTTAAATATTATATTTTTATAATTCACATAGTTCTTTACATTTTGAAAAAAAAACACGGGTTTTACTCACGTATTATTTAGACGATGGAGGCACCGACACTGTTTCGATCCATCTAGAGAATCTTCATCAGGATGTGTTTGATCCGCGGTCCGTGAGTTGCCGCGAGCGTTCACGGTTCGCACTGATGAAGATTTTCTAGATGAATCGAAACAGTGTCGGTGCCTCCATCAACTAAATAATACGTGAGTATACTCCATGTTTTTTTAAATGTATAGTACAACTCACGAAAGTTTTGATAGTATATATAGTTCTTGTGGTATACAAGCATCCCGCCCTGGCTTCGCACGGATGAATTATACACCTAAACAATCCTCATGAATTACTTCGTTCATTGGTGAGAACCGTATGGAAAACCGTTCGGTCGTTTTTGAGTTAATCGCGTTTAGACAGACAGACACGGCGGGTGGCGGGGGACTTCAGTTCTAAACATGTTAAAGACAAAATGCGGATTTATATTAGATTTAGTCACGGCATATTGTGTATTTATAGGTATTATAAATACACAATATGCCGTGTAATTTATATATTGTGTATATAGGTATTTGTAGGACACTAAATAAAAAACTGAATCTGAATACAGATGAAGACAAATAAATACACAAAAAACTTTCTATTTCATTTATAATTCCGATCTAAAACCTGCGTCTCCTCCATCTGCCAATGATATCGCAATTTATCATGTCATACCCACATGCTCATTTCTAATCTTTTCTCTACAAAACACAAAGATAAAAAAATCACTAAAAAACAAAATAGCATCAGGCGTTTCCGTAAAAAACGAGAGTCTGCGCCTGCGCACGAGCCATAGAGCTTTTTTATTTTTTTATTTTTTCTTTAACAAGAGCATGCACCTATTGTGATAGCACTATAATTGTTGATCAAATTAAGAAAAAAGTTTGCAGCGCTATCTTTGTGTGGATACGATTTTTATAAATAATAAATCTCTTCGCCGAAGACGTGACAATCAAGATAGAACGTCACTTGGTAAGTTCGTTTGATCATATTATTATTACCTACCTTACAAGTATTATTATTATACTAGTATTACACAAGTTTTATACACCTGTAGTCTACTACAGGTGTGTGTATTGTCATTACTTTTGAACCATTCTAAATTATACCCTAACTCAACCTTTAAAGTACCGAAGTCGCGATATCGTGATAGGAATGTACAGAAACTAATGTACATATAGAGAAACACGGCTTTTATTCACGTATTATTTTGTTGATAAAGGCACCGACACTAGTTAGGTTCATCTAGAGAATCTTCATGTGGGTGAGTTTGATCCACGGTTCGCTTGCTCCCTCGTTCGCGTTCGCGATTCGCACTGCCACAATTGCAGGGTGCCTTCATTGACAAAATAATATGTGAGTTAAATAATATGTTTTTCAAAATATAGTACAACTCGCGAATGTTTTGAAAGTGTAAAACTGTTGTTTATAGGAAGTAGTTTTCTATAAATTAATCTATAAATATACTAAAACGGATCAAGGAAGAAATGTGTTGTGCATCGGAATCAACCATGATTGTCGTCGCCGTGAAATTTAGAAACTGGGTACTCTATTGGTATAATAGTTGGACAGGCAGCTAGTCTAAAGAAATGGGATAACGCTCGGCATATCCACATTATGACCGCTGGCAGACCGCGGAAGCGCCCGCAATATGCCGCCTCTTCCTGTTTCACTTCCTTGCCAAATTGCACTTTTTATCATTATTCAGTTTTTATCTGAACCTTTTTATTTTTTATAATTTTAAGACGATTGGTATGGCTCGTGCCACGTCAGATGGCACTCTGTGACTAATTTTGCTTGTTCCGTAATTTTACGGGCATAAATAAAATAAATAATTCTGGACGTTTCACTCAGCATCATCTGGTACCAAAGTAAGTAGAGCCTGTGTTGTGGGTACCACATGACTGGTATACTACTTACATACTTTTTTTTGTAAAAACATACATATAAAAAAATTGAAACAAATATTTGCAGATCATACAAGCATTTGTCTCGCGGCAGATATCGTACCCGCAACCTTCTGCGTCTCAGGCGGGCTGTACTGTGCTACAGAAGTCGTCAAAACGGAGAAATGATGGAATTACAAACTTGTACACCTAGAACAAAGTTACTACCAAACATCTAGCAAACTACTTTGAGGCTTTCTTCGAAATTCCTGATCGTGTAGTGGTAGCAACCTCGCCTTCCGGTCATTAGGTCGTGGGTTCGATCTTGCACAAATAGATTTTCGTTTCGAATAATATATATGCGCAAATGTCAGTGCTCTCAAACGACGAAGAAAAACATCACGAAGAAACTGGCACATCCGAGAATCTACAAATTCAAAAGTGTTTTTCATTGGTTTGTCTATAAGCGGCGATGGGTGTACAACCTGCCATGTACCATACTAAATGCGTGGGGATTTGTTAAATATAATATGAGAAGGTATCTGAGCTCGGGGATTAAGATCGTGTTTTTTTGTTTGGAAAGGGATTTTTCAGAAATTTTACATATATATGTAATTTTACAAGCACTTATGAGAAGATTGGTTTTGACCGTCTTGCGAACGAACATTACCCTATTTTATTTATTTTTCTCGAGTTAATTCGGGTTTTATTAAAATAAAGCTAGAGTTATTGAATCGGCTGTGAATAATTGGAATAAAAGCTTTGTGATTCGAGCAAAACTAATCCGTAATTGATTTTATACGAAAAGCCGCCATTTTGTACAAAATAACAAACTACAACATACGATTATATTGACCATATTGACTGAAATAGGGTTATTTGCTCAGTGAACTCTTATTTAAATACCCTCAAGGCAATTATTCAAGAAGAAAGAAAGTTTTTGACCCCACCACATCCCGTACCAATTACGGGTCTAATATTTTTATACGCAGATCTTGCAATGATCACAAAATTACAACAGTCATTTCTCCGACATTGACATTTTTTCCCATACAATAGATTTATTTGATAATGAATAAGGTATGTAGTTTTATTTCGTATTGTTTTTTTTTTCTTTTAATTTAGCTCACATGAGCTAGATAATTAATTATAATTTTGTATAGTGTTAAATGTTCACTTTCGTTTTCTTAATATCTTTATTTTTCTTAATATGTATAAAGTAACTGTGGAAACATTACTGGACTATTGTGTTATAATCTTTGTGTTATAATAAGCAAAATACTTTCTGTTTGATTCCTAAATAAAATAAAAATAAAATTATGTGACTACTTTCGTTTAAAATCACAACACTTGACATTGGCAAAATTGACATCATTATGACCATTAACGAAAAAGAATAAGTAATTATAATAAATGTATCTAATATTCTGTGGTTCTGTGGTCCAGGTAAGACATTGGTGGCAATTCGGTTGGTTCATTTCTAAAATTAGGAATTGTCTAAAATATATTTAGTTAGTCATTGCATTTGTAAAACCTATTCGGTTGGTACCATCTAACTAATTTAGAAACGCTTAATTAAGTTAGATAATATTAAATTTGGATAAGTTGGTAGCAGCAGAATACCAAAGGTTAATTTGACAGTTCAAACCCTAATTTTAGCTAAAAATAGTAAGGTTGGTGCCAACAGAATTGAGGCCATTGAGTCATTGTTTCGGTATCTCTCAACACCATTAAAAATGGGTAAATTAGTTCAGCTAATAATACTTACCTCCTAGGTAGCGTAGCTAGGTTTAAGTATACATTGATATAAGTTTTTGTAAGTTGTGATAGTTAATATCTATTTAGTAGTGTACTAATCTAGCTTTGTTATCTACTCCGCAAGCTTTTTAGCATTTTTTTGCGTAAGTTTTTGTACTGGCCAGATGTTGTATGCAGATGACAATTTTTTCTGCCGTCGTGCGATTTTTAGTGGTTTGTCGGCAGATATAAAAACTTTTTTGATAGCAGATGGTTTGCATAATATGTAAACTTTTTGGTTAATAGTTGAGTGGTTTAAAAAAAGAACCATTTAAGATTTAAATATCATCTGTTGTTTTTGAACATGTGATGATTCCATATAACCTTAAAACTAAAAAGTTCGATGACATGCGCGACAGGAGCTTCTATGGCGCACTTTAATCTTTTCACCACACTGGTGACACGATAAGATTGCGATATTTAGGCTAGCTCCTGTCATGTAATTTTTTAAGCTTACATTGTAATAAGTAATTTATTACCTTATATTATTTTATACGCTACATTGTATTTAACAAGCCTTGCAGGTTTTTTGGAATAAAATATAATTGAGATAAGTAATTATATATTCATGTCTAGGTAGTTTTGTAAGTCCCAGCTGCACATTGCATTTAGCCGCTTTTATGATAAGAACAAATAGCTTGTTCAACACATTGTCAGAGTCAGATGTGGATTTCTATGTTTTCATTACCTCAATACCTAAGCTGAAGGAATTATGTAACAAATTACATTTTGATAAACACGGGTTTTATTCACGTACTATTTTGTCGATGGAGACACTGACATTGTTTCGACTCACCTAGAGAATCTTCATCAGGGTGAGTTTTATCCACGGTCCAAGAGTTGCCGCTCGAGTTCACGGTTCGCAGAGTGTCGGTGCCTCCATCGAGTAAAACCAGGTTTATTAAAATGTACAATTCAAGAAGTTTTGAAAGTACAATGTAACAAATTGTTCAATAATAATGTTAAATATATTTCGTATTACCATTTAATTGTTTACCTTTTATACCTAATATTTTTACAGCGGTCTACTTTACCGTTTTTTATATATCTTGTTTTAAATACTGTAAGTGGAAACTTGTAATTGGCCATCAGGAAATATATACCTCTTAATAGGTAAATGTTATATATTATAATTATAATATTTTATATAACCTAGATGAAATTTTTCCAAATATATAAAAAATAATATATTAATAAAATAAATTATTTATATATCCCAAGAGCTGGCTCCTATTTGGCTCAGCGTATTAGCATTGCCATTCAACGTGGTAATGCCGCCAGTGTCTTGAGAACGCTGCCCCTTGGCAGTGATCTAGATCAATTGAGCTATCTATAGATCGTTTTAAACGGTCCTTAGATAGCTCGACGGTTTTACATGTATTTAATATTATTTTATATTATTTTGTACCTTTCTGTAATTATTTCTGTTAATTTATGATTTAGAAGTTAGAAGCAGATTAAGTGCCTATATAGGTTTACAAAGGTGTATATTTCACAGTATAATGTTAATTAGGTTGAAGTTAGGTAAGGAATTTGTTAGGATTCGCGTGATGAAATCCGGACCACCAAATCGATCGAATCATAATCACGTAATTATTATACTAAACTAAACGCTGCAGTAATTTGAATTGTAACAAAAGGATCGGATTTTAGTCCTTTAGTAGGCAATCTTGCAATCTCAGACAAATTTCGCGGAAATATTAGATATTTAGGTATCATGCGAGACGGTTTTGATGAAAATAAAATATAATTGCCATTCAAAAACAAATAATTCATGGGCCCGCGGCTCCGTAAAATATCAGCAGTTTGGATTTGAATAAATCAATCCTTTATAGAAATGCATCTATATACAGGGGATGGAAAATGTCAATATAATCAGCAGTTGATAGTAGCCTTCTGGGGTGTAGGTTGGGCATTCGATTCCCTCTCAGGACAAATATAATGTTTTTATTTTATTTTCAAACATATTTACAAGATGTCTTACAAGTAATTTTAATTTGAATAGTACACACAAGGATGGTTTGTCTTCTTAACTATTAAAATCTTGACATTACTCTAGCTATGTATTATCTACTTGTAAATAGACGTGAACTTATATTATATTACATATTAGTATTCACACTAATAAAATATATTGTGTGCAGTTTTACAAAATGATACTAAAAAATATTTACCTTAAAAGAGAAAAAAGAAGAAAAAATAAATATATATAAAAATATGTAACTAAAAGAATTAATTACAGCCAATACTCGTGAAATGTATGTGAGTGGGTATATGCGAGACAATGAAATATTTCAGTGTAATGAGAGTAGGTATGTGTGTGTGTGGTGTGAGTCAGTGAGTGTTGTTATATGGTGGGTCTGTGTGTGTGTGTAACATGTGCGAACATAGGTGTTCCTTTTGTGTCTGGGTATCATAAAGTAACATAAGTGTATTAAAATATATAAGTATTCTATCAGTCATCTGGTCACTATACAAGCTATGCTTAGTTTGGGGCTAGATGGTGTTGTGTGCATTGTCCAGCAATATTTATTTATTTGCATATATTTTGTTCCATAGCATGATCATTGAGCACCGTTTGCTATACGGAGAAGGAGACAAAAGTAAAAATAATTATTACTTAAACACACACCCACACATATTACACACACCTACCCACACATACTACACACACACATACACCCACCCACACGCAACGTTACTTACACACACCTATCCACATCCTCTCACACACATACTTACAAACACTGTGGGTATATGCCCAGTAAGTAGGTATGTACACACACTATGTTTAAAGATGTCGGATAGATTGACGGTCTCTCATACACGATTGTTATCTCAGAGTTCAATTTAACCAATTTAAGATAAGGTAAGACATTTATTGAACTCAGTTAATTGCTTTACTATGATAAAATAGAAATGAGAACAAATATTACAAACAGAAATCATTTTAAATTATGTGCTATAATTTTATACACGCTTTCTATATTTTCTATGGTAATGAAACTAGCTTTTGCCCGCGTCTCCACATACTTGGTACATAAAACCTAGCCTAGGTACTATTCAAGATCACAGACTACATTTACACTAAGTTTAATCCAAATCCGTTCAGCCGTTAGAGCGTGATTGAAGCACAAACAAACATAGAAACATACAAACATTCTCAAACTTTCTTATTTATAATATTACTTAGTAGGATATGAGCTAGGTATTAGGCACCTTACTTCTTCTTCTAACCGTGCCACTAGCTATTTCGAACCAGTGTGGTGAATGGATTAACTTGCTCCAGAGGCTCCTTTGCACTTGGTACATGTCTTCGAACATTTTAGGTTTTACGACATGCCGATTTCCCTTCACTGTTTGAGAGTACTGGTTTAGCATAATATACATTTTTTGATCACAGGATTACTGCGCATTGCTATGGGTGAAGTCAAGCTGTTGATGATAATGATGATGAAGGTTCAATGCAAATTTGCAATGCAATTCAATGCATTTTAACTTTAAGAGTGAGCGTATGTTTAAAGAAGAGTCTAATTTATAAACACACAATGCACTAGAGTTGTTTAAATCTGTTGCTATTTCTATTCTTTGACATTAGAAAGACATGGAGAAAACATATTTAATCGCTCGATAGCTAATTATGTTATTATAGGATAGATATTTAAAGACTATTAAACTCTCACGGCCTTACTCATAAACACCTCTCAATTTGTCACTAAATAAGTTTGTCACTATCTTACAAAATAGGATGGCACTATTTCTTCTTCGTTAATAGCATGTAACATAATAATGCCAGTGTCAAAGTGTTTATATTGTTTATAGTAAGTCACAAAGTCGTATCTTGTCGTTCGCCATTTGTTATTTTATATAAAATGATGCCTTTCTTATAAAATAAATACGGATTATTTATGCTCGAATCACCAAGAAACACAAAGTTTTTATACATTTTAATAAACACGGGCTTTACTCACGTATTATTTAGTCAATGGAGGCACCGACACTGTTTTGATTCATCTAGAGAATCTTCACCAGGGTGAGTTTGATCCGCAGTCCACTCGTTGCCGCTCGAGTTCACACTGAACCGTATTAAAATGTATAGTAGAGTACAACTCACGAAACTTTTGAAATTGACAAAGCTTTTATTAAAAATTTTCACACCCGAGTCAATAACTCTAGCTCTATTTAAATAAAAACACCAAAATTACGAATAATACTGGAAATAACTCGCGAAAAAGAAATAATTAAATAATCGATGGCACATTTTAACAGTGATTTGCTTTTGACAGTAGTTGAGTCTTTTATAAGTAAGGCCATAAATCTAAGACTTTACACACGGATGTTTCCTTATTATTGACCTCTCGCTATTGACATCATTATTTAAAATATTGCATTTGACACAAATGTTTGTATGATATGCAAATATTTGTCACGGGTCTATGTGTTTCTCTATAATATATAGAAATAGAAATAGAAATAATGTATTTGCAAGAAATATGGTGGGTAACAGATATTGAGTCATACAGTAAGTTCACATGTATCACCAAAGAATATAGGCATGCAAATTTTAATGTTTTAAAAACATTAAATTAAACAATACAGTATTCTATTTTAGCATTTATCAATTATATTCATTAGTTTCCAAGAAAATCGTTAACAGTGTAAAAAGTTCTGTCAAAAAGCCACAATTTTAATTATATTATGTATAATATACAATGTATTTACAAACAAAAATAATATAAATCAAGCTGTTTGAAATGCCCTGCATTATTTATTTATTTATTTATCAGTCATGTGGTTCCCATAACACAAGCTCTGCTTACTTTGGTGCCAGATGCTTTGTGATATGTCCTGCATTAATTATTATAATTTCTACATCGGATTTAGATACACTTTTTTTCCAAGTTTTCGGAATATTTCTAAGTATGTTTAGAATATGAGGTGCAAACTACAAGGGCACCCTGTATCCCTGCACTTTTTCCAAACATTTAGAGGTCGTTTTTGAGGACTTTTTTCTGCGTTTCGAGGGCCAATTATGCACATTTTTGCCGACGCGGCCCGTTTGACGAGCCATCGAGTCCTCATACTGCGGAGGATTCCATCAAATAAAATCAGGCTGGCTTTTTGCGGGTGTTTTTGCGAGGATATTGATGAGGAGCCCTTGCTTTTGAAGGAATTTCATTTATTTCATTCGCCGCGACGCGCGATCCCATTGTTTTGTGTAACATACCTACTTTACATTAGGTATTGTGGGGGAAAAACTGCACGCATTCCTGACTCCTGACTGACCATACCTACAAGGATTTGGATCGCTTCCTAATAGGGATAAGTAACGAACGGAAGATCAGAAATAAGTTTCTAAGGCACATAAACCTCGTCGTTCAAATCACATTGCAACATAATACACTTATAATTTCAATTGTCCATACTTGTGTTATGAGGTCACAATATATTGATTAAAATTCCGCTAAGATTACTGAATATAATTACGTTTTAAAAACTAAAAAGACAATCGACTTCGACACACGATAGCTATTGTAAAAGCTACTGTGAGGAGTTCCCTTGACTGTCTTTCGGCTCCATCATCAGATAGACTCCAGACCTTCATTAAATAGTAGTGTTTTAAAATACTTTATTAAAAAATAAACGAATCGAATTGAGTAACCTCCTTTTTTTGAAGTCGGTTAAAAACTTGCAATTACACGCGAAAAAGTTATTAATTGATTGAATTGATTATTAAGTGCTATGTTACTTCATGAAATAACAAACGAAGATTTTAAAGTTATTGCTATCTTTATTTATCGCATTAACATGACTAGGACAGAGTAAACTTTATCATAATCCTGTGTTTGACTCACCCTTGTTCAGTGTGTACTTAGGAAGATAATAATAATAAATAATTCTGGACATTTTACGTAGCATAATTTTCCCGAAAAGTAAATTGTTTATTCTTTTCCTTACTCCATATTGTTATCTTTATTTTTTCGTCAAAAATCCAGACGTCATTTTCATTTATTTTATTGTATATGTGTTCATTAAAAATATTTATTCCATGTCCTTACATAATTATTTATTCAGTACCATGTCAACTTTTTTTATACTGTAATTTATGTGTTTTGATCGGTATTCGTGGCGTCACACATCACGTTAGAATCCGGCCGAAAATCATTGCTGCCCCAATCCTCCATTGGTTCGGTACAGCATCATGCTGAGACGGTACCCTCACAATTAACCTAGGTACTTACTTAGTTTGCAAGTTATTATTTTATTATTTTGAACAATGTTAGTTCCCTAGGTGCTGAGTCAAATAAAAACATTTTCTTATTTTTTTCTTCTTTCTATCATCATTCTCTCATTAGAAAGAGGTAGGTAGTAGGTAGGTACGTAATAAAGAAATATAAAATTTAAAATACATTTTGACTATCACAAAGCTAATATCTCCATTAAGTCGCACTCATTTTAATACGACATTGCAAACAAAGAAAAAATTAAAGGACCGGATAATAATCCTGTGACAATAGTTGAGGCACCTGTCAAAACATGACTGGACTGGTCACAGGTGGAGGCACACCTGACTGTCAGGCAGGTGGGGGGTAGCCTTGTTTGTCTGTGGCTTATTTGCGCATGTTTAATCCACATCACCTAGGAAGAAGAAGAAGTCAAACATAGACTATGTTTTTATTTCTTTTTTTTCTATAATGACATCTGTCTTGTGTCTTGATGTCAATGTCAATTGATTGTTTTGTTAATATGGTCCCTTCCACAAGGGTCACTTTTGGTCATCATGTGAAATATTGGGCTTTTATATAAGTAACTTATATAACTTCGGGTTATATTCGACTGGCCTGTCAGCTCAGTTGGTAGTAGCTCTGCTTGCTGCGCTGTAGGTTGAGGGTTCGATTCCCTCCCAGTATAAACATTTGTGTGAAGAACATAGGTGTTTGTTCTGTGTTATAAAGTATCATAAGTATGTATTTAAAAATATATAAGTATTCTATCAGTCATCTAGTCACCATAAAACAAGCTATGCTTTTTTGGGACTAGATGGTGTTGTGTGCATTGTCCAGCAATATTTATTTATTTATTTATATTTAAATTATTGTTTGTGATTTTATTCAGAGTTATTGACTCGGTGTGAATAATCGGTATAAGTTTTGTGGTTCTTTGTGGATCTAGTAATAATAACTTGTAGGTAGGTTATAATTAATTTGAAAAAATAATAGAATTGAAAATCATTAATGAATAGTATTACTTGTATGAAAATCTTACATAAACCAAAAGGCGAAACGACAACATGTGACTTTGTTGCGTCTTACTACTACTTACTAACATAACATTACAAAAAATTTCATTTTTACTTTCCATTAACGAAAAAGAAGACTAAGAAGAACAAGCCTAGAGAAGAACTAATAGAATTTAATTCAATAATATCTTCGATCGTTGATAAAAAAAGATATATCCTACACTCACAATTCCGTACGTAGAAATGCTCGGTATTTCATCTCTGAATACCTACAAAGCCTATGGAAAGGACACTGGTTCAAGTCCCGTCTTGGTCAATACGATGATCTATAAACAAATAAAGATAGCCGATAGAAATAGCCAACTTACCTTACGGTAGTCTTTTTAAGAAAGCGTATTATAATATAACTACTTATATTATTGATAAGAATGCATGGCCTCATGTCGCTCTGCCCTCAGGCAGTTAACCGACACATTTGAAATGTATAAGCTCTTGTATTCGTTTTTCGTAGTTAAGGTAGTTATAAGATGGATCATACAAAAAAGCACTAGGACCAGGACGAGTTTCTTGCCGGTTCTTCTCGAGTTCGGAATTGGGACCTAAATTCACCTAATATTTTTATATTAGGTGAATTTAGGTCAATACGACTTCTTTTAGAAGGGCTATGAATCGGTTTAGTTTAACCGTAATCTGTTTTGCCAACGTGTTTGTGATCAAACATTCGTCAAAAAGGGTTCGGACTGGCCCGTCAGATCAGATGGTAGTAGCTCTGCCTTCTGCGATGTAGGTTGAGGGTTCGATAAACATTTGTGTGATGAACACAAGCGTTACTTCTGTCTGATTATAAAGTATCAGTATTTAAAAATATATAAGTATTCTATCTGTTATCTGGTTACCATTATACAAGCTATGCTTAGTTTAGGGCTAGATGGTGTTGTGTGCATTGTCCAGCAATTATATTTATATTTGTGGTATAGAGATGCTTTATATACTGTGTTGACATACGCGACTGCTCTAGTGTGGTACTAGAGCAGTCGCGTATGTCAACACAGGTGGTACTGAGATAGTGATAGATGTTTTATTCATCTTAATTTATTGAAAGAGGGTAATAGGCCAACATTGTTTTGAACGAATTTACCAATAAATGGCATAGCCCGTTCCTCAAGTACTGTAATCGAGTAATGATGAAAATATTTTGTTATTATACGATTGTAGTGTTTTTACAGGTTAGATTCCCGCCGCGAGACAAATGTTTGTAAAATGTCTGTGTTTATTGTGTTTCGCATAAAACATGCTCTGCTTACTTTGGGGCTAGATGATGCTGTGTGAAATATCCAGGATTAAGTATTTATTATTACTTATTATTTTTTTAATTTAATTCATTTATAATAGACACATCAATAGAAGAGTTTCTCAATTCAGTTGTTTTTTTGTGTGTGTGTGTACCTCATAACTCCGTCATTTATGAATTAGAGAAACATTTTGAATTTAAAAAATATTGTTTACTTAATGTGAATGGATATACTTTCATAGAAATTAGTTTGGTTTTCGAATCAAAATAGCTTTTATTATTTTTTTATATTCAATGAAGTCGGTTTTCTTTATAATTTATAACACGTAATTAGTACATACAATTCAGATATTGGTATTGCTCAGATATTGCTGCCGCATTATTGCTGAAGCTACTGATAAATACCCCACGCTTAGTTTTCTTTCACACTAACGCCAGCTGTAAGATCAAAATGTATGGAAATTACAGTAGTCACTATCACTGTCACTGTAGCTGTCGCGCTTCAGTCACGTGACTTATCTTAAGCTAGGGTTGTAATCCGCAGGCTTGAACGTCAACAGAAAGTGGATCTTACCTTTGATAGGCTGAGAACACGATGGTCGGCAATCACCAGTGGTTATCCCATAAACAAGGTCTTTGGGCAGCTCATTCTCCAAAATTAACCACTCCCAGGAACTTGTTTCTTCTTCTTCATAAATGGCATGGAGTTTAGATTGTTTATAGTAATACGTCACAATATCGTATCTTGTCATTCGTCGTTGTTATTTTACAAAAAATTGTGTCTTTTTATAAAATAATTATACCGATTATTTTGCTCGAATCACAAAGAAACAATAAACTTTTATTCCAATTATTCACACCCGATTCTATAACTCTTTTACCAAATCAACAAAATTACAAATAAAACCCGAAATATCTTGGGAAAAATAAATAATGTTTTGCACAATGTTTCGCAAAAATAATCACGAACTCGCTTTCTAAGGACACAAAGAAAATCAAGATGTCTTGTCGAGTGTCATTCGAAAACGAAAGGTGTTTTTTAAGAATTGCATCAATTTACTACATTTTCAAAAGATGGCCGTCGATCCCCTTGACAGCATGTGTTCAATAACCATAGATCTACAATAGAGGTACCAGAGAGCTCGTGCCGAGTTTTTCTACGCGGAAGACGATAGGCGAAAGCAAATACTTTTGTCAGCCACAAAAGAAGGCACACTCCAAGAAGGATTGAGTATCGGGTGTCTGAGAGAATTCAGTCAAGTGTGTGTTGCACTACGTTTTGTGACGGTTTCGCAATACGGAATTATGAAAACTAGTCGCCCACTGGTCGAAATTTGACCATAATTAATTAATAATTAATGTTTTTTTATGAATAATTTAAAAAAAATATTAGCATTCTGCACTCCTCCTCTATATAAACTATAAGTGCAAAATTTCTTACTCCTCCGTCCGCGCAATTTTCGTAAAAAGGGGTACAAAGTACAAACATTTGAAAACATGTCAAAAAATCTAAGTTTAGATGTTTATAAAAGTTTAGATGTTTTTATTTCAATATGAAATAATATTTTTATAAATAACGCATGCGTGGTCGAAACATTACGTGACCCAAGAGCTGGCTCCTATCTGGCTCAGCGTATTAGCTTTGTCATTCAGCGTGGCAATGCCAGTGTCATTAGAAAGCTGCCCTTAGGCAGTGATCTGGATCAGTTGAGCTATCTATGGACCCTTTAAAACGATCTACAGATAGCTCAACTGATCCTGATCACTCCCAGAGTGCAGCGTCCCCAAGAGGCTAGCGGGATTACGTTAAATGGCAATTTAAAAAATCCATCACACGAAATCATATTCAAAATCGAGATCGTTATCAAATTATCTACCGCGTACAGCTCATTGAAGTCTTTTGTTTGTAAACTCATAATAAAAACTTTTAAATTTGATCTAGTTGACTTACTCGCATTTAACATTTCACCAGAGGGTACTTTATCATCATCTTCTTGCACTTAACCTGCTTAGCAAGGTCGATAAAAAAGGTTATTCGCCAATCTCCTATAACCTCACTTATACCTAGGAATAGAAGAATACATATTTTTCTGTTTTTATTTAAAAATTCACAATGCCAGACATTTCACTAAGCATCATCTGGCCCCAAAGTATGCAGAGCTTGTGTTATGGATACCACATTACCGATATACTACTTGTCTGTGTTTTGTAAATATGTACCTATATATATATCTTATATTATACAAAGAAACACCCAGATCCCAAGAGATTAATAAATAAGAGTTCTTAATTTAGGTGTCTACAGCTAAAAAAATATCCAATTTGTTTATGTAAGTATCTACTTACCTAGTCATATATATTCATAGTAATATTTAATTATTCGTACCTACTAATATTGCAACTGTATTAATAATACTGTCCAGAATTACAGAGAAATCTACAGGGTTCCTTTTTACCATTTATGTAACGTTACCCTAAAAAAATAAAAAAAGATAGCACATGCCGAAATCTGATTACCCACTTGTTTTTTTTAATTCATGTTTGATCAAAAGGGTTGCCGTTTGGCGCTTTCCAAACATTGCCAGTTGCAAAAAAGAGGTTGGTTGCAAAGTTTTTGCGCCTGCATTTTTTCGGTCAAAAAAATGTAAAATCGATTTTCGGCAGATGGCCACAAATAGAAAGGGTTTGATAGGGTTTTTTGGGTATAAAAACAACGCATCTGTAAACAATGGTTACCGTTATTGATGGCTGTCACATTTCGCCATTATTCGCTAAACAGTTCGTTTAGCAGACGATTAATAAGTTCGAAATTCTACTTAATCGATTTGTTGATTGGTTTTTAACGGAAATCAGGTTTTAATGATGCTATTCGTTTTATGAATTTGATAAATAGGTAACCACTGAAAGTAGTGCTTTACGTTGCGTAGCACCATTAAACTACGCTACGTACAGTTTTTTGTATTATCGTAGAAAACTAAACGCATTTTATTTCTACTCCATATTCGAACAAAACTCGAACCAAAACCCATTTTTTTGTCAGTTTTTCATTTAGTTAGATCATGTGTGTCTTGGAAACGCTGCCCTCTGGCAGTTATATGTATCGGTTGAGCTATCTATAGATCCTTTTCAACGGTCCTCAGATAGCTCAACTGTTACACATGTATATTATATTATTCTGTAATTATTTCTCTAAATAAATCTTTTTTATTTATATCTATCAGAAAAATTATGTTCATATCTCGATTTGAGTTATTTATTTTTAACGATATATCATCGATTTCAGTAATGGCCTTATAACATCCTTCTAATAATAAAAAAATCTTTATCAGGTTAAATATTTATTTAGATTTATTTAGATATTCCAAAAAGCAACGACAGCGCGTTCTAATTTTTCCTGTGATGCTTTTTAGTTATTTTTAAAAATAAAATAAAACAAAAAATATCTCAAAAGTAAACAATGCTAAAAGTAAGAACATAGGTATTGATATCTTACGATAATGATAAACAGAGTAATAATATCAATAAATTAAGCAAGGTGGTTAAAGTTTAAAAAGATAAGCCAGGGTTGGGATCGCGTGGTTAAAAACGTCAAAACCAGTATTATTCGTAAATAAATCGACAAGGCCCATGCATTTTGTCTGTAAAATACATTAAAATACAAACATTTTATAGTTAATACATCGCAGGTGTTAAGCGAGCTTCTAGGTATGTACTTACTACGCATGTACATAGTACACGTACCTATGTATGTATTGACTGTAGCCATTGACTGTACCTGCCAGCTTAGTTGATAGTAGCGTTCTGCGTGGTTGAGGGTTTGATTCCCTACACAAATGTTTATCCTACATTTGTGTGAAAAACATAGGTGTTTGGACTGTGTCTGATTGTTATAAAGTATAATTTATGTATGTATTTAAAAATATATGTATTCTATTAGTCATCTAGTCACCATAATACAAGATATGTTATTAGTTTGGGGCTACATGGTGTTGTGTGCATTGTCCAGCAATATTTATATATTTATTTATTTAGTGGTAGTCGATTGTACTGTTTCTTTATAACCTAACCAAAGTATAGTCAGGTTATCTGAGTAACTATAGTGTATACTAACCTATTTCGAATACAACAAACTGGATGATTTATATTTATAAAAAAAAACCAGTCGGTCCCGGTTGCCACCAGAAGACTAGCATTGACACGTTGTATGGCAATGCTAATTCTTTGACCGAAATAGAAGCCAGTTTTTTCATAAATTATCCAGTTAGTTGTATAATAAATAGGTTAGTTTACATTTTAATACTAGGTAGTTATTTATTGAACTTATCTGTTTTTAGGTGAAACTATGTATCTCAGTTATTAAATAAATACGTATGAAAACTGACAGAAATATGTCATGAGTTTTTATTTCAAATTATTTATGGCTGTCATATTTCACCATTTTCAAATTTCGAATTCGTTTTACAGCCGAGTCAAAGTTCTAAATTCTAATCGATTTTTGATTGGTTTATGGCGGAAATCGGGTTTGATGAGAAAATTCCTTTCTTCAATTTTATGAATAGGTAATCTAAATACAGATCCGGCTGAGACGCAGAAGGTTACATGTTCGATTCCACCGCGAGACAAATATTTGTATGATCTGCACGTATTTGTCTTGGGTCTGGGTGTTTCTATGTATAAGTAATGGTTATTCAAGTAGGTAGTTATTCAAAAATAGTATATATATATGTACACTGTATTTCAGTCATGCGGCATCATAGCTACCCATAACAAAAGCTCTGCTTACTCAAGGGCCAGATGGTGCTGTGTGAAATGTCCGGCATTGTTTATTTATATAATACACATATTAAAAAATTTACTTTTACCTTTACTGTAACATATGGAGGAATAGCGGTCCCAGCCTAAGCCTTTTTTCGAGGTTTTTGTTTCACAATGCATTACATTTTTTTTCTTTAACGTCAGTTCTCATTTATCGATTTTAGCAAAATGATGGAATGTTGTTTTACACAAGGTTGACATGTCCCAACCGGTATATCTACAATTTATATTATTCACGTTACTGGCTGCCCGTGGCTTTGCTCGCGAGATAAAAGTAGCTATATTTAGTCCTATATATCAGTAGAATTCTAATTTTCTAATCTGAAATCATACACACTTACCTAAGTAATTTAAAGATAAAGGGTAAAAGGGTTCTTCTTTGTCTTCAAACTTTATAGTTTTTTTAACTGGTTTGTCTAACAGGAGATATTTTTCTTGTTGTCTAAATACTAGATATGAACTATTAGACTGAACGGTTTATACCAAGGAAAATAATTCCTGCTGGACAAATGTTTGACAACGAAGAACAGACATAATAAAACTCAGTATTTCAGAATGACTTCACAAAATGTTTTTCTTCCCTGGCGCTTTGATAAGATGGTTATAGTGTTGCCAATACCTCAGTATTGCCAACACATAAGTACATATTCAATACCTACCTATGTACGTACCTAGGTCGTATAGGTTTATATTACAGAAAAGAGATAACATTTTCTGTTTTATTGTTTTGATTATTATTGCTCGTGTTCCTTTTATCTAAATTTAAATACTAGAATATTTAGAAAATATACAAGCTTTTTATTAAATAAATTTTCAGATGATTCGCGAATCAATATCTAAAATTATGATTTTTTATTAGTAACCCATTTAGGTCAATTAGTCATAATTTTACAAAGTAAAAATATATCTCTGGCTTTACTTTACTTCACCAACTCGTTAATTAACAACTGACTCATAAACTTCCCTTGGGTAAATACAAATAAAACCTTTTATTAAGTATCATATTACTTAATTTAAACAAAGTCACCGGTGGTGGTAACATTGAGTCGTCCAGTTGCATTTCCCTATACAATCACCTACAAAAGTAATTTCCAAAAATAATTAAACGTGGAAAAAGGGGACTAGACAAGAACCACTCTCGGTCAGCGATCCCACCTGCGTAAAGATCAAATTATATTCTTCTTCATTGGCATATGTCATAATAATGTAAATTTTGCCAGTGTCAAGTGTTAATTGTTAATTACTATGTGCTCTATTGCATAACTTTGTATGTTACAAATTATCGAAGTTACTGATTATGTGTAACACAGTGTAAACTAACACAAAAAACAATGTTTCTCTATGCTACTTACAAAAACTTGTTTATGGAATAAAACATTTTGTATTTTAGTATTATACCTACATAAAAACACCCGATACAAATACTTTCTGTTTAACAAAAATTAAAAACAAAAACTATTACTAAAACTTAACTGTTTAACAATCACAATCATAATAGGTATGCTATTATGTAGATACAATTGTAAATAATTGTAAGGTGTATTTATAGGGATAAAATATATGTAAGTTTTCCAGTTTTCCACTCACCAGTACAATAAGGTTATGGCTACATTTCGACCAGTGAGCAAATGTCAGGGCCAAGTATTATTTTATACTTAATTCTGTTCACAGCGTTTCGCTATATGACGTCGTACCTACGACCTAGTAGGTAGGTATGACGTCACAATAACGTAATTTGATTAGAGAAGCGCTGAACAAAGCTGATATAGCAATTTTAATATGAAAACAGTTATTATAATGTAATAATTAGAATAATTGTAGGTAATTGTTTTCATTCTTATATTGTAGCTTAGCTTAGACAATGTCTAAGCAAGAACTTCTCTTATTAGGAAGGATAAAGGTTTGTTTTACAACTTGATATTAGTTTTTATTAGTTGAGTATGAACAGAGCAGTAGTTGAGCAGACTATACATCACGTATAACGTTCATACATTTAATAATTAACGAAGCTAATTAGGTTCCTTATTTCAGAATAAAACTCAACTCAACTAGGTATAGATTTTATGACAGTTCTGAATGTTCTTCTTCTCTTCGTTTAAATGAAATCTGTGTTCAAAGACAATTTTGTCAGTGTCAAGTGTCAATAGTTTTATAAAAGTAATGCCATAAAGTCGTGTGTAGTCGTCGTTTGTTATTTTATACAAAATGGCTGATCTTTTGTATAAAATCTATTAACGGATTATTTTTGCTCGAACCACAGAGAAACACAGAACTTTTATTCAATTTTTTACACCTGAGTCAATAGTTCTAGCTTTATGTGAAAAATATCACAAAATTTACTAATAATACCTGAAATAGTAAGATAAAAATAAATAATATAAAAGCGTATATTTTACTTCGCAAAACGGTAAAATATAATTTCTAAATGAAGTGCTGTCAAAAAATCTATGCATAAAATCTCGATCTACTTTTGAGTGCTTGACTTTAATCTGCCAAATGGAAATGTGAATTTTCTGAATTATCTTACAGTTACAAATATTAAATAAATATTAATGGACAATTCACACAACATCTAGTCCCAAACTAAGCATAGCTTGTATTATGGCGACAAGATAACTGATTCACAGACAGAACAAACACCTACGTTCATCACACCAATGTTTGTTATGTGGTATCGAATCTTCAACCTACAGCGCAGAAGGCAGAGCTACTACCAACTTAGCTGACAGGCCAGTCAAATGTCAGTGGCTTGTCATTCAAGCTATTAAATTACAAGTCATTTTTTACTCGTCGTCACAATCAGTAACACTAACAATTCCAAGTACAATTCATTGAACCAGGACAATATCGTTACCAGTACAACTTGCTCTACTAAGATAAAAAAAAATGTGCGTCTTGGGACGCCCGACAGAAGTGATATCTTAAACTAATCTAACTAGCGCTGTGGGTTAGACTGAGAGAGGAGGAGCCTGCCTACCGCTGCCGTATGTGTGAGAGAAAGGGAAGCCAGACAGACTGGCGCCGTAACGCGCTACGTAGCGTTTTACCCTCCCAAAAGAAATTATCACTTCAAAAAAGTCTCAATAGTTCAATCAGCCGCCATTACTTAAACAAAAATTCAGTAAATTAACCAACAACGTTTTAATTCACTAAGTTTATCATTAGCTTATTTAAACCAGTGTGGTGAAAAGATTAGATCTTAGGTACTATAGCTTGCTACTACTTTGAAGGCTAAGTATTTACATAATTTTATATAATGACACATGCTCCAGTAGCAATTATGTTAAAACAGATGTCCAATATATTATTGAAGCGTGCCATTATTTAGAAGAGTTTTTTGTGTCGCACAAACTGGTTTGTCTATAGTCAGGTGGGCAATCGCTCTGAGGAACCAAGCAGGTTGTATATATGCTTTTTTTTTTAAAGTAAGTAGGTTTCGACTATAATCATTTGTACCTACCCAAACGTGTGCTTACACGGGCAAATTTTTGAGTTATAATTGCTCGGCAACTATGCATGGCCTCATGTTGTCCTGCCCTCTGACAGTTTACTCACAGATTGGCAATGTATAACATACTGTTTTTGATTATTTTTAGCCGTCTTGCAAATCAAACAACTCGCACAACAAGAGCGTAACTCTTATTTATTTTTCTTATTATTAGTTATTTCCGGTATTATTAGTAATTTTGGTATTTTTATATAATTAGAACTAGAGTTATTGACTCGGGTAAATAATTGGAATAAAAGCTTTGCCTTTCTTTGTGATTCGAGCAAATATAATCCGTATAATTATTTTATTTGAAAAACACCATTGAGATATGTAAAATAACAAATGACGAACGACAAGATCCGACCTAGTGACATCATATTAGAAACAATATAAACACCAGTAGGGCGATTATGGAACTCTAATTACAATCAATGTCTATCAGTTTTCGGTGTAATTTCAATCATTACTGATATACATTGATTGTAATTAGAGTTCCATAATCGCCCTACTGACACTGGCAAAATTGACAATATTATGTGACACACGCCGATACCGAAGAAGAAGAAGAACCTACTGTTATCATGTATTAGTTTTTGGTTATAAGTTAGTTATAAGAAGGATCATACAAAAAAGTGCTAGGACCTGGACAAGTTTCTAGTCAATTTCTCTCGGGCTTGGGTGAGCAGGATTTGGCACCTAAATTCACCAAAATCGTTTTAAAGTGATGATTGTATTGTATTGAATAAATTATATTGACTTTGACTATGTTGACCAATATTTGTTGTGTCTGGGTGTTATAAATTATCATATAGCTATTTAGAAAAACTAGTTATCTAATTATATGTAATATGACCAGTGGAATACTTATATACTTTTAAATACATACCGTATTTAAAAATATATAAGTATTCCACTGGTCACCACAATACAAGCTTTGATAAGTTTGGGGCTAAATGGTGTTGTGTGCATTGTTGTGTACACAAATATTTATTTATTTAATTAGATAACTAGTTTTCTTAAATAGCTTCATATTGCGTGCTATGATGTGGTATCTCTATATAATTGTTTCATTGTTTCATGTCTTAAATTGCTTCATGTTGTCGTGACGTCATTACTGGCAAGTATTGTACTGGATTGAGCAATTTAAATTGCCCGTGTGTGCGTATAGCATGCGAACAGTATTATAGGTAAGGCTTGTAATGCTGTTAATGGTTACCTAATTACAATACGTCTTTACGTATGAAGTTGACGTTCTTACTTTATAAACTATACTATAGAATGGCAACTTCATATGTAAATACATTTTGCGGGTGTGACATTATTTTGATTAGCATTTGTCTGCGGCTAGGACTCGAGTCTCTTGGGCTGGAAGTTGAGTCTTATTAGGCAAACATCCGTCAGGTATGTGTTGTATGAGAAAGGAAACTGCCTATACTGATTTTCCTAGAGAAATGAACGGACGGATGTTACTAACGCATGGTTCAGTTTTCAAAGATCTGGCATCAGTAAAATGACATCAATAATTACGTTTTAAAAATTAGCTTAAAGGTGTGGACTTCAGAACTCCAAAAAGACAGACAAGCACTGTTGAATGTATAATATTATACATTATTTACTGATATTCACTAAGAAGTTTCAAGCTCCTGTTTATACTTGAAACAGGACCTTGAAACTTCTTAGTGAAACTTTCAAGCATCATAATCAGTTTAATACAACAGTCGTTTTTGACAGGTATGCTAAGTTTCAACTCGATCGGTGTAATTGAATATTGATATTAATACCTTTATTCTTTTAACCCTATTGATAAGTAATAGAAATTATCGCGTAATCCCCCAGACGACAACACATGTAGCTATTGGATTTGCCACGCAATCTCTAAATTAGTCGAGAGCTAATGGTAATCTGGCAAGGATTATCAATCACAAATAAAGAAAACGTGGGCGTCTCGGGACGCCCATCAGAAGTGATAACTTCGCTGTGTGTTAGAGTGAGCGAGGAGGAGCCTGCCTACCACTGCCGTATGCGTGAGAGAAAGAGAAGCCAGACAGACAGGCGCCGTAACGCTTTACGTAACGAAACGGTTTACCCTCCCATAAGAAGTTATCACTTCAAAATGTGAACTTTTGCTGGAGTGTACTTACCTACGAACTGAACATTCAACAAACAGTGGGAGAAAATATCGATAGATGTTAAAATTAACTCCGTTCTTATGGCACTGACTCATATCATAGCGAAAGTGTTTGAATGAAATAGGACTTCTGATTTTCATGGACAAATCCACTGATGAATACTACTAATAAATTATTCGAAAGAATCAAATTTGAATGATGATAATGGCTAAAGGCAAACAGTGAACACAAAAATCTGAATCCGAGCGACTCCATTTTTCATTGAACTTGGTCAAAGCCGCCATTCTCGAACTAACGAACTCTTGCTCAAAGTACTAGGACAGCAGAACCAACGTGGAGATTCGATAAAATATTACGCTCTAGGAAAATACACCATCTGGCATAAATGCTAAGGTTGATATTGTAATGGAGGTTTTTATCCCCGCTAAAACAGCACTTTACTTTAGCACAAGCTGAAATAGTTTCTAATACGGTAAATTTATGGTTGATATTCTGACGTTTAATCTTATCAGGTCTGTGCTAAGTATGGACTGAGCATCACTCAATTACAACACAAACAAAACTAATCTCTTTTGTCTACTATACAAACTTCAATTTAGCTTGTCTAATCCTGTCCTGACTCTACTCAGGTTACGCTATGGATTAGGGACCGACTTAACTAAAGTCACGGCTACCAGGGCGGCATGAATGTGTAGGCGTTGTTCTTTGAAGCGAGTGCAAACTTTTATAGTTCGTCATACAAACTGTATGGTTAGCTGTGGCGTGGCGTTGACGGTAGCGAAGTTTACAGTCAGTGTTTCAATTAATTAAAGGGGATTCTTTGTTTGTAATTTCATGAAGTAACATAACATTTCTAAATTAATTATTTTTCTCATGTTATTTGTTTTATTCAGTAATCTTTGCGGAGTTTTAATGAATAATGTGACTTCATAGCACTTCATATATGGACAATTGAATTATTTATAAGTGTATTATGGTGCAATGTGATTTGAACGACAAGGAAACCTGAGAAAGTTCTAGACGGTCATTCCGCGATGACGTTTAGAATATATAAATGATGATCAACTATGACTTTATTACCAAACAATCACTTGACTGGCAAAATTGTCAACAAGACATATGCCATTAAAGGAAGACAAGAAAAATAATTAATTATGACATAATTTTATGGAGGATATCAAATTGGACTAAAAGCTGGCCTAAAGATGGAAGCTTCATATTTATAAGCAACCCAAAGGCCAATCACTAGGTAGAATCATATAGTGTCACATTTTTTCGGCAAATTTATTTTTTAAAGACATCTGGCCGTGCACCATTTATCATGTCTAAACACCTTCCCGATAAACATCTTTTGATAGTTAACGCGCGAAATTAACAATAAGACTACACAGCAACCGTTATTAAATGATTTATTGTTTTATGTTCTCCGATTTTGGAAATAGATAATGTTTTGTTTGCAATGTAGTTGATTTTATTTCGTTATAAACTTCAGTTAAAAAGGCGAGGCACGTAAAATCTTCCTTTTGCTGGTAAAATCAACAACTTTTTTTGGTCAGGTTGCAGGCATTGGTATTTTTTTATTTTATAATTTGTAATTATGTTTTTTTACATAAATACAATAGGATTTAGAATATGTACTTAATTATGCATTTTATTTTGATTGCATTGATTATAAATATTCTCAATTTGTTAATTATAGCATCCGTTAGTTTTGGACGGTCTACGAATCCGTATTTTTTTGTATCTACTTAATAAGTACTTACCGAACGGACACCGCATGTACTGATTCGTCGCACGAAAGGAGCCTCTGAGGCGCACTTTAATCCTTTCACCACACTGGTTAGAAATAACTAGTTACACGATAAAAAGAAGTACTTACTTATAGTATTTCAACTATGGATACTGTAGATGGTTTTAAAAATGTCACATCTTGCAATCAATACACATTTCTACACTGTGTGATTTCTATCGACTATGTTATTGATAATGCTAGCGTGGGTTCTGCCATTGAGACATGCAAATCAGATAAAAACTTAATAAGAATACAAGATGCTTTCTCACGGCTCCCAAGAGCATAAACATGTGATATTACAGCAAAAACTATAACCGCTAGATACTCAAGGAAACGTTTATGAACGAAACTTTTTTATTTTTTTCTGCACCAAATGCGTTCGGAAACCAAATGAGCCGACCACATTTCACACCCGGAAACGCAGCATAACTTTTTGCGGCTAACCTCTACGGAGTTCGTTCTATTTTTGAATTCAGCGTCTCTACGACTAGTTCCATAGAGCTGAAAATAAATAGTTTGCGCCAAAACCGGTAATGTTATAAAAAATATGGTGTTCTTCCTCTTTATTTTAAAGCCCGTACGGCTTATAATAGGTTGAACTTTTTAGTGCAATGAAATTCATTTTAATGTCTCCTACATATCGAATACTAATGAGCTCAAGATTTTAGATTATGATGATTTAATTTTGCTGTCCTTTTTTTACCTGTCGTAAAAACAAACAAGATATTAATTCTTGCAATCTTACCTTCTATAAACGTGTCAAAATATAACGACTAGGTTACTGAGAGAGCACTGGTGGTCTAGTGGTAGTGGCGCCTTCGATCATAAGGTCGTGGGATCAAATCCTGTCGTGCACTAAATATATTTTGTATTTTTCTGATCTAAATATGTATGTGCGCTATACCAGTAGGTACTCTCAACCGGTGAAGGAAAACATCGCGAGGAAACCGGCATGATTGTCATAGAACCTAAAAAGTTCGCAGACATGTGCCAAGTGCACTAAGGGAGCCTTTGAGGCGCAATTCTATCCTTTCACCACACTGCTGGTTCGAAGTAACTAGTGACACGATAAGAAGAAGACGGCTGTGTTTTCGGAAAATTTGCAGGTAAGCAAGAGATATCGATTTTATCCACCTAATTAGCTTATAATAAAAGACAGCTCCAAAATCTCATAGTATAATACAAGTATCAGACTCAGAATAGTTTGAATTTAGAACACCCAAGATTTACTTAAAAAACTCCGTGTCAGGTTCATTCCAACGAAGAATCGTTTTAAAGCTGATGTTATCACTTGCAGGATGGTCATTCGTCCCGAGCGACGAGTCCTGGTCAGTACGTACTGTAGGTACCTATGTAATGTCCGAGCGTATCCTGTACCGAGAGTACATACAAGTTGGGCAATTTAAACATGGAAGTACTCATGAACTGCCCCGACTGCTCCGCTGGTTTAGGGGAGCAATGACCTATATCCTAGTCGGACTTCAACACGGAACAACGATCCAACTGCCCCAGCTCTCAGTAACCATACTAAACTTTATTTTTTGTGTATTAGAATTCAGTTCTAATCATAGATTTCAGCAAAAATTACCGAACGAAAAGCCTTACGATAGTTTTGGCGGTAATTCCAATTTGATTCCTATTGGAGAGGCTTTCGTTCTTATTTCAAAAGTTTTGACTGTTGAGAAATGACGTTTGCGTGCTAGGTTCGTTGAGAAGTTTATGTTTTTTAAGAATTTATACCCGTAGCGATGGTGGTGCCTTGGCTCGGTTATTTTTAACCAATCGAAAAGTTTATTACATGCGCTTACGCAATTAATAGGAGTTTTTATTGGACCGGTAAAGGACTAAAAGTGTTTGATCGAGCTGCGACGACGCTCCGTAGCACTTTTATAGAATGCGGCGCTCTGGAAGTACACATTTTATGAATGCTACGAGGCTATAATTACTTATTTCTTATAATCACTTATTTAGTTAGCGTGGCGTTAAAGTATACTTTGTCCTTATCATTATAGTGTCAATTAATATAGATGACAACAGATGTAAAAATAGGATATACTATAAAGAAAGAAAGAGTCAAGTCAAGTCAAGTAAAAGTCAAAAGATACTTTATTCAATACAATCATAAGTCACTTTGAAAAGTCTTACATCATACTAGGTGAATTTAGGTGCCTTTTCCTCCTAGCCCAAGCTCGAGAAGATCCAGCAAGAAACTCGTCCTGGTCCTAGCCCTTTTTTGCATGATCCATCTAATAACTTAACTACGAAAAACTAATACAGGAGAGATTATAATGTGTCTGTGTCATGTGTGTGGGTTAACTATCTGAGGGCAGTGCAAAAGAAAGAAAGAAAAAGTTTATTTCGTGTCACATTCTGATTCTGATAAGTACCTATGATCTAACAAGTAAGTAAGTAAATTGATAGCAAAATCGGTCGTCACTCAGCATGTGTTATAGTAGCGTTTAGAACGCTCTTATAACGCCGGTCTTCCGTGACGCCACTTTTATTAGTACTATTTGTTACCCGCGACTTCGTACGCGTATACCTACTTAGAACCATAATTTTAATTTTTGTAAGGAATGCATTATTTTCGTTCTAAAGAACATCTCAAGTTGAATCCTCTATTTTGTCCCCTTCGGGAATGATTTTGCAAAAACGTTGAAATACGTACCTATTTCTTTATTTCTTACCTAAACCCAAAATATGAATTTTCAGATCCCTAACTTAAGAAAATATGAGTTGTCGAAACAAACTTTCATCCCCTATTTTACCCCCTTCAAGGTTGTTTTTTGAGACGAAAAGTAGCCTAAGTTCTTCCCCCGAAGCAAATACATCTTCTTACCAAATTTCATCAAGATCCGTTCAGCTGTTTAACCGTGAAAACGTAACAAACAGACAGATAGAGACACTTTCGCATTCATAATATTAAGTACCAGCTGCTGCCCGCGGCTTCACACGAGTGGTACCTACATAAAAAGTTCTAAAAGCTCTATGTTCTTCCCTCTTTCGTAAAGAATATTTTTTTTTTCATAAAAAGTATCCTATGTTACTTCTAATACTTCCAAGAATATGTGTACAAAGTTTCATGATGATCGGTTAAGCAGTTTTCGCGTGAAAGCGTAACAAACAAACTTAAATTCACTAATTAATATAATAATAATTATTAAATATTAATAATAATTAATATTATAACATTATAATATTAGTATGGATTGTCGACTTATTTATAAAGCGTTTGTTATTTATCTAACTTAATACAAACAGAATTGATATCTCTAATGTCCAGTTCTTCTAACACTTAGCTTACATACTTACATCCGATATTAATATTCGTCAATTGATTTCATGGGTTCTGTAACTCAATAGGAAAAAGGAAACCCTATAGGATGACTTTGTTATTCTGTCTGTCTGTCTGTATGTATGGCGAGAACCTTTTTCCTAAGTATGTGTGTGTGTTTCAAGCTGAAATTAATTTCTATACCATCGATATGCGTTCCCTTGGAGCTGTACAAAAATTAAGCTTCTAAGTCATTTATCCCGCATATTTGACTTCGCCAGTAAATCAAGAGCTATGGGATAGCTTCTCGTTGAATTTGAAATCATGAAATTTGGCAAAAAGCATGGTATCATATTCGCAGCACAAAAAAGGAAAAAAATCTTTTTGAGCTCTGAAAGGAATAAATCAAAAGCCGTCCATTTGTACTGATCACATAAACATTTTATTTGTGACTACAAACTTGATAATAATGTTCGGTTTATGGCGAACTGATCCCAGATGCTGCTTAAAGACTGATGATGGAGACCACTGCGATAATCTTCAAATTATTGGGGGTTAGTCCCCCTACTGACTAATAAAAGAGCTGGCAATAGAGAATGAAAACTTGAAACAAGCCCAGCTCGGTGCCAGCCGTTATTGTGGGTACCTGAGAAGGCCTGCGCTATACAACAGAATCCCAGGCAGAGTGACGTCAGTGGAGAGCAAACTACACCCACCTCAACTTACTGGAGTGGATCCATGAACGAATGTTTTCAATTACAATTAACTGCTCTGTAACTTGACTGACGCCACCTAAATCATCTTCAACAGATGAACAAAGGCCAGTGATGATGATAATGATTATGACGAAATATTTTAACTAGTGATAATACCGATTTTAAAAGAACCATGATGACGAGAGAAGTAGGTCACACTTGTCCGGTTTATTTTATAAAATATTTATTAATATTTTATGTGAAAAAATCACTGACGAAACATCACTAATGGACATTTACTTGCATTATAGGTCACCTAGGTTCCCTAGGGGATGCAGCGAGAGCTTGTAAGAAAATATTGCATAGTTGCGGGTAGTTCTACATGTAATTTTTATTACATAGAATTAATTCGTGATCATAAACATGTGCCTTCTTTCGCAGAACAAAACGGACAAATAGATTTTGATTAAACACAAGCAGATTGCTTGTAAAAATATACTTATTACTTGCTTAATAAAGCTATTGGTAGACCAACTTCCGTGGCCACGGAGCTCAAATACTGGGATCAAGAATCTTTGCACTGTACACGTTCACCACGTTTATGTAGGTACTACTTACAAGTTTTCTCTGTACAATCATTATTACCCCATTTACGTAACAGTTGACCTATCGTAACTTACGTAATTACAATTCCCGATTTCTAATATATAAAATCATCCGTAAGGTGATTTATCTATGAAAATTGGAACATACCGTTTCCTTTCTCATACAAAAGATAACTGGCAGTTGCTACAAACGGATGATTGTATAATGGTAGTTAGAATCTGCCTTAAACATTGATTGCCTCCCAATATAATTTCGCTATTGAACTTTGGAGCAACGAGAAATTACTATCAGACACGATCATCTTTTGCAGGATAACATTACCTATACCTACTGCGTGAGCGTAAAAATGACAAGTTTCGTCTAGGGTAACAATACGCAATATGGTAAATCACAGTGAAAAATTATACGCAATTATGATAACTAGATGTTTCGCAGTTGGGGAAAACAGACACGTCTAGTTTTATAAATAATCAAAATACAAAATAGGCGGTAAAACCTGAACGTCAAATAGAATATCCTTCTATTTTCAAACAAACGCGCGCCTAATCAAAATATTTGACCGTCGCGTCGCGTCGTCATTACGAGAAAAGTCCTAATCAATCTTCGAATTTCGAACGAGCTTCAAAGAAAAAACATGGCCGCTGATAATGACCTCATTCAACTTAAATAGGTCGTTTCACCCCATGGAGAGGTCACTAACATCTAACAGGACCCGGAGGTTTTTTTAAAGATTGTGTTGGGTGGGACTCCATTTTTTATCGACCATCCTAGCGCCTGACTTTGGTTATATGAGTACCGTTAAAATAGGGATACACATGGGATAACATAGCTGAGATAGGGTCGGAGATAGGGCGGAGATAGGGATTTACAATATGTATAATCCTGCATTGAGTTCGTCGTGTTTCAACAACAATTTTACTTAGTGTTGAGAGTGTGACTGCTAATGTGTATATTAATTATTACTTACCTAAAGGTTGTCTGTGAGGTCAGTATGTGATTGCATAAATAACGCGAATCGCCAGCACATAGCTACAATTACGACAGTTTGACATTGACATTCAATCACGTAGTACCTACACTGCATAATGCATTTCAGTCCTCATTTTAATTGCTGATCGTTCAAAATGTCTGATCAATAAACCATTTTAAGCGATGTTTCTTACCCATTTTCATTTATTGAACTGATCGTATTTATTTTGATCAATAAGACGTAGCTAGTGGGTATAAAAATATTTTTATAATATAACTAGATATTTTTTGTAATTATAATTTATTAATACGACTTTTCATGATTTTGATAGTCGTTGTCAGGATTGTTTATGGCAGATAAAATCATATTTTTTCATTCAAGCACCTATAACTTAAGTATTATGTGTAAAAGGAACCAATGATTTTCTAGGACAAGACACGTTTTCCTTTTGTTTCCCATCGATTATCCCTAGACGAATCCCGGTACTCCGACACCGTGTGCATCCTTGGGATGTGAGCCCTTCCGCATTCCCGCCGTCCGCCGACCCACTGCGCTAGTGCCCGCGTATCCCTGATCCTGCCGAGGGATTGCGACCTATCGGTAGAAACTATCGATAGATACGAAGTGTGCAAGAAATTTTCGATTAATTAATTAGTATGTTCCTATCTTTAGTAGGCTAGCTCGTATGTTGTAATATGTTGAATGGTCATATTGCTTGACTATGTAACTGCAAAAAAAAAACTACATAAGTACCTAAAAACAATATTAGCAGACGTTGTTGATGTTGTCATAAATTTCGAAATCGTCTTAAAACGACGTCGTTTACATACCTTTTTATGTTCCACAAATAGTAGCATCTTCATGAAGTTTTATTTTTTATGTAAGTTCACCGATCACCACACCCATGAAATGTATCATATATTAAGTTTTAGGAAATCAATATTTTGTATTTTTGTAGTTTTTGTATATCAAGATTTACCGATTACTCAAAAACGCCTGAACCGATTTGGAAAATTCTTTTTTTGTTTGAAAGGGTATACTTCACAGGTGGTCCCATTTAAATTTTATCAAAATCGATCGTGCTAAAAAATCTACGAAAATCTAAAAAATGTATATATTAATGATGTTTTCGTGTACTTCGATACCAAGCTGTCTCATTGGAGCAGTGTGTTTATTTGGCCTACCCATATTATATATACAAAATACATCTACTCTCCACTAAAAATGTATTATAGGCTCAAATGTTATTCAATGAAGTCGGTTTTCTTTTTAGTTTTTAAAACGTGATTGTTTACATAATTGGACTTGGAAACGTCTCACGACTTCTGTCAAAAGTTAAGCATTGTTTAAAATAGTGTAGAGTGATGCTTAGAGTGGTCTAAGCATCAGTACTATCCTTATCATATCCTTGTTTTGCATAACAACAAAATATAATGCGGCTACGAAATTACGAAATATAGAGATCATCCCTTTTTGTAAGATAGTGACAAATAGTGACATCGAATCTTAATCAAGCAGTGTTCAAGTAGAGAGGCGTTTATAAATAAGGCCGACATAGCTTAGGCGATTTACCAAGTGTACATATAGGTTACCAAGAAATAATGAAGTCCCGGTTTCCTCCTAAACAGAAAACACACTAGACCACATCCTAGACCAATTATCGATAAAAAGTACACACACCACTAGCAATGTTTAACGGGTCCCAGCCCTACATAGCCAGCTAGCTTACATGGGTACCGCTAAACGATACATCAAAGATTAGTGCCTTGCAACTGATTATTATTCTGTGGTCGGTAATAGCTTATTAAAGGTACTGGCAGTACTATCAGTTGAGGAATTTAGAACTAACGGCGTGGCCTTTATCGAGCTCTTCTGTTTGCTGCCAGCCTGGTACCTCGATGTCGCTGTTTATATATTTATAGTAGGTATTTTTATACATAATAAATAAATTTTGCAAATCTAGTAGGTATAATTTTTATCTACTGGCCTGATAGCGCTCAGTTGGTAGTAGCTTTATCTTTAATCATGAACATAGTGTTCATTATATGTCTGGGTATAACACCTATTATTTAAGTACTCTATCTATCATCTAGTTTCCTTATTAAAGGGTATATTTAGTTTGGGGCTATAAGATGCTGTTTGAATCGTCCACCCATATTTATATTTATTAAGTCGGTAAGGTCGAGTGGTTAGTGTTGGTACCTGAGAAGGCCTGCGCTATACAACAGAATCCCAGGCAGAGTGGCGTCAGTGGAGAGGAAACTTCACCCACCTCAGCTTGCTGGAGTGGATCCATGAACGAAAGTTCTCAATTACAAATAACTGCTCTGTAACTTGACTGATGCCACCCAAATCATCTTCAACAGATGAACTAAGGCCAATGATGAAGTACTAGCGATCCGCCCTGGCTTCGCAGGGGTGCACGGGTTACATTATTATAACTTTCGTAGGGATCTCTAATTTTAATAAAAATAATACGGACTATATTACTCGGTGTTAATTTAGTTCTCTCTAAGTGAAATAATTATTAAATCGGTTAGTCGATTTTGAATGAATGAATTAATGAATGAAAACCCTTTTGTACACACTAAAACTAGCACATAAGAACACTAAGAATACCTAAAAATCAATGAGCGGCCTTATCTATAACTAATAAAAAGTATTTAAGAATATGTTTATATGTATTATATCAGTCATCTTGTCCCTATAGTACAACCTACGCTTAGTTGCTGTCTGGAGACCCTGTGTGAATTGTCCACCAATATATATTTATTTATCAAGGTGAGCTTGTCCAGAGATGAAGGTAGGTAACCTTATTTTCCTGCCAAAGTCAAAGTCAAAACCAGTTTTATTCAATACTTCACAAGGACCATTTTTAATTGTCACTGGATTTAGGTACCAATTCCTTCTAAGCCACGACCGAGGATAATCACTCGTAGTCTCTTATCGCACGCCATTTGGCGACACGGCATAACAAGTTTTGTTCTTCCATTTCCTGCTATCATCCAAGTAACACCCAGACAGAACTAACATCGATATTCATTACACAAATATTTGTCCAGGGATTATCGAACGCATGCCTACAGCGCAGAAGGTAGAGTTATGAGTTGTGAGGTCTTCATTAAACTAAGAAAATAAATAAAGGTTGCTGGACAATGCGCACAACACCATCTAGTCCTAAACTAAGCATAGCTTGTATAATGGTGACTAGATGACTGGTAGAATACTTATATATTTTTAAATACATACTTATGATACTTTACAACACCCAAAGACACAGGATAAATACCTATGTTCTTCACACAAATGTTTATCCTGGGAAAGAATCGAACCCACAACCTACAGTGCAGAAGACAGAGCTACTACCTACTGAGCAGTGACATGCCAGTAAATAAATAAATAATATCATCTGGCACCAAAGTAAGCAGAGCTTGTGTTTTGGGTACCACATACAGGGGCTTCCACGGTAGGTTCGCTCGCGTAGTGTTCCTGCACGCTCCTGAGAAGGTATTGGTAATACTTCGGCTTACCACACAATAAGATACTGGGTCAACATAGACCAAGGCTGCCGGGGTCGCGAAAGTAATAACAATTCCCGTAACCCTGGGAAAACGCGTACGAGAAACACCGGTGTGGTTTATGGTCAGTAGGAGTCTGACACAGGTATTCTGCACAGGCTTCCGCTTGTAGAGGAATCCATCAGGATTTTCCACATCGAATATTATATACAGAAACACCCGGACCCGAGGCTGGAATTGAACTCGTAACCTTCTGCTTCTCAGCCGGGCCCTGGCAAACGGCGCCACAGATGTCGTTTTACTCGTGAATAGAGGGTTGGTGTAAGTACCAACCCTCTATCCACGAGTAAAACGACATGCTAACCTGTAGGTTACCAGAGTACAAATTCATTTCAAATGGAAATTCAAATCTATTGAAATGGGGCAATAATGACGATTTAAACACTAAGAATCAAACCGACTTGACAATTAAAAATTGAGCTGATATAAAATTCGAGCCCATAAAAAAAATCTTATATTTTTACTAAGGGTAATATTTCTTTATATATAAATAGAACTAACAGGAAGTTGATCTGAAATCCAATGGTAAGTTTCTGATTGGAAAATCCGGGAAAATCCCCCAAGCAAAAAAATGAAGATCAAAAGTTAGGTTTTTGTATCTTATGATTTATGCAGCGTCAAGCGGAACTTTTGACTCACTTGGACGCTGTAGTTTTAATATATATATGAGTACCTGGATGACCAAGGTTTACTCGGTACAAAAAACGGATAAAAGCACGTTTTCTAATAAAAAAGAAAACCTAGCTAAATCGATATATCACCCCCCAAACTCTGCATACTAAATTTAATCAAATTAGAGCCGTTTTCGAGATTCAGATTATATATATATATCTACATATATACAAGAATTGCTTGTTTGAAGGTAGGTATTAGATATAGATGTATATCTAATATTCTAAGTTATCTATTTACAAAAAATAAGTATATAAATAGTATACCAGTCATGAAGTAGATACCTAGTCAATATGTTTTCATCAATACGTGTGTGGGGAGCTAAACTACGTGCTTTCTCACGATGTTTTCCTTCTTGAACACTGGTGGTATGCTGTTTATATTTAGTAATCTATTGACTGGCCTTTCATCTCAGTTGCTAGTAGCTCTGCCTTCTACGGTGCTGTAGGTTATAGGTTCGATCCCCTCCCAGGCAAGCGTGGATCCACCGTTGTGGGCACGATGGGCATGCCCACAACCCTAATAGAGTTATAACTTCACACTTTCACCGTCTATTGAGGTGGTTCGGCTGATTATATTATATGCAACGCCTTAATAAAATAAAAAACAATGAATCGTGCGTGATTGAAGACGAAGAAGAAGGAATGCACAATATCGATTACGAGAGTGCATACTCCGACTCGCACTTGGCTGATTTTCGGGTGGCTGTCCCCCAACCTTGTTTAAGGACTGGATCCACGCCAGCTCCCAGGACAAACTTTTGTGGGAGGAACACAGATGTTGGCTCTGTGTCGTACATAGGTACATGATTCCTACTGTATTGGCTATGTATTAAAAAATATATATGTATTGTATCAGTCAGGGTCTCATAGTACAAGCTTTGGGGCTAGATGGTGTCGTATGTGTGTTGATTATCCTGTTTCAAAGAAAAGTCATGTTGACATTAAAGATCTTTATTTATCCATAACATAATACCATTATTATTTAAAATACACCATTAAGCTAGGGTGGGATACTTTCTGGGCTTTTATTTTAAAGCAAACATATTCCATCTCAGTCTTTCTTAGCTGGCAACACTGCAAATCGTTTTAGAAGACCGTGACAAAGAAAAGGCTAAAAGACAAGCATCCAGGCCTTATAAGAAAATCGGAAAAGTTTACATTTTTTTTATGGTATGAAAAGAAGTTAACTCTTGTGTTGCGGTGAGAAATTAAAAATTATGAATGCTTGAAATTATAAATGAAAATGAATTAATTACATAAGTAATAAAGTGAACCTATTTAAATAATAATTGAAAATGAACACAATTTATAATAGGTAATTCTAATACAAATTAAGTCTTTAGGTACTTACAAACTGAAAATTATTTCCCTTAATTGAATTAACAATTTGTTTGTGTATTCATGTACATATTGAATTGAAATGTTATGTCATGTACTTAGTGATCATAATTTCTTTCATAAATATACGAATAAACTATATTAAATACCTAGATATATATTTAAAATTTTACACCTTATTTTAACACAGTCTTATCTACAATTTTATTTACCTGTGATTATACAAATTGCTAATGTAAGTATGTAACATAATATTTTTTTAAATAAAAAATACGATAAAAAGAATAAGAAAGCGCTGCAACTTTATTTACAATTTAAAAGCGGAAGGACAAACATGGTAACTCGAATTGTGATGGAAGTTACGTATAATCAGGATCCGATATTATATTCTTATTACTAATTATTACTTTAATAGCGGAGTATTTTTGAAGGTTTCTCAATAAATGTACATTAGAAATGAAGAAAACCGTTCAAAAACCCTTTGCCTCTTGTGCTTGTCATTCATTTCCTTAAATATAACGTAATTAATAAATAACTTATAGATTAAATTAGCAGCGTGAATTGACTTACAGTAAAAAAATATACTTAGTAACGTATACTTTGAATACAATTCTAGATGAAAAAACACAAGTGCTACATCTGTACCAGAGCGAGGCTCATAATAGTTTTAATAATAGGCATTTTATTATTTTATACGGATTCACGATATTTAAAATATCCAAGGCGATTTTACATTTTATATGAATAAATAAACGGAATTTTATCTTTTCATCACACTGGTTTAAATAACTAATAGATACGTTAAGAATAAATGAATAATCAATCAAATTATTGACCGATTGTTTTTTTTGTATTTCGAAAATAAGTAATATAATTTAAGTATGATCAAATATAATCTAAGCTAATGTTAAAATAATCGGAAATACTTACTTAGATAACAATAACATTAAATATTAAGAAACAAAATAATGTTAAGAATCGAAATAATATAAAGTACAAATGCGTAATTTGTGCATTTATTATTTCAAGAAAAAATCAGTCATTACAGCTTAACCTACGAGTATTCACTTTAAATAATTAATTAAACTATTATAGTATTAATTATAATAATGCAACCCTATCTTAAAAATGTGTTGGGAAGCCGAAGCCCGTGGTGGTCGTTTGATCTGAAAAAAAAAATAGAAAAAAAAATTAATACATAATTATTGAATACTGTATAACATACAAAAGACAAAAAAAGTAAAATGGTTCTCTAAACGATTAACGCAGTTCTTAATAAGTTTTTTTACGTTCCAACAATTCATATCAGCCAAGTATTTTTTTATAAATTAAAAATCGTACGTCGTTCACAAACAATTACAAGCGTTTTTAGATATAAAACATCAAGGTGTAGCAATTTTTTATGCAAAAACGACACAATTCGTTTTTTGTTTGGAAACATTGAAAGATAATACAGTGTCTAAACTTGACTCGTTTAAAACGGCCGTACACATGCCGTCAGGTGGCGAGCAGTTTGCGTGCCTTTTATTTTTTAAACAGCCTTTGTATAAAAAGAACGCTTATTATTTTTAAATATTTTTAGATGAATTAAAAGGTGTGCAATGTTTTATTAGCTGGTAATTGAGGCTGTATATATATATATATATATATATATATATAATAGGTTCTAATAGGGGAAAAAGTTTCTTCGCATTTTTAAGAAAATTCAAAACATTTTTTAATATAGTTTATTTTGTTCGATAACTTTTTGCCATCTTGTAGGTAGGGACATGATCCCATTGCTATAGAAATTTTGGGACTTCTGATCAAAATACCGCGACAAGTGGTTTTGGCAGTCCTCTCGTGATGTTAACCTGACACTGCCTAAAGAATTCTGAAGAGACCGAAACAGGTAGAAATCTGAAGGTGGAAGGTCAGGACTATACGGCGGATGCATTAACACCTCCTAGCCAAACTCTCTTAATTTTTGCTGAGTGGCTAAAGATGTGTGAGGTCTAGCGTTATCATGATGAAAAATCACACCCCTTCTGTTTATTAATTCCGGCCGCTTTCTCTCAACTTCTTGCTTTAATCTTATCAGTTGTTCGCAGTAGAGTTCAGAATCGATGGTCCTGCCTGTTGGTAACAGCTCATAATGAATAATGCCCTTCCAATCCCACCACACACACAGCATCACCTTGTTGCGAGTTAACCCGGGTTTCGCCACAGTCTGTGAAGCCTGAGCGGCCTTTGACCACGACCTTTTTCGCACGTTCTTGTCGTACGTGATCCACTTTTCATCACCAGTTATCAGCTTCTTCAAAAAGGGTTCGGTTTCATTACGTCGTAATAAAGAATCACAAATGAGTACACGGTTCATTAGGTTTCTTTCAGTGAGCTCGTGAGGTACCCAAATATCGAGCTTTTTTGTGGTCAATTCCCAGTTCTTCAGCTACGTCGTAACTACTAATATGCCGATCTTGCTCCACTTTTTCAAAAATGGCATACATTTTATCCGTAATAGGGCGACCAGAGCGACGTGCATCTTTGGCGCTTAAACGCTTAAACCAAATTTGTGCTACTCTCACAGACACAGCACTAGGTCCATAAACATCGCAAATTTTTTTCGTGGCTTGCGTTGCATTTTTACCTTTTTTGTAGTAAAATTTTAAAATGTATCGAATTTCTTCATTAGATTCACTCATCTTGACAGTACGAAAAACAAATAAAAAAATGTTTTTCTTAATTTCATTTTCCTAATTTGAATATGGAATTATGTTCTTTAAAATTTAAACTTTTAATGATACCAAAACCAGCCAGATACAAATAGTTAAGCCAAAGAAATTTCATTACAAGTTCATACATACTATAATGCGAAGACTTTTTTCCCAACCTAATATATATATTTTTCTATTTCATCTTTCATCTTTAAAAAGTGAAAAAAGAAAAAAAAAGTGTTTTCTTTTTAAGTTACTACTGCTGGTACCGTTATTTTATTTCGATCTAGCTTGGAGCTTGGTGCTAACTACATATAAAGAAACCTTTCACCTTTCCCAAGCAATCTATCTCATTAATTTCTCAAGATCCATTCAGCCGTGAAAAGATAACAAACAAACAGACTCTTTCAAATCTATATCTACACATACATTTAAAACAAAGTCGTGTTAGTTACACCATGTATAACTCGAGCGACTATACCGATTTTCATGATTTTTGATTTGTTGAATTTATCTCTGCCCCGAATACCTATTAAAACATTTGAAAATTCGTAAAATTAATAAAAAAAATAAATAAAAAAAAGTGGCGAGCGAGTTCAGTAAAATATATAAATATAGTGTTTTGATGTGATTATATAAATATAGATTCTTCTTCTTCTTATCGTGTCACTAGTTATTTCTAACCAGTGTGGTGAAAGGATTAAAGTGCGCCTCAGAGGCTCCTTTCAGAGGCTCCTTTCGTGCACTTAGGTAAGCCTTAATGTAAACTCTCGACCTACCATTAGTAGATACCATTTTCAATGGGGTCTAAAGCATTTTGCTACTAAAGCGTTTAATAATATGTAAAATTAAAAATGTTTGTCACAAATACTATTATTGAAGGTTACGGCAGGCGGTTTCTTTGATGGGTATCAAACAAAGAAATGATTTTAAAAGTATTTCTTCGCAAAAAAATGAACAATTCAGACGACCACCTTAAACGCAAGCCCAAATCCATTGCGCACGCACTTTATTTCTTCAAGGTTATACTATTTTTTGCAAAGATTTTTTAACAATTCGCCTTTTGCAAAAAATGATCATTTGTTTCTTTACTTTTTTTCCCTGTTTGCGCAATTATGCTTTTGTTATTTACTGATGTTTTAGAAACAAGAGAGTACCCCGCATTGCAACATAATGCCTAGAAATAACTTTAAATATTAAAAAATAATAAAAAATGCCGCTCCTTTTATGACTAATTTTAACGAGAGATGTTTTATTTTAAAACAGACATGACTGAAGTTGGACGTGCCTTAATTGAACACGATACATTCTTTGTTTTAATTTTCATGAAGCATTAAAAGTTGGGACAGAAGTAATAAATTTATACCACAGTCAATATTACTTTTTTAGTATGCAAGGGCGGAGCATCTCCATTTTATTTAATAACCTATTCAGTAGCGAATTATTAAAAGTGCAAGACACTCGACGAGAGATCTTGTTTTAGCACGAGACATCCAATTATAATATTCTGATAAAGACACTAATTATTATAGAAACTGTGTAATATGTGTATAAAAAGCCGGGCAATAGTCGGTGATAATCGCCGCCATTTGCCCTAGTGCACCGGCTAGTGGTAATCCTTGGCCATCCACCTGCTATTGTTCAACCTGGAGACATATTTCTAGCCTTAAATTATTCCTGAAGTTGCGCCTGCCTTGTATCAATGTTATTTTCCATTATTTATCGATTACACGCTTACTTTAGTACTGCCAGTCAATAACAGATGGCGCTACTCGATTATGCTAGTTATGTAGGTAATGAATTTATTTAATATTATTGTAATACCTAAATTTTACCATAAAATTATTAATACAATCTGTGAGATGGTATCATCATCGATAATGCTCTCGAATTCCACTCATCTCGAGACTGTTCGGATCGTCAACTAGAACACCAAGTACCAGGCGAACATAAATACTGAGAATGTGCATGTTACATTACATCGGATACAGTGTTATACTACTCGGCACTTCTGATGTCCTAGTAGCGGTGTAAGTCGCATGAAAGGACTTACATAGAACAGTGACTAGCCAGGATTAGTTAGATTAGACTGGGCTATATTTTAAAATAAGTAAGAATTTCAATATTTTCAATAGGTAGACCGAACGAAGCACATAATATTACGTAATTGACAAGCGTGTTTCTTACCTTACCACAGTACCTGTTTACTGAATTAAAAACATTCGAAAAATCTAAATTGCTTCCTCCCAACAAGCCAAGAAACGGCGAACGCGGAAGAGACCATTATGTTTGAGATCAAGAAAAGCGAGTATCTTCAGCTTATTACGGGGAGAAGCCGTACCAGGGCGCCTGAGATTGTAAGAGGCTAACATTGTGACGTGTAATTATCAATGTAGAGGTGGGCTTGTGTAGTAGACAGACACACAGGCGCAAAATTCGTGGCCAAGTTTAACTACGCCAGTGTGCGCGTCACAATCACTGACGACATTCAAATATGTTTATTATGTTCAAAATCTGTAGTGTTATGTTAGATTGATTGCAAGTTTATTTAGTACAATAATTACTCATGTTTAAGTATATTGAATGTAATTACAATGATCAGTGGGTGATACTATTTTTACTAAAGAATAGGAACGCGGCGTAAATAATGTTTTTTTCTAATTCGTAAGGTTGTCGCTCCCGTGTGGGGGCAAGCGCGCCTCACACGGCTGTTCGTTGCCTCAGAACTGCCTATGCGGAAACAACTTCGCTATTAACACACGTTTCTACTATGAGATACTGCCACTTATGCACGTATACGCTATGTATAGCATACAAGAAAAGCGTTTTCACTGCACACATCCACGGTCCTGTTCTAACTCATAAACATGCGCTATACACATACGATTTACATCTGTGTAAGGATTTTCCGCGCTTGAAACTTGCGCTGGTGTATTTTCTGTAATTCACTAGTGAGCTGTATCTATGTTTCGGGTACCAGGCGACCAGAAGTAGCGAGGAGCTACCGCGCCACGAACACGTGCTTATCGCGTTGTATGTTTGCCAGTGTGCGTTATCTAATACGTTTGTTATCTACTGTCCGTGTGTGAAGCACACAATTGCGGTTTAGAATAAAATTGTTAAATATCGAAACTTTTAGATTTGCAAATTATTATGTGATAAGGTGGATGCACCTCGTGAGTTTATTGAACGCTGCCATCTCATCATCTCCTAGTATTGGCGGCTGGTGCAGTGGTGTCAATGACATGATGGATGACGAATCACTCGACCATTAGGAAAAAAGTAGGAAGTTTCTTTAATAATTGAGGGTTTGAGAGCTTTGTTGAGGGTTTGAGAGCTTTGCAAAGGTAAAGAAGGTAGATTACTTACCTACATGCTAAAAATCTTTTACATTCGTTACTTAATACATCTTTCGATGATCCTAAAGTGTAAACAAAGCTTTAATTAACTCTACGTACTTACTTATAAAAATGCGTAAATTTATAACGAAAGACTTATCTCAAACCCTGACACGGTAAGTATGTATTTATTAAGAAAAAAACCAGTGTTAAAAGTTCCAATTGTCTTGACAAAATCGTCGGTTCCCCTAATTTTTACAAAATTTAATGTTTGTTCTATTTTATTAAATTAATATTAAGATCTACTTAATATTGTTGTGCGTATAAACATTTTATAGAGTACTGGTGACCTGCCCCGGCTTCGCAAGGGTGCAATGCTGATACTAAATATACTACAGAATCGTTCAGCCAGCGTTTGCAATATAGGCGCAAAAAATGTGTTTATTTACGACATCACATTAGAAACCTCTAAAATTATCAGTGTTTCTCTACTATATTATGCATGTATTTTACATATAAACCTATCTCTTGAATCACTCTTCAAATCTTTTCAATCTTTAAAAAAAACCGCATCAAAATCCGTTGCGTAGTGAAGAAGTATTCATTTAATTTAACTGCCAAAACGAAACTCTACCTAATTATTTTAATTTGTTATTGTGTTAAATAGTAAGCTTTTTTTAAATAATTGTTTTAGCTTTATGAACTCTTTATACAAATTGGCATTTGGTATAATTAAGGCTGCATACGTATAATTATAAAAATTCCAGCATAAGTATATTCGCAACGTATTAAGACACCAATAACGTTATGCAATTTCTTATGCAAGCCGCATATGACTTATACAGGCTGTCCCAGTAAGTAATGCTGAGTCTCATTTAAGCTTGTCCGGTTCAACTTACGTTGACATTGTTGGCACACTGGTGTGTCGGTTAGAAAGGAAATTCATAAAAAAAATAGTAATAAATTAATTAAGTGGGCAATATGTGAAAATCTGTCGAAAGATTTTATTTCCAATTAATTTACATCGCGTTTGCTGTATTTTGGGGACACTGCCTTCTGACAGTGATCTGGCCCAGTTGACGTATCTATAGATCTTTTTAAACGGTCCCTAGAGAGCTCAACTGTTTTACATGTATTTTATATTATTGAATTATCTGTACATTTCTGAATCTGCACAAGTAATGTTTACTTTTGAGCGATTAAATTGTGATTGGGGTTAAAACATCAAGGATTAATTTGAAGCTACAGTTAATAAGTCTTCTATAGGACAAAGCGCTTCTATACAAGGTCCTAAGCGACGTGTTAGATTTGTCGATTGGCAAACTTAATAACGTAATTAAACAGAAACTGTCTATTAAAGCATATTATAAAATATCTGATTATTTTGATGACAAAAAGCTTGGGATAAATCTGCTCCAACTCGACTCGGCATCCGTAACAAAATTAGCAAGGATCATACAAAAAAGTGATAAGACGAGTCACAGCAGCTAGTGGGAGGTCATTATTTCATGGACACACTGTATAACTTACCCGTGCATATTCAACACGTTTGTGGTCAACATTTGACCCAGTGCCTTACTTGATATGTCGGTGACATTTCGACGGTCAAACTTTGATTCGGTCAGTCTGATTATTTGCGAAACGCGAATACAGGTTTTCGCAAATATTTCGTAAAACTTAATTATCTTTTGTCCTGATTTTCGGCGTGATTGGTTTATTTAAATTGATTAAAATTTAAATAAAGTACGATGTATTTTTTTTTCTTTTATACTGTAGTCTACCAAAATTGACATATATTAAAAAATATTACCTATATAATTTATTAAAATGCTCTTTCATTCCTGGTTTGAAGTCACTGTCGTTATTAATTGGTTTGAAGTCAATTCAGTCATGATGATTTAGATTTAGCATCAACATTTACATTATAAGTAATAAATGCTTGAAACCTACAAACATAAAAAACAAGAATATTCTAGATCCTCGTTTTAAACAAAATAATTTAAAACGTCGTGTTCTTAATGTTTTCCGACAAAATATTTGTGTTCAAACATTACAAAAACCTGTTCCTTCAGTTTATTGACTCCTTTAAGTATTTTTAAACGTCGTCTAATAATTCGATAGAAAATTAAAACATTGGTTGATGATTCAACTTTTTTTGATCGTTTAAGGTAAGTCGGCGACGATGCCTATACCTACTTACCTTACCTATACCTACCTATAACAAAAACGTAGGTAAAAACTATGTTAATAGCAAAAACGATATATCCATTACATGACCTCGAACCTACGTACGTTTAAGACATTAAATAGTTAGATTAATTTATACGAAAGTACCTATTACCAGGCTAGGATTATTCTGCAATTTAGACATGATGTTACAAGTACATTGGAGCACCCATTCTACTAGGAAAATTTGTGGAGAAGTGCCGTGTCAGACAAGATAAGAGTTACTCAATAGAAAGACAGGCACTAAGTATGTTGGTAAATAAAATGTTAGACACTAAACTCTTGTGCGAGCGGAGTCGCACAAGAGTATATCAAGAGTTTTTTTTTTATCATACGCAGACCTACGTGACCACGATCTCGCCTGGTGGTAAGCGAGCGACGATGCGGCCGACAATGGGGCACGAAGGTCTAGAAGACACCTTTACTCTTGACTTGTAGAGACCCAGATTGTAGTTTTTAGGAAAGACAGACGATGGCAAAGTTCCATCCTTTGCTGTATGCATTATAAATGTGGAAGCAAAACGCTTAGTTCGAAAGGTTGGTAGACTGACAAGGTATGAATGGTACTGAGCGGTACGTCTCCTTGTTCCATTGGTAAAAGGAGATTGTGGAATTAGATCATGCAATTCCTGGGCATATTCTCCGAAGTGTGTTCCATAAAAGATCGAAAGGCTTGGTATATAGAGATAGAGGAGAATAGAAGAATAACGCATTGTGTGCCGACCCCACATAATGTGGGAAAAGGGCAGGAAGATGATGATGATGAAAAGATCGAAAGACAAGCAACTCTACGGTGCTCGAGACTCTAGACGCACTATTTATACTAACGTTTTCGAGGAGACCGTTTTCTGTACTTGTACATATTCTATACGTATTCTATGGAGTATTCTATACGTATACGTATCGTATTAAAGGAGTAATAGTAATAATAGGTACCAAAATGTTTACATTATCTACTGGAAGACCAATCCAAAACACAGCTAAGTAAGATTTTAACGTAGTAGGACTCTACTATAAGAGCAGTAGAGCTTCGTCTCCTTCTTCTCCTAACCAGCACAGTGCCCGATATTCTGCTTCTAAGCAGTAGTGTACAAGCATTACTGTGTTTATCTTCGAAGGGGACTGGAGAAATTTTACTTTACGAACTTATGCCTAGGGCCTGCAATGTGCGTGTGATACCTGGTATTGCAACCGTCATAGGTTGCGGTAACCCTTACTATCAGGAGGGCCGTAACCTTGTTTGCTGGCTCAGTTGTATAAGAAAAAAAAGTATGTATTATAAGCCTTTTAAGAAATAGTGAATGTTATTTGCGGAGTTTGCCTACTAGAGCTGAAAATAAACCCTTTAATAAAATACCGCACAACTTTCAATTCGACCGCAAATTAGCATTGATATATCTCATGGACGTATGACATAAAAATGACCACTTACAAGTCCGTATTCAAATGAGCATTGTCACGCAATATATCTGCATTGTATACGACGAAAATTATTAGTGTTCGTAATTTGGCATTACGTAAATAATGATTTTATTCGCGCATAAATAATAGAGCACCTGCAGGCAGCATACAAGTGCTGCTCTATGCCACTTAATTATTTAAACATAAAACCTTTAATTAGGCTCGCCAGCTGCCGTGACCTTGTGGCACACCTTGGTGCAACATGCATGCTGTGTTTTGTATCGTAAAAAGCGCACATTTTTAACTTCAATTCATGTGTGCTTTTTGCGTTGAAAAAATGCGGCTATCCGATCATTGTTGACATTTTCTGCTTGCGATATTATTAACTTGTTTTGCATAGCATTAGCGTACTTTGCATATTGAGTGATAATGTACACACCTGCTGTTCAGCCGCTTAGAAGCCATTTAAAATTATATCGCTTTTTTTTCGGTCACAATACCTGACAATTTGAATTTTGAATTGTGAGCCAACCCTTATTTTTACATTTTAATATTAGTGATGACCGAACTTTGCTCGGTATAAAACACGGATTAAACGACGTTTTCTAAAAATGAAACCTAGCTAGATCGATTTCTCGCCCCCGAAACCCCCTGCATATTAAATTTCATGAAAATCATTGGAAGCCATGAAGCCATTTATGAGATTCAGATTATATTTAAACATATGTTCAAGAATTGCTCGTTTAAAGGTATTAACATAGATCAGATAGGGTTTAAGAAGTCTATCACTAAATATCGCAGTAAAGAGTTCGAGCGGCCGACGATGCCTCACATTATGTTATTTATGTAGCATTTTGTGCAGTTGTAATTACGTTTATAAAACGTTTTATAACTTATTATTTAAAAAAAGTATTTAATTTGATTTTTTATGAACTAACGGTTATAATGGTATAAATCTTATTAATCATATGAATGTAGTAAGTAAAGAGAAATTTAAAGCTAATTTTGAACGTTTTTAGTTGATGGGTAACTATACGGTTATTTTTAAACTTTTAATTCAACCACTATTTAAGAGATGTTATAATATATTTTTCATTTCGTTTGCTTAATACAGTATAGTTCAATCCATGAGCTTGAAAAAGAGCCGTCGCGCATTTTTTTTCCGTAGTAAAAAAAGTGTGTAATAAATTACACACTTGCTTCGGAATTTTGCTTTTTAGGTAAAAAGCAAAGCCGCTATTAAAAACCTACTGATAACTACCTATTCTCCTACATACAATAAGTCAATTTGTCGAAAGAGTTTCAGTTTCTCTAAATAAGAACGCCAAAGATGGGCATTTAAGTAATTAAAAGTCACGGTCGTATTATTAATAGGCTCATAAAGATTTAAAACTCATGTTTGTTTTTAATTCTAAAGGTTTTAGCGTGAATAACAATAACTAGGTATCATAGGTATAAACTTGACAATGGAAGAGCGAGCACCTTATAATGTCATAATTTCACGACATAAAATGACCTCCAGTCGTTATCGCAATCAAATTACGCCACATTAAGTTACCACACGACTCGTCTCGTCTATATTAGGTTATCAAAAATAGCTGGTACGAGTTTAAATTGCCAAACAAAGGAAGAATTCAACGTGACGGGCATAAGTTTATGAGCAAAAAATGGCAGACTAGGGAGTTTGACCTATGATGACGCAACGCAATGCCAAAAACAGGCCACACTGCAGGCAGAACTCAAAGCTCGAATCTGAGGTCAAGGAGGTTCAACGTGGAATTGCCCAATCTGACGACATGTGATGCGAAACACGTCGTCACTGATTCGTCTAAAATTACGTTCCGCGTTTGAATTCATAATTCTTTTTTCACAGTGCATTTTTTTTATCTATTAGAAACTTAACTGGTTTGAAATTAAAATGCAACATTTTCAAGTTGAAAACACCACACAAGTGATATCAATTTAAAATGATGATATTGTTCGTCGGTGTAACTGACCTTTTAATTTCGGTGAATAATGTTTTTAAATTTCGTGTGGCGTCGCGGAATCGGCCGTGTCTATTTCGAACACCCGATCAGACGTTCCCGCGGTTATTGAACTGGAATAATTCGGCAAACAAGCGCATAACCGCGTGTTAACTCGATTACGATGCCAGAGTCGTGCATTGACAATACTAATGGATGAATCTCAAATAAGTACGTACTAGACGTACTTTAAACTTTAGGAAAGTTTACCAATTCATATGTAGGTAGGTACTTAGAATAGATATGTCTATTGAAAACTTACCTACCTATTGTTGCTAGTCTTGTTTTAAAATATCTTTTCATTAGCAATTCAGCATTTTATGATACAATAAACTTAATTAATTACATTCCTTTAACGATTATTTCGAAAAACAAACGTGATATTGTGTTCTTAATATGAAAACGCACCCACACATGTAGAGTCCCTCGCCGCTGTGTGCCTTGTCGCGCTTGTGTGCGTGCGTGATGCCTCTGTGTGTGTACGTGGAAGCGCGCGATGAAATAAAATATGTCCGGTCAACGAACTCTCGGTCGGTGCTATAAAATCGCGATACTGGCCAAAATTCGGTCAACAAACGCTGTAAGTACATTATTAAGAAAAAACCTCCGGGAAAACGCTAATCAAGTAGTTTCACACTCCTGTGTGCACATGAATGACTGAATGAAAATGGAAAACAGGAAGCTAAAGCTGTAATGCAAAGTTTAATTGTATGGCTTCTGTATGCAAAATGCGGCACTAGTCCGTCGCGAGGCGTGGAGACACCTGTTGCATTCGTTCTTTGTCTCTTCTTACTTACTTGCAGCTGCATTAAAAACCCATCTAAAATCCAATAAGAAAAGCGAAAATGGCTGCTGAAAAAATACATGGTCTTAAAAAATAAAAACCAGTTTTAAATTAAAATTACGGCAACCATTTTCGCGTTTAAAAAAAGAATAACGAAAAATACTCACTTTAAATCTATCCATTCGGAACTGCATCGAGTTTTTCATGTTTCCGCACACGCGGCGAGTCAGCTGTTCATCGATGACCTTGCGGGCACTCCCTCCTATTTACACGCGGTTTATAGATCAGTACTCATCGACCCTCCTCTTCCTGCAAGACGAAGTCTCTTCCGGACGGGTGCCCGTCAAAATTCTCCGCCTTCCACAACACATTTTCAATCAGTAAATTTCAGTAGGATCCAACCCGATCATCTTGCTTCTAATATTGACCAGTCGGATCTAGAATTTGGTCCATTTTAAATTAGTACTGACCGGTAGGATCGAGCGTGGTGTCCATTTTAGTATAGTCCAGTGGGGTCTAGTGTTAAAATATCCATGATGCACACACACTTCGTAAGTTCACGATTTGTTGGTTCACAGATACGTGTGTCCGCACCGGTGCCTTCTCGGGCAATGAGAGGACGCGAGCTGGTGGCAAGCTTATAAATTAGAAATGTGCGGAGGTGTTGCCTCCTGGTGGCGAGTAGTTGGAACCAGCAGTTTTCCGACCTGTCGCTGAATGACATTGATGTAAGCGATGCGTTGTGTGCACAAGGCATCCTGGCAAGACACGCTTCAGTGAGATAATACCAGTATCTGATTCTCAAATATTTATAAACATAATTCAATATACTAAAGAATATAACTTAAGATAGGTAGGTATGTATTTTAATGACGTATATTTTAAATGTATATTTTAAATATTTATTACAAAATACAAGAAATAAAATGCACTTACACAATACTATTAAATTTTTATCGATCCTTACCACAACACCATCTAGCCCCAAACTAAGCATAGCTTGTATTATGGTGGCCAGATGACTGGTAGGATACCTATATATTTTTAAAACGTGTACTTATGATGCTTTGTTACACCCAGATACAGAATCTAATCTAACACGTTTGTCCACAGATCGAACCACCGACCTACAGCGCAGAAGGTAGAGCTACTACCAAATGGGCACTGACAGGCCTGTCAAGCTAAACAGTACTAGTATTAACTAAAGGAACGATAATCAATACACATTTTTCAAGTTCATACAAAAGACATCAACGCGCTCCATTTACATTCAATATTGTTATGCACGTGATTTGCTTATTATTTTTCTTATGCACTATTTCAGTTTTAATGAGGCTTACAACACCATTCTGATGAAGAGAATTTTAACTTGTGACTTTAAACATGACATTAGTAATATTGTCTATGTAACAGATGCCATATAAATGAATAAAAAAAAACTTTGTAATAATTTATTCCTAGACAAAAAAGATTATTTTTGGACGTCATTCGAAGCTTCTAATTATTTTATTTTATAATTAAATTATTCAATTATTTTATAAACTTTTCTCGAGTTATTTCGTGTTATATTAGTATTTTTGGAAATTATATTCAATATTTATAGCTATAAATATTGACTCTGTGTGAATAATTGGGATAAAAATATTGTTTCGTTGTGATTCGAGCAAAAATAATCTGTTAATTATTTTATATAAAAAACCGCCATTTTAAATAAAATAATAACCGACAATACGACTTTGTGACGACTATTTATATATTAATACGTGAAGCAAAAACTTTGTACCCCTTTTTACGAAAATTGCGCGGACGGAGGAGTATGAAATTTCGTACACTTATAGTTTACATAGAGAAGGAGTGCAGAATGCTAATATTTCTTTTAAATTATGCATTAAAAAAACATAAAATGTAATGGTCGAATTTCGACTAATGGGCGACCACTAGTAAAATTAAATATGTTTACACTAAAAAAAAAATTCAATATATTGGTAAAATTTTCAACATAATGACACATGCTATCAACGCAGAAGAAGAAGAACTTACTGCCGACAACAAACTACAGGATGATACCGACTAGCATGAATAATGTGAAAAACATTCACAATGATAAGATGTTTAAATATTCGGATATTCGGTTTCGGTGTTTGTTTGTGACTTAATCTATACTTATATTATAAATGCGAAAGTGTCTTTGTCTGTCTATTTGTTACGTTTTCACAGCTAAACGGCTGAATAGATCTTGATGAAATTTGGTAAGAAGATGTATTGCATTTGGGGGAAGAATATAGGCTACTTTTTGTCTCAAAAAACCATCTTAAAGGGGATGAAAGTTTGTTTAGGCAACTCATATTTCCTTAAGTTAGGGATCTGAAAATTCTTATTTAGGCTTTTGGTAACAAGGAAAGAATAAATAGGAGATTATACTTATGAGATGTTCTTTAGATGCAAAAATAAAAAAAAGGTTCTAAGTATACGCGTACGAAGTCGCTGGTAACAGCTAGTCACGTAATAAATAAAACGATTTGGATGACACTTGTATAGAAATAAAGTGGTTTCTCAGATCAGTTTGTAGTAACTCTGTCTGTTTCTGTTTGGGTTTTTAAATTGTATATAGAAAGGTACAATCTGGTTCCCCTCGTATAAGATTTGCTTAGTTTGGGACTAGATAGTGTTGAAGTGTTGAAATAGTGTGAAACTTCCACTAATATGTATCATGCTTATTGAAGTGATAACTTCTTATGGGAGGGTAAATCGCTACGTTACGTAACGCGTAACGGTGCCAGTCTCTCTGGCTTCCTTTTCTCTCACGCATACGGTAGCGGTAGGCGGGTTCCTCCTTTCTCACTCTAACCCACAGCGCTAGTTATATTAGTTATCAAGTTAACTTCCGTCGGGCGTCCAGAGACGCACATGTTTTTTTTTATTTACTAGCGAGCAGACCCGGCTACACGCGTTACTTCATTGCAATTTTCGTAAAGGTCTTCAACTTTTTTGAAAATAAAACACAGCCCATGTTAATCGCTGATAATGTAGCTTTCTATGGGTTAATTAATTTTTAAAAATCGGTTTAGTAGTTTATCAGTTTATGTATTACAAAATAAATATTTAGAATTGATTTTGGATTTATTAAATATGGATTTGGAGTAACATACAGGCTACTTTATTAGGTACCACGCAGGCAAAGCTACGGACAGAAGCTAGTATATAGATACATATTACTCTGTTACCTAGCAGGTAGCTATCGAAGCCAAAGCCAATGACCGTTTCCTTTTCCTATCCGAGTATAAACTGATTTCTTATCTCGACACCTAACACTAGACAGACAAGATATTTATATACTCAGCTACGATTATATAATATTTATATAATAATAATATAATATTGGTGGACAAAGCATACAACATCTAGCCCCAAACTAAATATAGCTTGTATTATGGTGATCTGATGACTTAAAAAAAAACCGGACATTTAACACAACGACATCTAGCCCGAAAATAAACAGAGCTTGTGCTATGGGTACCACATAACTGATATACTACTTACCTATATACTTTTTTTTTGTAAATACAAACATATTATGCATAGATAAATACCCAGACCCGAGACAAATACGTGCAGTTCATACAAACATTTGTCCCGCGGCAGTAATCGAACCCGCAACTTTCTGCGTCTCAGCAGGCCTTCGTCCACTGCGGCACAGGGAACGTCTAATACTTATATATGTTTAAATACATACTTATGATCGTAGATTTATACAAAACTAGCTGACCCGACCACGCGTTGCTGTAGCTCAGTAGTTCTAATACGTTGAACCCATATAAGCTAACATCTAAAATTATCCATGTTTCTCTACTATATTATGCATCTATAATACATATAAACGTTTCTCTTGAATCACTCTATCCATTAAAAAAAAACGCATCAAAATCCGTTGCGAAGTTTTAAAGATCTAAGCATACATAGGGACAGACAGACAGCCGGAAGCGACTTTGTTTTATTATACTATGTAGTGAAGATCACAGTAGGTCGCGCCAACGTATGGTACCCCTAACGAGGTCAAAAAACCTACTCGTTTCTATCATTAAATCAGTCACAATCTTGACGTCGTCAAAATTTAGTTTCAATAAAATGGCAAAATGTGTAGTGAAGGAGTGTAATGGAGTGTTCGCGCACGCAAACGCATAAAAAAGCAAGCGGAGTTACTTTTCACTAGTAAACTTACTCATTTATTGTTCGTCATTCGTTAAAACATGAGAAAATGATTTTAATTATAATTGTTTTTTACTCAGAGTTACCAGCGAAAATGTTTGCATTTAATACATAATTTATGGGAGCTTTTTAAACTAATGGACGTTTATATTTTATGAGTTTACTAGTATGGCTACCACTTAAAACGTTTAAAATCAAATGCTATGACACTGCATAAAAATATGTCATATCGAGAATCTCGAAAATATCGAATACTAATTGAAAATTTTCCATTAATGTTTGCTAAAAACTGTAATTTAATTTTTAATTTTTATCATAGGTTTTTTAACTACTTACTTCTCTAGATCTAAGCTGAGTAGGTACTTAATAAATTCTGCATTCTGTATCCCACTATTGCCTCCTTTCACAGGTTATTTTCAGCTTTAAATTAGCTACACATTCACTAACTCCACAGTTTTTTTTCCATAACTCATAATAACTTCGTGGTAATTTCCTAAAGAGTTGGCACCACTAAGCCGACAACTGAAGCTGTAGGTATTAGGTACTATCTCTATCAAAATCAATGATACTTTCAAAGTAATTCATAGGAGTAAAAGAGATAAGTTAATGTTTACCTCGAAATGACTTTGGTTTTAGAGCTACGTCGTCAAAACCAAAAAGAAGAGGTTTGCTCCTCTAGTTATATATCTTGATGGTTATGATATTACAAAACAACAAAATACAGGAAAAAACACCTATGTTCATCACACAGATGTCATGGAAGGGAGTTGAACCCCAAACCTACAGTGCAGAAGGCAGAGCTACTACCAACTGAGCTCACAGGCCAGTCATATATATTCATTAAAGAGCATAGACCACATATTTGTCATACATAGGCTAGTATTATATAGTCTTCATATTATCCTGTTAGAACTAGTAACAATTAGTTATGTCGAACTAGTGTGGTGAAAGGAATAAAACGCTTTCGTGCATTTGACACATGTCTTTAAACTTTTGAGGTTCAGTATGTATGTAACAAAACATAGATTATTTTTGTCTTTGTGTTATAAAATTAAAAATATAGAAATACTAGCTGCTGCCCTCAACTTCGCACGCGTGATGCCTACACAAAAAGTAGCCTATGCTCTTCTCCAAAGTCCCATATATCTCTGTACCAAAATTCATCAAAAACGGTTCAGCGGTTTAGGCGTGAAACCGTAACAAACAGACAGATAGACAGAGTTACTTTCGCATTTATAATATTAGTTATATTATATCAGTCATCTTGTTCTCAAGGTAGATGGTGTTGTGCGCATTGCCCACCAATATTTATTTATTTATATTAATTATGGAAATAACTACAGATATCTTAAGAATAATATATTACAATAATACGTGTGAAACAGCTAAGGATCGCTTAAAACGATCTATAGATAGCCAGAGGGCAGCGAGCGTCCCCAAGACACTGGTGGCATTGCTTCGTTGAACGGCAATGCTAATACGCTGGGCCAGATAAAAGCCAACTCTTAAGTCACCATTTTTTTTTATGTTAATTAATAAATAAACAGTAGGGTGCCCATGACTTTCCTCACAGGTCAGTTGGTAATAGCTCTGCCTTCTGCGCTGTAAGTTGGGGGTTTGATCCTCAGGACAAACATTCGTGTTATCTATGTTTCTATGTATAGGGTCTTGATTAAGCGTGTCCTATCTTTAAATTTAAATAAAACAAAGTGTGTGTGATATATTATCGAAATTATTTATTTATTTGAAAGATGTAGTGATGCCATTATGTGTGGAATATGACATCATTCAAATGTCCGCCACGGCTTCTCTGGGTGGAGCGCATGCGAGATATCCAATTTTCCATGACTTTTGCGCATAAATCAGGCTGAATTTGACTTATGGCATAGGTTATGTTGGCTTTGAGGGCCGCTGTGATTTGTGGTTTATTCACATAGACCTGCGACTTAAGAAAACCCCACAAGAAAAAGTCTAGCGGGGTTAAGTCACAAGATCTCGGTGGCCAGTTCACATCAGCTCCACGTGAGATGACCATGCCCTCAAATCTCTCATGCAGAATATTCAATGTGGCATGAGCTGTGTGGCACGTAGCGCCGTCTTGTTGAAACCACATGTCGTTGGTGTTCAGATGATCCAGTTCATGCCAAAAAAAGTTGGTAATCATCGACCTATAGCGCTCGCCGTTGACAGTGATGGCCTGGCCAATGTTAAGTGAAAACTATGTTATTTTACCTAATCTGTTCATAAGTTCTGTCACAACCCTATTTTTTTAAAATTTCGAGTACTGGCCAAAAAACTTTTATTGATTTTGAAAAAAGAACAATTGAGCTTTCTAAAAATAAAAAATATATTCACTTATGTTCATGTCATTATCAAGGTTTGTTCATCAAACCATTAAACGATTCAGTGAAGATTCGAGCCTCGAAAATCGTAAAACGAGTTACCTCGCACGGTTAGGACACCAGCGGTCGTCAAAGCAGTGAGAGCGCGAATCCAACGAAATCCCGTGCGTAAACAAAAAATCTTAGTTCTCCAGATGGGACTATGCAGAACAACTGTTACTGTTAAAATACCAACTGTTAGTGTTAAATCAAGACCTAGGACTACGGGCTTATCGAAAAAAGACCGGACTTTTTTGGATGCGCGCCTAAAAAAATTTGGTTGGAAAGGTCTCACGCTTTGATACGGCGGTACGCGGGAAAAAAATACCGTCAAATTTTGTTTTCGGATGAAAACATTTTTAGCATCGAAGAAAGTAACAACAAACAAAATGATAAAGTGTACAAGCCACAGCAGTTGCTTTTTCACCCAAAGCAGTGAAAAAGCAAGCGCCAGCAATGAAAAGTCCAGCGAGGACATTATCCTTCGTCATGCATGGTTTGGATGGGAATGTCACATTCAGGTTTAACAGATGTGCATTTCTGTCTGAAAGGTGTGAAAACTTGTGCTGTTGTGTACCAAAACACCATCCTTACAAACATAGTGGAACCTCTTTCCCACACAATGTTCGAAAACAGACCCTGGACGATTCCAACAAGATTCTGCACCTGCTCAGGGCATGAAGCACTCAAAACGGGCTGACCACCCGTGAAATAGACTTTATCAGGCACGAAGACTGGCCCTCGTCTAGCCCAGAAAAAATATGGCAGCATTTAGAGGAGAAAGTCTGCGCTAAGCCTCATCAACATTTGGAGTCTCTCCGTGCATCTCTGGTTAAAGCAGCGGCAGAAATAGACATGAATGTGGGGCGTGCTGCAGCTAAAAGCCTGTATTCAAAATCGGGGTGGTCATTATTGACGACCTCTGTGGCGCAGTGGGCTTAGGTCCGGCTGAGACGCAAAAGGTTGCGGGTTCGATTCCCGCCGCAACAAATGTTTGTATGATCTGCAAGTATTTGTCTCGGGTCTGGGTGTTTCTATGTATAATATGTATGTATATAAAATAAAAAAGTATATAAGTAGTATATCAGTCATGTGGTACCCATAACACAAGCTCTGCTTATTTTGGGGCCAGATGATGCTGTGTGAAAGGTCCGGTATTATTATTATGAATGATATTAATAAAATTGTATTCGACATTTAATTATCTTTCTTTTCATGTACAACTTTAAAACAATAAACACAATTATATGATTTATTCAGTTAAATGTTTGTGACAGAATTTTTGAGCTGACTAGGTATTTTGTTTAATTATCTGAGAATTCTCTTACTTTGGCTGGCAAAGTAAAAATTTAAAAATTGAAAGGTACAGCGATTACTCTACTCTAGTAGTTTTTATAAGCGGATTAAATCTAATATGACTTTTCAGGCACGTGCATCGTATAGCAATGCCGGATTGTCATTCAAGTGGTGTGCGCTTGCGCAATACAGATATCCTCCATTTTATAATACGTGTACCGAAAACGCAGTGTGACTGGCTATTTTGAATTTGGAACGTTTTTAAAGTGGTTGATTTTAAATTAGACAACAGAATTTGGAGGTGTTCTGTTGACTTTGACTTTGATGGCTGTTTGTTTGGCTGTTTGTTTGTGACTCAATAACGCTGCAACGGCTGGGCAGATTTATATAAAACTTGGTACACCCATAGTCAGAGAACTGGAATAGCATAAATGCTACTTTTTATGTAGGTACCACGCGTGCGAAGCCGCTGGCAACAGGTTGTAATACTATCATTGTGAAAGCATATATGGATGTTTCTTTGTAATGATCACGGTAATTGCTGGACCGATTTGGATGACACTTTGAATAAATATAGTTTTAAATCTGGAAGAAAATATAGACAATTTTTTTTCTCGATACCACGCAGGTGAAGTATTTTTGTTTTTTGTCTATCATGTCCATTCAAAGGTCGCCTGGAAGAGATCGCTTTTAGCGATAAGGCCGCCCATTGTATAACTTTATTTCTAATTGTTTTTGTATGTTCTCTCGGTGTACAATAAAGCGTTAATCTATATATCTATCTAAAGTTAGAAGCTATTCATATTATTTCAGTAAGTTAAAAAGCGACTCTACTAAAATTTTAGGCAAAACAGTGTGTTCGTCAGTTATGATGTAATTCGTATACCTAGATCTAGATCTAAGTACCTTAGTACTAATAGTCATGTAGATTAGTTGGTATATAAGTACATAACATACCTATATGTATTTATAAGGAGAGAGCAAGCTCGGCTGACACCTAGCTTTGTTTAGATGCATTTTTGGACAGAGGCAGCTATGGAGTAGGTTCATAATAAAAATAATATAACACATGTTAACATCACTTTTTCTTCTTCTTCCCATTTTACTAGTATTAATGTCTACTAGTATTGTGTCTACTAGTTTCCTACTATTGTGTCTACTAGTTTACTACTAGTTTACTACTATTGTGTCTACTAATTTACTAGTATTGTGTCTATTAGTTTACTAGTGAAAGAAGAAGTGGTATAGAGTGGTATTAAAACTAACGCAGGCTAAAACCACTTCTACTTCCCGTTCCCGTATTAGTAGACACCAAATACTAATGAAACGGGAAGAAGAAGAAGAAGAAGTGGTATAGGGAAGTGGTAGGCGGTATAGGGAAGCATTGTTGACGAAGCAAATGCCCTGACTTTTTGTCTTTCGTCTCAAAGCCTATAAGTATTTACGTTAGTCTGCAAGATAGTAAGAAACTTTGACATGAGACATTTTGGAACTTTCTAATTCCGCCATGACATAAATGTTCGGGACAAGTCTGTTTTTTTATTTGGTTCTTTAGACGCATTTCAAATAATGTTGCCAGTGAAAAGAAACAGAAATCCGACTCGTATTTGCTCAGGGTTAGTCACGAAAAGTTTATTGTAAAAATATCTCCTTTTGAGTTAAATATAAACATAGTTATAGGTCTGAATATGAGTTTTGTTATGAAATACGGGAACAATACGAGTAGAGTCGTCAATCACCACATATTATACCGTATGTCATTTACATAAATGACATTTCGGCACTCTACTATGATCGTTAATAGTAGAGTGCCGAGTTTAAGTTAATAAGTTAGAATAAGAATTAGAATTAGAATAAGTTAGAATAAGTTTTTTGACACAAATATACAGAATAGTATCCAATAATATGAAAATACATGTGAAGCAGTTGGCTATCCATGAACCGTTTAAAGTGATCTATAGATAGGTTAACTGATCTGACTAAATTGTTTTTCTATAATATAAATACGTTTCAGACTTTACCTACATATTATAAACAAATATTTATTTTCAGAGATATATAGAGTAATACAATAATATAAAAACACGTGAAATAGGGGAGCTATCTGCTAAGGTAATGAAGATAAGCTACTTTTAAAACTATGAAAAAATGAATAATGTTAGACATTTCACACGGCACCATCTAAGCCCAAAGTAAACAGAGCGTGTATTAACTACATGACTGATGCTGATGTATTTTTTGTAAATACATAGATATTATACACAGAAAAACACTCAGACCCGAGACAAATATTTGCAGACCATACAAACATTTGTTCCGCGGCGGGAATTGAACCCGCAACCAGCATTTCAGACGTCAACTGCACCACATCATCATCATCCTCACCATATCAGCCTTTAAGAAGTCCACTGCTGAACATAGGCCTGCCCAATTGATTTCCAGGAAGAACGATTTTGAGCCCTCTCCATCCACCGACTTCCTACGATCTTTACAATGTCGTCAGTCCATCGGGTGGGGGTCGTCCTACGTTCGTTTTCCTGTCCTTGGTCGCCATTCGAGAACTTTTATTCCCCAACGGTAATTAATTCTGCGAGCTATATGGCCTGCCTATTGCCACTTCAACTTGCAAATGTTGAGTGCTTTGTCGGTAGCTTTGGTTCTACAACGGATTTCTTCGTTGCGGATATTATGAAGCAGTGAAAGACCCAACATAGCCAACTCCAACTGCACAACAGAGGACGTGAAATAGTTCAATATTATTTATTTACAAAAGCTTTTTGCAAAGTGTATCTACGGAGCTCTTGTTCTCGAAGTAGGTTAGCTCAAGAAAGCGGCGCGTCTGCACCTGCGCCTACGACGCGAATATCTTAACTACTTAAGTAGTTTCATGTAGCGAGTCGCGAGTTTGTCGGTTCTTCTATTTAAATATATAGTAAACTCAAGGTAATATAATAATAATTAAGCTTTTGTTATTACAGAAATGTATATAGTACACAATAATATTAAATACATGTAAAACAGTTAAGCTATCTAAAGACCGCTTAAAACGATATATAGATATTTCAACTGATCCAGATCATTGCCAGAGGGCCAGTGTCTTTGGCGGCATTGACACACACTTCATAGTTGGCACATAATGTGTAATCTGTAGTTATAATATAAAAATCAATTGCCGTCTCTGGCAAAAATTGCTTGACCGATTTGTTTTTTATTGTTTTGTTCGAGTGCTAAAAAAAAGGCATTAGAAAAAACCAAAACAACAGCCGAACAGCCGAAATCTAAATTAGTAATTTTGTATGCGAAATGCCACTTTGGAATACCTTTAATAGATGGCGTTCGTGGCGGACATATTGTTTGACAATCGAATAAATTTTCCGTGGTACAAAGTTCTTCATTCATTCATCTAGTTTCGATATCTGTTTTCTTATATAAAAATATAAAATTAAAATAATTCAAAATAAAAAAAATATATCATTATTTTTATTTCTTTGAGTCAGTTGCCTCCGATTGTACTTATATTTACATATTTTTACTATTATATAGAAACTTTTAATTGACCCTTCGCATAAAATATGTCAACTGATCGCCCGGAACAAACTAAAGGTAATAACCGTTAAATATTCTTTAATTACTAAAACAATTATGTCTACTGAGCTCGGGGTTACAGTCGAATAATATATATATGCTTTGCATGTACAATTTACAATGTAGAACTAACATTGTACTTACATAGCTATTTATAAGTTTTCCTAAAACAAACAGAAAATAATAAATTCAATGTTTGAACTTTGTTTAGTTTTTGTACATTTAGTTCGAATAATTACGTTTTAAAACCTAAAAAAAATTTCCGTCCTATTCTGTCCAGCTATTTTGATTTCAAAAACAAACTACTGAACCGATTTTGATGATACTTTTATGGGACTAATCGGAAAGTATGAGTATATCCTTTCTCATAATAATATTTTTTCTATTTGGATCATATATGACGGAGTTATGAGGTAACAAACATAAAAAAACAACCGAATTAAGAACCTCCTTCTTGTTTTGGAGTAGGTTAAAAAGCACTGGTGGCCTTGCCATCACTTACAGTAAATTTAATCGTCGCGCATCGTGGTTCGAATCATATCGTACACCAAAGATTTTCCTGATCGATATATGTACTTATGTGCGCTCAAATAGTGAAAGAAAACATGGGAAACCGGCATGTCGTAGAACCCAAAGAGTTGAAAGACTGGTACGGCTTCATCACAGCCTTACTAGTACTGCAGGTACATGACTATGCTCTCTGTCTTTTCCACTTATACTTCTCGAGCCGTGACAAAACAATTTATCTTCTTCTTTTTCGTTTATAATAATAATATAATATTGTAATAAAGGCCTACATATTTGAGCCTTTTGAAGTGGAGACCTTGGGCCCGTCGGGAACAGGAGCCTACCGCGTTTTCGAAATTATCTCATGGCGTCTGGTAGATACATTGCGTGACCCAAGAGCTGGCTCCTATTTGGCACAGCGTATTAGCATTGCCATTCACCATGGCAACGCAGCCAGTGTCTTGAGAACGCTGCCTTCTGGCAGTGATCTGGATCAGTTGAGTTATCTATAGATCGTTTTAAACGGTCCTTAGATAGCTCAACTGTTTCACATGGATTTTATATTATTGGTTATTCTGTACATAACTGTAATTATTGTTATATAATATAAACTTTATTTCAGACTACAAAAAATGTGTATAAAATACAATAACAGGGGCCCATAGAAAATAAATACCTTATAGACTAACTTGCATTCACATAAACTTATGAACTACAAAAAAAAATCAAGGCACTTAGAGGTACTTCCCTATACCGTCGGTAGACAACTCCTGCTGACCAGTGGGGCGATTATGGAACTTTGATACTATCAAAACATTGATACTAATAGCTTTCAGTTACTATTGATGAATTGGTATTACGGATCGCTGCGATTTCTATCGGCTTCTATCGCTAGTTACAATGTGAAGTTGGTGTCAAACTATAACTCGACCAATTTACAAAGTACGATTGTGGTAGGAACCGTGTTTAGCGTACTAAGCATTTAAATACATCGTATATAAAACATTACGTCCATCTGTTTAATGTTTTGTAATAGATTTTCGCAAAGTCACGCCTGAATCAATTATCTACATCGTATATGATTGATTGAAATAATGCCTATTGCTAATCGAAATTGATAGACATTGATGCCGATTGCTAATCGAAACTGATAGACATTGATTGTATCAAGAGTTCCATAATCGCCCTACAGAAGTCGGGTGCGATTAATACGTGCTTGTACTTGGCAGCTACCCGGAGCACGTATGACTTGAAGTTGGTTAATGGCATATGTCATAATAATATCAATTTTGCCAAAGTTAGATTGTTTATTAGTAGGACGTCACAAAGTATGACGTCGTTCGTCATTTGTTATTTTATAAAAATTGGTGTTTTTTATATAAAACTAGCTGACTCGGCAAACGTTGTTTTGCCATATATGTTTTGTATATGTTTTTAATGTTTACATTTAAAACGTATTTGAAAAATTGCGCTCGGTGAAACTTGCTATTATGCTGCTCCCAAGCGGAGGAGTTTGGCAAAACGGAACTCCATTGATCACCTATCGACCGGGGTTGAAAAAAATAAAATGCTAATAAAAAGTAGGGGTTGGTGGTAGGAGGGTCAAAATTAAGGACTGAATGTATTTTTTAATGCCACACCATAAAAAAAAAAAAATAATTTGTCCCAAAAAAGAAAAAAATTGTTTTGGGGTGAGCCACCCTTAACACTTAGGGGTATAAAAATTAGTTATAAACCTATTCTCAAACCTACTGAATATACATATAAAAATCGGTTAAGCCGTTTCGGAGGAGTATAAAAACGAAAACTGTGACACAAGATTTTTATAGAAGATAGAAGATTATACGGATTACTTGTGCTCAAATCATAAAAAAACACCAAACTTTTATTCCACCCGAATTGTTCACACCAGAATCAATATCTCTAGCTTTATTTGAAACCAAAATTACAAATAAAGCCCAAAATAACTCAGGAAAAATAAATATTATTTATATTAGATTAGACTTTATATTCATTATAAAAAGACATGTTTTTGATAAACAAGTGAATATTAAAAATTTGCCGAATTCCTTTTTATTAATTAATTACATTTATATTTTTAACTAGAGACCTGCCCCGACTTCGTACGGCTGATACTAAATAAATGTGTTTATTTACGACATCACATTAGAAACCTCTAAAATTATCAGTGTTTCTCTACTATATTATGCATATATTATACATACCTTCCTCTCGAATCACTCCATCTATAAAAAAAACCGCATCATAATCCGTTGCGTACTTTTAAAGATCTAAGCATACATAGGGACGGACAGACAGACAGCGGGAAGCAACTTTGTTTTATACTGTGTAGTGATTTAGTTTATTATATTATAATGACGCCGTAAATTAATTTAGAAAACTTTTTTTTATTTTGAAATGAGCTCCTGTTTCCAACTGGCCCAGGATCTATACTTGGGCGATATGATTGTCTCTTTAAATGAATCTTAAATTTTACTAGATACCCGTCCCGGCTTTGCACGGGTGCAACTCAATCATTAAATCAATAAATCTACTATAAAACTTTGTTTTTCCCTAATTTCGGATTGTATTTTATTTTAAGGTTAATAAATGTTCATTATTATTAGGTTATTATGTAATCAGATCCTTATTTGAAGGGCTTTGCTATTGCAAGGTACGATTTCTTAAAAAGAGGGCACCGTCAAATAACATCCAAATATGTTCATTATTCTAAATAATAGCATATTAAAATGAATGCGGGAGTAATTTTCATTCATCTTAAATAAAACGCATAACGAAATAAATGTCGTGTGAATCGTTACTCTCGAGGCGCAAAATCGACATGACCGATATTTTTACAATATAATACTAAATATATATTACTAATATTGACCATAAATATTAAACTTACATAAATTATTTACGTAATAATATGCAATAATATAAAATACGTGCGAAACTGTTAGAAGGACCGTTTAAAACGATCTAAAGATAGCTCAACTACTCCAGATCACAGCCAGATAATAGGTATAATATTCAACAGGATTATACAAAATAATAGATTTTGCTAAAATTTTGAACTTTCTAGCAATAATAAAAAAATAAATAATGCCGGACATTTCACACAGCATCATTTGGCCTCAAAGAAAGCAGAGCTTGTGTTATGGGAACCTCATAACTGATATAGGTGTACTACTTATACTTATCTTACAAACATTTGTCCCGGCAATGCGCGGCATTTGTCCCGCAACCTTCTGAGTCTCAGCGGGGCTTATGCCCACTGCGTCACAGAGGTTGTCAAATTGAAGTCTGAATGAGGAATTGAAGTCTGTAGCACTAAGTAGGTATACAGTCCAATATGACATGGGACTTTTAGACCTGTCGCTTACGAACAGGCTTTACGACCGTTTTATGTCGGTCGCCGGTTTTTGGAAAAGTGAAACTTAGAGATCCGCATACATACCGGGGTGTGACGGGTGGGGTTCTCAGAACCAGCATTCATTATGGCGATTGGGTGACGCTGATCAGAGGCAGGTTATGGAAATAAAATAATGATTTTAGACTGGCATGATTTTACGTCAAATTACTTCTTCTTCTTGATGACAACTTTGCAAATGTCAAGTGATTTTGTTCTGTTAAAATATCGTCACTAAGTGTGTATCGTTGATTGATATTTGAGTATTTTAAACGTCATCACGGAATGACCGTCTAGAATTTTCTTGGATTCCTAGTTGTACAAACCATAAAGCTACATAATACACTTTAAATTCAAATGTGATAAGAAGGCATAATGTATTGATTATAATTCCGCTAAGATTACACAATAAAACATGAAAAAACACGAGCAAAAGGGAATTAATTTAAAAGAACTATGTTACTTCGTGAAATGTCATGTTAAATGAAGTATCTCGTCAAATTACTTTGTTTTTAAATTCTAGCATCGTTCTCTTCATATTTTTTTGACCAAGACTTAAATATTCGAAATTCAAACTAACTTGTCATATACCATACGCTTTATTCAGTTTGTTTTGAAAAATCCATGTTCCAATTCTAAATTTAGTTCTGGAATACGTTTTAAATATTTGAATATTTGCTTCAGAATTTCGACAGTCTGTTGTGATAGTCAATGTCATCGACCTCTATACCTACCACGTATCTCAAGTCTGCTGATGTCGACTGGTGGTAAGTGGCAACCTTCCGATGCAATCGCCCGATAGCTGATGCAATGTTGACAACGAAACTGTAAGTAATGTTATGTAAACTTTGTTTTTCCAGTGGAAAAATAGAAAACATTCCATAATGTTTCTAAATAACTGTAGTGTTTTCAGAACTGAACAGCTAATTTGTGGGTTCTTTGCGACGACCTCTGTGGCGCAGTGAGCGAAGGCTCACCAAACGCAGAATGTTACAGGTTCAATACCTGCCGCAAGAAAAATGTTTGTTTGATCTGTTTTTCTATGTATGTATTCTATATTTTTAATATGTACCTACTTACTTTGGGTTGAGGCTAGATGATGCTGCGTGAAATGTCCAGCATTATTTATATATAATAAATATATATATTATATTATATATATATTATATATATATATATATATATATATATATATATATATATATATATATATATATATATATTATATATATATATATATATATATATATTATAAATATATATATATATATTAAATTTTGACTAATATTTTCCATAACTATGTACTTACTATGCAAAATTGTGCCAGACCCGATAGGTCTCGTATTCTGTCATGATATTTCAGATACCTACTCATAGATTTTAAATTATTATACTAGTGTATTATATATATTTATTTATTTATTATATATATTTACTTTAAGGAAAAATCTAGCTCGCAAAAACGTGGCACGTGGAATTTTATATTTAGACGTGCCTCCATACTGACTTCCTCAAAGATCTAAGGAGGTGTCTACCGAACCTGGGATGAACAGTCGTATTACTATAAATAGGTATATAACAGTCGAACGTATTTTTTTTTCCCTAAAAATCTCCGAAAAGTGAAAATACAGTTTTAATATGTATTAAAAACCAGTAAATTCTGTAATTCTGAGCACTTTTCATATTCATATGAAATTAAAAATGACAATCATAAATTAAAAACGAACTTAGACGTAACACTGATTGCCGTCGCTAATAAAATGGTCCCGAGTGTGTTTCCTAAATAATATAAGGGTTTGGTAAGAGAAAATTAGTCACATATTTTTCAAATAATATTTATTTAAAGAAACCTATCTCTCAACAATTAGCTAGAGTAATCTAACAGTCTTATTTAGTTTACAAGAGTATAACAAAGTCAAAAGAAATGCATCGGGTACAGGAAATGCAGGAAATACAACATCGGAAAAATTAACAATGCTTCCGTTTCCGCTTAACTAGTGTTAGTCAATAAATAATCACTTACATCTAAGGTAACTTTAATAAATTAAGTAGAACATTGTTTGTTCCACGACGAATCATTACATCTGTTATGTATCAAATTGGAGTCTACGTGAAATCATAGACACACGACCACATTCTCGGTCACATAAAATTTTGTACATCATGTACGTTTTGACGCATTGGATCTTAGCCTATGATGATCGTGGGGATCTGACAGTCTTTGGCTCCTGTACTACAGTCACTTTCATTTTGAATCGACGTCGCTAGATTTCCTTCTCTTCCTATTCGAAGACACTTCTCTACTTAATAAAATTAACTTATGATGATGCGATGAACAACATGTGTGTAACATTTTAGAATCTTAACAACTTAGTTTAAGAAGAATTAACCTACATACCCTATAGGTCTTAGTAGACCCCCGTAGGGTCTAATCCAAGAGCCATTTCACTTACAGTTAGTACACATTTGTGGGGTCAAGAAAATACATCGTGATTTTCTTGCTTCTTCACTAAACACTAATATTGTTTTTAATACACTCCGGTCGGGTCTAAACCAAACATTTTTTTCTTTTAAAGTCTTCACTCAAACGTCTCAAACTCAATACACTCCCGTGGGGTCGAGGATGAACATTGTGGCGTATTTCAGCGAAGTCTCCGACATCAGTAGACACCAGTAGGGTCCAACACGAACATCTTGATTTCTGGCAATTTTTCACAAATCCTCAAAACTTCAATAAACTCCGGTAGGATCCAAGCCGAGCATTTTAAGCAAATTCAATAAAAAATCTCAAATCTTGATAAACTTTGAAAAACCAAATAGGTTTGATTCGATTTTGAATTTCGAATCTGTTTCAGTAAACGCCGGTGGGGTCTAATACTTTGATATCCATATTGTAAACTGTACGTTGAACTTGTAAAATATCGATCTTATTTACGAGGAGCGCGAGCGGTCAGAGCGACGTGCGTTCACAACGAGGTTGTCTAGCGACTGGCGTCCAGAGCCCACGTGCATCTCTTTTTATAAGCGCTCTCGTGTGCGCTTGTGAATTTTTTTGCGATTTGAATTTGGAAGCTTTCAGCCGGGTGCGTAGCGCCCCCGCCCTTGTTTTTTTGAGATAAAAAACGTAAAAAATGCCACGCTGCCATTTGGCACATGTCGCGGCAGACTTTGAGCCAATTTGCATTTTTTAAGGCGCGTTAAAATTATAAATGCAGATTGCTTATTGTAGATAAAATTAATAATAAGATGCTGTACTTACTTACCTAAGTTACTATGTTACGTACTTTATGTACTTTTTGTACTAAGTTACACTTAATTATCATCTAATTAGTACTATTTATAACCTTCTGTATGTAACCTTATTTGTAAATTAATACTAATTTTATTATTCTTACCTAAACATTTTAATGTTTTATTGAAGCCACGGAATACATATTAAAATGTATCTACATTACATACTAAGTACCTACTTATTAAACTCATCATCAACTCACAGTCATCGGAATTATCGAGATTTGCAAGTCATGCGATGCAAGATTGCAAGTTACCTACTTACGAACTGTATAAACTTTCTTTTACATTGAAAATTCTTCTTTCAAATACTTACCTATTTGTTGTTTATTAATGTCAGCCAGACATTAAATTAAAAAAAAGTAAAGTAGGTAAAACCTCCTAAATCGACATTGTTTAAAATAATAACACCTACCTACATATATATTAATTAAAAGTAATCCAAAAATACTTCTAAGGGATACTCGGTCATAGTAAATAAAAAAAAATAGGTACGAGTGACAATATAAGCTTAGCTTGTATTATGATGACTCGTAGAATACTCGTATATTTTTAAAGTATATATTTAAATATATTAGTGGTTGCCCACTGGTCAGAATTCGAACATAATTAAATTAAATTAAATGTATTTTTTATGCATAATTTAAATAAAATATTCTGCACTCCTCTATATAAACAATAAGTGTGCGAAATTTCATACTCCTCCGTCCGCGCAATTTCCGTAAAAAGGGGTAAGTACAAATATTTGCTTCACGTATTAATATATGTAAATTTAAATATATATAAGGCTGTGTTTCCTTTAGGAGTATGTAAGTATGTATAAAAGCAGATTATGGATTCATTACTAGTGTGAGTAAACCTTACGTAAACAACGTGAGAATCTGTTATTTCAAAAACGCTTACTTCATTCATATTGTCACGTTTCAAGAGAATTGATAAATTGCATAAAAATGTTAAGTAAGTATTTATTACAATATTTATTTAATAATTCCAGTGAAAACTATTGCTGAATATTACGTACTTATGATGATGTCTTATTATTTTGGGCTCATTCGTTAATAGTCAAAGTTAAGAACGTAATAATAATTTCAAAAAATAAAAATTAACGTTCCAATTTCAAATTAATAATTCCATAATATTCCATAAAATAAATAATAAAAAAGTTCCATTAAAACCTTCTTAGAGGTTAACATTTCAATCATCAAATTGCATTTTTTAACTTAATCATGAACGTCTGTCTCAATATCATCATTTTTAAAGATCAGTAACAATTTAAGGTGGCCTAAAAATGACCAATGAGTCCTTTAACACCGAACGCATGCTTGAAATAGCGTGGAAAATCCAGTACGTAAATCGGCGATAACCCTTATGATGTAGGTATTATATATATTAAACCAATTATAACCTTAACAGATAGGAGTACACATGGCAACCATAATTAGTTATTTTATCTGTACAAAGTTATTGGTAAATTCCACAGGAGGTTGGAAATATCGACCTTAATAATTAACAGAGTATGTCTAATTTATTTAATCAATTGTATTTAAAACGCAACCACATGAGGAAAAATGGATTTCCTACGTATATTTAGAGATGGTACTCATATAATTTGAGTTTGAGATAATTTAATAATTTAAGAGGATAATTTAATAATAGCATAAATATATAATTTATAATATAAGGTAATTCCAAAGTTTATTCCAAATTCTTAAATTAAACGCACCTAACGCGGGGGATCATCGACGGTCATCGACGGGGGATGTCCAGAGATTCCCTATGAATCGAAGTCCTGAAATTCAACTCCTAATATTTAAATTTAGCTAAAGGCAAAATTGTACGTATCAGCAATGCTTCTGGCGAGCCCACTGACCAGCTTATCAAGCGGGACGTAGGTCCAACTGCCTCCATATAAGCATTAAAAAAATGACCTCCAATATTTTTAATAAAAAATTCTAACGCTTGCAGCGAGGGGGTTAAAACATTATAAGAAAGTAACATTGGTTCTATGGTTAAATATTATATTTTAATAGTCTAATAATGTTTTCGTCTTAACGAAACTCGAATTTCAAATATTTAAACCATTCTATCGTTCAAGGCCGCGGCTACTGCGTAAATTATTATAATCCCTTTTGTAACTCTGTCCCCTATAATCTGCAAAGTGCCACCGCGCATTTTGTCTCAGAACTATTATTGTAAGCCCGTGTCTAAACCTCAGGACTATAGTTTTTACTTAAATACTTTTTGATTTATAACCTCTTTCTGAAAACTGGTAGAACTTTGGAACGATCGTATTTATTTATTGGATTTAAAATTTAAAGATGCTGAGTATAGAGGAGAGAGTGGGTGCTAAGTTTATTTTGGTTCACGTTTTAACTTGTTTAGGACAGTGAGTTTTTAATATTATATTAAACTAGATTAGATTCGATTAGACTAGATTATTATATTAAACGGTGAGCTTCGTAGCACTTTTATAAAAAAAAAGTCGAGCCATTTTCGTGCTCTTGCGAGACTAACGCACGTTAATTATTTTTTATTATATAGATGAACATGTCATTTGACCTTATGCTCTGATATACAAAATATTTAATATATTTCAAAACTTAATTTAAATTATAAAATATTAAATAATTTCGTTTTTACTTGAGTTCAGTAGGTACTGGCGGGTACTGGAGGTCTATATTTGTACCTAAAATAATAGATAATTAAAATTTACATATAAACATTTAGCTCCGCGCGGACTATATTTTAAAAACTCACAACATTATGTGTTTTAGCTATTGACATTTTAAGTATTTTCCAGATCCTAACAAAATATGGTTAGGTAAGTGTAAATATTTATGACACAATTGTAAAAATAACCAGATTTCGGAAGCCTTTTGTAAACTTACACAGATTAAAATTTTAGCTGGATTTAGAGCAAAATTTGGTTAAATCTATTAAAGAGCGACCGCCTTCGTGTATTGTTCTCCTTCCATCTTTTAATCCTTTTAAACGAACCTCCTTAATAAGTATTAACCTTCGCAAAATCAAAGTGATTACGGAAGGATTATTCAAAATCGGATTAGATTTGAATAAAATGTTCCAAGTAAACCTCAGTTTTGGGACCGACATTTTTAGGGTTAGGCTTAGGGTAAATTATGCGGGTGTTGATAAATATTGTGTTTTGAAACAATTGAAGAGGTTTGAGCTCCCGCTAAGTAGACGGCTGTCACTGCAAGCCGTGTGAAATTCAAAAGTTTGATTTTAGAATTCACGGAAGTGATATCAATAGTTCAATCACCTTGCTCTGATACTTCATTCCAATTTCAAATATATAAGTTTGGACCAAATTACAAATACAATACAAATACAAAATGTTTTCTGTAACAGTTTTTAACAATTTTATAAGTGTTGAGATCATTTTTATAAATTACAAACTGAAAGCAAATTTGATAAAAATTGGTTACGTAGTTCCGACAAACATCCGAGATTTTCATATATAGAGATATATCAAAATGTACAGATTAATACACAGTATTCACATCCTTTCCTACTAATTATGTCTTACATTAAATTTTTACGAGTAAAAAATTAATGTAAAAGTGTGTGTACATTTCAGTATGTTTGTCTGTGGTACAATCAAGGTATAGATGTTATCTGTGATCTGTATTAGCTTATAGGCTACTTTTTAAATAGGTACCACGCGTGCAACGGACAGAAACTAATATAAAATATATATGAAACAATGAGGACCGCTCAATACGATATAATAGATCACTGCAAGAAGGCAGCGCTTACAAGATATCTACTAGAGGCTTTGCCATGATGATTTAACACTTAGATTCGCCGGTCCAAATAGGAACCAGTTCTTTGTTTCCGCAGAGTGAAGTCGCCCTGTTTTTTAGGAGTTGTACTATTTCGTGCATTTGCCATATTTTTTGAGACTCGAATTAGTTTTTAATGGGCACCCCGTTCCAAGTTCGAACCTAGTTTGAAATTCGAATGAAGTTTTTATTTTTCCTATTTTTTTTTCCTTAATTTTTATTTTTTTATTCAACCTATCATTAGGTTGAAAAAGACTTCGTATGGGTGCAATCATCTCAAAGTCAAGTTAAAGGATACTTTATTCAATACAATCACAAGGATCACTTTGAAACGTCTTACGTACCTACTAGGTGCCAATTCCTCCTAACCCAAGCCCGAGAAGAACCGGCAAGAAACTCGTCTTGGTTCTAGCGCTTTTTTGCATGTTCTATCTTATAACTACCTTAACTACTACTACGAAAAACGAATACAAGAGAATTTATACATTTCAAATGTGTCGTTTAACTGTCTGAGGGCAGAGCGACATGAGACCATGCATTCTTACCAATAATATAGTCATATATATTATAATACATTTTCTTGAAAAGACTACCCTATAAAAGGCTATAAAAGCCTTGAAATTTCTTAATAGGTAGTTTAGTTGCATTTTCAGGAAGCTTATTATAGACGCGCACCGTGTTCTTCATAAAGGTCTTATTTACATTTTCTAGTCGAAACTTAGGGATGAAACTTTTTATTCTACCCGTGTTTTGATTGACAACTTTAAACATAAATCGGTTATTTTCACTTAACTATAATAATAACAACTATAGTGGTTAGACAATTATATATCTATTAGATTAAGTCCGCGAGGATAGCTGCGCGGATTAATGTTATGATGAGTACCTACTTAGTCCATTGAAAAGTTACATTTGGGTATGCATTTGTCAGAGGACGCAATTTTATTTTTTTAATGTGTAGGGGGGGTCAGTAGAAGCTTAAGTTCAAGTTTGTGGGGTCGGCACCCTTGTCCCCCGGCCGCCATCTTGGAAAAGGGGGTGCAAAGGGTTTTCGCGCTGTATCTCGTAAACTAGTTACCTTACAGAAAATTTAATCAAACATAAAATGTAGCAAATTAAATTTCCTACAATTTTATTTCTATTACTTTTTATCGTCAAGTGACCAACAAAAAAGTTATAAACAAAAATAAATGAAAATTTTGTTTGTTTGTTCTAGGTTTTACAGCGCTCCAAACTTAAACGGATTCTCGAATGCTCATAGGGATGCAATAAAAACTAAAAATTAGGCTTACTTTTCTATCTATATTTTTTTTATTCATACAATTTATTATGATCTTAACATTCCTATGCTATTATTGAACTATGTTTGACCCTTTTACCCACCACCTATGAGGTATAACATGGGCAAAGTCAAATTTATAAAAATTTTGCAGAAGCATCCAGAGTTAGCAAGTGGAACTAAATTATTTATGAGTGAGAAAGTCGAGTCATCGTTACTCAGTGTTGTTGGCGAACGTTTTTTCGTCTTTTTATATGGCGGAAATAAAGACGATACTCTAGACACTCTGCGATACAAACGATTTGCTAAGACAGTGACAAAAAATGCATTAAAAAATGCATTAAATTTTTATAAATTTGACTTTGCCCATGTTATACCTCATAGGTGGTGGGTAAAAGGGTCAAACATAGTTCAATAATAGCATAGGAATGTTAAGATCATAATAAATTGTATGAATAAAAAAAATATAGATAGAAAAGTAAGCCTAATTTTTAGTTTTTATTGCATCCCTATGAGCATTCGAGAATCCGTTTAAGTTTGGAGCGCTGTAAAACCTAGAACAAACAAACAAAATTTTCATTTATTTTTGTTTATAACTTTTTTGTTGGTCACTTGACGATAAAAAGTAATAGAAATAAAATTGTAGGAAATTTAATTTGCTACATTTTATGTTTGATTAAATTTTCTGTAAGGTAACTAGTTTACGAGATACAGCGCGAAAACCCTTTGCACCCCCTTTTCCAAGATGGCGGCCGGGGGACAAGGGTGCCGACCCCACAAACTTGAACTTAAGCTTCTACTGACCCCCCCTACACATTAAAAAAATAAAATTGCGTCCTCTGACAAATGCACACTAAGGCCTAAAAAATGTAACATTTTAATGGACTAACTATAAACATGTGGTACATTATTTGATGTGTCATCAATTTTATAGTAGTTTCGCACGCCAAATATTGATTTTATAGTAAAAATGTTGATGAAGATTCTCTAGATGAATCGAAACATTGTCGGTGCCTCCATCGACAAAATAATACGTGAGTAAAGCCCGTGTTTATCAAAATGTGTATTCCAAGTCTCTCCCCATCTTCAAGAATATGGTCATGAAACACTATTAGTCGTACTGTATACCTAATCATTTCTGTATTGTGGATATCTTATATAATACCTACTTGTGTTATGATTTCATAAGTTTATTATTATACCTATTATGTATGTACCTACGTATGTATTTCTTTGTATCAGTATTATATTTAGTTTATTTAAAGATTAAATAAAGAATTATATTTACCGAAACACCACACCAACTTGCCCCTTCTCTGTTTATTTATAGTCAAATCCATCCAAAGGTTGCCTGGCAGAGATCGCTGATAGCGATAAGGCCGCCCATTGTATTGCCTTTTATTGTAAAATAATTGTTTTTGTATTTTTCTGTGCGGTATAACAATATATAAAAATAGAGTTATCTATCTATCTTTCTATATATTTCATTTGAATCACGCGGACGAAGTCATGAGCGGGACAGCTATTGCTGGACAATGCACACAACATCATCTAGCCCCAAACTAAGCTTAGCTTTTATGGTGACCAGATGACAGATAGAATACTTTCCTATACATTTTCTAAATATGTACTTATAATACTTTGTCTTGGTAGGGAATCGAACCCCCAATCTACAGCAAATGGGTTACGTTTTGCAGCAGTTAGTGAAATGTTAGATATTAATAGACACCTATTTACAGAATAGTTAAATCATTAATTAAATAAATAAATAATCCTGGACATTTCACACAACATCATTTGGCCCCAAAGTAAGCAGAGCTTGTGTTATGGGTACCACATGACTGATATACTACTTATATACTTTTTTTTTTGTAAATACATACTTATTATACATAGAAACACCCAGACCCGAGACAAATAGCAGATCGTACAAACATTTGTCCCGCGGCGGGAATCGAACCCGCTATCTTCTGCATCTCAGCTGGGTCTTAGCCAACTGCGCCACAGAGGTCGTCTTATTATTTTTTAATTATATATATTAATAATATTTGTTTAATTATTGTTTCGACGTCCATATTAGATTTTCTATTGTTCCGGTTTTAACCACAACTGCTCTTATTGAAAACAAATGCATTTTTAATATGTTACAAAGGATTTTTACCGTTTTATTTAAGTACTTACGTAGGTATAGGTATAATTATATTATAAGCGAACTAGCAAGTAATTAACTGACAGGCCTGTCACCTCAGTTGGTAGCAGCTCTGCTTTCTGCACTATTGGGGTTCATTGGGGTGCAAATGTTTCTCCTGGGAGGGATCCCAGGAGAAACATTAGCAAGGGGCCAAGATCCAGCTGAGACGCAAAGAGTTGCAGGTTCGATTCCACTGGATAAATGTTTGTATGATCTGCAAGTATATGTCTCGGGGCTGGGTGTTAATATATAATATAGTATGTATTAAAAAAAAAGTATAAAAGTAGTGTATCGTGATGTGTGTAGAGTCATGTGGTACCCATAACACAGGCTCTTAATTTGGGACCTGTGATGATGATGTTGCTGTGTGAAATGTCCGGCATTATAATTTTTATTATTATGTGTGTAATGGACATAGGTGTATGTGTTCAGTATTTAGTATTTATTCAGTACAGTTATCATATTACAAAATATATCTGTCTATGTTCTATCTGTCATCTGGTCACTTTACAAGCCATGCTTAGTTTGGGACTAGATGGTGTTGTGTGCATAGTCCACCAATATTTATTTATTTGGATCGCCTAAATAAAACATAACACAACTTCTTCTCTTCCTTGGCATGTTTCTTGATAACAATTTTGCAAATGTCAAGTGATTGTTTTAATAAAACGTTACAAAGTCTCAGTCGATCGTTATTTGTCTAATCAAAACGACATAGCGGAAATGCTGTCTGGAATTTTCTTGGATTCCTTGTAGTACAAATCTAAATTCAACATAATACACTCATAACGACTGGCCTGTCATCTCTGTTGGTAGTAGCTCTACCTTCTGCGCTGTAGGTTGAGGGTTCAATTCCCTCCCAGGATAAACATTTGTGTGAAGAACATGTTTTCTGTGGTTGGGTGTTAGTCATCTAGTCACCATAATATAAGCTATGCTTAGTTTGGGACTAGATGGTGTTGTGTGCATTGTCCAGCAATATTTATTATTATTATTATTATAACCTACCTCTGTGACGCGGCGTGCGAAGGCCCGCCTGATTCGCAGAAGGTAGGTTCGATCCCGCCGCGGGACAAATGTTTGTATGATCTGCTAATATTTGTTTTGGGTCCGGGTGTTTTTTTATTTATAATACAAAAGTATATAAATAGTATATCGTTCATGTGGTTCCTATAATACAACTTGTAGATAAATGATAGTGTGAAATGTCCAGCTTTATTTACTACTAGCTGCTGTCGGCGGCTTCGCACAGATGCTACCTACATAAAAAGTAGCCTATATCCTTCTCCAAGGTCCCAGCTATCTCTATACCAAAATTCATCAAAATCGGTTCAGCGGTTTAGACGTGAAAACGAAGCAGACAGACAGAGTAACTTTCACATTTGTAATATTAGTAGCAATCAACAGCCTAACATTTTATGCTTCTAATTCTGAAAATGACAATACTTTCATACAACCTTTCATCCCCCTTTTCAACCCTTTACAACACTTTTTTCCAATTAAAAAGTAGCCTATGTCCTTGTTCAGGCTTTAGACTATCTGTGTACCAAATTTCATTGAAATCGGTTAAGTAGTTTTGGCGTGAAAGCGAGACAGACAGACAGAGTTACTTTCGCATTTATAATATTAGTCAGGATTTATGGTTCAATCTACTCTTGTGCTATGACAATATATTGATAAAAAATTTGCTAAGATTTCACGATAAAGCTTGAAATAAAATGTGAAAAACTAAATAATTCACAAAAATAATTACAGAAATGTAGATCAGATCACTGCCAGAGCGCAGCGTTCCCAAGACACTGACCACGATGCGCGTATGAGCATAACCACGTTTGGTAATGCTAATACGCTGAGCCAGATAGGAGCCAGCTCATGGGTCACGCAATGTAGCTATTTTTAAGAGCTACTAGCTGACCCGGCAAACGTTGTTTTGCCTTATTGAACATAAAACAATTTTGTTTTGGGGTGAGCCACCCTTAACACTTAGGGGTATAAAAATTAGTTATAAACCTATTCTCAGACCTACTGAATATACGTATAAAATTTCATCAAAGTCGGTCAAGCCGTTTCGGAGGAATATAAACACGAAAACTGTGATACAAGATTTTTATATATATAGGGATGTTAATACATAACGAATGCGTACCTTTGACTCCAGTTGTCAAAAGGTTAATTGACTTTGACATTTCTCTACAACTTCTCAATAATACGACAGTATTTAAAAGCACCACGCCTAGTAATTTTGCATACAATATTGAGTGCATCTTAATTTTGCAGGTGTAATGTTACCACAATTTTGTGACGTCATCGATGCCGAGCGCAGTGATCAACTTAGTTGTACACTGTTACTATCATCATCATCATTGACCTTCGTTCATCTGTTGAAGCTGATTTAGGTGGCCGTCAGTAAAATTACACAGCAGTTATTTGTAATTGAAAACTTTCGTTCATGGATCCACGCCAGCAAGCTGAGGTGGGTGAAGTTTTTTCTCCACTGACGTCACTCTGCCTGGGATTCTGTTTGATAGCGCAGGCCTTCCCAGGTACCCACACTAACCTCTCGACCTTGCCAACAGGACCCGTAGGAAAGACGAGTCAGTACATGCGGTGTCGGTTCGGTTGCAGGTGCATAACGGCTGGCACCGAGCCGGGCTGGTTTCAAGTTTTCCTTCTCTATTGCTAGCTATTCTGTTTCAAGTTTTCCTTCTCTATTGCTAGCTCTTCTGTTTCAAGTTTTCCTTCTCTATTGCTAGCTCTTCTGTTTCAAGTTTTCCTTCTCTATTGCTAGCTCTTCTGTTTCAAGTTTTCCTTCTCTATTGCTAGCTCTTCTGTTTCAAGTTTTCCTTCTCTATTGCTAGCTCTTCTGTTTCAAGTTTTCCTTCTCTATTGCTAGCTATTCTGTTTCAAGTTTTCCTTCTCTATTGCTAGCTCTTCTGTTTCAAGTTTTCCTTCTCTATTGATAGCTCTTCTGTTTCAAGTTTTCCTTCTCTATTGCTAGCTCTTCTGTTAGTCAGACTAACCCCCAATAATACTGTTACTAATCAGTGATGTTCAGATGAGATTCAGACGCATTTAACTTAGGGTTTGTTTATCAATAGTGTTGTTAGTAGCATGTCTTATAATCACAGATTAACTAATTTCTTCTTCTGCTTCTTCTTCTTGTTCTTCTTTGTTAATGGCCTGTGACATACTCTAATGTCAATTTTACCAATGACAAGTGTTTATAGTTTATGGTCAGTTTGTTTGTTATTAGAGTCTTAGTCGATGGTAAATTGTCAATTTTTCTTGGGATTCCTCGTCGTTCAAATCACATTGCACCACAATAAACATATAATTCAATTAACCATACCCGTCCTGTAGTCATAATTTATTCTATAAAATTCCGCTAAGGTTACTGAATAAAATATGCAATAAAACGGGTAAAAAATAGTTAATTAGCAGAGCCTTGTTACTTCATGAAATGACAGACAAAGAATCGATTTGTTCTTCTTTCTCTTCTTCCTATAATGGCATCTGTCATGTCGACAATTTTGCCAGTGTCAAGTGATTGTTTGATAATAATGTCTTAGTCGATCGTTATTTGTATATTCGAAACGTCATCACGGAATGGCCATCTAGAACTTTGACTGCCCTGTCAGCTCATTTGGTAGTAGCTCTGCCTTCTGCGCTGTAGGTTTAGGGTTCGATTCCCTCCCAGGATAAACATTTGTGTGAAGAACATAGATGTTTGTTCTATGTCTGGTTGTTATAAAGTATCATATGTATGTATATAAAAATATATAAGTATTCTATCAGCCATCTAGTAACCATAATACAAGCTCTGCTTAGTTTGGGGCTAGATGGTGTTGTGTGCATTGTCCAGCAATATTTATTAATTCCTCGTCATTCAAATGACATTGCACCATAATCATCATCATTACATAGTATAAACAAAGTCGCCTCCCTCAAAGTCCCTTTAAAACTACGCAACGGATTTTGATGCGGTTTCTTTTAATAGATTGAGTAATTCAAGAGGAAGGTTTATATGTATGATAGATGCATAATATAGTAGAGAAACAATGATAATTTTATAGGTTTCTAATGTGATGTCGTAAATAAACTCATTTTTTTGAGCTTACATTGCAAACGCTGGCTGAACCCTACAAGATAGATCAAAATAATGTAGGTACTACGTTATTGTACACCTTAAAAAGGTCTTCAAAAAAGTCCGCGATGGTATATGTCTATCTCTTAGGTTATGTTATTCTCTTAGATAACGTTGTATATAAAGACATTCTGTAGTAGGTAAATTTAGTATCAGCATTGCACCCGTGCGAAGCTGGAGCGGGTCGCTAGTACACTTATTATTTAAATGTCCATACTTGTCCTATGTAGACACAAGTTATGCATTAAAATTCCGCTAAGATTACTAAATAAAACTTGCAATAAAACGAGTAAAAAATATTATATTAGAAGTGCTATACTTCACGAAATGACAAACGAAGAATTCAACTTATGTGTTTTCAAAATTATTTCACGGCGTCTGGTAGATACGTTGCGTGACCCAAGAACTGGCTCCTATCTGGCATTGCCATTCAACGTGGTAATGCCGCCAGTATCTTGGGAACGCTGCCGGCAGTGATCTGGGTCAGTTGAGCTATCTATAGATCGTTTTAAACGATCCTTAGATAGCTCAACTGTTTCACGTGTATTTATATTATTGTATATTATTTTGTACATTTCTGTAATTATTTCTGTAAATACTTATGTGTTTTTTAAAATGTGTTGCCATCTCTATTTATTGACATTAGAAAGACAAGGACAGAATATACTTTAACGCTACGCTGATAATTACTTCTTATCGTGTCACTGATTATTTCAAACCAGTGTGGTGAAAGGGTGCACTCTAAAGCTTCTTTTCTTACTCTTGTCACATGTCTTCAAACCTGCTAGTTTCTACGAAGGTCTAACGATGTTTTTCTTCATCGTTTGAGAGTCTACTGTTATAGCAAATACATTATTCGAATAGAAAAATCCACTACTGAAACCTAGCTACATATAACTAGTGCCTATATATTATAGTTGCTGGCCTTTTGATCTTTTACAGAATACATTTCGGAGAATGATCCCAGGAATTACATGATCTAATTCCAGCTTCTCCTTTTCACAACAGGACAAGCAAACGTACCGCTCAGTACCATCCATACCTTGTCAGTCTACCACCCTCTAGAACAAAGCGCTTTGCTTCCACATTTATAATGCGTACAGTCAAGGATTGGAATACTTTGCTGAAAACTACAATCTGGGTATCTTCAAGTCAAGAGTAAATAGGTGTCTGCTAAACCTGAGTGTTGTGTCAAGTCAAGTCAAAAGATACTTTATTCAATACAATCACAAGCATCACTTTGAAATATCTTACATACTAGGTGAATTTAGGTGCCAATTCATCCTAACCCAAGCCCGAGAAGAACCGGCAAGAAACTCATCCTAGTCGTAGCGTTTTTTTACATGATCCATCTTTCTACCTTAACTACGAAAAACGAATACAAAAGAGTATACACTTCTAGTGTGTAAGTTAACTGTCTGAGGGCAGAGCGACATGAGGCCATGCATTGCTATCAATAATATAGTCATATATATTATAATATGCTTTCTTCAAAAGACTACCCTTTATGTATGCTTTAAATTTTTTAATAGGTAGTTTAGTTGCATTTTCAGGATGCTTATTATAGTGTTCCGTCGTCGGCCGCAGCGTCGGTTACCATCAGGCGAGATTGTGGTCAAACGTAGGTCCATCTATGATGAATATATATATATATATCTAATGTGGTTTCTAGTATTATATAAATGTTATCACTCAATTATGCGACTGTTGGTTCGCGGGAAGGGCTAAGTTTTACGCACAGTTTTTCATTTTTTTCGTATTTTTTTGTATTTGTTCTGTTCTGTTTAAATTTCCCTTTGGGTCCTATTTGTAGTCTTTTTTCCGCTCATGTTTTCTCCTTTGTTTTTCGTGTGAGATAAATATTTTTTTTTTATTTTTTTTTCATTCTTTTTTATAAGAAATCAACACTTAGTGAATATTGACTTAGAACTATTTCTTTTTAATTCAATGAGAAGCTGTATGATTTTTAATATCGCAAATCATTTTGGTTAATCAGAAATTCGTGCTATGGGCACTACATCATATACTTCATATCTGCTTTTTTTTTATTCAAATATGTTCGCAGTGAAACTAATAATTTGTAAATTTGAAAACGACTAGACAAATAAATATATCAATGTAACACATCGATGTTACAATGATTTATAGTTTACCTGCGACATGCGCTTTCAAAAGAACAATTACGACATAAAACCAAAAAGTAATCTTACTTCATTGAATAAAATTTGAGCGTATAAAAATACAACCGAATTGTGAACCACTGTTTTTTGAAATCGGATTAAAAAAAAAATTTTTTTTGTCTGCCAAAAATCTGCCGTACATACAACATAAACCGATTACTCACCTAATGACGACCACTGTGCCTCAGTGGACCAATGCCCGGCTGAGACACAGAAGGTTGCGAGTTAGATTCCCAGATTCCCGCCGCGAGACAAATACTAGTATGATCTGTAAGTATTTGTCTCGAGTACGTGTTTATATAATATGTATTTACAAAAATAAAATGTACATATAGGTGGTGTATCAGTCATGTAGTACCCTACCCATAACACAAGCTCAGACTTTGTAAACAAAACAAGATCGTTAGTTTTTCACGAAATTTTTGTCAGTTTAGCGAAACAACAGAATTACCGCTATTGTAAATTTTTCTTATAAGTATATAAAATTATCATGTCAATATGTAACTAAACTCCTCCGAAACGGCTTAACCGATTCTTATGAAATTTTGTGTGTATATTCAGTAGGTCTGAGGTCTGAGATTTTGGGTCCACAAAAAAAAAATCAGGTTGCACTCCGGGAGTGCCGACAGAAGTGAAAACTTATTTTGGCGCGTTAGAGTTTTGTAATAAATCACTTCAAAATCAGTAATTATGGCGACTGCCAATCAAATACTGAACGAACACAGATGATGCAATATTTTTTTTTCAGAATGTATATAATATATCAAAAAACCTAATTCAGTAAACTTCTCCATACAAAAGTAGACTGTAAACATGTGAATTAAGGTTTATAATAAAATGGGGCGAGCGCGGCAGCCCTGCGTCACGTCCCAAACGGTAACGGTGTCGCGTATCCAGAGGATTTACCTCATCAAAAATATGCGTACCGCGCTAAAAGAAGTTATCACTTCAAAAATAATTGTATTTTTTTAATGATTCGGCTTAAAAAAGTACAATACTTACATCTCTAAATTTTTACCCTTCTTCCACCAACCCTTTTTTTTACCGGTGTGAATTCTCACCCCGTAAACAGCATCATTTTCAATTAAAAGAGAAATATATACATATAGATATATTTTATAAGGCAAAACAACATTTGCCGGGTCAGCTAGTAATCTATATATAAAATTAAATAAAAAGAAAATATCTTGTTGATGATTGCCATATTACCAGAATTCTTTTGTTTTGTTCAAGTCCATTCAAATCATCATTTCTAGTTACAGAAGAAAGTACCTACTTTCGAATCATAAAACCCTTAAAATTGCAACTTTTGTGCAATATACAAAACGTTTGCCGCCAATAAAAAAGAGAAACATTTTTGCGCAGTAAAAACATTAAAAAACATTTTTTTTTAATTCGTCTTTCATTTTGCACAATGAGGGTGGATATCGTAAAGCCATTAAAAAATGGCGGAACAATAACTCAAAAGGAATGAATAGGTGCGTATCGTGCTAATAGCTTTTTGCACATTATATTTGATTGTTTAAGTGTTGGTTTTTTATACTACTTAGCCAGAAAACAAACCTACGACCCACCTGATTGTAAGTTGGTACCGTAGTCTATGACGTTTGCAACCAATATGACCGGTAGGGCAATTATGGAACTCTTGATACAATCAATGTCTATCAGTTTCGATTAGCAATCGGCATCATTGTCTATCAATTTCGATTAGTAATAGGCATTATTTCAATCAATCATGTACGATGTATTTAAATGCTTAGTACGCTAAACACGGTTCCTACCACAATCATTCTTTGTAAATTGGTCGAGTTATGCATAGTTTGACACTAACTTCACATTGTAACTAGCGATAGAAGCCGATATAAATCGCAGCGATAAGCTACCCGTAATACCAATTCCTTAATAGTAACTGAAAGCTATTAGTATCAATGTTTTGATAGTATCAAAGATCCATAATCGCCCTGACATAAGTTCTTTTGTCTATTCGTCCAGTAATGTCACTTGCTCCAGTGCCCTTCGAACGGGCACACAGTAATGTTTGCACACTTCTGCTTGAAGCCAGTATATGGTACTATGCTGGTACCCAAGACGGATTCTTGCAGTTAAATGTAGATATCATATATATATAAAAGAAAGTCGTGTTAATTACACCACTCGAGAACCGCTGGACTGATTTGGATGAAACTTAAAATGAATATAGTTAGCAACTTGGATTAGGATATAGGCTATAATTTATCCCGGAAAAACAACGGGAACGGGAACTATTTATCAACCGTTCATCAATATTCCTCTATCTAGCAATATTTATCAGTAACATTATTAATCTCTGTAATTATTACAATAATTTGAATAGCGATCTTTTTTTAATTGCGATATTGGTACGGGCACGGGTCAGCTAGTATATAATAAATATAAATAAATAAAAATTGCTGGACAATACACACAACACCATCTAGCCCCAAACTAAGCATAGCTTTTATTATGGTGACTAGATGACTGATAGGATACTTATATATTTTTTAATACATACTTATGATACTAAACACCCAGACACAGAACAAACACCTATGTTCTTCACTCAAATGTTTATACTGGGGGGGGGAATCGAACCCTCAACCCACAGCGCAGAAGGCAGAGCTACTACCAACTGAGCTGACAGGCCAGTCATATATATAAGTAGTTATAACTATATTATATTTTTGGTCGATTCCGTTTAATTCAGTATAGTTCTCTAGAAAATCGGTTGAGAAATGCGACCTGTAGAGGAGAACATCCGGACAGACGCCGGCTGGACATACGAAAGCATTCGCCTAAGCTGAAACGGAGACAAAAAATATATAAATACTTGACATTGGTAAAATTTACATTACCATGACACATGCCATTAACGAAGAAGAAGAAGAAGAACTTATTCTAGATTACCAGTAGATTGACTGGCCTGTCAGCTCATTTGATAGTAGCTCTGCCTTTTGCGCTGTAGGTTGAGGGTTCGATTCCTTCCCAGGATAAACATTTGTGTGATGAAAAATATATATTTTTAAATACATACTTATGATACTTTGTAACACCCAGATACAGAACAAACACCTGTGGTCATCGCACAAATGTTTATCCTATCAGTCATTTTGTCACCATAATACAAGCTATGCTTAGTTTGGGACTAGATGGCATGTGCATTGTCCAGCAATATTTATTATTTATTATTATTATAATATATAAAAAAATTTTTTTCGTCGATTCAGTTTTTGGAATTTTAAAAACAATCGGAGAATGGGGGATCTAAAACGTAAAAATATATATTTCAGTCATTTCGAAATATGTTTGCGAGGCCTACAGCTCACAGAACCACTAGTATATAGTCACAATGTCACAATGTCGTATCTTGTCGTTCGTCATTTGTTATTTTATTCAATGGTGTTTCATATTATATAATTACTAGCTGAGCTACAGCAACGCGTGGCCCCGTCCACGCGTTGCTGTAGCTCAGTAGTTCTAATACGTTTAACCAATATACGCTAACCTCTAAAATTATCAGTGTTTCTCTACTATATTATACATATAAACCTTCCTCTTGAATCTACTATTAAAAAAAACCGCATCAAAATCCGTCACGTAGTTTGAAAGATCTAAGCATACATAGAGACAGACAGACAGCGGTAAGCGACTATGTAGTGATACGGATATTGTTGCAACACCAAAATTACTAATAAAATAAAACCGCAAAAAAATAATTTATGTCCGCAAGATACAATCTAAAAATAAAATATATAAACGATCAGGCCATTTGCCATTGTCTTTCAGAGTATAGGTGCTCGAAATAAATTATTAATAATCGTCCAAAACCATCGGTTTTTCCATGTAGTTATTTCCAACAAAATCTAAAGTCCCAATACTAGTTTATTGAAATTTTACGTGGTTACCGGGCTTTGATCAACCAGTAACCTGACCTTATAATAAATACTAAAGTGACTATGAAGTGATGTCGTTAAGGATAATATTTTTTAACGACCTATGTGGCACAGTGGGCCCAGGTCTGGCTGAAACGCAGAAGGTTGCGGGTCCAATTCCCGCCGCGAGACAAATATTTGCAAAATCTGCTATGTATATACATAAGTAGTATATCAGTCATGTGGTACTCATAACACAAGCTCTGCTTACTTTGGGGCCAGATTATGTGTGAAATGTCCGGCATTATTTATTGAGTAGATTTTGCCATTCTTTTTCTTCTATTTTAGTATTTTAGGTATATTTGGGCTTCTATTAATATTTCGGGATTACCGACTATACATTTTTTCAAAAATAATTGTTTGGGCAGGTTTTTGATAAAAGAACATTTTTTAACAGTCAATCTTTTAAATAGATTTAAAAAAGTCTGAAAACGTCATTCCAATTTTAAATACGTCGGCCAATCACAGCTATGCAGCGTTCTTACTAAGAACGCTTACTAACATGTATATGTGGCAATAATCTACGGAAATATTGTAAAAATATAGCATTATGCAATTTCTTATCAATTTTAGGAATAAAGCAGGTAGCGACATTTTGCTGACCATATTTCCTCATTGTTAGCGTTTTACTAATTAATATTATGTGGTCTACCACCTGACAGTTATGTAATTGATTTTCAAATAATACGTCATTATTAAGAACTCACTTACGCTGTTGAATGGACAGCGCATGCGTCAGTTTTTATCCTGCTAGATAACGTGTTTTACAGAGTTCTCGACATTAGAGGTAAAGTAATATGTAATGTATAATTAAAGCCGGATACTTGTTAGGATTTTACTAAATCAATTAATTTAAATTATGCTATCTATGATGATGACGGCATGATGGATCTGGGTAATTGTAAAACATACCCATTTTTGAATTTAGGCGTAGTGCATTGCGTGACGACCTCTGTTACGCAATGGGTGAAGGTCCGTCTGAGACACGGAAGGTTGCGGATACGATTCCCGACAAATTTGTGTATGATCTTCAAATATTTGTCTCGGTTCTCGTTGTTTTTCTATGTATTATATGTATATATTACAAAACAAGTATATAGGTAGTATATCAGTCATGTGGTAGCCATAACACAAGCTCTGCTGACTTTGGGACTAGATGATGCTATGGAAAATGTCCAGAATTCGTTATTATTTATTAATGATTAATTGCAGATTTTTCACGCTACTCCGTAGAACATGACCGCGTTGAAAATTACATATATCAGAATAGTCTTCGATTTGGATTTATTCGATAGTGGGATCGAGGCCTTATAATTATGAATTAAACCTAGACCTCCATTTTGGGTTATTTTAAAATAAAATCACGTGACCCAAGAGCTGGCTCCTATCTGGCGTATTAGCATTGCCATTCAACGTCACAATCCCGTCAGTGTCTTGGAACGCTGCACTCTGGCAATGACGTGGATCAGTTGAGAATTCGGGCGTTAAGATAGCTCAACTGTGTGAACTTCACTCATTATTCTGTGCATTTCTATTATTAATATAAGTGAATAATGTAGTTACCACTTCTACGGTTTGTGAGGGAGACTGGTGAGTTTCTTCTCGGGCTTGGGTTAGGATGAATTGGCACCTAAATTCACCTAGTATGTAAGACGTTTCAAAGTGATCCTTATTATTGTATTGAATAAGAATATGTTTGTCTTTTTGGCTACGTTTTTATTTTAACTTTCCAGTTAGGCGTTACTAGGAGGCAACTGGAAATAACCATTATCTTAATACATACTGCTTAGTTTGGTGCTAGATGATGTTGTCCACAAATATTTATTCATTTATTTATTAACGCACAGTCTATACCTTGCTTAAAGAATTCAGAAGAGAAAAAGACTGAAGTATTCGTGGGTTTATGTATAACTAGCTGCTGCCAGTGGCTTCGCACGCATGGTACCTACATAAAGAGCCTATGTCCTTCTCCAATGTCTTATCTATCTCTATACCAAAATCCATCAAAAATGGTTTTGCGTTTTAGACGTAAAAACGCAACAGAAAGACAGACAGAGTTACTTCCACATTTGTAATATCAGTAGGGATCAACAGCCTAAAATTTTATGCATCTAATTCTGAAAATGACAAAACTTTCATACAACCTTTCATCCCCCTTTTCAACCCTATACAACACTTTTTTCCAATTACAAAGTAGCCTATTTCCTTTGTCAGGCTTTAGACTATATAGTATATCTATCTATATCTATCTATCTATTATTTATTATATTTAGGCTATCTGTGTACCAATTTTCATTTAAATCGGTTAACTAGTCTTGGTGTGAAAGCGAGACAGACAGACAGAGTTACTTTCCATTTATAATATTAGTAAGGATTACGTTTTAAATACTAAAAAGAAAACCGACTTCATTGAATTAAATTTAAGCCCATAAAAATAAAACCGAATGGCAAACCTCCTCCTTTTTTGAAGTATATCCTTTCACATGAAAAAATATTTTTTAAATCGATTCACTTGATTTTTAAAAACTGCTCGACTGATTTTGATAAAATTTTAATGAAACAAAAATAGAATTTAAACAAATAATATTAAAGACAAACAATATACGAGAATTAATTTATTCTCAATTTGACCACAGACTTTAACAATAAACATAAGAGTGAACATAACATATGCATGTGTGTGTGAAATACATGGTAGTGTGTGTATTGATTTTTATTGATTTAATGTATTTTTATGGATAATAAAAAAAAATATTAGCATTCTGCACTCCTCTATATCTATCTATACCTATAAAAGAGCTTAACCTGACTGACTGATTGATTCATCATCGCCGAGCTGAAACCGCTGAAGCTAAAAAGCTGAAATTTGGAAGTTAGCTTTCTTTTACAGCAAAACTGTACACTTACGCGGGATTTTTTGAAATTCAACCCCTAAGAGGGTTAAAAGGGATTAAAACGAATGTATGAAACTTTTTAACGCGTGGTGCGATTCGCTTGAAACTTGATATGAATAAATATAATGCAAAATAAATGGATACGTGTTTCAGAATTTTTTAAAATAACCCTAACAAAGGGGTAAAAAGGTGTGTCAAAGTTTGTATAGGAACTTTTTAACGGGTGTTGTGATTTCTTAGAAACTTGGTTTGGATACTTAAAATGCAAAATAAATGGATACGTATGTCAGGATGTTTCAAACCAACCCTCATAAAGGAGTAAATTAAGGTGTGAATGTTTGTATGGAATCTTTTTAATGGGTTGTGATTGTTTTGAAACTTATTAATAAAATTTGGCAAGGTGATAAATTGCATCCCGGGGAAGGATTTAACCTACAATTCCTTTGAAAAAATGGGGAAGAAGTCGCGAGCAACAGTTACGCGCAATTTTCGTTAGAAGGGGTTCAAAGTTTTTTATCAATATATAGACATTTATAATTATATATTATTTATAATTAAAGTTGCTATTGTTTCGAGCATCATAGATGATATCAACGATACCTATTTACTAATAATAAAATATATAAGAATGATTATGTTTGACCGGGTTTTTTGATATTGCAAAACCACATTTATCCCGCTGCCGAATTGTCCCAATTATTAACATTTCAGTGCTTATTATTCTCATAAAAATGTTAGTTTAGCGGAAGTAGGTATATGATAAATTGGTATTTTATAAACGTTTCCCGTTTTATTTATATAAGGTTGGTTAAAATTGTATTTGAATAATCAGGGTTTTCACAATTTTATTCGTTTTACGTCATAAAAAAAAATTTGCTCATTCAAAATATGATTTTTACTGCTTTATTTACTACAAAATAATAAGTGAGTAATACCAGTGTTTATTTAAATGTATAGTACTTGCTTATTTATGATATTGTTAAGTCGCATACTCCTAGGTAGCGATGTTGTGAGATTTTGTATGCGGTTTGAGTCTAAGGGCTAAAGTCAGTTTAGCATTAATGGCATAGAAAAGGGAGATATATATTTATATACCCTGGCAACCATTTAATACTTTGTTTGATTCTTATAGAGCTTACTGCCACACTCAGAGTCATTAATGCTTACTTAAGTAACTTCTTAGTATACATTTTCTTTGTCAAATTTATACTTAAGAGCGACTTAAGGAGCCGCGCTTAAATCTTTTCACCACACTGGTTAGAAAGAACTAGTGACACGATACGAAGCATTAATAATAGAAGAAAACTATCTCATATCACTTCGATAAGTAATTCCCGGAGCTTTGCTCGGTATAAAACACGGATAAAAAAACGTTTTCTAAAAATGAAACCTAGCTAGATTGATGTATCGCCCCCGAAACCCTCTGCATACTGAATTTCATGAAAATCGTTTAAGCCGTTTCCGAGATTCAGATTTCATATATACATTGGTAAATACAAGATTAGCTCGTTTAAAGATATTAGATAGATAATGTCACGTTTGAGTTGATAGCAAATTTTAAGATTAGATTTAGATATCATGGAATTATCCAAGAATTAAACAGCACTCAGGGTCCTCAACGGTTACTTAAGTCGCTCCTTAGTATACATTTTCATTGTCAAATCTTTAGATACTAACAAACTACTTAACTAACCATTATAATAATCTGCAAGTATTTGTCTCGGGTCTGGGTGTTTCTATGTATAATATGTATGTATTTACAAAAACAAAGTATATAAGTAGTATATCAGTCATATGGTACCCATCACGCAAACTCTGCTTACTTTGGGGCCAAATGAAATGTGTGTAATGTCCGGGATAATTTATTTATTAAGATTCGATTTTTTATATTGTTGTACTGGATAAACTCAAAAACTACTTAATTACTTTTAAAACTGATTTTACCTACAGAAAGCTACATTATTCATTATTAGCGAGTAACATGGACTACATTTTTTATTCAAAAAAATTAACGTTCTCTCCGGAAATTGCGATAATGTAACCCAAGATGCCGAACATTCGTCTATATAAATAATTGTTAAAAAAAACTAAAAAACACGCTTTATATAGAAAACCAAACTAAAAAATAGAAAATAAATTTTAATAAAAGTAAATAAGAACAAATGTTTTATTTAAAAAAAAAGCGTGGGGTGCTAAGATATTATCGAAATGATAATCCTTCTTCTAATATCTGTCAACAAAGCGTGTTTTTTAGTTTTTTTAATCTATTATTTATTTTCTACTTTTTAGTTTTAGGATAATCGAATATTTATTTTTTATTCGAATTACTGCATTGTCATCGGTCTTTGACAGGTGTGCAAAATTTTAATGAAATCTGGCCGTTTAAAGTGGGTCAAAATCGCGTCCTAAGGAGTCGGTTACAAACATACATACAAGTGAAGCTAATCTAAAGCGTATAAAAAGTGATAATTTGACGCGCGCTGCGAAAACTATTGGTGGTACATAAAATAATGAACTACATGTATATAGTACTCATTATTACCTACATTCTACACAATAACATAATTCTTTATGTTTCTATTGGTGGCATTTCGGTTGGTTCATTTCTAAAATTAGGAATTGTCTAAAATATATTTAGTAAGTCATTGCATTTGTAAAACCTATTCGGTTGGTACCATCTAACTAAATTAGGAACGCTTAATTATGTCAGATAAAATTTAATTAACATTTCAGTACATTTCGGTTGGTTCATTTCTAAAATTAGGAATTGTTTAAAATATATTTAGTAAGTCATAGCATTTGTAAAACCTATTCGGTTGGTACCATCTAACTAAATTAGGAACGCTTAATTAAGTTAGATAAAATTAAATTAGGATAAGTTAGTAGCAGCAGAATACCAAAGGCTAATTTGACAGTTCAAAACCACATTTTAGCTAAAATTAGTTAGGTTGGTGCCAACAGAATTAAGGCCAGTACCTACTTGTTTACTTGTTTTGTATCTTATGTGTAAAAATTGTAACATACACTCATTACAAACAGAAATAAAAATAATTTACTTACTTTATGCTATAGTCTGGGAGGCTATATATATAACTATTATAGTTAAAGACTTAAGCACAAACGCACGAAAAAAGTCGCGAGCGTTCCAGCTAGTCAGTAAAAAATCGTATTTTCAATAATTTTAGGCACTCGTAAAATAATAAAAGTTTTGTGCAAGCAGTAACGGTACGTAACGGATTATTTTACGGTACGTTATTTAACTGACTGTAAACGCAAAAAATATGTGTAATAATGTACTAAAATTGCAACCTTTTACGATTAGAAAGTCCAAAAGGGAGTTTCGCAGTTTCAAGAAGACCCGATAATTTCAGATTTTACTTTATTCTTGGCATTTACAGTTTTATTAAACATTGAGTAGATTTACTTTATATATCTTTATACATACACTTACTGCCTTTCCACGTAACGGCATGAAAGACGTAGGTATATTTAGAGCACATAGTTGACCGTGATTTTCCGACAATTATTAGTTACACACGCACGTGTTCAAACTCAAACACGAGCAAACACACACACTCACACACAAATACACAATCTCGGCTCTAATACTAGAGTTTTTTAGGTTTTAAAAGGGCTAGTTCATTGACGTGATAACGTCTTATAAATCGATGAACGCCGGCTGCACTCACGAAAAATTGTCACGTTCCGCCTAAACCCAGCGTGCAAGCGAGAGCGTACAAACGATAGAGGCAAGATCGGCCTAAGCGTTCGGCTTGTGACGCATCTTATTAGGTTAAAAGTATACAATTTTTAATCAATGTTTTCTTATGACGTTATCACGTAAAATTATCGTCTGTAAACAGGCTTTACCATTTTTTAGACAACCATTATTTTATTATTTAGTATTAGTTTCTGGTTTTGTTTGTTTAATTTAGAGTAATCAAGAGATATGTATATTTAGGTACAATCATTTTTTTATATAGCCACTTAAATGAATAAGTAAGAGCGAAACCATCTGATACCTGTACTTCGCACTTAAAAGAAGGTTGTCACCATGGTTATAAATTGTAATTGTTGGCTACTGAAATAAACAATTTTGAATTTGCGTACCGGAACGTACTGTGAAGACTTCCAAAGTTAGTCAGGATTAGAATGGTTATTGCTACCTTTGTTCTGGAGTAAAACAAAGGTCCTTACCTAAAGGTCCTCGGCGTGGTTAAAACCGCTGCGAAACTGAAGTGGTACTGCACATGCCGGACGAACAGTGGGCCAAAGATATCACTGAGTGGAACCCTGAAACAGTAAGACGGCGCGACAGACCAAGCAAGGGTTGGCACCATCGCTGCTGGAGGGAACCCTCAAGAAGCAGCAATGCGAGAACAGTCCGCTCTACAGAGGCTTCAAAATGGCATCCCTCTTGCGCGCCGGAAACCGGAAGCGCACCACCCCAACGAAGGCCAACGCTAACGCCAAGATGACAGCGTACTGTTCTAAAACGCAAAGAGGACCCACTGAGCCAGGGGCAGATGTCGTGATATGAGAAAAATCTAGACTTAGAGCGTATCTTTATCAGCGGCCAAACACAAACCTATCACCATAAAAAAGAACTTGTGACAAATAAGTTCTTGTATCTAACACAGTTGAACCAAATACAGACTAAATAAAAAAAACACAAATAAACAAACAACCCAAGCTTTACATAACCATTACCTTGCCCTCCTGGTATAATAAAAAGTAAACTATTACATCAAAGAAGCATGACAAAATCACAAAAGACACTGTTTTAATTATCTAAATAGTTTTAATGTTATGCAAACAAATTAATTACAATATGAATATGAAATGAACAATTTGTACTTTTTTATCAAAATGTCGGCACCTCTGTTCGTTCCATTTTTATTGCGGTAAAGTTTATTCTTTAAAAGAATTGTTATTTTCGGAATGCCTTTTGTTTTTTTGTTTAAAAAAGGTACCTTTTGAAATATATGTACCTACTTTAAAAAAAAGCTTCACAAAATACTCGAGTTCTATCTTATAATCAAACTCTAGGTAATGAGTTACTTAAATCTGTTGCCATTTCTATAAAATAAAATTAAATAAAAATATACAGCCTTTACATCCTCAGTTAAACAAAGTTTGTTTTTCAATTTAGTTCTATTTAGTTTCTAGTCTTATTTAAGTTTTTTAATTACATAAAATTTTTTTTTAGCTTTGTTTGTTGAGGACTATTTTATAGAGATAGCCCATATAGTCTCAATTATCTATGGTGCATGCCAAAGTATATGGTAAAACATACAATGGACAAACTACTGTAAGACCTAATTGTATCACATAATTATGTTCCAGCAAATTAATAAATTATTATATTAATACCTGAAGCAAAAACATTATACCCCTTTTTATGAAAATTGCGCGGACGGAGGAGTATGAAATTTCGCACACTTATAGTTTATATACAGGGTATCCCGGAACTAGTATGTTATCCTGAGAGGGGACATTTCTCGACACTTGGGAGAACAACAAAAATTCTACAAATTTTATGAATTCAATAATTTCCATTGAAAAAATGTGCAGCAAGGTTTGCTTTAAAATTGGTAGAAGTATGTATCCATGCCTAGCTATCTTAGTATACCAATAAATTTGTATTTGCACAAACTTATTTAGGTAGGTAACGTGCTTGGAAACACTGTAAACTAACGAGGGCTGTCAATATTAATAATTGGAATAAACTTAAAAGTTTATATATAGAAATTTGAAAATAGGAATTAAAAAAAAAAACACCCCCATATCTGTTTATTTACATGGTCAGAATCACCTCGTTCAGGCTTAAAATACTAGTTCCGGGAGAAGGAGTCCTGAATGCATTTTTTTTTTAAATTATGTTTATAAAATAAATAAACTATTTATTAATTATGGTCTAATTTCGACCTGTGGGCGACCACTAGTAATAGTTAATAAGTCAAAAATATATACCTAACAAAGTTAATAATAATGTTACAGTTTAGATCTCCCTATAATTAAAATATTCACTAATTGAACAAAAACATTTGTCTAAAGGCCGCTGTTTTAAATTTTAAAAATAAAATGCCATTTAGGACTTCATTGTTGTCAGATAGGCTATTATAAATTTTAACACACATGGCTTGGCATTGGTTAATGTAAGTTTATACTTTGGAAAATGCAGTTTGCCGTTGGATATATTCCGTAGTTGCCTAGTGCGAAAGTCCTAATCCTGGTCTTGAAAATTCTAAAGGTCTACTGGTTTCTAGGAAGTGAGTTCCGCAATTACCTCGAATACACCTTTTTTAGGCTCTGAAAGCTCTATCAGCTTCTACACAGTTTATTGCCAGTTCTTCTCGGACTTGGGTTTGGAGGAATTGACACCTAAATTCAGCTAGTCTGTAAGACGTTTCTAAGTGTTCCGATTGTATTGAATACAAATATTTTTGACTTTTGACTTTGAGTAGGATAGAACACATAGCACAAAGTTAGTTAATTGTGTTGTATATATAAATCTGCTGTCATTTTAATTTCATTGACATATTATAAATACCTCATCATATCAGCCTTTAAGAAGTCCACTGCTGAACATAGGCCTCCCCAATTGATTTCCAGGAAAAACTATTTTGAGCCCTCTCCGTCCACCTTCCTGCGATCTTTACAATGTCGCCAGTCCATCGGGTGGGGGGTCGTCCTACGCTTCGTTTTCCTGTCCTTGGTCGCCTTCGAGAACGTTTACTCCCCAACGGGGAATGAATAAATATATGAATAAATATTTGAATACAACACATTTTAAATCATCAGAAAATCAAATAACGACAAGGTGTTCTGTGTAATGAAAAATGTGTATATTTATAATAAAAAAATAAATATTGCTGGACATTGCACACAACACCATCGAGTCCCAAACTAAGCATACCTTGTATTATGGTGACTAGATGACTGATAGAATACTTATATATTTTTAAACACATACTTATGATACTTTATAACACCCAGACACAGAACAAATACCTATGTTCTTCACACAAATGTTTATCCTGGGAGGGAATCGAACCTTCAACCTACAGCACAAAAGGCAGAGTTACTACCAACTGAGCTGACAGACCACTCAATAATAATATTAAATAATATTATATATTATATTTTTTTATTAGGTAACATAACACTTCTAAATTAATTATATTGTCTCGTGTCATTGAGAGAGCATGTTTTATTCAGTAATCTTAGCGGAATATTTATCAATAAATTGTGACTTCTTTTTAAACGCCTGTCAACTTACATAGAGAAATAGTGACAACTTGAACACTGACTTGACAGTCAGTGTTCAAGTTTCAAGCTGTTACACAAAAAGGGATGGTACTATTAACAGCGATTAGATTTTGACAGAATTTTAAAGGCATTTCTAAGTAAGGCTGCTGAGTTATAAGTGTATTGTTGCTATGTGATTTGAACGACGAGGTATCACTAGAAAGTTCTAGGCGGCCAGTCCGCGATGATGTTTATAATAGACAAATGACGATTGAGTGCGACTTTGTGACTTTATGTGACAAAACAATCACTTAACATTGACAATGTTATTATCAATGCAGATAGGAAGAAAAGAAGAAGGAGAAGACTTACACCAAGACAAGCATTTATTAAAACTGAAGTATTATTTAAGATATGTATCCCTATTTATTTTATAAATGCGAAAGTAACTCTGTCCGTCTGTCTGTCACGTTTTCATGCCTAAATCGCTGAACCGAATTCAATGAATTTTGGTATAGAGATAGATGAGACCTTGGAAAAGGGCATAGGCTACTTTTTATGTAGGTACCACGCGTGCAAAGCCGCGGGCAGCTAGTGATTTATATAAACTAATATTCGCTAATAAAAACAAAAATACATTTATTGACAGAATACAATGTTCCAGATCTATAAGATCCATAGGCTTGTAAAAACTAGGCTAGTCCCGAACTAGTAAAAACTGTGTTTCGGGAGCCAGTGGCTTCTCCCAATATTATGTCTAAACAAATAAATAAAATGTAAAACAAAATGATATGCTATCCGTGTCATTATAAGTATAGTGTAATGGTTTATGATTTAAATGTATAAATATGTTTAAGTACATATATATCTTTCTACAGTATTATATTATTACTAGCTTTTGCCCGCGGCTTCGCACGAATGTCCGTTCGTCCGTCCTGTACGTCTAAGATACAATCTATATCCATACCAAATTTGATTGATGCAAAAAAAAAAAGTTCTGTTGATTCGATCGCTACCAAACTTCACAGAATCACCAGTTTTTCTCATATCTAATGGGGCATACCATTGTAAGTATTTTGAAGATCATGCTGAACAGTTGTTCTTACCATAAAATTACATAAATACAAGGCTGTTCGTTTTATCCTAATGGCGCAGAGTAACAATAAGCTGAGACTGGTCCTTTTTGGCATACCACACAGACCTCCTTGCACCTACCTTGCTTCTTAGCTACTTTGTGTGCTAGTTATAACTCGTGTACCCACTTTATTTTTCTTTTAGTAAATTTTGTAGTTAAGTTTAGTATTTAATTTTGTGTAAATTTTGTGTAATTTTGTGTACCCACTTTATTTTTTTTTTGTGTAAATTTTGTAGTTAAGTTTAGTATTTAATTTTGTTCCTTATTTTGTGTCTGTGTAATGTGTCAAATAAAGTTTATATCTGTCTATCTATCTATCCCAAATCTATGATAATAAATCAATATAAAAATTTCTCCCGCAACTTTACAACGTTTGGAACGTGTTAGATAAGACTTAAGCCTCACTAAACATAAAATTTGGCCACTGTGCCGTTCAACCCTTTAAATTTCTTTTATTTCTCCATTTTATGACCAACCCTTCCTGTACCGTTAGTTTCTGAAAAGATTTAATTATAATATTCATAGTTTTCTGACAATGCTACTGTTAATTGTCTTTAAGTCTTTGACACAAGAAGTTGGTTTTGTTCTTATATGAATGCTTTTTTGAACAATGTCTTAAATTGCTACTGAATATAGAAATAATTTGCGACAAGTTTGTTAAATTCTAAAGAAAGTAAGCATTATCAATGCTAATAAAATAAAATGTTTTTTCTTGTACATACTCACCAATTATTTTTTAATTATTATTTTGAAAACTTTGTGTGTGCTTAGATCAATCAATTAATTAATGTTCTAGTACGACAGTAGTGTCACAATGTTTAAAAATAACAAGACATTTTTATATAAGTATAAATTAATTTATGAAATATTACTCATCATTAACTCTGACAGAAAATATTCTGTAAACATCTGAATTATCTGCGGACGAAAGTCCCAAATGATTTATAATCATTTTTATGACGCACTAAGTCCGAAGGCGCGGTTAAATAACAAAATACTGTCACAACAAAGGATCTAACGGCTTCACCCGTTGAGATGACGAAATGACAAATGTCAGATTTGACAGATGACCGCAAACGCTACGTCATAGATCTGTCGCATGAAAAAAAGTACAGTTTTACAAAAGTTCCCGTTTATTTTTGTATGGTTTATGACGCTGCGGGACCACTGTGCCAACGGTTTAACAACACCGCTATATAGACGGAGGTTTTTGTATTTTTTTCTAAAACAACAGAAATATCGGTTTCTTTTAGTGCGTGAAATCTGACAGTGGCTGATTCCGAAAAGCTCTTTGTTATGAGTATGAATATCATTACCGGCTACTTCTCAACTGCGGCTAAAGGGATGGACAACAAAACTCAATGCTTCTTCATATCATTGTGGTAAAAAGACGAAACTGCGCCTCAGAGACTCTTTTGTGCACCTAGTTTTTCGACATGCCAGTTTCCACACGATGTTATCCGATGTTATGGGGGTTAGTCCCCCTGCTGACTACCAGAAGGGCCAGCAACAGAGAAGGAAAACTTGAAACAAGCCCGGCTCGGTGCCAGCCGTTATGCACCTGCGACCGAACCGACACCGCATGTACTGACTCGTCTTTCCTGCGGGTCCTGTCGGCAAGGTCGAGAGGTTAGTGTGAGTAAGACTTCCTGGGAAGACCTGCGCTACCAAACAGTATCCTAGGCAGAGTGGCGTCAGTGGAGAAGAAACTTCACCCACTTCAGCTTGCTGGAGTGGATCCATGAACCAATGTTTTTAATTACAAATAACTGCTCTGTAACTTGACTGACGCCACCTAAATCTTCAACAGATGAACTAAGGCTAATGATGATGATATCCGACTGAACTCGAACCCACGACCGTAAGATCGGAAGGCGAGTCACTATCAATTTACCACCTGTGCTCTAGGCTTTTATCATGCATTATATTTTTATTTCAGCGTCGCTTGAAGAAAAACGAGAATATCGTTCGAATTTCAAAATACGACTAGTTCTCTTGAAGTTTTGTTTTGAAATGAGAATGTCAATTTACGTATTAAACGGCCCATTAAATGCTCAACTGTTTTTCTTCATGTTCCTACAATAGCATCTTCAATTCAATTCAATTCTTGGGTTATGGCTTCTGTGGCTTTTTGTCACAATTATGCCAGTGTCTGATTCGTTACGCTTCGTGAACTATTTGTGGATTGCAGGAGAATATGATCAGTTTCAGAAAATATTGCAACCAATTTGATTTAGGATGACAAATATGTACATATCAAGGTTAATATGTAGGTAAATAAATACATTAGTAACTAGTTAAATAAATTATGTTGTTTTATAGAAAAAATTTAGTAAGTTTAGGGTAGTGTAAATAAAATATAATAATATTACAATTTTATCTTATTCATATACATACAAATATACATAAAATATAGTTCATTTGGGGAGAAAAAGTGAGGGAAAGCAGACATTTAAGGGATATAGGTCGGAGAATTCTTGACTAATTTTACAGTTTTGTATAAATACTGTCACAAAATTCAAAGTCAGCCGTTTTTTGTCTATTCTAAACGTCATCGCGAAATGGGCGTCTAGATCCATTATCCAGCCCGACTAGATCCGTCGTACAAATTACAATGCAACACAGTACACATATAATTCAATTGTCAATTGATTACCCTTACTGGAGTAATCAGTAAAGTAAATATGATATAACAAGACAAAAACTTAAATAATACTAGCGACCCGTCCCGGCTTCGCATGGGTGTTTATTTACGACATCACATTAGAAACCTCTAAAATGATCAGAGTTTCTCTGCTATATTATGCATGTATTGTATTATACATATAAACCTTCCTCTTGAATCACTCTATCTATTAAAAAAGCCGCATCAAAATCCGTTGCGTAGTTTTAAAGATCTTAGCATACATAGGGACAGACAGACAGCGGGAAGCGACTTTGTTTTATACTATGTAGTGAAGAGCTACTATACTTCGTGACTGTCTAACGAAAAATCTCAAAGCGCAACTGTTTTATATGTATTTTGTATTGTTGAGTTTGAGAGTACTGGTGGCGCACATACATTTTTCAAACAGAATAATGTATGCACGACCGAAATCGAACCCACGACCTCAGGACCGGAAGGCAGGGTCACTTCCTCCAGATCACTTGTTCTCTCAAGACAGATGCGATAAATAAGAACAGAAGAATAATAAACATTTTAACCCTAGTTTGCACTGGCTTTATCGAAGTTAAATATATTTTCAGCAAAATGAATGGCTGCCGAATGACCCATAGGTTCAATAAACGGTCATTTCAGTTTCAAGCTAATCGCAACCTTATCGACTCTGAATTAGGTTGTTATATTATACATTCAACAGGAAGTTCCCCGTCCAATGACTGCTATTTCACAAAATGTTTTCACTGTAGTCTTCCACAAAACAATACCTAAACGCGAAATATTGTATTTACTGGTATTGACTGGCCTGTCAGCTCAGTTGGTAGCTTTGCCTTCTGCGCTGTAGGTTGAGGGTTCGATTCCCTCCTAGGATAAACATTTGTATGAAGTCATAGGTGTTTGTTCTGTTTCTGGATGTTATAAAGTATCATAAGTATCTATTTAAAAATATGTAAGTATTCTATCTGTCATATGCTTATAATATTATGTATATTATGCTTAGTTTGGGACTAGATGGTTGGTTGGGAAATAACACATATATCATCATTATCATTACATAGTATAAAACAAAGTCGCATTCCGCTGTCTGTCTGTCCCGTTGTATGCTTAGATCTTTAAAACTACGCAATGGATTTTGATCCGGTTTTTTTTAATAGATAGAATGATTCAAGAGGAAGGTTTATATGTATGATACATGCATAATGTAGTACAGAAACACAGATAATTTTAGAGGTTTCTAATGTGATGTCGTAAATAAACACATTTTTTTGCGCTTACATTGCAAACGCTTGCTGAACCCTACCCTACCCTACGTATTGTACACCTTTAAAAGTTCTACAAAAAAGTCCGCGATAGATAACGTTGTATATAAAGACATCCTGTAGTACATTTAGTATCAGCATTGCAACCGTGCGAAGCCGGGGCGGGTCGCTAGTTACAGGATAAAATACAATATATGTGTGACAGTTGAGCTATCTAAAACCGTTTAAAATAGCTTATAGATAGATTAAAGGATCCAGATCATTGCCAGAGAGCAGTATCCGAGACACTGGCGACGTTGCCTCGTTGAATGGCAGTGCTTACGTCAGCTCTTGCGTCTCAGCGGCTCAGCGTCTCTTACGTGCTTGGGTTTTGCGATATTTCTACCAAACGCCGTGTAATATTTGACGTGACAACAAGATGATTTTCAAAATTCTATATAAACATAAATATGATTGAAAAAAAAAATGTGTAGCGAGCGATGGAATGATCCCGTAAATGTGGGTAGGTAAAAATTTACTTACTTTAAAGATATAATAAAAAAAGTTGATAAATCTTTGTCTCTTTAATCAATATGATAGATACCTAAACGAAATGCTTAAAATGAATAAAAAATCAATAAAAATGTATAGAGATACCTTTTTTGGACATTTCCTGTTCATGTTTGTTTACAAACTTGTTATTTTATTGGACAAAAATTGCTGCCAACTAATAAAGTCGCGGTTTTATTTTGATCTTAAATAAATTGGTATTTTTGTGTTGGCTAACTTGATTTATGAGCAAAGCAACATAGACTTGTATGTAGTTATACCTAACTGAGGGATGGTTTTTTGACCCAAAATCAGGTTAACAGATTTTAAAAACCATCAGAAAATGACAACATTTTGTCATTAATTCTTAAATAATAATGATGGTGAATCTGTTCTAAATGAAATTTTGTAAAATACGATATGATCTCATTTGGCTTATAACAAAGTCCAAAGTAGAGTAACATTTTAAGATGGTTGCGAGTTCTATTCCCGCCGCGGGATAAATGTTTGTATGATCTGCAAGTATTAGTCTCGTATCTGAGTATTCTATGTATAATAAGTACGTATTTACAAAAAAGTAGTATATCTGTCATGTGGTACTCATAACAAAGTAGTATATCTGTCATGTGGTACTCATAACAAAGCTCTGCTTACTTTGGGGCTAGATGACGCTGTGTTAAATGTCCGGTATTATTTATAGTTTTCAATAAGATAAAATTAGTTTTTTTTACGTTCGTATACCATACGTCAAATTAGTAAATTTAATGTATCATTTAGAAATGCTTCTTTAATGCTTTACGATATTATAATTTGTTCGTATAAAAAACAGAATCAAAACAATAGAAATGAGAAAACGATGTCATATTTACTATAAATCAACTTAACAACCATAATTTTGCAATTTATTCAAATCAAAAACTGCACATTTAAAATTGTGAAAACTGGATGTGTACTGTGAACTATCTTCGTCTCGCTCGTTCACGTGTGTAGAATTGTAAGCCAGAAAGAAAGGCAATTAAAAAATTCCGACACGTATAGTATGAGAGCTAGCCAAAAGTTCTTGTAGATGGAGGGCAATGGAGGGCGATGACCTGAACTGCAAGAATTTTGAACTCTTTTTGGGTAGCGGAGTCGAAGTTTCGGACAAATTCGCAAATACTAGAACTGGGATAATTTTGTATACACAAAATTTCTAGTTGGATAATTTTCTTATAAGATTTTTCGACTTGGATACACTTTGTAATACTTAATGATTTTAGCAGAGTATAAATATATATCATTAGATATTAATTAAGAATAGTATTATGTTTTGAAAGCACTCTTGACAGAAAACATAATTATGTTATGTATTGGACCAATGTAAATCTCGTAGCGGGTGCTACGAAATTTTGTAGCACATTAATAATAGCTACTTACGGACTATAAAGCGACCGTGGCGTCATTTGTGGTCTGGGTGATCCTATCTTAGATCAACTAGATTAAGCGAGGGTTAGCGTGGTCTACATCAAACAAAATCTATTTATATTATCTTGAAACAATGAAACTAAATGAGTTTGAATATTGGGTCTTATATAGGTGAATTAGGTTTTTAAAAGGAGAATTCGACGCATTAGGCCGTGGGCTTGATTCTGCTTCTTATCGTGTCATGAACCAGTGTGATGAAAGGATCAAATAGCGCCTCTGCAGTTTCGCTAGACTAACTATCGTAACATTTAAAAGATCTCTATTTGCACCAAAGTCTGAATAAGAGTCGGTACTAACTTACATTTTTAAACTACTTTTCTTAAGTTTAAAAAATTTGACGCGTGGTTGGTGTTTTTTAGTTTAGATCAAATTATGTCTGCACTGACACAGGTGTTCCTCTCGGGGTGATTGTAAATAATTACAAGCCTGGATATTTAGAATTTGCGTATACTATTCATAATAGAAAATTTCAGAGTTTGAATGTGCGTAAGGTTGTAGTGGATCTGACGATCTGGCGATCTTGGACATCTTGTAATTTGGTGTTGAATAAAATTGCGAAAAATTAAAAAAAAAAAATAGAAAAGAATTGCAATCTTTACTTATTCTAAAACTACCAATAAAACTGTTGCTTTAGTTTGGACTTTGTTTTAGCAAAAATATTGTTAAAATGTAACGAAACATAAAAATGTTTCGTATTTTAGGAAATTTTAGCTAGTCAAAGGAAACAACAGAATCACTATCAACTTGTCACTTGAAAATATTACCATAAGTGACGTATTCTCGTGACATCACGAAACATAATAATAATAATAATACCGGACATTTCACACAGCATCATCCGGCCCCAAAGTAAGCAGAGCTTGTGTTATGGGTACCATATTAACATTAACATAAAACCAAATCTTTACTTAATATTATTAATTCGAAAGCGTCTTGCCTGTCTGATTGTTTCAGAATCTGATATTGTTAGTTTATAATCTTTTCAGGGCTAAACAGCTGAACGGATACCGATGAAATTTCGTACAGAAATAGATTGTCTTCTGGGGTAAGTACTCGTATAAGTACTACTTTCTACACAAGAATCACGCGTGTAAAGTCGCGGGCAGCAGCTAATTCTGGATAAAAAGGCACAATTAGGTCACGGTCTAAGTTTTTCTAATCATGGTAAACTTTGGAACATTGTTCCAAATAATGTTCCATGATATACCATATCCCGACTAGCATTACTGACGCTCCCTAGACGCTATCTTTTAGATGCCGACTCAGGAAGTGGATCGATCAAACAATTTATGATTATAATGCATTGATGCAAAATGTACGAAAACCTATTAATAATAATAATAATAATACCAGACATTTCACACAGCATCATCTGGCCCCAAAGTAAGCAGAGCTTGTGTTATGGGTTCCAAATGACTGATATACTACTTATATACTTTTTTTTTTGTAAATACATACATATTATACATAGAAACACCCAGGCCCGAGACAAATACTTGCAGATCATACAAACATTTGTCCCGCGGCAGGAATCGAACCCGCAACCTTTTGCGTCTCAGTCGGACCTAAGCTCACTGCGCCACAGAGGTCGTCAAAATTAAACTAAATATTGTTGATTATATATACAACAATACTTTTCTAATATTATTATCCTATTACAATGATAAGTTAAAATGTTAATCATTGTTTTATTTTATAATTTACTTAGTGTATCGATTTTTTTATTAACAGTATACTTGCCTTCATTGCCTTCTATGAACAGTATACTTGCCTTCATCATCATCAGCCTTCAAGCAAAGATTACTGGAACTGCTTAGACAAGGAGCAACAATTATGCCTATAAAAAAAGATCAAGGTGGCACCTAAGCCAATGAAACTGCGAATAGCTAAATTATGTTTCCGATCACATGTCCGGGGGTCAATAACACTCAGCCATCACTTTCCGCTAGACAACTGGAAAGCGAAGTCATTCACGTCACTGGACCAAATGTTGTCGACCTCTGCAGCAGGTGAATAACTTAGAACTATTGCAGCTGAGCTGACCAATCTGCATCGGCCTGAAAAACTTCGCGAGTTCTGATTGTCAAGAGTTTATTGTCTAAGATCTGAAATACGGGCCTAAAACTCTGCAGAAGGTACGATGGAAGTAGTTACACCGTGTTATCCAATAGTTCTGCTTTCTCTGTAGGATGTCGGTTCGATTGTCTCCCAGAACAAAATCTGACCCTGAGCTTGACTTCACTAACTGCTGGATTACACCTAGTGTCATCCTAAGTTTGCACCATCCCTCGCAATCCTGGCCGTCTGCTCGACAAACCGATTTCGATAATCGGAACGATGGCGTCGTTGACTATGACTATACGAGTATTATTGATAAGAATGCCTGGCTTCATGTCGCTCTGCCCTTAGACATTTAACCGACACATTTGAAATGTATAAACTTTCTTGTATTAGTTTCTCGTTAAGTTATAAGATGTGTCATGCAAAATCATTTTTTTTTTAATTAATGGAACCGATATCGTACATCCCTGAGAAAGCAGAGCTTCTATCAACTGAGCTAAAAGGCTAGCCAATTATCGGATAACATAAAGTACTGTGTAACCATCTCTTTTTCACAACAGGACAAGCAAACGTACCATCCATACCTTGTCAGTATACCACTCTTACGAACAAAGCGCTTTGCTTCCACATTTATAATGCGTACAGCCACGGACTGGAATGCTTTGCCGTCATCTGTCTTTCCTGAAAACTACAATCTAGGTCTCTTCAAGCCTCGAGTAAATAGGTGTCTTCTAGACCTGCGTGCCCCATCGTCGGCCACATCGTCGCTTAACATCAGGCGAGATCGTGGTCAAAAGTAGATTTATCGATGATAAAAATTAAAAAAAAAAACTTCTTCCACCCTATCTTCTGGAGAATTCTAGGCCCGTATTTCAAAACATAGTTTAACATTTCACTCATTTATATGTTTCATGTATTTGTCTCGGGTCTGGGTGTTTCTATGTATAATATGTATGTATTTACAAAAAAGATGATGCTGTGGGCATCATCTTGGGGCCAGATGATGCTGTGTGAAATGTCCGCGATTATTTATTATTATTATTATTATTATGTTAATTTGATAAACAAGAGTTTTACTCACGTATTATTTTAAGGCACCGACACCGTTTTCATTCATCTAGAGAATCTTTATAGTTTGATACGCGATCCGCTTGTTACCGCTCGCTAAAGATTCCATAATTAACCGAACCCGTTTATCAAAATATCATAATATGTATCAAGAACTAATATATATGATGCTGTATAAAATATGTTTTTATATATAAAATTTCGTATGAAAAATGGCTCTTAGAGCATCCAAAAGCTCAAAAAACTTGTTACAAGCTTTAAGATAAGCAATGACAAAATTAAATACAAAATAATGATTTACGAGATAGTTAATAATAATAATAACAATAATACCGTTTATTTCAGGCAACACTAGTTTAGTACATGATGTTAAATACTTACAAACTAAGGCTCATATCAAATATATACCTTAAAGTCTAACTAATAAGTAATATTATAATACTAATTACTAGCACGTCGAGTCGGAGACGTGTGACACGCGATATGTGCTGTTATCGGTAGTCGTCCGCGAAAACTCCGGAACAACACATTCTTCGGCCAGAATTCTGCCTTTGTGAAGGTGTCAGGTTCTCAGTTAAGAGATATTCACTCAAATTGTCTAGAAAGTTGCGTAAATTTTGTTATCTCGTGTTACGATACACTGAGTCACCAGTTTCCTTGAACTCTTCAGAGCAGTTCCAATCCGTGTCAGTGATGCAAGTACAGTCAGCGATATGTGAGCAGTCTGCGATGTTAATGTTTCCTTGTTTTGAGAGACGACGTGAGATGACGGTAGAATGAAATGAAAGAAGTAAACATGTGCCGACGTCACTTAGCGTGGTATAAGAGCAGGGAGATGTTAGTTAAAAGTAAACGAGGTGGTTTAAGAACAACATTCTAACTAATACATCTTTTAACCGGACGAAAATAGCGGACTTTTTTTTGTTACCTAATAACTCCGTCATTTATGAACCGATTGGAAAATTCTCCGCTGACTGTACCAATAGGATCTAAGATCTGACGCACAGTCCAGGGAAGTCCATTTCATTGCTTAGAATACTTCAGCCTTCAATTCAAGTACATACTATGCAATATTTTTGAAAGGCGGAGTTGCAGCTAAGAATCGTTAGAGCACGTATTGAGAATTAATCAGTGACGATTTTTTTCGCGCTGTTCTTTCGAACATGGATTCAGACATAGGTACACGCACTAATACATTACATACTTATATAGCACGGTTTAAACCGCGCGGATTATTCGTTGGTGCGTGTTTATGCAAGACGACCAAGCGGCATGTACCAAGCGATGATGCTTCAATTCAATTTCATGCTCAACCAAATTACTGATCATAATTACGCGCCAATGTTTTTTTCTTTTTCTCTTTCGGCTAGGCTGTGGTCTTCATCGTTTCGTCTTACGATTACATTTTCTTATGTTATTTCGCGCCAAAGTATGAAGTTAAAATGACATAAGTATTTTTCCAACAATTACTTGTTTTTGGAAGTAAATAATAAACATAAATAAAAAATATAGGTGGACAATGCAACACCATCTATCCTATATTATGGTGACTAGATGACTGATAGAATACTTATATATTTTTAAATACATACTTAAGATACTTAAAACCCAGACACAGAACAAACACCTATATTCATCACACAAATGTTTGTCCTGAGAGGGAATTGAACCTCCAACCTACAGCTCAAATGGCAGAGCTGCAACCAACTAAGCTGACATGCCAGTCTTAAAGTGGTCTTAAAGTTAAACTCAAAAATTTCGTTTTCGTTCAGTACAATCACAAGGACCACTTTGAATCGTCTTCCATGCTAGGGGAATTCAGATGTTAAATTTATACGAATCCTACTATAATATAATATTATATTATATATGTGAATATAAGTTTGATTGTTACGCTTTCACGCAAAAACTACTTAACCGATCATCATGAAATTTTGTATACATATTCTTGGAGGTATTAGAAGTAACATTGGTTACTTTTTATGAAAAAATATATATTTTTTTACGAAAGATGGCAAAACAACGTTTGCCGGGTCAGCTAGTATTATATGTGTGAAAGTAACTCTGTCTGTCCGTCTGTTTGTTACGTTTTCACGTCTAAACCGCTGAAAATCTAAAAATCGGTGTTTTGATGAATTTTGATATAGAGATAATATAAGACCTTGGAGGAGGACATAGGATACTTTTTATGTAGGTACCACGCGTGCGAAGCCGTGGGCAGCAGCTAGTTACCTATACTTACTAAACAATATTTCTCATCTCTATAAATCAACGTAGGAAGTGACCACAGTCAAGTAAGTACAATGGCATCGGCGCTTTCGCATTTCACGAATAGTTAATACCCTAACTTTCTAGTGGTTCCGTCGAAAGTCGCTGCACACTTGTCCGACCCGCGGTTTGCTACCTACCACTCTCATCTTAACGGGCTTTGACTTTAGATTAACACAAAAGAAAAAAAAATGCCGGATATTTCACACATTATCTAGCCCCAAATTAGTAGAGCTTGTGTTATGAGTATATCAATAATGTAACATGTGACTGATATACTACTCATACATTTTTTGTGAATAAGTACATTATACCTAAAAAACACCCAGACCAGAAATTTTATTTTATATAAATAAATATCATAGATTCGTCTTCTCTTTCTATTTTGGCCTCATGTTGCTCTACACTCAGACAGTTAACCGACACGTTTGAAATGTATAAACGCTCTTGTATTAGTTTTTCGTAGTTCAGTCTGAAATTCACTAATTAAAATCTATTTTGTTAGACTAGTATCATGTGCATTTTTAACTTTGTAACTCTGTACTCTGCAAAACGATTACCGATATATCGGGACAATAATCGTTCAAAAACCTACTCTCAGTTTCGACCTGTTTTGAACGATGGAACGGCTGACAATCGACGTCGTAATCCTCAACAGCAGATATAATTTCATTTTTATTTGATAGCATGAAACCAAAACAACTGAAATTCGACTGAATTCTACGAACATTTCAACGACGTTATCGTTCGAAGAAAAATTAATTAAGTAAACAAATTGCCTAACAACAGGAAATCACTGTAACATTTCCGAAAAGAAATAAAATCAGATAAGTGAAACAACCTATCGCGTATCGAATGTCGTTATAATATAAATGATAGCAGCAGTCTAATCTCACTAGTGAGTCAACGCCCGGCGAAATGTATCGGAGTGCGTTCACCTTTCACCCAATTTGCCGATGTATGACCATGAACGGATAAGTGTCTTTTTGCCTGCAATTTTATCTATAATGTTGCCACTTCGTTGACAACTGCACACTTTTACGTACTTATAAAATGGGTTTTTTGCTGTACATATCTATCTTTTTCGTTGATTGTCAATCTATGTTTTTTATGTATAATTTGTATAATCTTTTCTATACCTCTCCTGCAATCTGTGGAAGTGATTTCGTTAAAAAGAGACGGAAGTGTGTAACAGGAAGCTGGGGAAGCGAGCGGTATTTGATTTGATCAATGATCGGGCGCGGTGGTAGAGTTGGCCGTCAGATCGTACTTACCCATTTTCCGAGAGGTTGGTACACATCATATGCGACTACTGTAAGACTAAGGCTTCGTTGTTTTTTTTTAATTGTATTTACATAAGATTCAAGCAACAAGTTTATTAAAAATAGAGTATTGCAGCAATATCTACAGAGTTACATCTATTGTTAAATTATGAACGTAATATAAAATTAGGAAAAAAGAAAAACACAAAAAAACGAGTAATTTCTTTTTTAATTTACTGAATAAGTCAGTATATGGATAAAATTTGACTCTTTTTGGTTGGTTGGTTTGGTTGGGCCCTTTTCCGCTAGGTACCTTTCATTTAGAAAGTTGGCGAAATGATCCGGAGTGCGTTAACCTTTTACCCAATTTCTGATGAAGGAATGATTACAAGTGATATAAAAATCAATATGTCAGTGTCATCTTCTTTAGTCTTAAGTTTTTATAGTGTAATGTAATGTAATTACAGTAAAAAATAAACACTTACCTAGGTAGTAAGTGCAACCTATAAAATTAGTAGATACCTTACGATATTAGTACGATTATTATTAGTATGTTATTTTTTTTATTTAGTTAATATAAATCTATGCAGATGTACTATTCAAACCACCTTATTAACTTATCCACACACAACACAGTATAAGTAGGTAGCTAGGTAGATTGTTTTCTATAGAAAGTTGGCGAAACGATTCGAAGTTTATTCACCTTTCACCCAATTTGTCTCGAAGTGACAGCGCGGCCGTGAACGAATCGTACTTCGTTCATTCGTTTTATTATTTGATTTCTAAGATAATGTTTACTTACTTATTTATTACTATCGTTGTGGTAGGTATTTTATTGATACGTGTTATGACACAAAATTTACTTCAATAAGTATTTTTTTATCTATGGTTTCATTTCTGTCGGTCACAAGCGCTTTACGAAGTTCGCGCCGTTCGTTTGTCAATTCACTAAGCAGGTAAAATGGCCTTTATTAATTAATTTTTCTCGTGATATTTAATGTTTATAAGGTAATTTAGCGGAATTTTAATCAATAAATTGTGACTTCTTAGCACAATGTAAGCAATTATTTAAAAGTGTAATCAATTGTTTAATTATGTTCATTTGCGATACGTACGACGTGGGATCCAATAAAACTCTAGACGGCCGGATCCGCGATGACGTTTAGAATAGACACAATGAAATGACAATCGACTGAGACTTTTTGACGGAATTCTTCGTTTGTTATTTCATGAAGTAACAGCACTTTTAAATTAATATTTTTTCCCGTTTTATTGCATGTTTTATTCAGTAATCTTAGTGTAATTTTAATGAATAATATGTGACTACATGGGACAAGTATGGACAATTGAATTTTAGGTGTATTATGGTGCAATGTGATTTGAACGACGAGGAATCCCGAGAAAGTTCTAGGCGGCCATTCCGCGATGAGGTATAGAATTGACAGATGACCATCTACTAAGACTTTATTATTCATCACTTAACACTGGCACAAAATTGTCGACAAGACAGATTCCATTATTGGAAGAAAAGAAGAAGACTTTTTGACGATGTTAACAAAACAATCACTTGACATTTTGTTAAAACTGTCATCATGACATGCCATCTAAGGAGAACAGAAGTTCGCTCCAATTGCTCGGTCTCGGTCAACCGAGGGAATCACTCTCGAAGCATGGTCGTCAAGTCATGGTAACACACACTACAGATTATGTTGACTAGGTAGATGAACATCTTTTTTTTCTAATGAATGTTAGCGATACGCTTTTGAGTAGGTTGGTTGAGCATGTAGGTTTGTTTTTGTTTTGCTTAATACCAGCTTAGTTGATACTTTTTTGCAATATCTACTATATTGCAAAAAAGTTCATAAATAATATTTAGGTATTTCACGCTTTATTTTCAGCTACCTATTATATTTAATCAGCTGGTTATATTAGTTCTTACGTAAGTAGGTAGGTACTTAAGTACCTATAGGTACCTACATCATAAAGAAGTTTCTTTAGTATCTTACCTAAACGTAATTCAATGTTTAAAAAAACTTTAGTACCTACTAACTTCTTACCTACCTAAACATAAACATAGCCATACATAAACTACCTACCTACCTATGTGTAGGTACTTTATTTTTATTTTTTAACGAAGTATTACTAATAAATTATTTTTATGCCAATAAAAAAACATATTATTTATTTCAAAACTCTTTTAAGATAGGTGTAGAAATGGTTTTCATTTTCAACCATTTTCTTTATCGTATGAAATCGTCTATCTACATTCAAAAGTTTTCTACGAAAGATAGTTTTCTTTCGAAAGTTGGCGAAACGTTTCAGAGTTCGTTCACCTTTCACCCAGTTCGGCCAAAAGCAAGTGCGGCCATGACACCACGCGCTCAACAAGTGGCCACGCGCGGTTCTTTCATTCTGCCAACCAATACATGGCACGGCTAAAAAGAAGAAACATTCTACCTGTCACATAATGAAAATATAAATGGCTGCTGATTTTCGGATGTAGCTTTATTTCTAATTTTGTCAAACTAAGCTATTGATTTGTAATTGAACATAAGTTAACAATATAGGTACTTACATGAATATATAATTGAACTTAACAATATAAAAAACAACTTACGCAGGTAATTTTTGATACATTTCATGATATTTAAAAACGTAAGAATAAAAAAGGCAGGTTACAATTGGCTCTGGCTAGACTTGCCGCTCTTTAGACTGCTATAATGACTACCTATTAACTTATGTCCAGCTCTGGACGTTTCACGGATGATGATAATGATGCGAACAATATTGCGTCACGTATTACAAAGTTAATAATTATAAGATTTTATATGTTTGAAATAAGCTATTGCAAATTCTTTGTTGTAGTTATAAGGAAGTCCAGTTGGGAAATACAAAACAGAAAAAAGCTACACTAAGCAAATCATTGGTAACACAGCACCTACTTGAAGCAAATAAAAAATCAAATAATTTGGTGTGAAACTTCAAGGGTTTTCCGAACACTACGCTTACGTTCGGAAAACTCTTTGGAAAATACTTAAACCTTTTTAAAGGAGGTTTTTTTATCCTTTGGTGATAGCGATAGTGAACAAGAAATTTTTTTATTTTTAGGCTCTGCAAACCTTTAACAACGCGGAGGTACTCTTACCTACGCCTACGGAAACACAAACATCATCCTAAACCAAAATGTTTATTAAAAATTTATGACTGTAAAAACGACTAAGGGCATTTTGTAGTGGGGGCTGAAATGTTTCCATGCAAAAATGAATGTGGAAGATAAAGAGTTTTAATTCTAAGTCAATGACATTCAGAGCACAGCACGAACTTCAAACCGAAGCGAAGTACCCATTCAGAAGACAACACAGTCTGAATTTTTTGACTTCAGAAAATACTTGAATGGGTTTCAACACATGAACACTTACGTCACGTCCCGCCGTCAATAAACCTTATCGGTCCAATCTACTCTTGCCCAGCATGTTAAAAAACTAACTGTCATACCAAAATACCCGCAAAATGAAGGTAGGTCGCCAAACGGTATCGACAATGAACTCCAAAACTAGGACAACGACCGCACATTGCCATTTAACTCGTGAAAAAAAAAGAATCGGCATCGCGAGTACCAGGGTGTAATGAATAGAGAAAGGTGGATTTTTGGTTGTATTGATTGCAGGTGTGTGCGTTCTTACACACAGATGAAGGTGAGAGGCGTAGAAAGCTATGTGCGGTTTTGTTTACTTTTGTATCGTAGTGAAACCAATTGATAAATCGTCAAATAGCTATTAAAAGTAGGTGAGGTAGAAGATTCATAATCTATCTGTCTGTGGCAGCCAGAAAACTTATAGGTCGAAACTTTTATGTACTTAATATGTCGAATAAATATAACTTTTTGAGAACATTATGTACCTCCTTCATGCAAAAACTTCGTTTATCTACATAATTTTTAGTATGACTTTTATAATGGCGACGCTGGGTTGTTGGTTGCCACCATTTTCCACAAGCCAGACAGCGCATAATTATTGTCTGCTCCATAGAGGTTTCAATTATTGAAACCTCTATGGTTCGTGATACAAAGAGTTCCTACTAGGCGGATAATATAATACTAACCTCTTTCTACGCGGCTGACTTCACTGTGGTCGTATTCTGTAGGTAGGTGATATTAATTATTTTATGACAGGAAAAGGTTTTTAAATTACTCGATTTGGTTATAATTAAGCTGTCCGAATGTGAAAGGTTGATTATAGCCGGCGAAAGCCGCGGAACCACACCAACGGCAATCAATGAGGACGGGAAATCCGCCTCTGAAATTCAGGTTTTAAGCTTTCAAGATGCCATTTGACATTTTAATATTAAAACTAGCTTATACCCGCGGCTTCTTTATGTATACAATAGCTTATGTGCCCAAGTTACAATCTACGAGTAGGAATCTTAGTTTTATCCTAATCCTAATTTTATCAAGAATTTTATGATGCTTTTGTTTACAGCTTGTTAACAAACAAACAGTCTAACTTTCCAATTTATAATATTATTATGGAAATGGAATTATTTATATGAATTCAAAATGGTTCTTGTAATTGAAATTGAAAAGCTTGTTTAAATTAATTTGATTAAAGTTACTTAGAGATTTTATTAAAAACAATAAAACAGAATAGGATAGAATACTTATATCTTTATGTACAACTTATAAAATAAAACACAAAATAACAATTTAAACATAGTAAGAGTACTTATTGGTACAATGGGTGGCCATATCGCTTGAGAGAGATCTCTTCCTGGCAACCATTGGATGGAAGGGAATGTGTGAACTAGAGTACATTAGACATAAATATAATATACTTAAACATTAAATATATACTTAATCAATACTTAATAACAATTCAATAATAATTTGAACAATAACAAGTAACGATAAAAATGTTATGTCAATCAATATAATGGATTAATGTCAAATAAATACTGATATAGACTTTCTCGCGTCCATTGTAGCGTGAAAATAGATAATTTGTTTATGCCTCGTATACACGTAGGTGCACAATATACATAAGCAATTATTCCGGCATGGTAAACAGGTGGGTGAGATGTTTATCATTGCTTATTATAGGTGCTCGTTCACCACTCAAAGATGTAAGATGTCAAAGGCAAATTTAAAAAAAAATGCTAATCGATTTTAGATGACTTAGTACTGTTTACTATTGTAATTAATTATCAATTTTAATTCATATTTAAATTGAATTTCCAGTTTATTTCCATTCGTGATATTTTCAAATTAAATCATTATGTTTAATAAAAAAATCTGTGAAATATTGTTTTATCAATAAACCTTTTTTTGTATTTGTTTTTGACCCGAGTGCATAAACACCTATTCGCCTAACTTGGATTTGTATTTGACCCGAGTGCATAAACACCTATTCGCCTAACTTGGATTTGTATTTGACCCGAGTGCATAAACACCTATTCGCCTAACTTGGATTAGTATGTTCTGTCTCCCTTATTGTATAGTCTTCTAAATCAGGTCCAGTAGGATGGGTGACCGCGAAGGCATTATCACCATCTTCCACGCTGCAGAGGGCACTTTAAACTGTTGGTACTGTTGTTACGCCATGACGAAAGACTTCGCTTACTCATACGAAAGTAGTACGTCATTTTAAGCCATCACAAAAACGATCCATTTAATTTATCTGCTCGGTAGCCAAACAAGGTACAAATAAACGAAAACTGTATAATATTCTTTAAAGTATCGTACGGAAAGTATAGCTTGCGTTGGACGAATGCATACATTCGTTGTGCATGCGTTCAGTCCGATGGCCGTTCAATAGATGCACCCGGATGGTATAGAAAACAAAACTGCACATTGCATGAATAGTTTTAGGATACATTAGTCAGTGGCACAAACTTATCAGTAGACGCAGCTAAAATGAATGAATGAATGAATGTATGAATCGTTTATTTGGCACACACAGAAAACATCATAACTAAAACAACTTAAAAACGATTTGAAAATAGGTATACAAACCAGCTATTAATAGGATAAGTAAAGCACCTACCTTAAAGAGCATAAATGTGAGTGCCAAAAAGGCGTCCAGCTCAGCATGTGATGGAAGGAACCAAGAACAGAATAGAATAGAATAGAAAACATTTATTCACTCCACCACTCAAAATACAGAAGAAAAAATAACAAATAGGAAGTTAACAATAGAACGATTACAAAAATAAACAATATATGAATTTCCTAGTATCTAGGTACATGATTGTGGTGGTGAAATGGTAAGCAAGTAATGCTTACACTCAACGCTGATTTTCAGCTGTTACCTAGGTTTAGGAGAGTAGTGCAACGATAACAGAACAATTAAAATAAGATAGATAGGTAAATATGTACACAGAACAAAATAAGTAAAAGTTATGATTTGGTACATTAGTAAAATTAATTAATCTTACTTAATATTATAAACGCGAAAGTTTGTATGTACCTATGTTTGTTACTCTTTCACGCAAAAACTACTGAATGGATTTTAATGAAACTTTACAATAAAATAGCTTATACATCAGAATAACACATAGGCTATTGTGAATTGTCCAAAATATAACGATAAGTGTCAAGTAAGCAGGAAAAAAATCTGACATCTGCAAGCCATTCTGGCGTCCGCTGCAAAAACCGTTACAATTACACGAAGTACTAATCCTGCGCAGACGAAGTCGCGGCCATCAGCTAATAGGTATATCATAAAAATAAAAATGCGTGCTATTTTACTTAACATATGAGAAAGGATAGATGTGCACGAAGGATGTTATGATATCTAATCATATGATCAGATTAGGGTATGATTTCTACATAACACGACCGCGTAAAATTCATGAACACAAGGCACAAGGGTTCTCATGAAAAAACGAATGAATGTATCTATTCAAAATAATGTTATTTGATCTTTTGAATAAAAAACTATGCTTGTATAGGTATCATTTTCAAGTTTGCGTACTCCGCTATGTTATTTATTTACGCTCAAAGTTGTAGTAAATTCAGTGTTGAAATGTGTTTGTTTTAGGCTTGTGTTAACGATTCTGTAGCGATACAAGCATAGATTATAACGAGACAAGTTGAAATCACTCTTAGTTTTGGTTTTCTAACATCAGACGATGGAGTGATCATTCTTCGACGTTTGTATGGAAAGATTATCGACTAGTTAGGTTTTAATACAAGCGTCTCATATAGTAGAGCCGAGATTATTTAAGTAAAGTAAGTAGGTAGGTACTTATATATATTTATAGTTATATGATTATGTATTGTTATACGATACTTAAATACTTCTATGGAGACTAGGGTTAAGCGAAAAACAAATGTGTAGTTACACATATCTCGCCATCATATTAACCGCTTTCTTGTGGTTTCAAATAGAAACTGATCAAAAATGATTGCAACTGAAATACGCAATAGACCCACCGATCCTTATGGATTGTTGAGGGTAGTCAGAGCTAGATCTAAGTGTTCATTTTGCTGTAACCGTAATGCTTGAAGCTTTTAAAACTAGCCTAGATGCCTAGAATGGCATATCTGCCTATGGCTATGATAAAATAATAGTTATATAGGTTTATAATACTCATCATTATCCACAAAAAACTTCGCGAGGCTGTATATAACAATTATAGTTAAGTTAAAATAACAAGTGTAGAATCGAAAGATAATGACATTATTGTCATGATTTGAATCCATATCCAACTAAAAATAACAAAATTTGTTAAATTTGTAAGCCTTGTACTGTGGATTTGAACTGTATCTGTTTCTATACTAATATTATAAAGAGGAAAGATTAGATTGTATGTTTGTTTGTATTGAATAGGCTCCGAAACTAATAGACCGATTTAAAAAAATATTTTACCGTTGGAAAGCTATATTATCCCCGGGTGACATAGGCTACTTTTTATCCCGGGAAAATTGGTTTGTCTCAGGAAAAACCTTCAACGCAGGCGAAGCAGCGCGGACAGCTAGTTTCACTATAAAATTAAAACTCTGCATCAGTGCGAAGCCGAGGCGGGTCGCTAGTACTTAATTACTTAGCAGTTTTCAGCTTGTTTTAATAAAAAATAATACATTAGCCACTCATTAACCTACTTAAATAACGATGATGTTTCCATTTCAAAGCACCATCCAAAGCAATGAAAACGCCGTGAAATCGGTACTACGTGTTCGACACGCCTTTATTCAACGTAATTTACATACGTAATCGCTGTACATATACACAGACAATACAAACTTGCATGATGTTCACCTCTTGTCATGCTATGTTTGCCTGGTACTTCGTGACGATTGTTGTAACATTGAAAAAAAAAACAAGGACGTCAGTTTTAAAATTATTTTTGCAAATGGCGGTTTGGTAATTTTTTTTAAGAGTATTCAAATTTATGTTAGTAGGTAATTATTATTTATTTATTTATGGTTTTGTTGCTTTGCAATATTTTATGGTAAGCATTCTGATTTAAATTCATTGAAAAAGAGTTCAAATGACGTCAGATGAATTCGAATATGACATCCGGTATCTATGATTTTTATGTAAATGCTGTCTGCTGTGTGCTGGACAATGAAATTGAATTGTTGCTAGGCGGGATCCCTTCTCCATGGTGATCTATTACCAATAAAGTACTATTACAGACACTCGTTTCTATTCTTAAGTATCGTAAAAGCAAGTATGTATACTTAGTATGTATTTATTATCATATCAAACTGTATCTACTTATCTTTATGATAATGATATTGCGTTCATACGCGTCAACTTCATTAAACTCATTACCTTACACTCATAGTCTCCTAGTACATTATGTACGTTAATTAAATTAATTAATTACGAGATAAATAGTATTGACTTATAATTTAAAAGATTAGATATCTTAAATACTTTCAATTGGCTATTAATATAACAGATAAAGTCGTCAGAATTTAAATAATTCTAGCTATGTTACTTACTAACGTACCTACTTGCTTATTTTGTTTATTTTTTGTTTTTGCCATAAGCAAGAACAATCTTTGAACCGCACCCCCTGTCGTCTATTTAACAGAATAAGGGAGTTTTATCTCTCTGCTTTCAAACAGAACCACTGCACTAAGTGGTCCCATATCCATAGTATCATTAGGCAATCTTATGCTATAAAGTTGTCTTGACACCGCGTGCCGAAGACAGTTATACAACCTCATTTGGATCAACCTCCTTGGATTACTTGTATTACTTCACCAGCGTATCTTGAGCCTTCTCTCCGAGTATTTTGTCGGTTCGTGCGTTGGGAGTATTTTGGGAACCTATTGCTTTATAAATACAATGATGTTATTTATTTTTTCGGTAATTTGGACTGACTGTCAACGCCTTAACCGTAGATTAATTACACCCAGTAATTTCACTGCCGAAACCAGCACACAGTAATGCTTCCACATTACTGCTTGGAGGCAGACTATCTGGCACTGGTGCTGGTACCCAACTAGAACTATTACTGAAGAGTCCTACCACCAAAAACTAGCGTGGTCATAAACCAAGTTCGTAAGCACATAAAGCTCTAACTAAACTGGCCAGCAGTAAGATACAAATACCCCGAGATCGGTAACGGTTCGCGATGATATTAGCAAAGCCTTCTGACCCAGTTTGGGTACCGTTAACGGACGTCGAACCTGCGCCCTAGCTGATAGAATTTATGTCATCGGTTTACGGTTGGGATAGGTCAAAATGGCATTTGTAGCAAAGAGATGAGTTTTTTTGTTTTTATGGATCATTCAAAGACATTATGCATCATTCGATTTGAAAATAGAATAACTCTTTATAAACGAATAACGTTTTTTGAATGCTACGAATCCATAGACAAACAGTATATCAAACAAAAATGTATTTAGGGGTCCATGGTACTATCACGAGCCTTTATTTTAATAGTCAGGATGGAGATGAAATTACGTAATTTTCCTTGCGAGTAAGCCAAGACCTTTAGAATTAGTATAAAGGTCTTTGGTTTTATTTTTGAAACTTGAGGCACATTCCGATTCATATCTCAGTCACTTTATTTTAAATTTGGAACACCATCATTAAAAAATCTTTTTAAATTGTGTAAAAAGGAGGTGGGTAACATTGTTGCGATCTTTATGCTTGCTCGTAAACAGAGGTTTATATCGAAAGTTCTCTAACAAATAATGCATGAGAAGTACCTTAGCAAGTTACAGTCACAAGTACGTTATGTACCAGTATTTTCAACATCACAAACGAACACACAGTGACACATTGTGAAAGCTAATGTTTTGCAAAACCATATTTGATATAAATTAAGTATCATTATCATGCCACAATGACTAAAAGTTGTTATTCCGTGACTCACATGAAAAGACACCGTTATAGGACCTACATTCAAACGGTAATATTGCTTTATTTTTACATAATCGAAAAAGGTTTTTTGGCATGCAGGTTTTATAGGTCAAGTGAGTAGGATGCAGGTCCCGTTATGTAACGAGGTAAATTCAACGAAATTCGATGCAATAAAATCAAAAGATCTTGTGGACTCTTCGTGAAGATAATAAGTATCTACTAGTTGTTGCCTTTTGCTTCATCCGTGTGGTACCTCATTAATATGCAATTTCAGACCACATTGCATGAGAGCACTAGGATGTCAACCAATCGAGATAAATGGTGAGATAGCGTGAGGTTAGCAACATCGGTCAGCATTAAAACATTAAAAATACTTTTTAACATCTACGACTTCTAGAGAGCGTTACGGTTAAGAAGAAGATAATCCATTCCAAATCTAAATCAGTTTCGCTTGCTAATAATCGATAAATAATCGAATATTAATCGATCGAATTATTCTACTCCTTGAAACCTATTTATTCCCATACAACGGTTATCGTTATATTTCCATCATCATTCAGCTGCGATATTTCGATTATTACCCAAAAACCTATTGTGTTTCAAAGACCAATGTAAGAAAATATTCGATCGATCGTTGGCGACATCATTAACGTAGCCTTAGCTCAATGCTTGTTTATTAGCAAAATACGAAAACAGGTCGTCAAATTGTTTTCAGGTTCCAATCGAGTGTCAATTTGAATTGTTTTTTTGACATATTACTAAGTAACATTGCAATTACAAATAAAAATAATACATAATAATAATAGGCCCGGACGTTTCACACAGCATCACCTAGCCCAAAAGTAAGCAGAGCGTGTGTTGTGACTTATGTTATGTATGACTGATATGTATAACACATTTATTTATTTATTTAATCAGCACGGTTAAGCACCAGTTACACAAATTAATAATAACAATTAACAACAAAAAGAAAGCAAACAAAATATAAAAATATGAAATAGCAATATGTAGATATTATTATAATGTATAAATAGTAATCATTATTGAATACAATTTTGCATGTTCATGCATCAGTCTCACAAAATCTCAGGCATATCAACATAATATCACAGTCCGAGTTTTGGGCAAGTAGTCTATTGAGCGCGGTGAGGGTGCGAGGGAGTGGAGAATTGGCGCGAGCAACTGTTCGACTAAAAGGCACAGAGAAATGTTTATGACTTCTATTTCCAGGAAGATGGAGACGAACGAGGATTTTGTGCAAGTCAGGAGCGTTAATCGTACCACGGAGCGCCTTGCATGCCGTTGCAATCTGATCATACGCTCTTCTGGTACATACGTCTTTTGTACATACGTATTATACATAGAAACACCCAGACCAGAGACAAATACTTGCGGATCATACAAACATTAGTCTAGCGGCGGGAATCGAACCAACAACCTTCTGCGTCTTAGCCGGACCTTGGTCCACTTCGCCACAGAGGTCGTAGAGTTATTGAATTAGTTTTGGATGGATCGTCGATATCCTGTAACCCTGTATCTATATCCTTGTATCCCTGATGGGAGATGGGAGATGGGAGATGGGAGATGGGAGATGGGAGATGGGAGATGGGAGATGGGAGATGGGAGATGGGAGACGGGAGACGGGAGACGGGAGACGGGAGATGGGAGATGGGAGATGGGAGATGGGAGATGGGAGATGGGAGATGGGAGATGGGAGATGGGAGATGGGAGATGGGAGATGGGAGATGGGAGACCACTGCTACTCTGTGACGATAGTTTATCAAAACAATCACTTGACATTGGAAATATGGATGCCGTTTTAGGAAGAAGATGAAGCAGAGAGTCAGTTAAATTGTCTTTTTATTATTTTATGTCGTCTTGCGAAACATTGCACTCCTATATTATTTATTTTTCTCGAGTTATTTCCGGTTTGATTAGCAATTTTGGCGTTTTTATTTAAATAGAGTTATTGACTCGGGTGTGAATAATTGGAATAAAAGCTTTGTGTATCTTTGTCCGTAGTTATTCTATATGAAAGGCAACATTTTATATAAAATAACAAATGACGAACGATACGACTTTGTTTACAATAAACAATATAAACACTTGACACTGGCAAAATTTACATTATTATGACACATGCCATTAACGAAGAAAAAGAGTGTCAGTTGTTTAATAGAATTGCGCTTTTGACCTCCTGCCTCCTGGGAGATCCTAGTCTCAAGCTACAGTGATGGGACCCGGGACAGCTTTCATCCGATATCTTTCTTCATCATAGGGCCGTTCACACGTCGCTATAATGTACGTGTTGGTAAGTACAGACAGCGAGTTATGTTGCGTCAAGTCGAAACTGTCGCTGTAACACATCAGTTACTTCTAAACCTAACTTACGCTACTGTACGTGGATAAAGGATTAGTATAGTTATAAGTAGATAACGGTGTCTGCCTTTTGGGTACTTTACCTACGGTCCGTTTACCTGAACTTTATCTGAAATCTATTTTCTATCCAATGACGGATTTACCAGCAGGCTGAGTAGGCTTCAGCGTAGGGCGGCAGATTTTAGAGGCGGCAATTTTAGGGCACGTATTATTAATGTGATGTGTAACAATCTTTTCTCTGTGAATATCTTTTCTCTGTAATCTCTCTTTCCCTGCAATATGTGGGAGTGATTTCCTGAAAAGGGACAAAGTGTGTAACAGGGAGCTTTTTGATTTGACCATTGAGCGCGCGCAGTATTTGATTTGAACAATGAGCGCGCGCGGTGGTATAGTTTGCCGTCAGATGGTACCAACCCAACAGACAGTTTTAAGATGTCTTTCAGAAATAAGTCTACAAGAAATATTGACTTATCCTTCTTCCGTTTCATCGTATATTCAATGATGCCACAAAATTCTATAATTTTATGGCAAAACACCCATTTTGCCCCATAGACTTATATCTGCAAGACATTAGAAAAAGTCTTAACGAAATCAAAATGATTTCTTTCAAAAAAAAATATTTGAAAAAACTTAACGCCAAAAAGTCCGCCGAATATGAAATCTTGGACAAAAAAAATTTTGGAAAATTGTAGAGGGCGGCAAAAAATTACTTAGAAAATCTGTAAATCCCTGGTTTCTATCAATATTACTATTATTAATTTTCAAAAATAGAACCGTAGTTTTTAATACCTTAGTATTATCATATCAAGGGTAGTTTGTACATTGTTTATTCTAGTTATAATTCTGTAAATGAAAGATTTATCAATAATTCAAAAATGTCTTTATACTTATCTATCTAATACAATTAAACGAGCAATTCTTGTATATATGTACATATAATATATAATCTGAATCTCGGAAACGGCTCCAATGATTTTCATTAAATTTAGTATGGGGGTTTCGTGGGCGATAAATCGATCTAGCTAGGTTTCATTTTTAGAAAACGTCGTTTTATCCGTATTTATACCGAACAAAGCGCAGTTATCCTGGTTCTACTTACTAATATGTCTGTTTGATACATTCTTATCTTGTCACTAGTTATGTCAAACCAAGCAGTATGGTGGGAGGATAAAAGTGCGCCTCAGAGGTTCCTTTCGTGCACTTGGCACATGTTTTCGAACTTGCCGGTTTCCTCACAATGTTTTCCATCACCGTTTGAGAGAACTGGTTTTATGTTACTGGTATGTTACCTCTTCACGGCTAAACGGCTGAATGGACTTTCATAAACTTTGGTAAGGAGATATATTGGGTCTTTGGAAATGTCATTTGATGTGATTCTTCGTATGTCATTTCATGAAGTAAGTAACATATCTCTGCTAATTTAATATTTTTTACTCGTTTTATTGCATGTTTTATTCAGTAATCTTAGCGGAATTTTAATAAATAAATTGTTACTACATAGACCAAGTAAGGACAGTTGAATTATACGTGTATTATGGTGCAACAGACTGCCATTCCGTGATGAATTTTAGAATTGACAATTGATCGACTAAGACTTTATTAACAAACAAATTGACTATAAACAAAAATAAACACTTGTCACTGGCAAAATTGACATTATTATGTCACATGCCATTAACGAAGAAGAAGAAGACATTTGATGTTTGACATTTGATTTGATGCTCACGCATCAGCTTGTAATTTATAATAATAATATAATAATATTAATCCCAGACATTTCACACATCATCTGGCCCCAAAGTAAGCAGAGCTTGTGTTATGGGTACCACATGACTGATATACTACTTATATACTTTTTTTATTCTTGTAAATACATACATATCATACATAGAAACACCTAGATCATATCATCAGATCATATAAATATTTGTCCTGCGGCGGGAATCGAACCCGCAACCTTCTGCGTCTCAGCCGAACTTTAGCCCACTGCGCCACAGAGGTCGTTATTTATGTTTTGTTTGTGACAAAAAAGGTTCTATCGGTGTCCTCTACAACACTATAAAGGTAAGCTCCGTCCTGTCTGCAACTCCTCGTAATTAGTTTAAAAGAAATATCGCTGGCTATGTCTGGATCCGGGAACATTTCACATAACTAGATAATATACACCCTGGAGTCAAAGACTATGGAAGTGGTCATAAAATAAACAGCGTAGAACTTTCACGAAGCTTAGTGAGCACGAAATTACAAACGATGCGATGTATGTAGGTATAATATGCATATCTAAACAAGAAAAAAAATGGTTGTCTGTAAAGTGTTTACGTAATAATGTCTTAGGAAAACATCCGATAATGACTCTCTATCGCTTGTTCCGCGCTCTCACTTGCACGCTCGGCTCCTGAGCCGTTCCTCCTGAGGAACGTGACACTTTTTCGTGAGTGCAGCCGGCGTTCATCGATTTATAAGACATTATCACTTCAAAAAATTGTGTAATTAGTAAATTAGTCCTTAGTGTATCAGACAAACTCTGCTTTGGGGCTAGAAGATGAAATGTAATGTCCGGCAGGATGATTATTAAGTTACATTCGATGTTAAGCAACCTTGTGCGTAGTCAGTACCTGGATGGGTGACCACAGTGACATTTTCTTTTCACCTGAGCGCTTCCGTGCTACCGCGGCCGACAGCTCAACGTGAGTTGAGCTTAACTTTGACATTAGAGTAGGCTTGAAGAAAAATATTAATTTACAGAAATTTAGCTACAGAATATTAAACGATAATATAAGGACATGTAAAACAGTTAAATTAATTATTTATGTGTAACATATTTCTTCTCACTTTCCTGCTGCAATCTGTGGAAGTGATTTCGTGAAAAATTACAGAAGAGTGTAACAGGATGCCCAGGAAGCACACGCTGTTTTATTTGACCAATGACCACGCGGTGGTAGAATTGGCCGTCAGATATTACCAACCCATTTTCATCGACATCGAGCATGTGACATTACTGGGCGAATAGACAATATAAATGTCTTAGGGTAGGCAATACGTGTTTGTTACCTCTGATATTGCTATCGCCCAATGCCTATAGGTTACTATCATCATCATCATCTTCATTGGCCTTGGTACATCTTTTGAAGATGATTTAGGTGGGGTCAGTCAAGTTACAGAACAGTTATTTGTAATTGAACACTTTCGTTGATGACTAAAGAGGCATATGCGAGAGTGGCAGCCACGACCACATTTACTACAAATAAAAGACCCTGGAGATGTTACAGGATTTGCGGCGCGTTGATGACGTTTAACTCGTTTATGGTTAAGGTTACTATAACTACTGATATTTGTATAGTATTATTTTTCACTGTATTTATACTCATAGTGGTGGATTGAAAAATACTTTTTCATTCTTTCTTTATCATCAAGTTGGGCATATGCTTGTACGACAGTTGTATAAAGCTACGCATACTGTTAAAGTTTTTAGTTATAAATGTCTCATTTTTTGTATCAGTGTATTCTGAATTTAATTTTCCTTATATTATAAAAATGTCTATTAATTTCTATATAATAAGTGTTATAAACTAGTGAAAACTTCGTTGGATTAAGGAATTCAACATTATAAGTTAAATAAAATAACTAGAAACCCGCCCGGCTTCCCACGGGTGAATTATACACTTAAACATTCCTCATGGACCACTCCGTCTATTCGTGAAAATCGTATGAAGATCCGTTCGGTAGTTATTGATTTTAAGTCGTTTAGACAGTTTTTTTTTTGTTTTATAATATGTACTGATAGCATTTATACATTAACATATATATACAAATCAGTCACCGTGCTTTAGTCAAGCAAAAACTCGAAAATAATTACGTTTTAAAAAATAAAAATAAAACCGACTTTGAATGAAATTAGAGCACATATTAATTACCACTATTTTTGAAGTCGGTTACAAAGTTTATATTTTACTCGTTTTGATACTTTATTATATTTAGAAACTAGCGACCCGCCCCGGCTCCGCACGGGTGCAATGCTGATACTAAATATACTACATAATGTGTAATGTGATTAGAAACCTCTAAAATCATTAGTGTTCCCTACTATATTATGCACTAGCTGACCCGGCCACGCGTTGCTGTAGCTTAGTAGTTCTAATACATTGAACCAATATACCCTAACCTCTAAAATGATCAGTGTTTCTCTACTATATTATTCTTGTATTATACATATAAACCGTCCTCTTGAATCACTCTATCTATTAAAAAAAACCAAAATCAAAATCAAAATCCGTTGCGTAGTTTTAAAGATCTAAGCATACATAGGGACAAACAGAATGCGGGAGGCGACTTTGTTTTATACTATGTAGTCATGGAGATTTTGTTGGATTAAGTAGTGTTATATAATTATTTAGTGTAGTGTTTTTGCATTTGAGCTACATCAGTGATGTTGTCTCTGGTTCGCGGGTAGCGGAGGGAACAGTCACGTGCGAGCTACAGACGTGTGCGGACGTGTTAACCCTGGTTACTGGCGACGTAACGAACCAATATTATATCTCCCTGTACATTTAGTAATGTAATGTAGTACTGTTCGTTCCCTAAATAAAATATAAAACCTTTGTCTCAGATTTGTGCATAGGACATTGATGCTCGGTTAGTATTGCAATTATTAACGTCACAGACGTACTTTACGTGAGTTTCCTGATAGGTTTTGTCACATCCAGTGTCGTTAGCTCATGGTAATAAGGCCTGATGTCCGTTACCTCACCATCCGAGTATTCCGAGTTCCTAGAGAGGCCGTATCAGGGCGTAACTGTACGAGACCAGTCGCAAATGTGGGTCGCCCGTTACCGATACCTTATAGCTAGGCCTAAACATCGTGGGACGGAGGCTGTGAAGTCTTTATATCCAACTGCAGCATTCGTTATTAATAACAAGCCTTTGCCTGCGGCATCGTACGCAGTACCTACTTAAAAAGTAGCCTATGTCCTTCCCAAAGATCCAATCTATCTTGAGAGCACTTGTGTTCTAGTGGGGCCTTCTGATCCTATGCTCGTGGGTTAGAATTCAGTGCACCAAACATTATATATAATATAGAAAGCGTTATATAAATTTTATGTGCATGTGTTTATAATTAAACTCCTTCTAAACGACAGGACCGATTTTGATGAAATTTTTGTGTGTGGATTCAAGTGGATTCGAGAATGGTTTAAATTTACAATTAGATAAATATTTTTTTATATATTTTTTATGAAGTCGCGAACTAGCTAGTATAATATAAATAACTTATATTGTTGATAGGAATGCATGGTATCATGTTGCTAGGTACCTTGTATAAGTTTTATATTTCGTGAGTGATAGAATACTTATATATTTTTAAATACATACTTATCATACTAACACCCAGACAGAACAAAAATCTATATTCTTCCAAAGCATTGTCTATTTAAGACGATTGGTTTTCAGAATCAACGCGCTGGACCTAAATAATAATATTATAAATTGAAATTATACATAAATGCACAGAATAAAATACAACCATATAAAATAGATGTGAAACCGTGGAGCTATTCCATGACCGTTTAAAACGCTAATACGTCTATAGATAGCTCAACTGATCCAGATCACTAACACAGGGCAACGTCTCCAATACACTAAAATATTATATACTAGATGACCCAGTGAACTTCGTATTACTTAAAAACCACCCCTGCATTGAGAACCAAACAAAAATACATTTAAATCGGTCGAGTCATTTTCGAGTTTTTGCGAGATTAACAAACGTCATTAGATTTTTTTTTGTAACAATAATAACGGACATTTCACACAGCATCATCTGGCACCAAAGTAAGCAGAGCTTGTGTTATGGGAACCACATGACTTATATACCACATATATACCTTTTTTTGTAAATACAACATGATTAAGTATTAATTTGAAAGTGTCTCTGTTTATTTTCCATTTCCACGGCTTAACGGCTGAATGGATTTTGAAGAAATTTGGTACAGAGATAGTTTTTATCTCAGGAAAAGATATAGGCTACTTTTTTAACTGACTGTCTGCGCCTACACAGGGGTTCCTCTCGGAATTGATGTAGTTTCTGCTGCAGTGGTCAGCACTACGCGGAACTGCTTTCCTTATGCAAGTTTGAGGATATATTAATAAACGGTTTTTCCAAAACAATCTTGTATATTCTTTCTTTTACACTTTACTCTCATTGACACACTGTCACTCTATTTTTCACAATAGACATTAAACATTATTGAATAATATAAAAGAAGGTTGTAGTCTACTCAATAGATTGTATTGAGTAGACAACAGGAATAACTAAAAAAAAATTACAGAGTTTCGATGTGCGTAAGTTCGTAGCGGTTAACGATCTGTCTGTGTGACATTAGCTGTCACAAAGCATTGTTCGCATACGCGCTATGGAAACGCGACACCGACTTCAAAAAAGGAGGAGGTTGTCAATTCGGTTGTATTTTTTTATATTCAATGAAGTTGGTTGTCTTTTAAGTTTTGTTCTAGAAGAAGAAGAAGAAGAAGCTAATGTTCAATACTAAATTATCGAGTTTAAAATGGATGGCGGCGGCATAAGATGCAGGCATATTGTGTGATGAATCATGAATCATGGTTCCCATTTTTATTCACGGAACTCTGTTATCTCTACCCACCTCTGTTCCTTGATTGTTGGAATAAACTGGTCATAATTGGAACCACAAACACAGTCTTGGTGAAACAGCTAGATTTCTCCACGTTTAGCGTCCAGGCGGCCGACCGCGGTAATTTTGAACGTCTGAACCAAAGCTAAACCAAGTCAAAACGTTATTTTTGACATATTTCGCGCTAATCACAATAACGGAAACAATTTAGCTTTAATTTATACATGGGATTAAACGTTGATCAAACGTTGCGGGATCGCGTTATATTTGACAATGAAAAAAAACATTATGTGAAAGGATATACTTTCCGATTGCGATGTTTTTTTAAATCAAAATAACGGGGAAAAGTATGTTATCCTAGTAAACGAAATTTCATATTTTGCTTTCTTGTGACTTTTCAGTGGTGTTTACGAATTTATAATAATTATATGGTAATAAAAATAATTGAATTGAGAACTTCCTCCTTTTTTTAAAGTCGGTTAAAAAGGTGATTAATATTAGACAGACTTAGTCAGATACGTAGTAGAGGTAAGTAGAGCGGTATATGTCGGATACGGACCTACAGCGCAGAAGCTGTCTACTACTAGCTTTATTAGGTACTAGTGGCTCTGTGAGCTGTAGACCTCGCGAATATGTATCGAAATGACTGAAATATAACTTTATTTACGTTTTTAACCCCCATATCTCCGCCATTTAAAAAAAAATCCAAAAAACGGAATCAACAAAAAAATTTTGTATAGTTATAGAACCTGCTCACATAATTTCATGAGAATAGGTTGAGAAATGCGACCTGTAGAGGAGAACATCCGGACAGACGCCAGCCGGACAGACAGACATACGAAATAATTTTTGATACACTCGTTCGCGCTTCGCGCTCGCTTGGTCAATGAGGCCAGTCAAGTGATTGTAAAGTGGACCAGCTGTTCTGACCGCCCTGTTCTTACTTTGTACGTATCCGTTTGATATCTTGAGGTCGGACAGTTACCCGTAATGTCTTGTTAGCTGAATCTGGGCCGACCGTTACGGAATCGAACCTGCTACCTATCTGTATGGACATAAGATGTAACGGTTTAATAAACATTATGTATTAATTTATTGCATGATTCTTGTGTTCAAATGTATAGAACTTTATGTACAAAAAAATTTTTATTTTAGAAAATACCTAATATAAACAAGTGTATAAATCAATACACATTACAAAACAAAGCCTCGTCTGTCTTTCTGTCTGTCTAAACGCGATAAACTGAAAAACGACTGAACGGATATCAGTAGTTTTTAAGTTTATCGCGCTAAATCACTTTAGGCAAGCCTATATTCATATTTTTATACATACATATATATAGAAACACGCAGACCCAGTAAATACCTATAAAAGTAACAAGTGGCTTTGTGAGCTGAAGACGTCGCAAACATTTTGCTAAATTACTGAAATATAACGTAAATATAATTTACGTGTTGAAATCGTTCATTCATTGAAATTCATTTATTTCAATGAATGAACGATTCATTTCATTTCATTTTGAAAAATTTCCAAAAACTCAATCGACAAAAAAATTGTATGTATGTATAGTTATAGAACCCGCTCACAAAATTTCTAGAGAATCGGTTGAGAAATGCGACCTGTAGAGGAGAACATCAGGACAAACATACGAAAGCATTTTTGCCTAAGATGAAACGAAGACACTCGCTCGCGCTTCGCGCTCGTTCGGTAATTTATTTGACGTGACGTGACGTGACGTCAAACTATTGTAGACAAGCTGGTGCCCGCGACTTTGTCTGCGCAGGATTAGTACTTCGTGTAATTCTAACGGGTTTTGCAGAGCACGCCAGAATAGCTCGCAGATGGCAGATTTTTTTCCTACTTTCTTAACACTTATCGTTATATATTGGACAATTCACACAATATCTTAATAAATTATAGCCTATGTGTTATTCTGATGTAAAAGCTATATTATTGTAAATCTAGTTAGTAGTTTTTTCGTGAATGAGTAACAAACATACATACAAACTTTCGCGTTTATAATATTATTATATACTAGCTGTACCCCGCCACGCTTCGCTGTGGTACAAAAAAAAAATAGATAAAAACAATCCTTGATGCGGATTATATATCATACTAAAATTTCAGCTCGATCGGTGCAGAACTTTTTGAGTTTTTGAAGCGTACACAAACCAACATAACATTTTTATATATATAGATATAGTAATGATAAGGTTAGGATACATCACATAATGTACTACATGTCTATAGTACTCATCATTACCCACAAAAAAGTCCGCGTTAAATATCTAAATAGTATATATATAACAACAATAACCGCATTATGTTCAATTCAGTCAATCAAAACACGGGTGGAAGTGCACCCGTGCGAAGCCGAGGTGGGTCGCTATATATCATCATAATCATCCACAAACTGACTTCACGCACTGCTGGGTATATGCCTCTTTAAGTTAGTACCATCCGCTGTTATCCTGTGTAAATCTTGTCCATACGCGACCTGCGACTTTTATTATGTGGCGACCTCTGGCGCAGTGGGCTATGGTTCGGCTGAGACACAGAAGGTTGCGGGTTTGATTCCCACCGCAGGATAAATATTTGTATGATCTGTAATTAATTAAATTAAGTTAAATGTTCGTCATTATTCATTTATTTGAAGATAGCCACTAGATAGCGGAACACGATTCTTTTAACGTGGTAACGTCTTATAAATCGATGAACGAAAAAGCATGACATATGGTCACGTTCCGCCTGAGCCGAGCGTGCAAACGAGAGCGCTAAACAAGCGATAGAGAGGCACGATCGGTTCATCAATGCTATCTTATGACGTTATCACGTAAAATTGTCGTCCGTAAACCGACTTTACAGACAACCATTTTTTTACATAAAAAAAATAATTTGCTGTAGGCACCGTCTTCATAAAAGATTTATTAATTATATTTTCTGTGGATATACGTATACTTTTTATAGAACACACGTCAGTGTGTCTACGATATCCGCCGTAAACCCACGGATATGCGGAAATGATTACTGTTCGTGATTTAGAGATCCGTCTGTCATTATTATATCTCGACCAGGATAATGACATCATAATTATCTATTTACTAGCTGGTGCCAGGATTAGTAGTTTGTGTAATTCTAACGGTTTTTGCAGCGCACGCCCGAATAGCTCGCAGATTTTTTTTCTACTTACATGACACTTATCATTATATTTTGGACAATTCACACTATATCTTTACAAATTATAGCCTATGTGTTATTCAGATGCGTAAGCTATATTATTGTAAAGTTTCATTAAAATCCAATTAGTCGTTTTTGCGTGAAAGAGACAAACATACATACAAACATTCGCGTTTATAATATTATAATATGTATGTATTTACAAAAAAGTATGTAAGTAGTATATCAGTCATGTGGTACTCATAACACAAGTTCTGCTAACTTTGGGGCCAGATGATGCTGTTTGAAATGTCCGGTATTATTATTATTATCATATTTCAAGAGTTTTGTTAAAAATATTGTAGTGTACGCGTAGTGTAGGGAATATTCAACAATATATGAAGTAACATAAGTAAATAAAATAAATCTATCTAGACCCAAATCTATCTATCTAGACTAAGCATAGCTTGTTTTCCGTGTCTGGATGCTTTATATTATTAGAATTATGTATTTTAAAACATATAAATATTCTATCAATCATCTGTTTGGGGCTAGGTGTTGTGTTCAATATCCTCCAATATAGATTATTATTATTATTGTTGTTTAAACATTTGTTTAACTCGTTGTAATGAAAACCCCTAAGGCCTATGACAAGTGCGCCCCAGTGTTGGACTGAACTTCACCAGGAAGTTCAGTTTGTAAAAATATTCACATTATTTTACACGTATTGAAAATAGCTGCTTTTTTGTTATGGCGACCTGTGGTAAAGAGATGACTGATAGAATACATATAGACAGAGCGAGCGCGAAGCGCGAACGAGTGTCTCCGTTTCAGCTTAGGCAAAAATGCTTTCGTATGTCTGTCTGTCCGGCCAGCGTCTGTCCGGATTCTCGTCTAAATGTCGCATTTCTTAACCGATTCTCGTGAAATTTTGTAATCAAGTTCTATAACTATATAGGTTTTTTTGTCGATTCAGTTTTTGTTTTTTTTTTGTGGTTGAAAATATAAAAAAAATCATCTCGTAAAGAAAGGAAAAAAAAATGGAAAAAAAGTCATTATCTTCTGCCCTTTTCCCACATTATGTGGGGTCGGCACATGTGTGTTCTTCCAATCTCCTCTATCAGCCGTCATCTCAACACTCACTCCTTTCTTAGTCATGTCATCCTCATGATATGTCATGATATATATATCAGTCATTTTTAAAAATGTTTGCGAGGTCACAGAACCACTAGTTATGATATTTTATAAAACCCAGTCATAAAACAAACACCTACATATGTTCATCATACAAATGATTGTCCTGGTAGGAAATCGAACCATCAACCTACAGCGCAGAAAGCTACTAGCAAGCTTACTGGCCAGTGCTCGTACTTAGTGCTTATGTATATATTATAAGTGTCTGTCTGTGCGTATAGCATAGCCAATTTCCCCCGGCTTCATCTGGGTCAAGCGACAAAAGGTTCGTTTATTATTTTGACAGCACTCTTTGAATAATAACTTCACAATAAAAACATTTGAATCACGTTAGTGTGCAACCCAGATATCTTGCACCAAACGTGCAGTTTCAAATTAGACTTTAAACGGTGAAGATAGAGGTTATATTAGGTTGTGTATTAGCTGTTAAGTTGCGGGTCATATTCAGACGACCGGTATGTAGGGCGACCGTTGCGGCTTCCTTCGATGGTGGCCTATTCTGAACGTTTAGGTAGACGTATACATTACATGATTTGTATCACGCAGTTTCGAGATCAGCGCGTCGAATGAGTTTCCTAGGAGACCTAGGAGACCTAGGTGTCCCAAGGTTAGGGAATAATGAGCTAGTATAGCGTCCCTTAATTACGGATTTTCTTGTACTTCGGTTTACAACCACCCAAATCTACCTAGTTTAGACGATTTATAGTGATCCTTGTGAATTTGGTTTGAATTTAATTGAAGGAAAGACAGCGTTCGTATCAAATGATTTAAAATATGTATGTAGAATGGTGGATTTTGGAGCCTAGATATAACAGAAGATAATTAATGATAAGAATAAGATAATGAATTTTGGCTTCTTCGATTATCTTAGTCTGTAAATTGTAGAAATATTTTTTTTAATTGTTTAAGATTTAAGAATTTATTTAAGATTTAATGTATGTCGTTATTACATAATATTAAATTTATAAAATAAAAAGGAAACAAATAAATCTTAATTTATTTTATTTAAAAAGGAACAACATCGATCGTTTTTAAATGAACCGATTACAAATTTGAAAAACAAAAAATGAAAAAAAAATCCAAATTATTTGTCGCACAACGAGGTTTATGTACTACATAATAAATATTAGTAGATCATGAAGAATCATAATATTAGTATTCCTAAGTAACGCAAAGGAATTTGTGAGGTTTCGAAAACTGTTTCAAAAACTGGTGATCAGATAAGTTTCAGAATAAGTATGCCTGCCTCGACCATCAATTATTTTGGGGTTTCATGCATGAACCCACGACACAACTGTTTGGATACCACTTATGATGCTTATTTTCTGTAAGACCCCGAATAAACCTAAGCGGAGTAGACTGTAATGGTATAACTTATTCTATGCCTTCTCCCTCGCACCTTATTATCATTGACAGGACATGAATGAAATTGGCTATTTGACTAGTTCCAACAAATAAATATAAATAACGCGCTCGCCACTGTAAGTAATCCTCGGGTATAAAAGAGAGAACCTTTTTGAACATTTTCTCAAAATAACTAAGTAACAAGAGATCTGAGGAGGTGTCTATCATACCCGAGGATTACCGTGGTATGCGTGTTGGCAGAGGCTTCTTCTAATAAAACTGGTTATAATTAATTTCAGGGTACTTGATGACATTTGACGTCCATTTTGGATTAAATTGTACAAGTTTGTGGTCTCATTATTAAAAATTTGGAACACCATCAATTGATTTAAAATTTTAAAATATGGGGGCTGAGCATGAATCTGTGATAACATTATGATCGCGTTTTAATTTAGGTTTTGGAATATCATAGCAGTAGATACATTAGTGCAGCTGCAGCTACTACTTTTCGCCTGTTCTTTGAGTACGTAGGTAAGTACGTAGGTAAACTTAATACTTAAACTCTGTGGCGCAGTCGGCGAAGCCACGGGGATGGAGAAATTTGCGGCAAAAAAATCTTTGTATGATATCTGCAAATATTTGTCTCGGGACTGTGTATTTTATATACATAGTATGTATATGTATTTACTAAATAAAAAAAATTTAGTTCATATATCAGTAATGTGGTTCCTATAACACAAGCTCTGCTTACTTTGAGGGTAGGTATAATGCTGTGTGAAATGTCCTGCATTATTTATTACTATTATTAATGTTCTTATGATACTATTGATATATTTCATACTAAGTTTTCGTTCGTTGTTTCTGGGCCTTTGTTTCTAGAATGAGTATCAAAAAGCGACAATCCAGGTCAAGCCTGCTTTTCCTGTCAAAGTTTTTTGAACTTTGTGAGTCAGTAAGTACTTATGAATATGATTTCATTCAAATTGTTTACGAGAGATTTTTCAGGTCGCTTTGGTTAGTATGTACCTACCTACTTCTACTTACTTCCTGTGAGCAGATTACGACTTTTTGACAGATTTTCAATGGAGGTGAACATTTCGATCGAGCGAGATGTTGGCACAAAACAATCGTAATTAGCCCTCTCGAGGACGAAAAGTATGTACGAGTAAGTTTTCTTATGTAAGTAAATAGGTAGGTCAGTACTTATTAAAATACCTACAGTGTTGGCCCTAGTATGTTCTCCACCAGTGGGATAATCGTAGGGTCAACAGGATAGGTTACACGATAGGTTAAACAGGTACTACATACTTTTGTCACATAGTTCGTGATTAAACGAAATTGTTTTTTTTTTTAAACGAAATCGTTCAGTTTTGTAAAAGTTTTGGTCTTTTGGTTGTGAGAGTCTGACTCGCTATTTCCCTGAAGAAAGCTACACTACAACACGTAGGTAAGTACTCTATGGAATTAGTAAAGTAACAAAACACTAAATCTTTTGATTTATGTAAGTATGTTATGTACAAATCCAAGCCTAAAAAAAACAACTAAAATACCACATAATTGAACCTCGACAAAAAGCCTTGAACGTGATTCACAGCGACCGGTCACTGTGTGTCGAGCCCGCTGTGACGTCACATTCGCTACGTCATCGCTACGTCACGTTGCAGAATAAACAGCAGTTAGTACACTGTCCATGCGGCTGGGGTCAACGAACGACCGCGAGTATATTTTGGCGCGCATAAAATCCACCATTTTATAAAATCGCGGCGGCATTGAGGCGAGTGATCGATTAAACCAATAAATAATGATTCAATCGATTGACTTCTCGATTGGATTCAAAATTGAAAATGTTTCGCTTATTAAATTCGTTCATCATAAATCATAGAGGTAAGCACGTAGGTATTTCAATAGATGGGTAGGTAATTTCTCAGTCTGAGGTATTGGACAAAATAAACGAAAACACAAAAAGTCTTGACAAAAACTGGTCTTAACTTATACAAGATATTATGACATCATAATAGGAGGACTGCAGATTTTTTATATTGTCCAAAATATTTGACCGGACGTCGAACCCGCCGGCGAATCTCGACCCTGACATTGGCACGTGACGACATCGTGACGAAACGTGATGAACCACGGACGGCACTGACTGCTGAAGTGAATCCCAATTAAACCTATTTTATAGGCGCGTCTTGTTCCATGCTCTGATTTACGACAAAACGTTCTGGGAATCTTTTGAAATTCGAATTCTTTATTTTTTAATTTATGCTAGCGAGAAAAAGCTTACATATTCTAAATAAGTAGGTAGGTATATAAACTTTTTACTATGCCAATTTTTTTGGTAATTTACGATACATTTACGATTGCGTGAGTCAGTGAACTTAAAATCGTTTAAACTGACTGCTAAATATAAAAAAAAACTACCAAGAGTTTTGATTTTTAGTCTGTTGTAGGACCTACATAAAACCGTACCGTGATTTTGTAAACCATAGCTAATAAAAATAAAGGACAATGGACAAAAATGGTCGAAACCAAACCAACTTTATTTTTAAACTTATAATAGGTAATTTTATAAAATGTGGTTATTTATAACTTTAAGGTTAATGTATGATATTACAAGACACTGGCACGTTTCTGTTACACAACGTTTATGCTTTCATTCACCTCAAGATAACGTGATATAGATCATGTTGTTATGGCGCGTGTCACTTGAATGTTAACGCATAGCAACGAATACTTTGTGTTCTTGCATCAAATAAAAGAAAATTATTACTACTTTCTTGTTATCCATTTCATTTAGGACGTTAACATAGCAACAATACTTTTTAACGACTTCAAAAAAGGTGGTTGTATTTTTTTTTAAGATTGTTAATCCATCATTTATGAACTTTTTTTATGTTTGGGAGGGTGGGTATACTTCTTGTTTGGTTTCATTTATATTTGAAGAACAATACCATTCTTATGGGTGAAATAATAGAAAAAGAAATTTGGACTTTTAATTGATTAATGTATGATGAAGAATAATAAATATAAGTAATAATAAAAACTTTCAAAACAATTGTATGGGTGGGTGCAAAGAGCAAATGCATTTCTTATCATATTTTATCCAATGAAGTCTTTTTAGTTTTTAGATTATGTATCCATGCGTTAAATAATTTTTTTATTTATATTGTTATCATTTTACAACAGATGGCCATAAGTACTACTTGTAAGTAAAGATCCTTGGTCCTAAAAATGTTTTATTTTATTTTTCATTTAGGTCTGTTATAATAGTAATAATGGCTGATTACTAGGTACCTTCTACATTATAGTTTAGATTTTTTTGTTTTATTTGAGAATTTTCTGATTTATACCTCCACACGAGAAGTCTTGTCAGGTCAAGACTAGTAATTACTTTTTTAAGATGGTCCGATGTTTGATACGTAATGATTGTTTTTTGGCAGCTCTTGAAACAACAAAAACATTCCTTAGCTTGAGATCGATGCCCCTAGCCCAAAACTAGAATCAGCCAGCACAATAGTCATAGTTCAAGGCCGTCCTATAGGAGCCTTTTAGCCAGACCTGTGCCAGTTCGTTCACTCCCTAAACAGGATGTTGAACTCTTCGAATTTTAAATATTCGAATTTCGAATAGAAAAGTCAACTAAAGCTACTAATGTAAACTTGCTAATATATTTACGTACACAATAGTAGTTTTGCATGTTGATAGAAATTAATTATTCTATCGGTTGAATGAACGAGTAACTGCATGAAAATGGGCAATATGTTGGCAATCGAATTGAATTAACGATAAATGTTTGATGTGATGTTATTTTCTTTATATTACACGGTTTTATGTCACAAAGTACCTACTTATTAGAGTTTTGAAAGTGTGAATTACGTCTTCTTTATGTTCTGTTCTATATTTAAGTTTTTCTGGTTGAGCGCTTGACCTGTGGTTCTGTGTGGAAAACATATATAGATATACATATATGACTACGTAGCTCTATAGATAATCATGTTTTGTAAATAATTATGACTTTGAAACACCTAATATTTTTTTAATAATAGTAGTAAGAGCTATGTATATAGTATAGCGCTATAGTAAATATATAAAGTACTAGATGACCCGCTGAACTTCGTACCACTTATAATTCAAATTGTCAAACGCCATCTATTGAAAGTAATAACAAGTGGCAATTCGAATACAAAAAAAATATCAATTTTTATATTTAGGCTGTACCTTGGGATTTGTTCTATTTTTCATTCAAAACCAGTCCAGTATAAAGGAAAAAAAATGTTCTGAAATTTTCGAGCCATTTTCGGGTTTTTGCGAGACTATATATTTATATACCTTTTAATAACATTGTATAGGTAATTTTAGTTTATATATTATTAAGCTGTATTTCTCTATTAGTTAGTTTATATTTGTATTCGTTTTTCTAAATTTACTATTTCTCTTTTCCTCCTTTTGTATACTTCATACCCACCCATTCTTTTTTAATATCTCCATATCCCAAGGTTTGCAGAAAGAGAACTATTTTTAGGGTTAAGCTCGCCTGTGTACATGTCATTATTGATTAAGTTGATGTTATATAAATGTTTAGTGTACAATAAAGAATAAATAAATAATTTATTTATATATTGTAGAAGAATAATATACTGTATCCCCGAGCCCAGAAATTACAGCCATATTTAGTTTTTGGAAACAGTAAATTATCAAGAGTTATCAAGGAAAGTGACAATTAACTCTTACAACAAAATATTTAATAATTTTAGTATATACCGAATACCTACTGATATTATATAATCACATGAGTATAACCGGGGTTCGTTCATCCCGAGGAGCCGTCGCGACGACCGACGACCCGTATCACTTCCTACCCTGGTCAATGTACTAGCCAAAGTCCAAGAACATTACAAAAGTGTCATTACTCCTTACAGTTCTAATAAAGTTCAATTAACAGAACATGCGTCGATCGTTCCCCTTCTGATAAAGTCAATAAAGTACCTACGTCAAAAAATCCGTTAAATTATAAAATAAACACTGAGTAGTCACGAATTTTCCTCACACACAATTTTTCCCTAGGTCTAGGTAGGTATTCTTTAGCAAAAGTTAAATTCAAGTCAACTAAAGTCAACATACTCTAACATACTAAGTGAATTTAGGTACCAATTTATCCTAAGCCAAGTCCGAGAAGAATTGACAAGAAACTGGTCATGGACAAATTTCATAGAATGAGTCCCAGTTTTAAAAAAAAATGCCCTAGCGGGTCTAGAGTCGACCTCTGGCTCAAACAAAATTACTTTAAGAGTAGGTACCATGATAATACCCCGACAAATATACTTACCTTGGATTCTGATTCAATTCCAAAATCCAAAAATTTTGTTAAAGATATAACAAATAACAATGTAAATAAACAAATAAAAACTCTAGACATATGACACAGCATCATCTAGCCATAAAGTAAGCAGAGCTTGTGTTATATACAATTTTTTTATAAATAAATATTGGATCAAACATTGTTCCAGGGCGGGAATTGAAATCGCAACTTTCTGCGTTTCAGGTGGGCCTGCACCCACTGCGCCACAGAGGTCGATATACTCGATAAATAATAATTACTTGGGTTTAAATGTTTAATTGAAACTGTAGGTTTTTATTCCAAATTCTTAGATACATTTTCATGAGGTCTTTCAGTAATCTTGAACTACTATTTTAAACAATCAAATGTCTATTAAAATTACCTACCCAGTTCTTATAATCGAGTTAGTGAGCACCTATTTGTGTCTGTAATAGACTGCACAGCAATTGATTACTCTCAAACATGCAATAATTATTGCTTCCGCTTTCCCTGAGCATGGTCTGATGAACGCACTAAAAGTCTACGTAGATACTTGCCTACTAGACAGAAAGTGCTTATAAGAAACTAGCCTAGGTAGTGAAGTAGGCTCTTAACTCAAAACGTACGAACCTTTCACCACTTGCCTTTTTACACAACTCATAATCTTTTTCATCCTCACAAAAATATACAAAAAAATAACAAACCATGAATATAGAAAATAAAAAAAAACGTGTGTGTCTCGGGACGCCCGACAGAAGTGATAACTTTAACTAATCTAACTAGCGCTGTGGGTTAGAGTGAGAGAGGAGGAGCCTGCCTACCGTTGCCGTATGTGTGAGAGAGAAAGGGAAGCCAGACAGACTGGCACCGTAACGCGTTACGTAACGAAGCGGTTTACCATCCCATAAGAAGTTATCACTTCAAAATATTTTCCAGTTTTAGTCTGATGTGACGTTTATTACGCAAGTAATGCGTAATCCGTTTACAAAATCGCAGAAAAGGATGAACTGATTACAAAAATGTTCAATACCCTTTAAAAATCTGAAATCAATCATTTGAAAAGCTTTCTAGTGTTTTACGGGGTTTACGTACTACAAACTCGTAGGTAGATGCATAATCCAAAATGGTAGAAAATTTTAATTATTAAATTTTGATATAAAAATATTCAATAAAAAATATCTTTATATAATATGAAATCTGCCATTGAAAAGCGTTTTTAGCGTTTGGCGGGAAAACTGGCGAATCACTACAGCTGGCCAGACGTATTACGTAACCAAATCGATGGCAATATAGCACTTACGATAGTGAACTCTTAATTTCCATTACGAGGGTAACGACCTCGCGTGTAAAAAGTTCGCTGGCACTGTCGATACAGGGATTTAGCTAGGGAAGAGAAATGGGGTCAAAATATATCATATAAAATAAATAATAAATAAATAGCGAATGTAAACGCTTCTAATATTCTAATATTTAGTTAACGGATATATATAGTGTACCTTTTAATAATTCCTGATGTTTTGTTCCGTTCCGTTCATACTAAAATATTATGAACTCTCTGTTGTTGTTAATTTTGGTGTTTATCTGCCCTGTAATTTGTTCTTTTTAATAGGTTTTGCGTTTTGCTTGACCGATCTCCCTCGATACACGCCAGGCCGGGCCTGTATGAGTTCTTCTTGTTGTGTCACTAGTAATTTCAGTATGGTGAAAGAATTTAAGTGCAGCCCAAAGGCTAATTTCGCGCAACTTAGGTTGAAACCTACATAGCATTGTTTGCTTGAGCGTTCTTTGAAGATATTTATTTCCTGTTAGCAAGTTCTTTGGAAATGTTGGCCCCCAATCGCTCACCCTTAGTCCAGTCTTGTACCAAGGCGCAACCACGTGGTGTATGTTTGTTTATGTTATGTGACAATTGATATGAAGTGGGCGGATCACTGATAATGGAATTTTACGAGGCGTCAATCGAATTTAATGTTGTAGTAAATAACCGCGGTGTTTTCATGATTTAAGAGTATTTAATTTTTATAAGTAATGTTCTGTCGTTTCTTTACGAGTACAAGTACCTTAATTTATGTTTTGTTTTTTTTTAATTCAACAATATTTTTTTATAAGTCTGATTGACGGTCTGCAAATGAATTATTTTTATAATCATTTTCACTTATCGCTGCATAAATAACATAAAAACTCTCCTCATAGTATTTATTTCATAAAAAAAGTTAGTAATATGCCCGTGTTTAGTGTACCTACTTATGGTACAATGCTGATCGCATAGAATGCCTTTAGCAGAACTCGGCCGAGTTCACTGACCGAGCTGAGCACGTGGTTGGAGCAACACCCTCGGACGTTCGCAAAAACCAAGGAAGCTACAGTGAATCACATCCAAGTGGTGGGCGGATTCAGGTTGAGGAATGGGGCGAGGACTCCACACGTTAAGAGCTAAGAAAGTCTAGCCAATTACAGTTTTATTTTTTTAATATTTCTATATATCTATTGATCTTGTGCTATCGATGCATCTTTGCCAGCGTAGTGGCAATTTGATTTTTTTTTTGCCAAAAAGTCTAAATTCTGGAAAAAATAGTAGGAAGTCTGTAGGCGCAAGGTTTGGACGACAGATATCTTCCAATCCTATCTCTACTATCTTGAATACTGTCTTTTGTGCTGTGTGGGGTCGTGCGTTGTTGTGCTCCTGCTCAACAACAGACGACTCTACATTGCAGCAGGGACCAGCGATTGAACAAAGCTGGCTGGGGATTATATTTTATTTTTATTTTATTTATTTAACACACAAAACACATTACAATGTTTGCTAAAATGAACTTACCAAAAATATTGTTTTAATCTACATTGTAGCATAAAAATAGGTGTGTACAGCTAAGTTATACATATTATTATTCGTAATAAGTAGACTAATAATAAACAAAAATCGAATTATTATGTAGAAGAGAGAGAAGATGGTGATAAAACTAAATTGAAACAACAAAACTAATTCTATAGCCAGCAGTATCTCTACCTAGTACACATGCACAGAGTTGAGGCATAGTATGCAAGTACGGACGCCATGCACACTGTCTAGCTATAAGACCTGGCAGTATCCTATATAATTCCACCACCAGGTTGAATGCTCCGGGGTGGAGGACCAGCGTTATGAGGATCAATGAAATGGAGGATACCTTTAAGTTCTCTAATGAAATGGTTAATTCTTTGGATTTGCGAGCTTCTCCATCATTGTGTCCAGTCCTTTCTTCAGAAGGAAGGCATCAGATTTAAACAATACATTAGCTCAGGTGTAATTAATATAGACCCATACCATCTATCCTATAACTACATAATTAGGTAGCGTGGCGTTTAACCATGGTCTATCGTTGTCATTCTAACATCAATGAATAAAGTGGCAATAGAAACTATTATCTTCTGCTTAAACTAGAATTTATACTAAACAGGTTTATACTAAACGTCAGAGTTGATCTTACCACAAATAAGAATGCATAAGCTAAGAACGCATGGCCTCATGTTGTTCTACCCTCAGACAGTTAACCGACAAATCTAAAATGTATAAACTCTCTTGTATTAGTTTTTCGTAGTTAAGGTGGATCATGCAAAAAAGCATTAGGTCCAGGACGAGTTTCTTGCCAGTTCTTCTCGGGCTTGGGTTAGGAAGAATTGGCACCTAAATTCACCTAGTATGTAAGATGTTTTAAAGTGATCCTTGTGATTGTATTAAATAAAATGACTTTTGACTTTGACTTTGATTATAGTTTCTTAAAGTGTGTATCAAAATGAAGAGTAAGTATCATGACAAGTTATGAATTTCTCATTATTAAGCTCTTAAATTAATAGGCTCTCAAATAATTAAGCTCATACAACGTTATCACCGACCTATTGCAGTCTAATTGTTAAACGTAGGTCTCTTCTAGGGCGCACCACTGATTCTGATCTTCGACTCTTTTTATCGTCCTTTGCGGAAATCATCGTTAAACCTAGGCACATTCAGTAGCCCCTATAATTCAGTCTTAGTTCGTCCCCGAATCACTTGCAACTGACATTGCTCCTGCTAATGAATGCTATTTATGTAACGAGAATAGGAAACTTATTGTCTACGTAATAGAACACGGAAGTTCTCGTGGTATGTAGAAAATGTACGTGTTGTACTAAATTCGTTTTAACTCATTCTATGAAACGGCCATTACCAGTTTTTTTTTAAGTGATAACTTCTTAGGAGGGTAAACCGCTTCGTTACGTAACGCGTTACGGCGCCAGCCTGTCTGGCATCCCTTTCTCTCACGCATACTGCAGCGGTAGGCAGGCTCCTCCTCTCTCACTCTAACTCACAGCGCTAGTTAGATTAGTTTAAGTTATCACTTCTGTCGGGCGTCCCGAGACGCACACGTTTTTTTCAGACTGGACGCATTGCTTATGTTGGTAAGACCGTATTATTATCTTTTTACAGGTGACCATCATTTTGGCATTGGTAAGTACTAGTACTATACCTATATCTGAACGCTTCTGCAGAGTCAGTAGGTTAGGTAGGTACCATATTTTTTTTTTGTACCAGCATTTTCAAACCAGCCCGAGTTCTCTATTGATCGGTTCAAGGTTTCAGGGGTCTAATTACGTAATGGCAATGGCAAAGATTACCATTGCCGTTACCGAACGGAAAGACCGGACGTCGGTTTAACACTTGAAGCCAAATTCTGACCCAGAGCTGCCGTATGAGCTGACAAACTGGACTAATTACTTTAACATTAGTACACAGGAATAACATAGCCATCTCCGAGTGAAATATTTTTTAGAATTGGTCAGTATTTTTTAAGAGTATCCCTACAAGTCTAGAACCAAACAAACAATAAAACAAAAAACTTTACCTCTTCTTCTTCTCTTCTTATAATGACATCTGTCTTGATGATAATTTGTCAATATCAAGTGATTTTTTGATTAGGTACTCATATCGTCACAAAATCGCTGTCGATCGAGGTATATTCTAAACATCATCGTGGGATTACCGTTTAATGTTTTCTTGGATTCCTTTTTATACAAATCACAAAGGAACTTAATACACTTATAATTAAACTAGCGACCCACCCCGGCTTCGCACGGGTACAATACTGTAGTACATTATTTTGATCTATCTCGTAGGGTTCAGCCAACGTTTGCAATATAAGCGCAAAAAAATGTGTTTATTTACGACATCACATTAGAAACCTCTAAAATTATCAGTGTATCTTTACTATATTATGCATGTATTATACATATAAACCTTCCTCCTGAATCACTTTATCTATTAAAAAAAACTGCACCAAAATCCGTTACGTTGTTTTAAAGATATAAGCATACAAAGGGACAGACAGACAGCGGGAAGCGACTTTGTTTTATACTATGTAGTGATTGTCTACACATGTGCTAAGAAGTCACAACTTATTGGTTAAAACTCCGCTAGGATTACCCAATAAAACATGAAATAACACGAGAAAAATAAATTAGTTCATAATGAGAAATTTTACTTCATAAACAAACGAAACGAAGAATCAAACCATACCTCCTTAGTTGAAACTTTTTAAATTTGGAACTCAAATCATCATTTGATTTCATTTGTATATTTAAAGAAGGTCGGTTACCCTTTGAACTGACGTTAAACCGTGTTCTATAGATAACGTAAACCTTACCTAATCGCCATTAAAGGCAGTATTCTATCATTCTCATCACTGAATCCGGGACACCAGACACCACAGTTGGGTAACAGCAATTTACCACTTATTTATCTAAATTCTCTGCGTTTGTGTTGTCACAGAATAAATTGGTTTCACAACCAGTTAGGAGGGTATATTTCATTTTTTTTAAACGAATTTCTTTCTCAGCACTTTACAAACACATGGTGACTGAGAGCTAGGCCGAAAATGTGTAAGATTTAAAAGCGATGTTATGACGACGACTAAAAGCTGTTTACTATTTTTAATGATTTTCAACTTCGTTCCTACCAGGTATCATCTCTCGTATTCCGAGTCTGTAACTCATATTCTTTAGCTTACAAGTTCGACAACTTGGAAGACTTTAGCGGAGGCCTGTCTCACTAGGGTTGACCACTGAATTATAAGAAGATGTTGCAGTATCTAACAACTAGGATGTATCTCTAAGTTTTAGCATGCCTGTCTAACCCTAGAACTCCTAGCCTAGCCGTTTCTAGCAGAATATAAGTGGAAAACGTAGTATCAATGGTACATAAATAGTCTTACTAAGTAGATTTGATACCTATACCTAAGTTACTGAAGTTTTACTGAATACGTTTTTGTGGGTAGCCTTTCTCATTAGTCCTTAATTATCTAAAGTGGGTTGTTTTTTTGTGACTCCACATTCAATTAACATTCAACGTCGCGAATAAATACCCGCTAACTAAAACTAGTGGTTCTGTGAGCTGTAGACCTCGCGAGCATTTTTCGAAATGACAGAAATATAACTTTTTTTACATTTTCAACCACCATATCTCCGCCATTTTGAACAATTTCCAAAAACTGAATCGACTTCAAAATTATAAATAGTTATAGAACCTGCTCACAATTTCACGTGAATCGGTTGAAAAATGCGACCTGTAGAGAACATCCTGATAGACGCCGGCCGGACGCCGGCCGGACAAACATACGAAAGCATTTTATAAACTGTTTATTTTTAGATTTTTATACGCGGTCTTATTACAAAAAAATACAATAGTCTAGGTTTAAACCAAGACCTTCTAGTCTAAGTTTGTTGCGGTAACAAAGTTGGTCCGAGTATCAAAATGTGTTTTTATTACAAAACGTAGTACTAACCAAAGACCAGCTAGTACAAGAAGAAAGACCATGGTTTAATTATTATCCACAGATAAGGTAGTAAAACTGCGCCGTCTGAATGAAAACGTGTTGTTTTAGTCTATGGTCTCGTTCTATATAACACCATTTTCATGATACTGACACATACACTGACAGTAACGCAGACAGTTTTACAAAATAAAATGAAAAACTGTCATCTTTCTCTGTCTGTGTCTGATAAGTCGATAGGTATGCTAACGCGCGAAGTTTGATAAAAGTTGCTGCTCAGCAAGAGTTTATTTGTATGTATACCTAATATGTATGTATTTAAAAAAAAAAAAAAGTATTTAAGTAGTATATCAGTCATGTGGTACCCATAACACAAGCTCTGCTTACTTTGGGGCCAGATGATGCTGTGTGAAATGTCCGGTATTATTATTATTATTAATATTTAAACAAATCCAACTTTTTGTTTTTGTTATTGTGAAGAAGTACATTATCATGTCCTACCATGGCCTGTGTGATGCGATATTCATTTAATGCTTATTTTTTAGATTATGTGAACTAGCACCTAGATCTTCAAAATCCATCAGATCGTTGTTATGCTCAGCAAGAGTTTATTTAAACAAATCGAACTTTTTGTTTTTGTTATTGTGAAGAAGTACATTATTATGTCCTACCATGGCCTACCACTTTAATCCTTTCAGCACACTGGTTAGAAATAACTAGTGACACGATAAGAAGAAGAACCATTTTCGAAACGCAAACCGAAAAAACAACAAAGGAATAAATCCAAACAACGGATATTGTATGACGTTTATTTGATTGATTTAATTTTGAGGTTATGTTTAGTACCAAAGATTCAAAGATAAACTAGGGGTCTCGTGGGTTTATTTTTAGTACCATAAATGTTACAGCAACTAGAGAAAAACTTCGTTTTGTAATAAACTTTGGATTAGACCCTGGTTTATCAGCAGGTTTAAACCTGGACTTTATTTAGTCTACGTTTTGGAATAAGGCCGACGATGTTTCTGTAAATATAGATATTTTATAATTATGTGAAATACAAAATTATAAAACGCGTTTCACTAACTCTACTGTTTATATAAGCAATATCTATACTGTGGTGTTGCCAACTTGCGGCTTCCGTTTGCTAATCTCACTTGTTTGCTGGCGGTATTTATATTTCCTTATATTGTTCTCGTAATAAAGGGCCTGGGCTTGCGTAAGTGGTGAAATTACTGGCATATGATACTGACGAAAGTATACGTGGTCTAGCTTAGCTTCAAATGTTAAGCTACTGTCATATGGATCACTGATCTCTCGAAGTACTTCCGTGCTTTAAAAGGCGATTTGTGGTTAATCTCGGCAATATACTTCATCCAGACATGTTTATAAACGCTTCAAAAGATTAAAATTACGCGTTTTTTTACTTGATAGCGTCTTAAAAATCGATGAACGCCGGCTGCTCGCACGAAAAGTTGTCACTTTCAGCCTGAGCCGAGCATGCAAGCGAGAGAGCGGAACAAGCGATATAGAGACACGATGGGCCTAAGCGTTCTGCTTGTGACGCATCTTAATAGGTTAAAAGTATGAAATTTTGCATCAATGTTTTCTTATGAAGTTATCACGTAAAATTATAGTCCGTAAACCGCCTTTACAGACAACAATTTTGTTTAACAAGAACACTGAGGGTAGGTACTTCGACACGTTTTACGCCTCTCCGCGAGGCGTTCTCTTTTTTGAATATCTTTTGGTCTAACTAACTCATTAGTTGGTGGGATAGTACTAGATATTGGCTTACGTATTCAATATTTTGTAATGGATTAACGTAATACTACCCAATATTCAAATTCAATAATATATTTATTGAATACAATCAAGGATCATTTTTAAATGTCTTACAAACATACAAGGTGAATTTAATATTATTTTAACTAAATTGATTGCCCGGTGAACTTAATACAACCTAAAAATATTTTATTTTAAACCAAAACAGTATAGAGACCAAAACAAAAAAATATTTAAATCTGTCAAGCCATTTTCGAGTTTTTATATAGATAGATAATCTATATACATGATTTTATTCAGTCATAGACTACAGACCATCGGCTCTCTGCGTCAAACTTTGAAAAAACTGTTTCATAGACAAAACATAGAGTGAAAAATCACTTAGTAACTACTGAGCTATCAATTTCTGTTTTACATTGTAAATAGTAAACTACCTTTGATATTTATATTTTCCTTCAATTCAGATTATAATTTTATACATAAAATCAACACATTGTAATTGAAATTCAATTGGCTAGTTAATACATTTTCATATCTAATTTTCCAGACGTTTTGTTGTGTGTTTTTTTTTTTAATTTTAGAATGGAATCTAAATTCAAAATTCGATCATCTAGGCTTTATGCTTCAGATCGGTTGTATAAAAAAAACTAAATTGTTCTTTTACACTTATAACACAATTTTAAATCATTTGGTGTGTTCCAAACTTGATGTTATAAAATGCCTGGTCCAGTATTACAACTCATATAAATGTCAGATCTGAATGAGCTTCAAATGTCAAAAGTGAAGCCAAAGTCCATCACCATCGCCACAAATGTTAATTAGTCCCCTGCTCAGCCTCTGTAGATTCTTCGCTTGACATTTTATAAAGTAACATAGCTCTTCTAAATTAATTAGTTTTTCTCGTTCTATTTCATGTTTTATTGGGTAATCTTAGCAAAATTTTAATCAACAAATTATAAATTGAACTATATGTGTATTATGTTGCAAATTATTGCAATATATGTTGCTATTATGTACGACTTATAAAACTGGAAAGTTCTAGACGGTCATTCCGCGATGACGTTTGAATTAAACAAATGACGATCAACTGCGTCTTGTGTTCTGACGATATTATAACAAAACAAATTCACTTGACTTTAGCAACATTGTCATCAAGACTGATAATAATATAGGAAGATGAATTATTAGAGGTTTCTGTATAATGAACATGCCCTAAGATACCTTTCTTTTCCTAGGCTGCAAATTGTTGTGATTCTAAATGTAGGTGGTGACAGAAGACAGTACTCAGAACCGATAGGGCTTCTGAATGACAATGCGACCTCGAACGAAAGTACTTTTACTATGCGCATGCGTGACCAGGGTAGGTTATACTGTGCAGGGTATTTGGAGAACAGAGATTTTGCAAGGGCAAGGGCAAGTGGCAAAGACATATAGCCAATGGTTGACGAATTTAGATATTTGTAGACTTATTCTTATGACAACCGAAACGTTGGGAAAAAGTGATATAAAGCTTCATTTTGATATAAAGCTTCATTTTGTTTTATTACTGTAGGACCAATCAAAGATGATATTATAGTTGTAGTAGACATGACTAACTAAAACTGTGATTTTGCTGGCCATTTTGCGAAAAAAAAAATGCGCTCTTGTTTCATTTCAGGCTTTATTTGTAATTTTGGTGATTTTATTCAAACTAGTAGTCGCCCACTGGTCGAAATTAGACCATAATTAATTAAAAATTAATGTATTTTTTATGCATAATTAAAAAAAATAGCAATCTGCACTACTTTTCTAGCATTCTCTATTTAAACTATAAGTGTGCGAAATTTCATACTCCTCCGTTCGCTCCTATCTAGCTCCAGCGTAGCATTGCCATTATCATTGCCATTCAACGTGGCAATGCCGCCAGTGTCTAAAAGACGCTGCCCTCTGGCAGTGATCTGGATCAGCTGAGCTGTCTATAGATAGCTTTAAACAGCCCTTGGTAGCTCAACTGTTTCACATGTATATTAAATTATTGTATATTATTCTGTACATTTCTGTAATTTATTTCTGATTCTTCTGATTCATTAAATGATATTTCGATCTTAAGGTATTCTCTGAGATGATAGAGTAGTCTACACGCAATGTACCTAGATACATATTAGCTGTTGGCTCGATGCCGGACGCTGCGACCTGCGACTTAGTCCACTGCACCATTGACCGGCCCGTAGGGTAACTATGATGCCAAGGTCGGGATAGCCGCCATTTTCTTTTTATAACTACCCACATCTGTACAACTATTTTGTCGAATCTATGTGTATCACTTTCTATTTGCAGCAAGGGATTTGGTATTAAATCAATTATTTAGCCTCAGAGACGCACTTTAATCCTTTTACCACACTGGTTTGAAATAACCAGTGACACAATTAGAAAAAGAAGAACCATTACTTTGATTGTAACTGGACCATTTCAATTGGAAGCTGGCCGGCCTAAATGTCGCGCTGCCCGAAGATGGCCGATTGATTTTTGTTGCCCTTTTACGCAAAATTGAATCGATTTAAAAAAAAAAAAATTCATCATACGTATTTATTAACGTATCTAAATAATGTTAATAACGACATGTTATAATACACTAGTGTATTTTTTATTAATTACAAGTGGAAATGTACGGGCATGGGGCACAAAATGGTCGGTTTTCTCACTGTGCTGAGACCCCACAGCATATTTATCATTAGTATGATTGCAACTGGAATTGACAAGATTTTAATCGATTGTTTGAATTTGGAATTATGTATGTTTCTATTCATATGACAGCATGTTTACATCAACCTTCCGTAACACCAAGTCATCGATAGAAACTGAAAGATTAATCAATGTTTTGTATCAGAATTGCATAATACATTGCTCTGAGTTAACTGCTATATCTACTGTGTTGTGAGTCTTTTACCCTGAAGCCGATGTTTGGCTCCAAATCTTGCTGATTCGTGAGTGGTCATGGTATAGCTAATATAATCGACCAACAGATGCGAGGTTCCCAAACAGATCAGACAGGTCGTCTACAACTGTAGAAGGACCTGGTGCTAACGATCTTCAGGACTAGCCGAAAAGCGCTAGGACCAGGGCGAGTTTCTTGTCAATACTTCTCGGACTTGGGTTAGGAAAAATTGGCACCTAAATTCACCTATTATGTAATTCGATTCAAAGTGATCCATGTGCTAGTATGGAATGAACATGTTTTTGACTTTGGCTGCTATGATGATTAGATGCGAGGTCCAGTACCTGGATAGGTCATTGTCATCCAAGCACCTTATTGCCTCGAGGCTGCATACATTATATAGATAACTGGCAGACCTGGCTTTCCAAAAGTTATACCATGGCGGAGGCCTTGGAACTGTTCAAAGCTGGCAACTGACGTACGAAGACGTAGAAGAAAAACAAAAAACAAACAGAACCTCAATAATCACAGTGAACCTACTTCGTCACTAGGCTAGGCCAGGCGTGTAGCTAGGAAAGTGCACAGCATAGACAATTCCTACGTGCCTAGAGTTTAAACCATAGACTAGAGGGAGGTGCATCGCATAACAACGCTTTGACCTCAAGTGAAATGCTATTATTCAAGCTCTAGTAATCCCATGACATAATCACGAATATTGTTGTCTAAGAATGGGAACATAGGAAAGAGTTACATAGCTGTAGGTATGTTATGTAAATTAGGCATTAGGGTTTTTGTTTGCCTATTTTTGATGAATCCGTACTCTTTCAAATCCACACATGCGCTTGGGCAAACATTGTGCAGCTTTTTGAAATTCGAATCAAAAACTACACGCCGATAAAACTTTTTGTTTCAAGTTGCCAGTTTTTTAAAAACAGAACGCACGGCTTTCACGGTACCGACGTATAAAAACTAGAAAATTATATAGTTTTTCATATTCCAAGAATAATGTTTATTTATCCTTCATAATGAGTAACTTTCTGCCATTCATGAGTTACAAAGTAGTTAGTATTTCCCTTCCTTAAATAGAAATGACTTGCAAATAGTATTAAATAGTCACAAACGGATGTTACACGTTTGACAGACGTGAATTGCATAGAGCTACTGTGCTTTAATAACCCGTGAGAATGATAAGGAAATTCAAATTCAAATTTAGAAATGTACCTACTAACATAATTTATCGTAGCAAAATATATCAGTATGAACATAACCGAAGATATATCCGACTGTAATTTAGCTCTGTAAAACAGAATATAATAGGCACCTTGAATTGAAATAATATCGAACAATTATTCTTACCTACTAATAAGAATAACAGAACAATATTTAGTACAAGTACAGAAGGGGGACGCGACGAAAACATTTATAAAATAAGCGACTCTAGCAACAAAATTCAATTTAGCTTGCACAAGCGCTTATGCCTCTCTTTCTATCGTTTGGCGCTGCACTTCTCTACGAATTTGCCCATCAAGATGGGCCGGCCAATGTACTTATAGCTTCGTACCTGAAGTTCACAGTGCGCGTGCATATGTACTTCCTATTGAGACGGAAGGAAAATTGTAATTTGATAAAATATATTACCTGAATGCATACAAACTCGTATAAACCACATAATGACGTATAAACAAATGAAAAATAAAGCAAAATTTAATTGTTACTTACATAATGTACCAACAAAAACTATAAAAGCTATTTTTTTTATATTGTATCTGACACATAACTGGTGGGTGTCATTTTAGACATCTTTGGACAGTTTTTGACTAACCCAGATTTTTGAAAATTTTACAGATAGGCCAGTCACTTTATTTCGGAACTCCATCAAACAGTCCCCAACTACACAAATTGAAACCATTTGATTCAGTAACCTAACCAACATTTGTCCAAACAACCCTGAGTTTTGCAAGGTGGTAGGACTCTTCAGCAAGAGTTCGTCTCGGTGGGTACCACCCAGCACAGTGCCAGTTATTCTGTCTCGAAGTAGTAGTGTGCAAGGCAAAGTTATTCCGAGCATACCTACTGTACTTCAGTTTACTCAGAGTGTCTGTGGGTTAATTATACCCAAAAGGCTTACAATGCTTTGCGGATCCAATATAACAACACGTTTAGGTTGCTGTAGCGACTGTCGCGATTTTGCAGAACCTCACCCATGTTCGCCCAGGCACGCACCGACGACTTCGGTGCCATCTGGTGAAAGAAGTCAGCTTCAATGCCTAGCAGAACCCGCGGGAGCAGCAACAACATCCTAACCGCGATAGCTGAAAGATTTTATTGTCCTGTTATTATAATTTATAATAACCAAATCACAAATACTAACCCCTAATAAGACGTCTAACACAATGGACTATGTGATTGTCTGAATAAATAATTTGAATTATTAAAATTGCTGTGTGCCGGTTCGTAGGGCACTGGAACATCTGACATTACAGAGCAAACAGACAAAAGCACGATACAGCGGCGACCACCATCCGCCTGATAACCAGGCAAAGGGAAGGGCATGGCAAAAAGGACATCGAGGATATCTTCAAGGTGTTCCTGGAGACCGATCCCGATGACGTCCTGACGTTTGTTTGTCAAGACCTCACCTCTCTTCCGCCGCTGACTTGGGACCACGTGGACTTTACGTGTGTCCTTATACAGATAACACAGCTGAAGGCAGATGTCTCCAGCATCCAGGCGCAACTTCAACTTTCGGAGCAAACTGTATCCGAGTTGAAGCTCGAAATTTTGGCACTGCGCAATGTAAATGCAGTGCCAGCTATTTTGCCGCAACCAGCGCAAAACGTTAATATGCGACGCGGTGCAATCCGATGCCGGACTTCACCTGTCAGCAGTTATGAAGACGTGACGCTTTACACCGATACGCAGGTAAATGTCCGACCGGCTTCGCTGACCTCGGCCCCGGGAACGTCAGCCCCGCAGTCTGCGATTTCTGCGCCCCCTCCTGCTCCCCGAGCCACCCCCGGCTCCCGCACCGCCAGCTCGCCAGCATAAGAAGAGTTACGCGCAGGTGTCCCGCCATCCTCAGCCGGCACGCCCAGCGCCCAGCGCCGAGACGCACCGAATGAGTCAGGCACGGCCGAAGAAGCCGAGCGGTGGCTTGCATAAGGTCGACGATGAAGGCTTCACTATCGTGGAGAAGAAACGTCGACCGAAATCGTCCCGAAATCGGCGAGATACCGCTCCGCTATCTGCTGGGCTCACTCTGCAGACGTTGGAGCCTACCGTGTCGATTTATGTGTCTCGGTTAGACCCGACCACTACGGGGGAGAGTATTCTCCGGTACGTGGACGAGAGAGGCCGATGCCGGATCAGGGAGCCACCCGCTGTACTTGTGCATGGCTTGAAGCGGTTGGAATCAAATAGAGAGACCAACTTCAAGTCGTATGTGCTCCGGGTAGCTGCCAAGTACAAGGACGTATTTCTCGCACCCGACTTCTGGTCAGCAGGAGTTGTATACCGACGGTATAGGGAAACACCGCTTACGAAGAAAGTGACTTTTTGTGTAGTTCATAAGTTTATATGTATATATATGTTAGTCTATAAGGTATTTATTTTCTATGGGCCCTTGTTGTTGTATTTCATACACTTAATTTTGTTGCCTGAAATAAAATAAAATTTAATAAAATTTAATTTTTAAAAGAACGTTATGTCTAGTTATTGGTATTTCAAGCGACATCGGTTATGGAAACTACTTATCATCAGGTCTGACGTATTAAGGCGACTCCTTGATCAAATGATTTTTAAGCGTATTCACTGCGCTCGAAATGCGTTTTTTTTTACAGCGATCAAGACCTCACTAATACTAATCTATGGCATATAAAACTTGGCCACCTCAATCGTAAAGCACTAAATTTTATGAACTTACCTTATAGCAAAAAGGTATGTGAAGTCTGAATGAAAAATAAAAGTACAATTACCTCTAAAGGCAATTACCAAGCCACAATCAAAAGTTGTAGGAGAAATACACTCAGATGTTGCTGGACCAATGAAAGAACTAACAAAAGAAGGCTACAGATATTACCAAACCCCATACTAGATGACTACTCTAACTTAAGCTTATGACCTAGTTCAGATGTATTAAAAAACAGTTTTTGCTAATTGGTCATCAAATGTTCGAAAATACGCTGAAGCTTATTACATCATCATCATCAGTCCACTGCTGGACATAGGCCTCTCCCATGGCACGCCATTTAACTCGATCTTCAGCTCTCCTCCTCCAATCCTTGCCCGCTGCCTTACGAATATCATCGCCCTACCTAGCTACAGGGCGCCCTACACTACGTTTGCCGACACGCGGCTCCACTCAAGAACCAGTCTGCCCCAACGGCCATCGGTTCTGCGGCATATGTGACCTGCCCACTGCCACTTCAGCTTGCTAATTCCCTGAGCTATGTCGGTGACCTTAGTTCTCTGACGAATATTATGGTATTTCAAGCTCATGACACAGTGAAAACCATGATGCAAACTAGAAATGATTATCATGACAAGTATAAATTAACCAAAAATAGTGATCATAAAAGTGACTATAAAAATATGAAACTGTTAGTCGTTAGGGCAATCCAATGTGAGAAAATTGCCCATTTTACCCAACATATAAATAGACATATAAAAAATTCTAAGTAATTATGGAATAATCAGAAAAGCAGCATTTTACCCAGTACAAAGCAGACATATGAGCTTCCCCCGCACTTTATGGATCCAGACATAATAAACACCCACTTTTTAGATGTCCCTGGTGCGAATTTCGTCAGCATTTCACTCCTAACTTTGAACACCTCAGACACGGGTCAGAAACTTTCACTTTGAACAATGTCAGTGAATATACTGTGTTGAAAATTATACAAGGCCTTAAATCGAATGCTTCCTGAGCATTAGATTTAGTATATAGATGGCATAAGTCTCGATATGGTTTTTATGACTTTGCCACATTCTCTTTCGACCATAACTTCTATAATTAACGAATCCATTGCTAGTGGTACCTTCCCTGATTACTGGAAGTCGGCGGTCATAAAACCATTACCCAAAAATAGCAATCCAGTATTTATCGGTTAATGATCTTAGGCCTATCAGTCTTCTTCCTTGTCTATCTAAAATACTAGAGAAGGTGGTAAGTCTGCAATTGGTCAAGTTTCTTGAGGATTCCTGTATTCTGCCACAGTTTCAGTCAGGTTTTCGTAGGAGTCATAGTACGTCAACTGCCCTCATAGATGTGAGCGACAACCTTTTACTTAGCTCAAGATCAGGGGATGTGTAGCATTCTGGTTTTGCTGGATTTCTCGCGGGCGTTCGACAGCATAAATATTTCACTGCTTCTCTCAAAGCTTGCCTTTTATGGATTCACCCCAAACACAATTAAATGGTTTGACAGTCACCTCAGTCACCAAAGGCAGTGTGTGGAACTAAGATTGCCAGATGGTTCCTCTCTCCGATCTGCCTTTCAGTCTGTTCCTCGTGGGGTTCCCCAGGGTTCGATTCTTGGCCCAATCCTCTTCATCCTCTACAGTGCAGATATCATCAAGGACATTACTCATTGTCAATTCCATCTTTACGCTGATGATCTGCAGCTGTACCATTCTTTCTTGCCCAGCGACAGTATCAGAGCTGTTAATGATATCAACAATGATTTAAGCAAGGTTTTCCAGTGGTCTCTCAACAACTGCCTAGTCCTTAATCCAAAAAAGTCGAAATTCATGATAACTGGTTCCAGAGCAAGTTTGAGTAAAATTAGTCTTGAGACAATTAATATCATGATTGGTGGTGGATCCGTGGAATTTGTGAGTGAGGCTGGAAATTTAGGAATAATATTTGATTCTCAGCTCAAGTTTTAAAGTCATATATCGGAATGCGTTCGTAGTTGCTTTTACAAGCTCAAAATGTTGTATAAAATCCGCCCACACCTGAGCGAGGAGGTTCGAATAGCCTTTTGCGAGTCAATTGTTCTATCAAAACTCAATTATTGCGACGTAGTTTTTGGGCCTTGTTTACTGGGCAGGACAGAGAAGCTCATCCAGCGCGTTCAAAATGCCTGTGCAAGATTCTGCTTTTGCATTCCTCCTCGGTCACATGTGACACCCTATTTGAATGCCTCTAAGTTGCTAAAGATGAAGTCGCGTAGGAAATTACATTTGGCAATCTCACTATTTGGCGTTATTCATAGTAAAACTCCCCCTTACTTTATCACAAGTTAGAGTTTGCTCAGGTGAATCCTCGTTACCCCCGTAGGGCTTGCTCCTTTATATTTGTGACGAAGAAGCATAGAACAGTTGCTTTTAGAGGTTTGTTTCGTTTTGCAGCCTCTCGCTGCTGGAATGATCTGCCGCCGCCATTGAGAGACCTAAAAACGTCTTATACCTTTAAATCTAGGTTGAAACTTCATCTTCTGTTGAGTCAAAAAAGCTCATAAGCGGAGATAGATGAGAAATGGGTCGTACTTACGTGCTGTCTGTAGTACAGGGGAGTTTGGCCTTGGTTAGGCAGCTGTATCTTTGGATTCTTGGGTTACTTTGGTCCCTTGCCCACTCCTCTGCGCCACTCACTTCATTGCGCAATAGCGCCAGGATGGTAAATGGTAGCTTATTTGGATTGTTGCTGGCAGTACTGGATAATCTCACAAGTTATGCCACGTCACGTACCCACGTAATGCCACATGGTGCCACGTTTGCCACTATGTGTTTTTATTTTGCAATAAAATAACCTTGCTTTTTTATTCTACATAAGTTCACTCAAGTTAATCGATCGATCTCAATCTCAATCAAAATAAAAAAAAAAAAAAAAAAAAAAAAAAATGCTATTTGCTTTGCTTGCTCAGTGCTCTGTGTTGCTAGTAAGAAATAATAGGGACCTTTACACAAATCGCGATGAACACAAATTGAATCTATATCATATACTTTTTAACCTTATTATGTAAATACTTTTATATGTACCTATATTAAATATTTACGTTATGTTTCGCGCCCGTGAAGTCACGGCGCCGGTTAAGGTCTAGTCTGAAAACCAGCGCTACTTTTTTAGGAGAGTAGCATCAACGCTGAGACTGGACCTGTTTGGACATACCACACACAGGGAAAGTACTAAATGTTTTCGAACCACAGTTAGTATAGGTACCTACTATTGGTGTAGGTACAATTGTACCTTATTTTTTATTGAATTTTTGTACTCTGTATTTCCTTTTATTTTGCTGTTATTTTTTTTGTTTTGTTTTTTTTTAGTTACCTTCTTACCTCATTGTTCATAGATACTTTCCTAACTGCCTGTTTCTATAGTATTTTCAATTTCCGTGTGTGTATATGTACCAAATAAATATTTATTCTATTCTATTCTATTCTATTACGACTGCCACAAATTGTAGCAAACTCTCAAATTATATAAGGTGACTTAGAAAAGACTGAAATGTATGTTGCTCTTGACACCACACCCTACTGCCTCCTATAAATAGAATATAGGACAGGATCAAGTGTTTATTTATTCAATGCAGCGCCCTCTGATGAGTAACGATGTCCCTGTGTTACAAGGACATCGTGGCTTGCATAGGTATGCCTAAAGATTATACACAATACAAAGAAGGACCTAGTACCTGCGTAGAAGTGGAAAATACGTCTCCATGAACATTTATACGAAACAGACATGTTGCTTCGTCGAGCGTCGAGTGTAGTGAAGCTCGATAAGAGAGATTCCGTTTCCGGTGTTGGTGTTGCTGCCTAGTACGGAGGGAGTCAATTGCTCCTGAGGATGCCTCGAAGAGACGAAACACGTGTCGAAATTATTTTTGAAAGAAAGAAAAATCATTTACTCAAACCACCACTTTACAATATACATACAAACAAATTAAAAAAAAACAAATGGCTAAAACTAAAACAAAAAAGAACAACAAATGAGTGAGGACTTGTAGCAGTCGGCGCTGCAGCATGTTGGCATGCTGCAGCGCTGGTCTTCCGCTGAGGCAAATATTGAATTCACGGACATCCTGAACATAATTTTCTCAATATACATAATATTATAGTAAGTTCCAAAAGACATACCTAAACCTGAAGTTACTAAACTACATTTCCATACAACTAACATATAAGCACATGCTCTATCAAAGAAAAATTCAACAAGTGCTACATAATAATAAAAAGTATAAAAATAGGGAACAAAATATTAGTAGAGTTCAGTTTTAACTATGCCAGCCAGGGTTGGTGAATTTGAGTAGATAAAATAATTTGTTTTAATTTGTGTCTGAAAAGATTTGAAAGAACGTTCGCAATATGTTTTAGAGGGGGTGGGAAATATTATTCCAACACTTGGTGGCGGCATAGCGGAAACTGCCTTCATTAGCTGCAGTCCTAACGTTGTACCTGATGCCATTAAGAACCACCGAAGTTTTTTATAGAGGTAATTTGTTTTCCGATCTTTAATGATACCAAATACATTTTTGGGTCTAACTAATTGGAATATATAGGCGGGATAGTACTAGATATGGGTCTAGTGATTCAATATTTTGTAATGGATTTCCGCAAAGTCACGCCTGAATCAATTGTATAAAATTTACAGAATTTTTCTAAAAGCGGCGATTTGCTAGCAATCTGACACGTACGGAATACTTTAGTGCATGTGGGCATGTACTAAAATATAATAATCGATCGTGTCTCTGACGACTTTATATCCACAAAAAGGTCTGGGTATCGGAGGTATCTACCAAGCGGATGTGGTTAATCTGAAAACCCCATATATATATCCTCAAAAAGGTTTAGGCTCTCAATTTCATCTCCTATATTGATTTCAAGGCCTTCATGGAACAGCTGCCATGAAGCTTAGCATTCTCAACAAGGTGAGACGATACTTTACTCCTGGACAGCTTTCCACTTTATATAAAGCTCAAGTCCGATCGTTTATTGAGTATTGCTGCCACCTATGGGATGGTTCAGCCGAACACCAGCTAGCTGCTTTGGATTCGATCGAGTGTAGAGCCTGATAGGTGAGCAGCTAAACGCTGAGAGTAAGTTCCAGAGTTTCGAGCACCGGCGTAAAGTTGCTTGCCTTTCGATCTTTTATAGAATACATTTCGGAGAGTTTGACCAGGAATTGCATGATCTAAATCTACCATATCCTTTTCACAATAGGATAAGCAGACGTACCGATCAGTACTGTCCATACGAGTACCTTGCCAGTCTACCACCCTTACCAATAAAGCGCTTCCACATTTATAATTCGTGCAGCCAAGGATTGGAATACTTTGCCTTTCATAATTTCATACTTTGTCTTCAGTCTTTCCTGAAAACTACAATCTGGGTCTCTTCAAGCCAAGCGTGTCTTTAGACCTGCGTGCCCCGTCGTCGGTCGCATCGTTGCTTACTATCAGGCGAGAACGTGATCAAATGTAGGTCTATCTATAAATAAAAAATGGTGTTAGAAACTAGAAATCAGAGGGTCTAGTCTAGATCCACTTTCTTGCGTTCACACCTGCGGAAAAATCAAATCGTTTCGTTATTAGCTTCTGATAATAACGAAACAATTTGAACAAAAAAACAAAAAAACATCAATAATAAGTCACGTGATTGAAAAGTGACTTCGACTGTCATTTTTATACAATTTGATCTTTCCATAAAAGCGTGAAATAACTTAGATATTTGTCTATACTACCTAAGGTATCTACCAAACCAAGAGATTACAGTTATGACTACGTTTGTTTTTTGTTTCTACAGGAAGGTTCTTCCTACAAAAGCTGGGGGGAATTCTTCTAATTTCTGTTAACTCGATCGGAATTGAACCGCAGCTGAACACTGTCGTGTTCTCGTATTCTGCTAATGAATAGCGACTCAGCTTACGCTATGACGTTTACGAAGATATCAACGATCGATCAAATGTTTTCTTTTGTTTGGTAATAGAGTTAACAGAATAGGTTTTTGAGTAATTATCGAACCGTAATTGGAGCCGTAGATGGATGGTCTGTTTTGCCAGTCAATCACGACAGCTTTTCCCAAACACTTGATAGCCATCCTTTATCAGGAAATACTATGGTAATTACGTGCGGAACCGTCTAATCCACGGGTTTCCTAAAGATTTTTAACCAATTTCAAAAAAAGGACGAGGTTCTCAATTTTGTTATTTATGTTGTCATAACCTCATAACATTTTGGAACCGATTTGTAAAAGTATTTTTTCATGTAAAAGGTTACACTTTCCGATTGATTGACGAATGTTTTAGAAGAACGAGATAGGCTACAAATAATAATAGAAGGGTTTGACCAGTGCGGCTCAGAGTATGAACTGGCCCTGAACAGAACATCCACCTTAGAGAGAGAACTATGTGATGCCCACCATCAAATCACATTACTGGAAGAGGCCGCTCAGAGCTCTGATGCACTGCAAACCCAAAGCTTATTTGATGAGCTAGTATCAGCTAGTAGGGAAAATGGCCCTGATGCATGTTGTACGGCACCAACAGTAACTATAAACTTGACAAATGATGACTCTGAGGGAGTTACAGCATGCATTAGAAATACTGTAAGCAAAAATAAACAGAAAAAATATGTAAAAGTAAACAAACTCATAACAAAAACTAAAAGAAAATTAAAAAATCTAAAATGTATACCAATTATAATAGCCAGTAAGAGAAAAGTTATTGAAATGTCAAACCACTTAAAAATGTACACTTTGCAGCTAGAATATAATAAGACTAAGTATGAATCTGACATGCAGCAGCTTCAGTGTGAACTTGCCAGCGTTGAGGAGTGCTTGAGATCCATAACTAACTGTTATGAGAAGTCTCAGGAGGCGATACGGGAGTACTCAATGACTGTGGATGAACTACTCAAAGTCTCAAACAATGATCAAGTCCGCTTTGATTCATCTGTGACTAACCCCACCTGTGAAAGTCAGTGTTCTGAGAATCCTAGGCCAGTGTGTGCTTCTGTATCATCATCCCAAGCGTGTTCGAACTCACACAAAAATGAAAATTTGGAAAAAACCATAATGTTCTGTGATGAAATTGGAAAAAATATGGGCCAATTATTATTAAACACTAGCATGGGACATACAGTAATAAATAATTGCTTACCAAACTGTGACCTGCATGACATAATGCAATTAATAACTAAGTATAATTTTAAGCACAACTCTAATTTAGTAATTTGGCTTGGAAATAGGGGTAATGTAAACAAAGCTGAATTAATAAAATATTTTGAAACACTTTGTTCATTGCAAGTAAACAAAATTGTAATGTTTACATTCCCCTACAGCGACAGCTTGCCACAAGCAGAAAATGACCATAGATATAAATTAAATCAGGTTTTGCATACAATGTCATGCAATAATAATAATGTAATCCATATGATTGACACTAACAACATTGTTAGTAAAAAATATTATTTGACAAAAGGTAGATACTACCTTCCTAACTATTACAAACGACAGGTAGCTGTTTCGCTATCTTATTATTTTAGTATTACAGCCAAAAATTTGGCTACACACAATGCTTCTATTGAGCATAATCATGACATTGCAAATCAGACTCTGGAATTTTTTCCTAGTAATTTAAATTAGATAAAAAGACAATAGAGGATGTCTCTAGCACTGACAATTCAAATAATATATTTTATAAAAATAATCAATCAAACAAAAACACTAAAAACTGTAAAATAAATACTGTAAATAAGTTTAAGTTTACTAACTTGGTGCATCAAAATATTCAAGGAATTTGTAACAAAGAATTAGAACTAGACTTGTCCATGAACTCAAACAATATTGACATAATCTGCGTAACAGAACATTGGCTGAAAAGTCATGAGCTCATGTTCAACTTCAAGAATCACCAAGTTGGTAGTTCTTTCTGCAGAGTAAATTCTATAAGAGGCGGGTCATTAATATTAATAAATAAACAAATAAAATTCAAAGAACGTAAAGACATTGTCGCCCACTCTGTAGAAAGACACATTGAGATAGCTTGCATAGAGTTGGAGCGGTTCCTTGTTATAAGCACTTATAGCCCACCAACCGCCTCATTTGATATTTTTGAGAAAATTATGGAGGACATTTTGCATAAGTCTATTACAAAATCAAATAAAGAAATTGTTGTATGCGGTGATTTTAATATAAATTTGCTTGAGAAATATTCATTGAGTACCAGAATAACTAGTTTATTTAATTCATTTGGTATTGAATCTATATTTATGGAGCCAACTAGAATAACTGCCACTTCGGCCAAATGCATAGATAATATCTTTACCAATATAAACATAATAAGTAAAAATATAATTAGTAATATTCACTCTGACCATCTCGGTCAACTAGTTCAAATAGAAACTAAAATGAACAATAAAGATGTACAAAAAAAAATTACTTATATACCAGTTACCACTGATCGTTTAGAGAAAGTGAGATTGAACCTGGATACCAACTTGCCTTTTTTATTGTATAATGATGATAATCCAAATGATTTATACAATTCATTTTTCACTGAATTTAATAAAGTATTCAGTTCCATTTTCACATCCAAAACTATTGTGGTCTCTGGCAGTTCAACATTTTGTGAGTGGGCAACAGCAGGTATTCATAAGAGTAGGCGTACCTTGTATGAATTGTACAGTGAAAAACGGTATAACTTTAGTGAAGAGTTTAAAGAAAAAGTAAAAAATTACTCAAGAATCTTTAAGAATGTTTGTCGCTTTGCTAAATCTCAGTATTTAAGCTCAAAAATTAGAAACAGTCAAGATAAAATAAAAGCAGCTTGGAAAATAATTAATAGTGAGACCGGAAAATCCAAAACTCATAATAGTGTAATAAATTTAAATATTAACAATAATATAATTAAGCAAGATATAGATGTAGCAAAGGCATTTGAAACTTTTTTTACTGATATTCCAGTCTCCACTAAAAAGTCTTTAAACTCTTCTCATGTAATAGCAGTATCATTGTTAAAAGATAATTTACCTGAATGTGTCACACAATTTTACTTTGAACATGTGGACAAAAACGATATTATCAAGGCATTCAAAATGATTAATGTAAAAAAGACCACTGATCTCTGGGGCATTTCTGTCAGTGTTATAAAACCACTAATTGACATTATTGCACCAGATCTAGCTTTCATATTTAATCAATGTATTGACAGTGGAGTATTTCCTGATTTGATGAAACATAGCAAGATCATACCTCTATTCAAATCAGGTAGTCATTCCGATCCTAGTAACTTTAGGCCTATATCAGTACTTCCTACATTTAGTAAAATATTTGAAAAACTTATACTAAACCAATTACAACGGCATTTTAATACCAACAATTTACTAGACAGTAAACAATTCGGTTTTACAAAGGGACGCTCAACGACTGATGCCGGTGTTGAGTTAATATCACATATTTTTGATATCTGGGAGGAATCACGCGATGCCTTAGGTATTTTTTGTGATCTGTCGAAAGCTTTTGATTGCGTTCACCATGAAACTCTAATCAGCAAACTACACCACTATGGTGTTAAGGGAGTTTCACTTAAGCTTCTCACATCCTACTTAACTGACCGAACACAACGAGTAGATGTAAATGGAAAGCGTTCTCCGGGGTCAATGGTAAAAATGGGTGTACCACAAGGATCAATACTCGGGCCATTCTTGTTTTTAATTTATTTAAATGATCTACCTAAACTTGTAAAGGATGATCACGAGATTGTACTGTTTGCTGATGACACGTCGCTTTTATTTAAATTAAAGCGACGACTTACTAATCTTGACGATGTAAACAATGCAATCTCTAAAGTTGTAACATGGTTTAATGTAAACAACTTATTACTTAACGAGAAAAAAACGAAATGCATTCGTTTTATACTGCCCAACGTTAAACAGGTGAAAGCTAATGTAAAAATTAATAACGAAAAGATAGATCTCGTCGACACCACAGTGTTCCTAGGCATTACTTTAGATAATAAGCTGCAATGGGGCCCGCACATAGATAAATTGTCGAAGAGACTCAGCTCTGCCGCATACGCTGTCAAAAAGATCCGTCATTTTACCGACGTAGATACCGCTAGACTCGTTTACTTCAGCTACTTTCATAGCATTATGTCTTATGGCATTTTGTTGTGGGGGAGTGCTGCTGATATTAACACCATATTTGTGTTGCAGAAGAGGGCTGTTCGTGCAATTTATAACATGGGCCCCAGAGAATCACTTAGAGATAAGTTTAAAGAAATTAATATTATGACAGTGCCTTGTCAGTATATATACGAAAATTTAATGTATGTGCACAAAAATGTTCATTTATTCAAAAAAAATTGCGATAATCATAGTATTAACACTAGAAATAAAGATAAACTCGCTGTTCCCACTGTTAGGCTCGCTAAAGTTAATAAGTCTTTTATAGGGCAATGTGTACGCTTCTATAACAAGGTCCCAAGCGACGTGTTAGATTTGTCGATTGGCAAATTTAAAAACGTAATTAAACATAAACTGTCTATTAAAGCATATTATAAAATATCTGATTATTTAGAAGACAAAAAAGCTTGGGATGAATCTGCTCCAACTCGACTCGGCATCCGTAACAAAATTGTCAAGGATCATACAAAAAAGTGTTAAGACCAGACAAGTTTCTTGCCGGATTCTTCTTGAACTGGGGTTAGGAGGAACCGGCACCTAAATTCACTAGCATGTAAGAAGACGATTCAAAGTGGTCCTTGTGATTGTAATGAATAAAGTTATTTTGAATTTTGAATTTTGAATTTTGATTGGTCTCATAGAAATTCCATCAAAATCTATTCAGTAGTTTAGTTTTGAAATCAAATAACTGGAAAAAATATGTCATCCAAGAAAACGAAATTTCGTATTTTAATATAAATGATGACGGTTTTCTTTTTAGTTTTCAAAACGTCATTATTTCCTGTTGCTTCATGTTCTTTATTAATGGCATGTGATATAATAATGTCAATTTTGCCAGTGTCAAGCGTTTATATTTGTTGATAGTCAATTTGTATGTTAATAAAGTCTTAATCGATCGTCATTTGTATATTCAATCTAAACGTCATCGCGTAATGGCCGTCTTGAATTTTCTAGGGATTCCTCGTCCTCGTTCCTTGTGCACCATAATACACATATAATTAAATTGTCCATACTTGTCCTATGTAGTCACAATGTATTCATCAAAATTCCGCTAAGATTTCTGAATAAAACATGCAATAAAACGAGTAAAAAATATTAAATTAGCAGAGCTATGTTACTTCATGAAATGACAAACGAAGAATCCATTATTTCCTTCATCGTTTGACATGCTAGGAAAACATCGTGAGGAACCCCGTGGATTAATCAGGTCCACACTTATGGCACTAAATAACCACATAGGTTATATATAACGAGGTATACAGCGTTTAGATATTTAGCTCAAATCAGGAAATATCATTACCACGCGCGGAAAATGGCCGCCGTCCGGGAAACAGTTTTCTCGTCGGAAGAGAAAGTGGTGAGGTTGCTTCCGCGGTAAAGCTAGGTCTACTATAATCTATGGAATTTAGCTTCTAGATTTATCTACAAGAGGTTAATTGGAAACATGCCAATTAACCTCTTGAAACATTTCTTATTATTAAGAAATGAAAAAGACTGAACAGAATGCTGTAATGTTTTTACTTTTTGACAGAAAGTAAAAACATTACAGCCACCGAATTTCTTAGGTTAAAAAAAAAGCTAGTACCTAAAAGTGTAAAAAGCAAGTATATAATTATAGTTTTAAACGTCTAGTGGATACGTTGCGTGACCCAAGGGCTGACTCCTATCTTGCCCAGCGAATTAGCCACAGAACATAAAAACAGTTTTTTATGTTCTGTGGTATTAGCATTGCCATTCAACGTGGCAATGCCGCCACACTGGCAGCATTCCCACCTTGGGAACGCTGCCCTCTGGCTGTGATCTGGATCAATTGAGCTCGTTTTAAACGCTCCTTAGATAGCTCAACAGTTTCACATGTATTTTATATTATTCTGTACGTTTCTGTAATTATTTATGTAAATGAATTCCGTTTTAAACTAGATTCGTAAATTCTATTCGTCTTTTGTAAAGTAAGTATCTACTTAGGTAATTGACTCGTAAATAAATAGTAAATTAATGAAGTATGTAACTAGTTTCTGTCTGTAGCTTCGCATGCGAGTACCTACATAAAAATTGCCTAAAAGCTATTAGGGGGGTACTTTTTAAAATGTTTTACCACGGACATTTTTATGCCTAGTTTCGAATTGGTATGTTAAAGGAATACGATTTTTGAAACAAACAGATTCGCCCCTTTTCATCCCTTTAAAGGTTGAATTTTGAAATTTTGTACCCAATAAATTTCATGTCTCTACGATCAGCGGTTTAGACTGCGTTGTCTAATTTATATGAACCAGTCAAGACAAAGATATATCCACCATTTAACCTATCCAGAATAAAAACCTCGAGATGGCAGTATTTCAAAACAAAACTCTATCATCATATCAGCCTTTAGGAAGCCCACTGCTGGACATAGGCCTCCCCAATTGATTTCCAGGAAGAACGATTTTGAGCCCTCTCCATCCACCGACTCCTGCAATCTTTACAATGTCGTCAGTCCATCGGGTCGTGGGTCGTCCTACGGTTCGTTTTCCTATCCTTGGGCGCCATTCGAGAACTGTTACTCCCCAATTTTCGTAGAGGTCTCTATTTTTTTCTAAATGCTCGCTAATAATGTATCCCTTATGTGTGTGTTTTTTTTATCGGTTTAGTCGTTTTTAAGTTTATAATGAAGGTTAGATAAAGAACCGATAACCGTTGGGGTAAACGAGATCTTGAGTGGAGACCGCGGCTCGACAAACGTGGTGTAGGACGCCCTCCGGCAAGGTGGAGTGACGATCTGCGAAAGGCTGCCGGCAGAAGCTGGATGCGTCGAACTGAAGACGCAATGGCGCAATGGCGCTCATTAGGGGAGGCCTATGTCCAGCAGTGGACTGCTATGGGCTGATGATGATGATGATGAGACAAAGAATATATCTTATTCATAGTCACATCTATGGTCGTCCTAGGCCTAGGGTCTATAGTCCCTGATAGTCCTTAAGTCGTCAGCTAAATTATTTATTTACAGAAATAATTACAAATGCCAGATTACAGAACAAGAGCGTATTTCATTAGTTAGTGAGTCTAAAAACCCACACGCTGCATCTGTTCAACAAATCTTGTCACAAGAATGTTAGTGGCAGTCATATACCCATTACCAAGGTATATAAAGAGGCAGTAAAACAACATGTACATGCTGGTAATGACCTGGTGGATGACACTCCCACTTTTAATAATATGAAAAGTTTATTATACAGAACGAGAAACAAGAATCTCAACGTTACGAAAATATATTTCAAGCATAGAGAAGACGTGGAAATTTCTGGAGAATTCAGAGACTTCGTGTTGTTTGACCACAAGAGGACGAATGTATAATAATTTTCTCATCAAAAGCCGGTAGAAAATTAATTCAAGAGAGAGAGGTCTTCCTCATGGACGGCACATTTCACAGTTGTTCGTCACCATTCTACCAAATACACTCAATGCAAGCTGATGTTGGAAGCACCGAGAGAGAAACGAATATAATGCCTGTTCTATTCGGGCTTTTACCAAATAAACTGCATAAAATAAATATAATTTGCAAGGTTGGTTTCCACAGACAATCAGTAAGCTTATCATCATAAACATACTAGAAAATGCTACCAAGCCGCATTGTTGCGTTATAAGTATATGTTTTTTATTTGGGACTGTTGATTGTTGTTCTAAAACAGTGATTTTTAATATATAAGTCTAAGTATTTAGTTTAAGATTGATATTATTTACCTTAATGTTTAATACTATAAGTGTTTTTTTGTGATTATGCTGAAACTGTGATTGTTAATGTGTAAGTACTTATATTTGTATTAGATTGATATTATTTAATTTAACTTTTAATGACTTAAGTGAGTTCTTTAATATTTTTTATAAATAAAGAAAAGTCCTGATTTGTTTATCTATTGTCTTTTATTTCATAAAGAAACAAATATTTGCCTTATCTTATCGAAATTATATTCTTAATTTCCGAAGTTCTTAGTTACTTTAATTGCTTACTGTACCAAACAATTTTATGGACCCGTTGGGAAAGGTAATATTATTAAATTTAAAATTTCGTGGACCCGTTGGGAATAAAAGTATCAACCTTTTTTATTGAAAACAATGAAGTCGTGGACCTCTGGGAATAAGCCCTTTCAAATTGGTGTCACATCTGTAAAATGAAGATTTACAGAACAAATGCTCAAAAAATATAGGCCCAACCATCACCTAATTTCACGATTTTGATGTTAATGTTATTTATTACCCGAATGTCAGACGATAGAAGAACTAGAATATGGTAGCGGAAACGCGATGGTCAGTTTCTACGGCTTCTTAAAGATGTACAGAAAAGACACATTTTAAAGATGCCACATTGATACTTCTAGTTGGAAGTCTCTGGTAGCTGAACAACAACGTTCTGAGTGGAGACGGCAAGTTCAGAAGGTCAAGGATTTTAATATTTTGAAGGCGAGAAATCGATTTAAAGCGCGACCAACTCAAAAACAGACCGCCTTCAAACATACAATACAACTTTATTAATGATACCCTTACGTGCGCCTTATGCTCTCGTACGTTCACTGCGAAAATTAGGTACATTAGTCGTGTTATAAATAAATAAATAAATAAATATTGCTAGACAATACAAACAACACCATCTAGTCCCAAACTAAGCATAGCTTGTAATGTGGTGACTAGATGACTGATGGATATTTTTAAATACATACTTATGATACTTTATAACGCAGAAGGCAGAGCTACTACCAACTGAGCTGACAGGCCAGTCAACATTAGGGCTAAACACCCAAGCCGCTGAGAATAAAGCCAGCCAGCCGAAAACGGGTACGTGAATTATTATTATATCTAGCCCCAAACAGATACGGTATCAGAGAGTACCTTTAAATACATACTTATATAATAGAACATTTTATTTTGAAAGTCCTCTTAGTTCAGTTGGTGTGAAGCTCTGCCTTCTACGCTATAGGTTGTTGGTTCGTATCCCAGGAAGAACATAATGTTTGTTCCTTGTCTGGGTGCTATAAAGTACCTGTCTTATGTATTAACTAGCTGTTGCCCACGACTTCGTCGGCATTTTTTGTAATTGTAGCTTAAATCCTTCCCCCGGATGCAATTTATCTCCTTGCCAAATTTTATCCATAAGTTTCAAACCACCACCTATTAAAATGTTTCCATCCAAACATTCACACCCCATTTTACTCCTTTATGAGGGTGATTTTGGAAAATCCTAAAACACGTGTCCATTTATTTCGCATTTTAAGTATCCAAACCAAGTTTCTAAGAAATCATACCACCCGTTAAAAAGTTTCCATACAAACTTTGACACCACATTTTACCCCTTTGTAAGAGTTATTTTGAAAAATCCTAAAACACGTGTCCATTTATTTTGCATTTTAATTATTCAAATCAAGTTTCAAGCAAATCGCACCACGCGTTAAAAAGTTTCATACATTCTTTTTCCCCCTTTTCATCCTCTTAGGGATTGAATTTCAAAAAGCCCCGCCTTAGTGGGTGATTTTGCTATAAAAAGAAGCTACCTTCCAAATTTCAGCATTCTAGTTTCAGCGGTTTCGGCTCGGCGATGATAAATCAGTCAGTCAGTCAGTTAGGTTAAGTTCATGTATAGGTATAGATTTATAAGTTTAGCTTAGTTTGGGGATAGATGGTATTATGTCAAAATTGACCACTATTTTTAATGTTACCTGTTTGGCACCACAACCGAAAGATATAAACTTCTAACTTGTGTAATATGGCCTACTCTAGTCATTTACTTGTTTGTTTCTTCTATTCTATTCTATTGACTATTGACTGGCCTGTCAGCTCATTTGGTAGTAGATCTGCCTTTTGCGCTGTGGGTCGGGGGTTCGATTCCCTCCCAGGATAAACATTTGTGTGATGACTCCAGGTGTTTTATCTGTGTCTGGGTATTTAAAAATATATATGTATTCTATCAGTATGTGATCACCATAATACAAGCTATGCTTAGTTTGTGGCTAGATGATGTTGTGTACATTGTCCACCGATATTTATTTATTATTTATTTATTTATTTTATGAAGGTGATTGAACCCACGGCCTACAGCGCAGAAGGCAGAGCTGGTAGCAACTTAGGTGAGAGGCTCAATAGACAGAGATAGTCATAATGCGACCCATGAACCGCATCGGAGCCGTCCCGGACGCGGAAGCGTCAATAACCGCGCCAGCCATTGGGTTCGCTTTCACTGCGACAATATTTAATAACCTAACGCATTGTTTGTTTCATTAATTACTCATATTTGCAATTGACGTCGCTTGAGTACGTAGCTATAGATTCATTTAGCTCTGCAATGTTCAGCGCGGTTAAGTAAATAAATAATGCCGGACATTACACACATCATCTGGTCCCAAAGTAAGCAGAGCTTGTGTTATGGGTACTACATGACTGATATACTACTAACAATTTTTTTTTAAATACTCGTACATACTTGCAGATCATACAAACATTTGTCAAATGGTCGCTAGTAGCATTTTACTTATAAGTGCTTCTTACTTAGGATCTCCGAAATGACACATAAACACGAAACTTAAGGAAACGATAATCAACATTTTTAACCAGCTTCAAAAAGGAGGATCTCAATTAGATTTTTTTTTTAATGTTTGTTTACCTCAGAACTCCGTTATTTTAGTTATAGTTATCGATATAGAGGGTTCCCGATTTCCCCATTCCACATTTAAATTTTAAGAAAAAAATACCACGTGTAAGGGTGAAAAGGCTTAATAAACAAGGAGGAAATTTAAAAATAAAAAAGGAACCGAATACTGAGGGTTACTTGGAAGCATACCTTCTTTTGTATGAATGACACACTTCGAATGTATAAATATGAAAAAAAAATTGTATTGGGTTTTTAATTGACAAATATATTTTTAAGGAATTATAGATAAAAAAACGAGCATCACTATAGTAGTAAAACAGGAGACGCAATTTTATGTAGGTATTTTAAGAAATTTTACTACAGTAGGTAATAATGAAGTTTTAGCTAGTCAGGCGAATTTACAGAACTACCAATAACTGATGTTATTGATGTTATAATATAATAATTTTAAGCTGTTTAAATGTCTTTTCTCCTTTTACTTTTTGATATGTGTCACTTCCTTTTTACCTAATTTTGTTACTCTTTGTTATTATTGATGTGTTTGTGTGCTTATTCAGTAAATAAACAAATGTCTATGTCTATGTCTATGTTATTGACCAAGCGAGCGCGAGTGTCTCCGTTTCAGCTTAGGCAAAAATGCTTTCGTATGTCTGTCCGGCCGATGTTCTTCTCCACAGGTTGCATTTCTCAACTGATTCTCTTAAAATTTTGTGAGCAGGTTCTATAACTAAAGAGATTTTTTTTGTCGATTCAGTTTTTGGAAATATTTAAAAATGGCGGAGATAAGGACCCCCCGTTGAAAACGTGAAAAAGTTATATTTCAGTCATTTTGAAAAATGTTCGCGAGGTCTACAGCTCACAGACCCCCTAGTCTTAATCATTGGTCATACATCATACAGAACATTCATTTTATTCTTCTTTCTATCGTGTCACTAGTTATTTTGGACCAGTTTGGTGAATGGATTAAAGTGTGCTCCAGAGGCACTCAAACTTAATATATCAAACATTCAATGTCTTAGCATTGTCATTTAACGTGGCAATGCCTTCAGTGTCTTGATTTTAAACGGTCCTTGGATATCTCACATCTGTTTGTAACGTTTTTACGCCTAAACCGCTGAACCGATTTTAATGAATTTTGGTATAGAGATTGTAATATCTTTCTTTTCTACATAGCTCGTAAAAGCTCTTTATGTACTTACATATTATATTATTTTACTTACGTGAAGATATGTAACGGATTATACTGCTCAACATAAACAAGCTGCGTCTTTAACCATATTTATGGTATTCCATTTTACTTTCGTATCCTTGACTTCATACGGAGTTTCCGAGCAGTTTAATCTGAACACCATCACAAATATCTACCACATTTTACGATGTTTATTTATATTCATAACTTTTCATTGTAAAATCTTTGTTTACATTTTAATTAATCAAAATTGAAAGGTGAAGGAAGCTGTCAATATATTTCATAATTCTCAAATTAGCGAGAGGTCTGCTAATATTGTAATGCTACAAGATATATGGGATTTTGGAGAAATGCATAGGCTACTTTTTATGTAGGTACCACGCGTGCGAAGCCGCGGGCAGCAGCTAGTAATATTATAAATGTGAAAGTAACTCTGTCTGTCTGTCTGTTTGTTAGGTTTTCACGCCTAAAACGCTGAACCGATTTTGATGAATTTTTATATAGAGATATATGGGACAGGAAAAGGATATAGGCTACTTTTTATGTAGGTACCATGCGTGCGAAGCCGCGGGTGCTGCCCGCTAGTATTTTATATTTTTGTATTACATTATCCACCCGTTAATATACATCTTTTTACTTAAAGTGTTATCCTACATTTTGAAAATTATGAATCAACTTCAAATTACTTAGAACACGAAGCGGAACATGTGATATTTTCACAAAGCATTTCCCACCGTCATTCAGTAGATCCTCCTGACCTCGATACTAACTAGCATGAAGTTTAGAACCTTCTGGTGTATTCCTAACCGAAGCTATGACACTCACGATGCTATTTGTATAAATTGACCTCTGTGTCGCTGTGGGCTAAGGTCCGGCTGAGACGCAAGAGGTTGCGGGTCCAATTCCCGCCGCGGGACCATACAAACAAATTATTGTATGGTCTGCAAGTATTTGTATTGGGTCTGGGTGTTTTCTATGCATAATATGTATGTATTGACAAAAATATATAATATATGTAGTATATCAGTCATGTGGTACCCACAACACAAGCTCTGCTTACTTTAGTACTAGAAAATGCCGTGTAAAATGTCCGGCATTATTATTATTATTCGAATTGACGGGTAATAACTTGCATAAAACTTGATTAAAATTTGATTACTGCACAGTATAAGTACAAAAAGAGTTACATTAACATAAATTAATTACAGAAATGTACAGAAAAATAAACAATTAAAATACATGTGAAACAGTTGAGCTATATAAGGAGCGTTTAAAATGATCTATAGATAGCCCGACTGACCTCTAGATCAGTGCCAGAGGGCAGCGTCCCCAAGACACTGGCGGCATAACAACGCAGAAGACAGAGCTACTACTGAGCTGTCAAGCCTGTCAACAGATAGGATAACAGGGGCTTCAGTTCTCTGTTCAGGTTCAAAACCATTCCAAGCAATGTTAGTTAGTTTTAACCTAATTTAACCTATAAATGATTATTATTTTTACCAGACTACATAACTCGCGACAGCCAGCAGCCTGTCGCGAGGGCTGCAGGCTTAATTTCAGCGTATGCGTTAATTTCGTAAGCACTGCTGTCAAACATGCTTTTTATGCTATATCTGCTTTTTGCGTATTTTGTAGGGTAGACAGGCACTCACCTGTAGCTATAACTCTATAGCGGGGAGCTAAGAGCTTTCTAACGATTTGCGACATCCGTTGTTTTTGATTTTTGATTCGTTTCGTTGACTTGTAAAAGCGTTATTATTTGCAAAAAATGGTTGTCTGTAAAGTCGGTTTACGGACGATAATTTTCCCTGATAACGTCAAAAGAAAACATTGATGAACCGATCGTGCCTCTCTATCGCTTGTTCCGCGCTCTCGCTTGCACGCTCGGCTCAGGCGGAACGTGACAATGAGTCATGTTTTTTCGTGCGTGCAGCCGGCGTTCATCGATTTATAAAACTTTATCACGTTAAAAGTATATAAGTAGTATATCAGTCACGTGGTACCCATTAACACAAGCTCTCCTAACTTTGGGGCCAGATGATGTTTTGTGAAATGTCCGGCATTATTGTTGTCGTTACAGTTATGTAATAACCCTATATGATTCTTTAACTAATATTGCTAAAAAAATGAAATTATATATTAAACAACAAGGAGGAAATTTACGAACAGAACACTCAGGATTACTTGGAAGCATACCTTCTTTTGTTTGACTGACACACTTCGAATGTGTAAAAATGAAAAATGAGATTCCGCTAATTTGCATTATAAAAAGATGAATTAGCACTGTGGTCTGCGTGTGCGCATCTTAGTCACGACTGAATCTAGGGCGATGCCTCGTGAACTTTGGGGTTATGAACTTGATAAGAAAACTACAAAGAAAACCGTCATCATTGAACTAAATGTAAGCCCATAAATAAATAAATAATAAATAAATAATCCCGGACATTTCACACAGCATCATCTGGCCCCAAAGTAAGCAGAGCTTGTGTTATGGGTACCACATGACTGATACAATACTTATATACTTTTTTTTTTTTGTAAATACATACATATTATACATAGAAACACCCAGACCCGAGACAAATACTTGCAGATCATACAAACATTTGTCCCGCGTCGAAATGTAAATGTATGTAAACGTAAATGAATTGAGAACGTTCTCATATTTTTTGAAGTTGGTTAAAAAAGTATTTATTTTATTATCTCACGGCGTCTGGTCGATACATTGCGTGATCCAAGAGCTGGCTCCTATCTGACTCAGCGTATTAGCATTGCCATTCAACGTGGCAATGCCGCCAGTGGCCTCAATTTTGTTGGCACCAACCTAACTAATTTTAGCTAAAATTTGGTTTTGACTGTCAAATGAAACTTTGGTGTTTTGCTGTTACCAACTTATCCTAATTTAATTTTATCTAATTTAATTAAGCGTTCCTTAGTAGATGGTACTAACCGAAAAGGTTTTACAAATGCTATGACTAACAAAAATATATTTTAGACAATTGACTAATTTTAGAAATTAACCAACTGAACCAGTGTCTTCTATCGATATTTTTAAACGATCCTTAGATAGCTCAACTCAACTGTTTCACTTGTATATTATATTATTTTGGACATTTCTATAACTATTTTTGTAAATAAATGTAAGTATAATATTTTATTTTACGCTTTATATTATTATTTATCGAAATTTCTAATCACTACTAGAAGTCACAGGAAAGAGCAAACTATGAAATTTCATTTACTTGGATGACTTATTATTTCCAGCTCTTCTAATTTAAAAACCAAAATACTGTATTGATTTTAATATATATTTTAGGAACCAACCGGTTTTTTATGAAATAAATAAAAAACATTCATTTCAACGCTTTTAAATTGTGCAATTTTATTATGATAATAACGATTCGGTTCGAAATTCAGCGTAAATTTATTTTTCAACGCAAGACTGGTCATTTCTGGTTAAATGGCTACGTCAATAAGCACCTTTGAATTTGGAGTGAAGATAACCCAGAAGCCTTTGTCGGGACGTCCTTACCATCCATTAAAGTAATCACACAAATATTTGGGAAAAAATTGAATCCTCAACCTACAGCGTAGTAGATGTATCTGCTGAGTTAAAAGGCCATTGAAAAATTTCAAAGTTACGAGATATTTTTCTTATGAAAATGTTATAATTATAATATATGAACAATCAAACTGTCCTCAATGCAAATCCCCTAGTTTCTAACTGAAATGTTTCTTTTGTAGTATTTATACCCACTTTCTTATGTTAATTCGAACACAGAATAACCATTGAGCATTGAAGCATAGCCGATCATCCGCAATGGCTTCCTGCACATTACACGCGCACAATGTGCCCATTCATCAATAATCTGCACAAAAAAATGCAAAAAGTGACGGGTAAAAGACGCACGAATGAGATATTTCAAAGGGTTGCCAATATTGCAACTCTCCAGGGATTAGAATTTTGGGAAGCGCCGTTTCCTTGTTTTTTTTATATCCTTACGATTTTTTTTTTTTATCTTTTATTTCAGGTTTTTTTATACTCTTCTCTTCCAATAATGGTATGTCTTGAAGACATTTTTCCTAATGTCAAGTGATTGTTTTGTTATTATATCGGCACAAAGTTGCAGTCGATTGTTAATTCTAAACGTCATCGCGGAATTACTGTCTACAATTTTCTTGGATTACTCTTTGTATTTACAAATCAAAAAGCTATAATTTTATGATTTATAATACGTGTGATTAAAATTTCGCTAATAATAAATTAATAAATAAATAATCCCACATTACACACAGCATCATTTGGCCCCAAAGTAAGCAGAGCTTGTGTTATGGGTACCACAGGACGGATATACTACTTATATACTTTTAATAACCAAATAATAATGTTTGCGATGCTTCTGACTACCTCCGTACATATTCTCAGAACTAAGTAACTTAGATGGTAACCACAGCAAATAAACTTATGTATGGAAAAAAGGAGTCTTTTTTTAACGTTATTTAGTAACAATCTGTTCGTTAATTGAAGGAATAATAATTATAAACTAAATTGAGTACGTATTTTCAATACTTTTCCTCCTACTTCTCCGTTTCAATTTGTTTCTAAAGTAACTGTTACGTTATAACAGTTACTTTAGAAACCCGCGACTTCGTCTGCGCAGGATTAGTACTTCGGGTAATACTAACGGTTAAAAAATATTTTTTTTTTTCATAAAAAGTATCCTATGTTACTTCTTATACCTCCAAGAATATGTGTACAAAGTTTCATGATGATCGGTTAAGTAGTTTTCGCGTGAAAGCGTAACAAACAAACTTACATTCACATTTACAATATTAAAGTATGATGTCAAAAATATTCAAAAATCATTATTTTCTCCTAAAGTTGTCGTAGTTTCAACTTGCAGCAACTAATAGGCGGAAAGCAAGCTAATTAAAACATCACCGTCATTATTTTTTTAGAATTCCCTATGTTTTCTGGTAAAAAAGTTGCGATTTGAGCGCCCGAATACGCGTCAAAATCATTTGATCAGGGAGATGCCTTAAGGTGTCTACCGAGCCCGGGGATTATTACAGTTGCGAGTTTGTTAAGTTTTTTGGATTAATTCATATACTAATATTATAAATATGAAAGAGTCTCTGCCTGTTTGTTTGTTACCTTTTCACAGCTAAATAACTGACACAAAACAAACGCCTACCTATGTTTATCACACAAATGTTGGTTCTGGGAGAAAATCAAATCAAAAAAATATATAAAAAAAAATCTACAGCGTAGTAGGCAGATACTATCAAGTGAGCTAACAGGACAGTAAACGCTGGGAAAAACATACTTACCTTAAAAATTGCACCCCCATAGGGTGCGAGAACGAGTATTGATGAAATGTCAGGAGATAGATTGTATCTTAAGGAAGGATAGGCATACTTTTTATGTAAATACTAAGAATTCAAAGTCGTGAGCAGCTGTTTCAAATAAAACGAATGGTAAAATATGTTATTTTACTGTAACAAAATAACAAAGTCGCGTGTATCGCGTGTGTATTCAAACATAATAAAAAATTGAAAATGGACTACTAAAAACATATAATACAGTACCTATTCTATTCTATTCTATTCTATTCTATTCTATTCTATTCTATTCTATAATACAGTACCTATGTGGCGCAGTGGGCGAAGGCCTGCCTGAGACGCACTTTCCCTTCAGGTGGCATTACAAAATTCCACCCTGTATATCTGTGAGTAAAATTGTAATTAAGGACAGTTGTGCAAATGTGGCTTGATATGTACTTACATGAGTGTTCCATTACCTGTTTTGGTATAAGACGTCAATAAACGAATGGTATTGGTTAGTTTTACTTGGAAATATCAAAATATCAAATGTTAATGTGGTATTATTGTAGGTATAATACCTACAATAATACCACATTAACACTTTCATCATCAGTCTGTCATACTGGCAGAGGTACTATACTAGTACTAATATACTAGTAATTATATCATGATACTCAAAATATTTACCATGATATATGAGTTTTTCGGCTTCCCGATATTTCGGCACAGTTGCATGCGCCGTGACGAGATTAACTCGTCGTTTTTGAGTGAAAATTAGGTTCAAACCCATTTATAGTTTTAGAAGTAATAATAATATGTTCAAATACATACATTCGTGTTTCTGTGCGTTTGTTTGTGTGTTTGTTTGTTACCTTTTCACGGCTAAATGACTCAACGGATTTTGATAAAATTTGGTTGAGATATATTAGTATCTTGGAGCCGGATTTAGGCTACTTTTTATGTATCATGAAAACGAATATAAATATTGGTGGACAATGAATACACAACCGAGCCTCAATCTTATAAGCTAGTAGCTGCTGCCCGCGGCTTCGCACGCGTGGTACCTACATAAAAAGTAGCCTTAGTCCTTCTCCAAGGTCCCATCTATCTCTATACCAAAACTCATCGAAATCGATTCAGCGGTTTAGGCGTGAAAATGTAACAAACAGACAGATAGACAGAGTTACTTTCACATTTATAATATTTGTAGGGATAGCTTGTACTATGAAAACAAGATGACTTTTCGTTTTCTAGGGCCACCGTTGGAATTGTCCGCCACGCAAGTCTTCACGATGTGGTTCGTCGGGCACTTACCAGAGTCAACGTACCAGCTGTTCTCGAACCCAACGGTCTGATACGTGATGATGTTAAGAGGCCTGATGGTATAACTCTAGTCCCTTGGGAGATGGGTTGGCCATTGGTATGAGATGCTACTTGCGTAGACACCCTGGCCATATCTCATCTGTCGTGGATTTCCGTTCGATCTGGTGCGGCGGCTGAATGTGCCGAGGACCTCAAAAGGTAAATATGCCGGTCTTGATAAGGCCTACATATTTGAGCCTTTTGAAGTCGCGACCCTGGGCCTGTGGGGAACAGAAGACCGAGCGTTTTCAAAAATATTTCACGGGTATAGGAGATACATTACGTGACTCAAGAGCTGGCTCCTATTTGGCTCAGCATATTAGCATTGACATTGAAAATACAAACTTCTTGACTGATCTGTCAGCTCAGTTGGTAGTAGCTCTGACTTCTGCACTGTAGGCTGAGGGTTCGATTCCCTACCAGGACAAACATTTGTGTGATATACGTATGTGTTGGTTCTTTGTCTGGTGTTATAAGGTATCATAAAGTATTTAAAAAAATATATAAGAATTATATCTGTCATATTTTACATAGAAACATCCAGAACCGAGACAAACACTTGCTGATCACTCACACATTCACTGTCGCGAGTCGGGAACCGAATCCGCGACCTTCTGCTTATCAGCCGGGTGGCCCACTGCGCTACAGAGGTCGTCAAGCAATATTATTTTATTGATGTAATCAGTTTATAGGTACTACTACCTCTTATATACATCTATATAGCTTTCGTATAAGCCCACTCTATTGACAGAGTAACTAGGCCGCCCGAAGGTCTTCAGCAATACGTTCTATTAATATTGCAAAAAATCCTTGCACCAAAAAGAGATTAATATATTTTTATAATAAAAAAATAACGTAACATAAGCAGTGGCCGTAATCTATAATAATCCTATAGTTAAATACTTGAATAACCACTTAGAAGCCATTATTGTCAGCTAATCTCGCCACCCAAGAATGTTAAACCCTAAGAAAACACCCCAGTTTTGCACCACTAGACATCAATGTATTTTAAATGACATCTTTTTGCATGTAATTGCAATTTTGGGTGGCATTTTTGTTCAATTTTCTGAGCACGGTCCCACTGTGTTGAATAACCTTTAGTAAGATATAATATCTAAACTGTTTTCAAGAGATTTGATTTGTTGTATAATAACAATAATGCCGGACCTTTCACATAGTATTATTGAGCCCCAAGGAGTAAGGAGGTTTGGTAAGGAGATATATTGGGTCTTTGGAAATGTCATTTGATGTGATTCTTCGTATGTCATTTCATGAAGTAAGCAACATATCTCTGCTAATTTAATATTTTTTACTCGTTTTATTGCATGTTTTATTCAGTAATCTTAGCGGAATTTTAATAAATAAATTGTGACTACATAGACCAAGTATGGACAGTTGAATTATACGTGTATTATGGTGCAACAGACTGTCATTTCGTGATGAATTTTAGAATTGACAATTGATCATCGACTAAGACTTTATTAACAAACAAATTGACTATAAACAAAAATAAACACTTGTCACTGGCAAAATTGACATTATTATGTCACATGCCATTAACTAAGAAGAAGAAGACATTTGATGTTTGACATTTGATTTGCTGCCCACGCATCAGCTTGTAATTTATAATAATAATATAATAATATTAATCCCAGACATTTCACACAACATCATCTGGCCCCAAAGTAAGCAGAGCTTGTGTTATGGGTACCACATGATTGATATATAACTTATATATATATATATATATATATATATATATATATATATATATATATATATTTAATACATAAATTTTATACACAGAGACACCTAGACCCGAGACAAATATAAGGGTTCCTTGTGTACTTAGGAACCTTAAAAAATAGGCTCCTATATAATTTTGTTCATCTATAATAATATTCATACTTAGATTGCTCAACTATTTGACATGTATTTTATATTATTGTACAATATAAATAATATTTGACGACCTCTGTGGCGCAGTGGGCTTAAGTCCGGCTGAGACGCATAAGGTTGCTGGTTCGATTCCCGCCGCGGGACAAACGTTTGTATGATCTGTAAGTATTTGTCTCGGGTCTGGGTGTTTCTATGTATAATATGTATTTATTTACAAAAAAAAAGGATATAAGTATTATAACAGTCATGTGGTACCCATAACACAAGCTCTGCTTACTTTGGGGCCAGATGATGCTGTGTGAAATGTCCGGTATTGTTATTATTATATTCTGCATATTTTTGTCATTATTTCACGGCGTCTAGTAGATAGCCCAAGAGCTGGCTCCGATCTGGCTCAGCGTATTAGCCATTCAACGTGGCAATGTCGTCAGTGTCTTGGATACGCTGCCCTTTAGCAGTGATCTGGATCTGTTGAGCTATCTATAGATCTTTTTAAACGGTCCTTAGATAGCTCAACTGTTTCACATGTATTTTATATTATTCTGTAAATTTCTTTAATTATTTCTGTAAATACATTTTTATTAAAAATTTATTTCATAAAATAATAAAATTCCAAAAATATAATTCGATATATAACTACAGAAATATAGTTTGTTTTGTCAATAGTTTGACAGAAGAGTTATAAGTACTTAGCAATGTTTGCTGAAGCCTAATTTCCTTTGAAATGTTGTCATAAAGTAGGTCACATCATCGTGACGTCATGAGCATGACGTTTGGAAGTAGACTGATTTATTATATACTAGCTGCTTTTTTTTAGAAAAATATTGCCAAAGCGTTTTATTTATTTAAGTGTTTATCTCATTCTCATTTAGTTTATCTCGTGATCATGGCGCATGCAAATGTACCGAAATATCGGGAAGCAGAAAAACTCATATATCATGGTAAATATCCCGTGTTGAGTGAAAATTATGTTCAAAACCATGATAAATTTCGAAGTTAATCAGTAATAATTGATTAATTGATTGAGTAAATCTTTTAAGTTATTATAAACGAAGAAGTTTTTTTTCGCAAACATCTACGATGAAAATCATCAATAATAATTATAAAATGTACTTGCCAACCTTACAAAATAGTTTTACAAATGTTTATATTTTAAATATAAACACATCGTTTCAATGTAATAAATGATCTTAAATCGCGTTGGATACGAATCCGAACACATGCCTCAAAGGATTGGATCAGCAGAACAATCAATAACAAAGCAAGACATTTTAAACTCCATAGCAAACGAAATAGAAGCTATCGACAACATCATGCATAGAAAGGGCAGTTATTTTGAAATTCAAAGGGTTTTGAAGCTTAAGTTTATGTAGATAAGGTAGGTTAAGTGCAAAAACTCAGTAATCGCGGTAACGCGTGCCGTCATTCGTTCAATGAGCCTGATAAGTCAAGTTAGTATGGAGAAGGACCATAAAAATCTACGGAATAAGTGTTTATCATTAATTCACTGGCGATTATATATTGAAATTGTGACGGCGTTGGCTAAGCATATTAAATGAATGACTGACTGCAAGCTAAGCCATTACTTTATTTAAAGTTTGAGTCGTTTTGATACCAAAACGGGTCTCGTTTTTGGTGGTTTTCTCAAAATTTAAAGAATTTACAAAATGACTATGTTAAATCTCCAAATGAAAACACCAACACTCTTTATATTTACTCACAAATTTTATTAAAAGAAATACATAGTTTGTGGTGTTTTCGGGGCATGATGGCTACCTTCTCATTAATTTGGTTAATGTAGCTGATTCGTAGCCTTCCTTTTCTTCTCCTTTCTTGGCCTGTCAGCTCAGTTGGTAGTAGCTCTGCCTTCTGCGCTGTAGGTTGAGGGTTCGATTAACTCCCAAGATAAACATTTGTGTGATGAAAATAGATGCTTGTTCTGTGTCTGGGTGTTATAAAGTATCATAAGTATGTATTTAAATATATATAAGTATTCTATCAGTCATCTAGTCACCATAATATAAGCTATGCTTAGTTTGGGACTAGATGGTGTTGTGTGCATTGTCAAGCAGTATTTATTTATTTATTTATTATGTTTATTTACCATAAACACATCATAATATTCACCAGAAGAAAAACATAATATTGCAGCTTGGGACGAATCTGCTCCAACTCGATCCGTTACAGAATTAGCAAGGATCATAGGTGAGTTTCTTGCCGGAATCTTCTTCTAGATTCTTAATTGACCTAGTATATGAAAAATTATTCAAAATGGTCCTTGCGATTAAAAGAAAATAGTCTATTACAATAGTCCTTTTCCACCCCACGTAACCCAATAAACACAAAATGAGCGGATCGCCATCAATCAGCCATGCAATTCGTTGTTCACTTCCATGTTCGCACTCGTGTTCATACTCTCTTGTATTTTTTTCTTTCAAAATGCTTACGTTTTTTTCGTCGAACCCGGTGGTCACTCGTGCACCTTGCTACTCTCGGGTTTGCGACATTTTCCAATTTTTTTAGAGTGGGTTGGGATTTATCGATATTTTTTGATTTATCGATAGTATTTTAGTACCCACTTTTCTGGACCTTTATGTACTACTGCAACTACTTAAACAAATTAATCCTACTATAGCTACGACTGGTTATGGCAACGACTCATTGTTTCTTATAATTATTGCTCTATGACCTAGTTAAGCTATCTTCTCATTGTAATTAAATATTGCTTTTTTAAAGAAGGTATATGCCTAGATATTGATTCTTATAAATTAATCTTTGACTTTCTTGACCGATTAAATTAACTAACATGGTACTTAATTGGTCGTTTATAGAGCTTGCCAAATTCAATATTTGCACTAGAATTGGTCAAAACTTTTAACCACAATTAACCAACTAATTCACAATTTTAATAAATTCACGAGACAACATTAGGATACTAACATAAAAATATAAAATTATAAATATAAAATTCTTATTTTGCATGTACAATTTAACTCATTTTTATTATTTCTTGCTCTTTCATAATATTTCATAATAAAATATTGCTTTTTGTATAGAGAAGGTATATTCCTAGATATTGATTCTTATAAATTCATCTTTGACTTTCTTGACCGATTAAATTAACTAACATGGTACCTAATTGGTCGTTTATAGAGCTCGCCAAATTCAACATTTGCACTAGAATTGGTCAAAACTTTTAAACACACTTAACCAATTAAATCACAATTTTAATAAATTCACGAGACAAAATAGGATACTAACATAAAAATATAAAATTCTTAAAATATAAAATAATAAATTATTATTTTGCATGTACAATTTAACTCATTTTTATTATTTCTTGCTCTTTCCGGAGAATTTTATTTTAGAAACCCTATATTCCGAAAACGAATTTCCACAGTTCTTTCTTCTAGCTACATGCTTATTTAACCCATACTTGTTCGTAATATCTAGTGGCAGGACAAGAAGACAAGCTAATTCAAGCAGATTACAACAAATAAAAACGATTTATTAAATAAAAACAAACAAACAGACACGCTTACGGTAAACACCCTCACAAGTCTCTAGTACCTAGATCTTAGGCGATGTCTAAAGGGGATAGTCAGAGCCACGACCGAACATTATATTAGGCAGAGATGTTCAAAATACTTTTAAAAGAGTATTTAAATACAAGATGCAAATACTTTTCTAATTTAATAGTTCAAATGCAAAATATAAAATATTTTTGATTTTTGTATTTATATACTAAATTCAAAATAGGTACATATTCAGATAGAATAACTAATGTTCAATTCACAACACCATTGATATTGACCAAGTGATCACTGATTAATATAACAGTAAAACACCAAATCCAACTCTATATTTTTGTTATCAAACACTATACTGATAACGGCGTAAAAGAAAAAAAAGTAATCGAAACAAAATCTAAGTCAATCTTGTTATAAAGCGAAACGTAGCTTCATGTTTCACAGATAATAATAACGTTCACTTTGTTTTTTTTTAACTGTCATTTTGCACATAGATATTCAAAGTTACAGCGCATCTAGTGGCCATTTGCCGAATCATTGACCCATTCACTTGAGAGTGGTAATACTTTCGAAACTTGCAGTAACATAGTATTTTATATATACAAATATAAATACATTTCGAAAAGTATTTCAAATAATATACAAAGTACTTTTAAAACAAAAGTATTTTGAAATATAAAATACGTATTTTATATTTTGTATCTGCATTTTAAATACAAGTATTTCAAATAAGTCACAACTCTAATATTAGGCACATGCTTTGCACACTAGTGTATATTAATTAGTATATATTTATAAACATCGATAATTTATGTTCCCTTTTATCGATATCGCACATCACTAGTCATGTCCATACAAGCTTACTTATTCATAACTAATTCACAAGCTGGCCCTCCACCGAATAGGTTTAATCCGTAGAAAAAGTCTCCTTCCAGACAATATGCTCCATAACGCTGCGCTTGACCATATTGTGGACAGATATGACGGATGAGACACCGTGCGTGACGCCGCAGGGTACAGGGGCGCGGACTTACTTTACACAATCAGCGTTTAGTTTGATAATATCTTCAACTGGAGTTATTCCACAGCAATTATTCTAATCTCTGACTTTACTAGACTTACCCAAACATTTCTTTAATGTAATGCAAAAAGCAGTAAATTTAAATCAAGAGACTAGAATAATTTCTGTCAGAATAATTGAATAATCCTCAGATCGTCAGTTTCTTCAAACCGACCTCTCAATCGACATGCAGACACGAAAAAATCGTGCCCACAACTCATCAAGTCACCTATCATCTGATGCAGCCCATGCCTTACCTTAATAATAATAATAATAACCCCGGACATTTCACACAACATCATCTGGCCCCAAAGTAAGCAGAGCTTGTGTTATGGGTACCACATGACTGATATACTACTTATATACTTTTTTTTTTTAAATACTCGAGACAAATACTTGCAGATCGTACAAACATTTGTCCCGCGGCGGGAATCGAACCCGCAACCTTCTGCGTCTCAGCCGGGTCTTAGCCAACTGCTCTACAGAGGTCGTCAACCTTACTTATGCCATGGGCCTCACCCATTTGTATTATTAATTTTCCGGAATACACCGGAGCTGATTAATATCTAAACATCATAATAATCAATCATATAAAAAATATTGTACTTATAGGCAACTCAAATATTGGCCTATAGATATACTTTAAATACGTACAAAATATAAAACTTTACATTACATTACAACACTGTAAAGGAATCTGTAAAGGGATTTGGCTGGTCTGTCTGCTTGGTTGGTAGTAGCTCGGCTTTCTCCGCCGTAGGCTGAGGGGTTTGATTTTTTCCCAGGACAAACAATTTGTATGATGAACTTAGGTTTTTGTTTTGTATCTGGATGTTATAAACTATCATAAGTATTTAAAAAGTATATAAATTTTCTGTCTGTCACCTAGTCACCATAATACAAGCTTAGTTTAGCTTAGTCTGGGGCTAGATGGTGTTGTGTTGTTGCAATTCCAAGTGTCCGTTTATAACGCTCTATATATAACTCAACTGGCATTTACTATTCATAGCTTTGAGGGCGGTTTACTTATTAACAATAAAATTGTAGAAACTCTAGATCTTGGATACTTTCCCGCCGCCGTACCTCATCATCTCGTGCGGGCTATTGGCGTGTAGATTTGTGAATCCAGCCTTCATTGTCCTACCAGCTTGGCTACAAGCCTTCTACAGCTTACACAGGGGATGATGCGTATTTAGACACTACTTGAAGACGCCTTCAAGCCAATGCAAACCTCGATGCGTTGACGGTGCTCAATCAAAAGTTTTATCAAAAATATAAAAAAAGTTAAGGAATATAAAAAAAGATGAACGGGTTATGTTTTAATTAGTTAATTCTATATATATTTATTTATATTTCTATAAATATTAGTGTAAGCTGCAGTATAAAATATTTTTTATCAAATGGTTGAAAATATTAAGTGGTCACAATATTAGCAGACGAATATTGAATATTTTAGACCTTATTTCGTAATTAAATTACAGAATTAATAATAACAATAACAGTTTAAGACAAGGAAAATGGAGGCAAAATATTGAAAATATTACATATAATAATATTAATATACATATAATATAATAAAAATCAATTGCTGTTCGTTAGACTCGCTAAAACTCGACAACGGCTGGACTGATTTGGCTAATTTAGATTTTGAATTATTTGTGGAAGTCCAGGGAAGGTTTAAAAGGTGAGTAAATATAAAAAAATGCTTGCTTTTTATTTATTGATTCTGAGGCGGTACAAAGTTTGTCGGGTCAGCTAGTTTTTAGTATAATTCATTCAATTAATTCTCTCTCAGGACAAACATTCGTGTGTAGAACATCTACTTGTTATTTAGATACAGCGAAGCCGCCGGCAGCAATCTTCGGTACCTTCTTTAGGGTTGATAATATATAAAGACACCCTGTATACCACATCGGTCATTCATGTCCATGGTTATTCCCTGTCGGACAATACGACGGCTGCTTCAGAACACTATATTAACTGCCCAAGTGCCCACAATAGGATTAGCAGTACAATACCAAATGTGCATGCCAGAGGAAAGAATGAGAGACATGGTTAAAATATCATAAATTCAAGAATTGTTATATTATTTGTCATATTGTAACAAAAAATATGTTCAATAAAATAAGTGTATAAAGTATCATTATACTGTTAATAATCTATATATATAAAAGGCGATGTGTGTCTGTATGATCCCTATAGACTCCGAAACGGCTGGACCGATTTCGATGATTTTTTTAGGAAATCTGGTGGGTATTCTGTGAAGTTTGTAACGATCGGATCAACAGAACTTTTTTTTTTACAATAATATTTTTTTTATGGATATAGATTGTATCTTAGGAACGGACATAGGCTACTAATTATGTATGTACTATGCGTGCAAAGCTGCGATCAGAAGCTAGTAATAAATAATGCTGGACATTTAACGCAGCATCATCTAGCCCCAAAGTAAGCAGAGCTTGTGTTACCACATGACTGATATTCTAATTATATACTTTATGTTAATATACTAGTACATTTATATTAAGATAATGACAGAACTGTACAAAATAATATAAAATGCATGTGAAATAGTTGAGCTATCTAAGGACCGTTCAAAACGATTAATAGATAGCTCAACTAATCCAGATCACGAGATCATGATTCCTCAAGACTCTGCCGGCATTGCCACATTGAATGGCAATGCTAACACGCTGGGTCAGATAGGAGCCAAGACAGGCGATGTATCTACAAGACGCCGTGAAATAATTTGAAAACGCGATGGTCTCCTGTTCCCCACAACAGGTCAAATATCCACTCCAAAAGGCTCAAATATGTATTCCTTATCAAGACCAACATATTTGCGCCTTTTAAAGTCCTCGGCACATTCAGCCGCCGCACCAGCTCTAGCGGAAGTCCCCGACAGATGAGGCGCGGTCAGGGTGTCTACGCAAGTAGCATGTCATACCAATGGCCTACAAATCTCCCAAGAGACAAGAATCCAGGCCATCATCACGTATCAGACCGTTCCACTCGATAACAGCTGGTACGTTGACGCTGGTAAGTCCCCCACGAATGACAACGTTAAGAAAGCATACTAAGTTTGACTTGCGTGGCGGGCAATTGTACCGGCGGCCCTAGAACACGATAACCAGTGGAGATAGCGCTGATCGACCGCTGTACCAGTGGCATTGATGAGGGGCGCAGAGTTGCCAAAGCGCCCACGCACAGTGAAGGGTTCCAAAATCAGTATGGATAAGAATTACTAGTTGTTAGGGTCCCAGGCCAATTCATTCTAGTTAAAAAAAAATATATATTGGGCTTTCAGATTTTTTTTAGGGCTTAAGAAATGGGCTTGCTCAAATTTTTTTGGGTTTACTAATTGGGCTTACTAAAATTTTCAGGGTTTACTAATTGGGCTAACTTAAAATTTTTAGGGTTTACTAATTGGGCTTACTCAAAATGTTTAGGGTTTACTAATTGGGCTTACTCAAAATGTTTAGGGTTTACTAATTGGGCTTACTCAAAATGTTCAAAGTTTACTAATTGGGCTAACTTAACATTTTTACGGTTTACTAATTGGGCTTACTCAAATGTTTAGGGTTTACTAATTGTGCTTACTCAAAATGTTTAGGGTTTACTAATTGGGCTTACTCAAAATGTTTAGGGTTTACTAATTGGGCTTACTCAAAATGTTTAGGGTTTACTAAATGGGCTTACTCAAAATGTTTAGGGTTTACTAATTGGGCTAATTCAAAATATTTAGGGTTTACTAATTAGGCTTAATCACAATTTAGTAGAGCTTTACTAGCCGTGATAATTATTCTTGTAATTTCAGTGTTTGTTCTGTGTCTGGGCGTAATATTAAAATCAAAGTCAAAGCCAAAAAATATTTTATTCAATACAATCACAAGGATCACTTTTAAACGTCTTACATACTAGGTGAATATAGGAGACAACCTCCTAACAATCCCGAGAAGAACTGGCAAGTAACTCGTCCTGGTCCTAGCGCTTTTTTGCATGACCCATATAATAACTACATTAACTACGAAAATCAAATACAAGAGAGTTTATACATTTTAAATGTATCGGTTAACTGTCTGAGAATAGAGCAACATGAGAACATGCATTCTTATCAATAATATACCTAATACCCTTTTGTCAAAAGAGTACTCTTTATGGTAAGCTTTAAATTTCCCAATAGGCATCTTAGTTGCATTTCAGAAAGCTTATTACAGATTACTTATGATAACGTTTTAAAAACTAAAAATAATCCAGACTTCATTTATATAAAAATACGAAATTTCGTTTACTTGGATGAAATATTTTTTCAAGCAACTATAAAAATACTTGAAAAATAGAGCCCATAAAAATACAACCGATTTGAGAACCTCTTCCTTTTTTTGAAGTCAGTTAACACCACAGTCACAAGAGAGCAAAATATCGAAATTTCGTTTACTTTTAACGATGAAATTTATATGGGACCAATTGGGAAGTATAATATGTATTATCTTTTCACAAAAAACAAGATTTTTACAAATCGGATCATAGCATATGAGGTAACAACCATAAAGAAGTACATCCGAATTGAGAACCTCCTCCTTTTTTCGAAGTCGGTTAATAAGGTTGTATTAATCATAAGTATTTACTAGTGGCTCTGTGAGCTGTAGAGCTCGCTCACATTTTTCGAAATTACTGAAATATAACTTTTTTTACGTTATCAACCCCATATCTCAAAAATTTCCAAAAACTGAATAGAAAAAAAATTATATATAGTTATAGAACCTGCTCACAAAATTTTACGAGAATCGGTTGAGAAATGCGACCTGAAGAGGAGAACATCCGGACAGACGCCGGCTAGACGCCGTCCGGACGCCGTTCAGACGACTTTCGGACGGACATACGAAAGCATTTTTGCCTAAGCTGAAACGGAGACACTCGCTCGCGCTTCACGCTCGCTCGGTCAATTAAACCTCTTTAGGATACCGGCATAAACTTAAAACCTAAAAAGTTCAAAGACATGTGCCACGAAAGTAGCCTCTGAGGCGCACTTTAATCCTTTCACCACACTGGTTTTATATAACTAGTAACACGTTAAGAAGAAGAATGTATTAAAAAGTACTTTTAAGTATTGATTAAGTTATGAGACCTTCAGTTACTTTAAATAAATAAATAAATAATGCCGGACATTACACACAACATCATCTGGCCCCAAAGTAAGCAGAGCTTGTGTTATGGGTACCACATGACTGATATACTACTTATATACTTTTTTTCGTAAATACATAAGTACTTATTATACATAGAAACGACCCGAGAACATTTGATGTGACCAATGATTATACAAACATTTGTCCCGCGGCGGGAATCAAACCTTTTGCGTCTCAGGCGGTCGTTCGCCTACTGCGCCACAGAGGTGGTCAAACTTTGCCGAACAACAAGCATTTTAAGGGCAATATTTGCCTAAAGTTTTTTTTTTTATATGAAATAATTTCATATATCATTATTATATGTGCCGGTCTTGATAAGGCCTACGAGCCTTTTGGAGTCGAGACCCTGGGCCCGTGGAGAACGGGAGCCCACCGCGTTTTCAAAATTATTTAACCGCGTCTGGTAGATACATTGCTTGACCCAAGAGCTGGCTCCGATCTGGCTCAGCGTGTTAGCATTGCCATTCAATGTGGCAATACCGCCAGTGTCTTGGAACGTCGCCCTCTGGCAGTGATCTGGATCATTTGAGCTATCTATGAATCGTTTTAAACTGTCCCTAGATAGCTCGTTTTACGTGTATTTTATATTATTGTTTATTATTCTGTACATATCTGTAAATAAACTCCATTAAGTACTTTTAATATCATTTATATTTTTAATATCATTTGCTTTTCTATGTAGTAGGTACCTACTCTACCGACACTACCTAAGATATCTTTGTTTCTGATTTGTCTATTTTGTCAGATAAATATATTTTATTTTCAAATTCTATTTATTTTAATTGTCTACTCGAACATTTTGTTAAACAATAAAAATACTTATTGGAAAAAGTGTTATATTGGATTATCCATAAATCAAGAAAGTTTGAGTCATTTATTACTAAGTCCATATTTGTACTTGAGTTGGTGAGTTTGTGGTCATTTGTCACAATAGGAAATCCCAGGGAAATTTATTATCACGTGGGGAAAAACGTAGGTCTTGTCATTCTAGGACCCATCATATCTTCCGTCACCGGTTGACTGTAAGCCTGTGACAGTGGCGTCAATGACGGTATACAATGACGGTATACAATGACGATATACAATGACGGTATACAATTATTATGTCATGACACCATAAATACGGCTTCCTTCATTTGACCTTTTATAAATATAGCCATTAGAAATTAATTTTATGTTTTATAGGGGTTTATACTATATGTACCGTTCGCGATATCGTCCGCGCATTTAAAAAAAAATAATCTGATCTTAATATAAATCTAAACCATTCAATCCACTTGAACAAACAAAAAAAAATATCAAAATCGGTCCAGCCGTTTAGGAGGAGTTTAATTACATACACACCCAGAAGATTTCTATTATACTAGCTGCTGCCCACGACTTCGCACGCGTGGTACCTACAAAGAATAGCCTATGTCCTTCTCCAAGGTCCCAACTATCTCTATACCAAAATTCATCAAAATCGGTTCAGCGGTTTTGGCGTGAAAACGTGACAGACAGACAGAGTTACTTTCGTATTTATAATATTAGTAGGGAAGTAGGAATAAATGTTATTGTAAGAGGAACATTTATCAATAAATTAATGACTTCTCAGCAGAAGAAGACAACTGAATTAAAAGTGTACTAAGTTGCTTTGTGATTGGTACGGCGAGGAGTCTAAAAAAATCTAGATGGTAATTTCACTATGAGACGTTTAGAATAGAATAGACCTATGACTATCGACTGCAACTTTGTGGTGTTATAACAAAACAATCACGTGACATTTGCAAAATTATTATTAAGAAAAAAGAAAATGTTTGACACATAGAAAAAAAAAAGTTTATGCAAAAAAAAATAGGGCAACACTAAACACGTGTATGTGTACTACCTATAGTTAGTTTTATCAATCAATTCTTAAGACAAAAATATTAATTAATATGGGATTATGTTTTGTCGTTTTGAGAATTAAACATGGTGCTCTTATATAAATTTTTTTTAGAGTTATTTCGGTTTTTATTTGTAATTTTGAATTTATTCACGTAAAGCTCTAGAACTATTGACTCGTATCGTATTATTTCATATGAAAAGATACAACTTTTTTGTTATATATTCAGTACATAAACAGTAGCTTTAAAAAAAAAAGATTCCGACGAATTGAGAACCTCCTCCTTTTTGATAAAGTCGATTAAAAATACTGTTTGTTTTCCTATGAAAATAAAATAAATATATAGAAATATTTATTATACATAGTAATTTTTGAAAGGAACTATATATTCAAACTTCTGCTACTTCTGCTATATGACTGAGAATGGGTCAGACAAAAGGGGTCAGATTACGCGAATATATCAATAAATCCCTATAAGTTATTTAAGTTATTGCGAAATAAGCCTTCGTTCACTATGCGCTTTCTACTGAATAATTTTACGTAACAATCTATTTTTAGTACATACTTCACCCCAGATGACGATCTGTACCGAGTAAAAATGTACAGTAGTTTGGGAACTAATATAACTAATTTGCTGGGAATTTTCAGGTAGAAAACAATGAGTGACTTTGAGGATAAACCGATTTATTTATAACCCATAGTTTCTGTAATAAACACTGTATAAAACAAAGTCGCTTCCCGCTGTCTGTCTGTCCCTATGTATGCTTAGATCTTTAAAACTACGCATTTTGATGCGGTGTTTAAAATAGATTCAAGAGTAAGGTTTAGATGAATAATAGATGCATAATATAGTAGAGAAACACTGATAATTTTAGAGGTTTCTAATGTGATGTCGTATATAAACACATTATTTTGCAAACGCTGACTGAACCCTACGAGATAGATCAAAATAATGTACTACAGTATTGTACACCTTAAAAATGTCTACAAAAAAATGGTATGGTCTTAGATAACGTTGTATATAAAGACATTTTGTAGTATATTTAGTATCAGCATTGCACCCGTGCGAAGCCGGGGCGGGTCGCTAGTCTATCTATATATTGTGTTATCTATCTATTGTTGTTAAGTAATTATATTGTTATGTACATATCAGTAATTTAATTAGTAATTAAAATAAAGTTTATTTATGGTAAAAAAATTGGTTGTTTGTAAAGTTGGTTTACGGACGATATTATAACGTGACAACGTCATAACAAAACAGATAGATGCGGCATAGATGTTTTGTTATACGCTCTCGCTACGATCGTAACGTTACAATGAGTGTAACGAGAAAATGAGCGGACAATGAGTCATCCTTTTTCGTGCGTGCAGCCGGCGTTCATCGATTTATTAGACGTCGTCACGTCAAAAATACATAATTAAAATTATTTAATTCAGTTATTTCATTAAACCCTACTCCTAATATCCTATTACGTAAATAAATAATGCCGGATATTTCACACAGCATCATCTACCCCGAAAGTAAACAGAGCTTCAGAATAGTATATCAGTCATGTGGTATAAACACACACATAACACAAGCTCTGCTTTGGGGCTAGATGATGCTGTGTGAAATCTCCAGCACTATTTATTTATACAAATATTGGTGGATATCTCACAACACAATCTAACCCCAAACCAAGCATATCTATTTGAACCAAACAACTAATATAATACGTACTTATCTATTTATCTAAAACCTGTAACTAGCAATTCTTGTATACATCATAACATAGTATAAAACAAAGTCGCCTCCCGCTGTCTGTCTGTCATAATATAGTAGAGAAACGCTGATAATTTTAGAGGATCCTACATGTACTACATGTATTGTCACCTTAACAAGGTCTACACAAAAGTCCGCAATGGTCTATCTCTTAGTCTATGTTATTCTCTTAGATATCGTTGTATATAAAGACATTCTGTAGTATATTTAGTATCAGCATTGCACCCGTGCGAAGCCGGGGCGGATCACTAGTTATAAATATAATCTGAATCTCGGAAACGGCTCCAGCGATTTTCATGAAATTTAGTATGCACGGGGTTTCGGGGGCGATAATTCGATCTAGCTAGGTTTAATTTTTGAAAACATCGTTTTATCCGTGTTTTATACCGAGCAAAGCTTGGTCATCCAGGTATACTTTATAACACATAGACAAAACAAACACGTATGTTCATCACACAAATCTTTATCCCGAGGATCAGAACCCGCAACCTACACCGCTGAAGGCAGAGCTACTACCAACTTAGCTAAGAGGCCAGTCATACTTGTTAACACCTACTTATAAGATACTCTTAACATCCAAACACAGAGGAAATATATTCATAACACAAATGTTTTGTATGAGAATAGAACCAACACTACAACACAGAAAGCATAGCTTCTACGCTAAATACATACATATACATAATACCGGACATTTCACACAGCATCATCTGGCCCCAAAGTAAGCAGAGCTTGTGTTATGGGTACCACATGACTGATATACTACTTATATACTTTTTTTTGTAAATACATACATATTATACATAGAAACACCCATACCCGAAACAAATACTTGCAGATCATACAAACATTTGTCGCGCGGCGGGAATCGAACCCGCAACCTTCTGCGTCTCTTACTTAGGTCTTAGGTCTACTGATAAATAAAATATCAGAGAAGCAGTCAACAGCCGGTAGATTATGCAAGTGCGTCAGAGCACTCTGAAACTACTAATTTAATATACTTCACACAGGAATAATGAAATATGCTGTATTCATGAAGGTACATCACTCCTATCACATTATACTTTGTAAGACTTCTTCAGCAAGAATCATTCATGGGTACCAGCACGGTGCCAGATATTCTGTCAATATTTTTTCTTCTTCTTTGTTAATGGCCTGTGGTATACTAATGTCAGTTTTGCCAGTGTCAAGTGTTTATAGTCAGTTTGTTTGTTATTAGAGTCTTAGTCGATGGTCAATTGTCAATTTTAGACATCACGCGGAATGGCGTCTAGAATTTTCTTGGGATTCCTCGTCGTTCAAATAACATTGCACCACAATACACATATAATTCAATTATCTATACCCGTCCTAAAGTCACAATTTATTCATTAAAATTCCGCCAAAATTACTGAATAAAACATGCAATAAAACGGATAAAAAATATAAAACTAGCAGAGCTATGTTGCTCCATGAAATGACCGATAAAAGAATCCCAAATTCTGAGCATTTTGACATATGTAATCATTAGTTCAGAATAGGTTTTCGTGTTTTAGAAAATTAACTCTGGAATGACTGGGAATGCTACTAAATATTTGTCTATAGAAATCAAACCCGGAACAAAGAAACTCAAAGATATTTCTACTGTTCTTTATTCAAATCGGACAGGAAATAATGTTTAAGTATCAATGAAGCAAAATAAAGATATGAAATCATCGTTCCAATTTCAAATGAAAAAAGGATGTTTGAGTCTCGGCACAGAATACAAAAGTCTCAGTGAAGAATAACGTATTAAAATTAAATCATCATTCCAATTTCAAATGGATAAACGTTTTTACTTGAAGGAGTTGAAAATCGGCTTTAAAAATTTTAACTGGAAAATTACAGTTTATTTTAGTTGAAATTTAAGTTGAATCTTTAGTAAAAAAAAACTAACTGATTTGTATTTATATTAAGGTAATATCAATACTTAAAGGTACAAAAAATATATTCATTAAACAAATATGGTCCGTGTTGGGTATTTCCCTGTATACGAGTATAAGCTTACAATGAGTCAAGTAAACTTTTTGTGAATCTCACAGCAGGGGGCGTGCGATATGTTTGTACAGTGGCAAACAAAATGTTTTGTGATTTCACAGCAAGTGATTTGATTTGATTGAATTCTAATACACACAATAATTGCTAAACGGATTGGAATAAAACTATAAATTTACTTAATATACTTTTTTTTCTATGTACCAAGAGGACAGCAGCTTTGTTTATTTTATATACATACATATTTTGTATATTTGCAACTTTTGTGGACAAATATCTCAATGTAGCTGGCAAGGCGTGGATAGAAAGAGTGAAAGATTGCGCTTAGAAGCTCTCTTTTTGACAGAATTACGTCTTCTTCTTTGTTAATGGCATGTGTCATAATAATGTAAGTTTTGCCAAAGATCTGTGTTGTCGTTCGTCATATGTAATAATTATACTGGTTATTTTTGCTCAAATTACATAGAAACACAAAGCTTTTATGCCAATTATTCACACCCGAGTCATTAACTCTAGCTCTTTTTAAATAAAGTCACCAAAATTCCTAATAACACCGGAAATGAAGAAAAAAAATATAAAATATGATTGTGATAGGTTTTTTAAGACAATTGATACACGTTATTTTTTTTTTTGTTATTGTTTGAAACATTATCGCATTGTCTTACGTTAATTATTTTGTGTTATATTGGTAACGATTTGTCTTTCGTAGTTTCGTATAATAATATAAATTATAAACATAGGTACATTTTTATTTTTATTTAAATTTATTGATACATCTGAATGAGAATGACATATTATTCTTTTTTAAAAACTACTTGGTTACAATCTTATTGGGATTTTAAACTGATCCTTTTTCTGGAAGCTATTAGTGAAAAGAATATTATGCTACATACCAAATTATCCTACATACACGATATGCTACCATATCGTGTAAGCTATTGCAAACCAGTGTGATGAATGGATGAAATAGTGCTGATGCTGTTGTGCTAAGAGCCATATTTAATGAAAAACTTTTTAAACTAAAATTTTACAAAATTTTATGCTAATTTCTCCATTTACGATTACTGACAAGGGCCTTAAAACATAAATACGTATCTGCCATTGAAAATCGAGACAAGAATCGAAACCGCGACTAGGGAAGCGATAAAAAATAGAGTAAATAAACTATTTATGTGCGCACGTGTACCTATTTCATATAATCAGCGCTGTAATTACGATAATTATCACCAAGAAATGTGTCCGAGAGTTTGTATACACTAGAGTTGTCCAGTGACATGTATGTCAATGAGTATAAGATACAAAATCCATTGGTTCACGACTCTTCTTATCAAAGTCTATCTGAGGCGTGTCGTGCGCGTGCGTGACTCGTTAACTTTTTCCCTGAATTTGTCGTCTTGTCTGTACTTTTAGATCTATTGTAGCAATCTCGTTCGCTCTATTAGTACGTAAGAAGTACCAACTTCTTCTTTTTTTACAATGGCATCTATCTTTATAATTTTGCCAATGTCAAGTGATTGTTTTGTTGTCACAAAGTCGCAGTCGATAGATAATGGATATTCTAAACACCATAGCGCAAAAACCGTTAAAATTTTTCATAAATTCCTCGTTGTACAATTCACAAAGCAACATAATATACCTACATATAAATAAAATTAACTGACTTGTGTATAGAAGTAACAATTTATTGATTAAAATTCCGCTATGATTACCCAATATAACATGACATCACATAATTAATTTGTAAGAGCTTTTTCTGGATCTAAGATCTAACAATTTAAAACCAATTGATGACGTTCCAAATTCGATAAAATATCTGCAAACTCAACTCTTTTATCAAAATGAGTTTCTTCTTCTTTAGATTTTTTTTAAACATTTAAGAACCCATTGTGATTAAATTTGACCCGTATATCGGAGATGGTTTTCGTTTAACGCAAGATAATGATCGGCTTTACATTGCAACGATAGCTTCTGGGGTATTTTCGAGAGGTTGAAGTCGATGTTTTGGAGTGGCTAGTACGCTCACCGACCCCAACTCCGATTGAACATGTTTGAGATAATCTTAGAAGTCAATTTAAACAGCGGAATCCAGCACCAGCAAACGTCGCAGGGGCCACACTAAGTACCTACTGATTGTGCCCAAACATGCCACAAAGAGACCTCGTACTGTCAGTACACTAACATTTTCATGGTGATAAATTATTGGGAACATTATTATTGAGATTTCTGTTGATATTTTGTTTTTTGGAACGAAGTTCTTTATCGCGAGTTGGCGAGGAGACCTAGCCGCCTAGCTAGGAGCCTGCCACGTTAATGATGAGCAATGCCAACCCTGCATACGAAAGAGACTTCGTTCTAAACGCGTGTCCCGCGACACTTGCATTTTATATTGAAGTATTGATAAAATACTAAATAATAAAACACAAATAAAATAGCTTAAATCCTGATTTATGACTATTTTTGGTGGCATTCCTCTAAATAAGTCCATGAGCATGTACTTACGTACTCAACTCAACTTCAACCGATGCTCAAAAGCTGCAGGAACCAAAACCGCAGCCATCACCCATCCAAATAGCTGCTAATGAAGTCTTAAAGCCCCTTTTCCGAAATAGTTTAATATTCTTATCTCAACTCTTTAGGCAATGGCGCAATTGACTTGGTAATACTACTTGAAATGCATGCAGAGTGGTATCAATTGCCTCGTGCTCCTCAACGTGACAGGTCGACGACCTCCTCTGACACAAGCCCTGCCGGTAACCGCACTGGTTATATCTTGGTTACTAAGAGTGGAATATATTCATACTAATGTTAAAAAAAGAATAATAAAATATTTCAGATCATCGCCATGGTACTGGTTTATGGTACTGGGAGAAAAATACTTTTGCAGAAAGCATATTAAAGTTCCCAAGCTCAAATGGGACTGGGCTGCCTATGTCGGGAGACCAGTGGGCCAAACTGACTATGGAGTGGTGCCCTGAAACGGTACGAAGACGTCGCGGCAGACCGCGAACCAGGTGGAGGGACGAGCTCACCAAATTCCGCGCCAACTGATAATCTTACCGCGGGAGAGGGATGAATGGAGAGAATAGGCCTTTGCCCAGCAGTGGGACAGTGTGGGCTGATAATAATATTAATAATAATATAAAAGTATAGACGAATATTTGACTAGCATGTTTTTTTAAAATTTGTTATTGATGTAAATTGTACTATCTGATTTAATCTAATGTGTTAATGTTGGTATTTATGACCTTGTATTATAATAATATTTTATATTTTCAGATAAAATTTGCATGTTTTAAAGCTGATCTTGGCCGAACCTGTTTTTTTTTTAACCACTTTAATAATAACAGTAACAATATTCCATTTAGCCGTGTTTGGCTACAGTGACGACTTTATTCTAATATGCACAATGCGCACGTTATTATAATATAGGGGGGGGGGCGGATACATGACATCTCTGTACCCTAGCTAGTCTCACCTGCATGTGGTCCCCCTGCTTATCAATAGAAGAGCTCAGTGCCCGGCTCGGTGCTAGCCGATATGCACCTGCAATCGAACCGACTCCGAACGTAATGACTCCTCATTCCTCTGGAATCACTCGGCGAGAGGGGTGTGGATTTTAGACATGTCTACATTATCTTAATCGCGTCCTAGGCGATGCAGCGTCCGTGGAGAGGTTTCACCTACTTCAGCTTCACCTAAACAACATGGAGAGTGGCAGTTACCGGAGTCCAAACAGATAGACGTAAACGGTCGCCAAGGGTCACTCTTGTCAGTGGGAGGGTCGACCGTAGGCCCGTTGACAAGTTATCGCTTACTTAAACCCGGCAGCCCTCGGTCAGTTTGGTATTTGTCCGTCTCGGTGCTGTCTTGTTTCTTATGGGTGGAAGAAACACTAGTATGGCTAGATAGCTGGTGGCGTTAGCTGTTTCACCTGCTGTCAAGAAAAGTACTAAAAACCAATCTAAACCTCACAAATCCGGTACAGATTGAGACATGGAATTCTGTAGTAAGCGGACAGGCTTCCCAAACGCCGATGAGAGCTCTAATAGCAACCACTATCTTCGAAAAACTGCAGTTACTGATACAGAACTTTTGAGACTCAATATCAAAATAGCAGCTCTTCCAGATTATGGTTCCAGAGACCAGACTTCCAGATGATGGTTCATTGAGAGAAGTCAATTATACTTTCTACAGTAAAGGTAAAACTTCAGCAGAGATGCGCGAACACGGTGTAGGCTTTGCAATCAGGAACAACCTACTGCAAGCGATTGAGTGTCCGAGAGGAATGTCGGAACGTATTATAGTATGCCGATTGAGCACTGACTGTGGGTTTGTTACCATAATCGTTGCCTACTTTCGACGCTAACATCTTCTCTCGAATCCAAAGATCACTTCTACGAGCAACTAAGTGAGAGGTTCGATCAGGTGACCCCCTGATAATCTTAGGCGATTTCAATTTGCGTGAAGGTCAATCAGCAACATCTTGGCTAGACTGTTTGGGTCATCACAGAATTGGAAATATTGGACTACTTGAGTTTTGCTCGCGAAACTTGCAGTGTGTAACCAACACCTTCTATAAAGTTAAATTTTTGCGCAAGCTGTCGTCAAAGCACCCTCGTTCAGAGGACATTGGCATCAACTAGATATTGTCCTAACGAGGAGAAAGAATCTATGTGATGCTCTTCACACTCAAACTTACCACAGCCCTGATTGCGATACTGACCACTCCCTTGTGGTTACCATGGTTTCTTTTAGTCCAAAGAAGATACATTCAGCTCGTACTATCAGCAGAAAGAAGCTCAACGTTCCATTACCACACTGAAATGATGGAGTCTTTTAATAAACTTGTCAATAAAGAGACTGCGATCTGGAACCCGAATGAATCTACAAGCTAAGAATGGAATGAAGTAAAGACTTCTAACAGTAACCGCTGCTAACGAGTTTCGGTATCGGAAATCCGAAAACTAACTGGTTCAGCTGAATTATTTATTCAGACATAAAAAAACACTCGGTCCAAATCCATCCATGTCCATGACAGCCGCTCTTAAGGAACTAGATAGCACTGTTAACGATGTATGTTTGTACTACGATGACTGTAACTACTACAGCAACATTTCTTTACTGAGCATGGCTGGAAAAACTCTTGGTCACGTCATCTTGGCCAAACTACAGAAGCTGATCGTGTATATCCCGAGGGGCAAAGTGGATTCCGCGCGCATCGCTCCACCACGGACATGATCTTCAGTTTCCGACAACTCTAAGAAAAGTGCCTTGAGCAAAAAACTTTCATGGTTGTTACTTTCGTTGACCTCAACAAAGCTTTCGACACTGGTGGGTCAGTACCTAAGTAGGTAGGTATGTACCTATGGCGCCTACCAATGGCGCCAAGTGTACCATTTTTTAGGATATACTTTCTGATTGGTCCCATAGAAATTTAATTAAAATCGGTTCAGTAGTTAACTTTTTTTAATCAAAATAGCTGGTAAAAATATGTCAGCCAAGAAAACGAAATTTCGTACTTTGTCTTTCCAGTAGTATTTACGAATATCGAAAAATTATAAAGTACTAAAAACTTAAAATTCAAATCTTATTCAACCGAATTCAAAAAAAGGTGGAGGTTCTCCATCCGGTTGTATTTTTTTTATCCCTCCATTTATGAACCGATTAGGTTTTCAAATAGTTTTATAAATGATGGAGTTACGAGGTATCAAACCGACAACCGAATTGAGAACCCTCTCCTTTTTTTGAAATCGGTCAAATAGTAGGATGTTCTCAATTCAGTTGTATTTTGTTTTTATACTTAACTAGCTGCTGCCCGCGGCTTAGCACGCATGGTACCTACATAAAAGTAGCCTATGTTCTTTACCAAGGTCCGATGGGACCTTGGAAAAAGACATAGGCTACTTTATACCAAAATTCATCAAAACCGGTTCAGGGTTTTAGACGTGAAAACGTAAAAGACAGACAGACAGAGTTACTTTCACATTTATAATATTAGTAGGGATCAACAGCCTAAAATTGTATGCTTCTAGTTCTGAAAATGACAGTACTTTCATACAACCTTTCATCCCCCTTTTCAACCCTTTACAACACTTTTTTCCAATTAAAAAGTAGCATATGTCCTTTCTCAGGCCAGTCAGGCCAGTCCTTTCTCAAATTTCATTTAAATCGGTTTAGTTGTTTTGGCGTGAAAGCGAGATAGACAGACAGACAGAGTTACTTTCGTATTTATAATATTAGTAAAGATGAATGAAGTTTTTTTTTTAGTTTTTAAAACGTAATTATTTTGACCCATGTTTAACGTACGTACCTACCTATTACCATAATATAGTTACCAATGTAAAAAAAACACGTTAATCCAAAAGCTTGGTAGACTCTTCTAGTAACACTAGAACCTAATTACTAGATTCTGCAGGTCAACTTATATTGGGCACAAGCACTCATTGCACGAATGCACACTGTCAGACTTAGCATTTCAAATTTTAAATTCTAAACAGAGCAAGTAAGTAGCTAAAATTTTCCACATTTTCTACACGTTGGCTGCCTCGAGTTGTAAAGAAGCACTGTTTTCCAGATTTTGCAAAGATTTTGGCAGGGTTCTATTCTGGTATTGGGAGAAAATTTCGCATGATATAGATTCAAATTAGATTTTTCACAAACTCGTAGATACTCGAACTTGAGGGGCGAACTATGCATAATAAGTAAGTATTTACAAAATATAAAAAAAACAAATAAGAAAACTATATAAGCAGTATATCTGTCATGTGGTTCCCATAACACAAGGCTTACTTTGGTGCTAAATGATGCTGAGTATAAAAAAGTATAAAAATTATTTATGCAAAACAATGTACAATATGTGCAGATAACTAAATACAACGATGAAACTGCAAAAGTTGTGAAAAACTGTGTAGCAGCCTCAACGCCCACCTCCTTAACCTATGGAGTAGAGTTCTGAATTGAACAAGTTATGTAGGTTATATAAAAAAAAAATGTGTTACAAGAACATAAGGGAGATGAAATAATGAAAACTGAGTGTGTAAGTGTGCATGAAGGGTTAAGTAATGTGTATGTGAAGGGTGTGTTTTTTAATTATTATTATTATTTCTTTTTCTTATCATTATAACACTATTTAGTTAACTCGAATCAGTGTAGCGAAAGGATAAAACTAAGTATTCAATCAGGGTAGGCGACTAGCTATGAACTTTTATCTCTTGTAAGTTCCCGAAAGTGTGATAAAATGTTTCTCGATTCTCGGGCTCCTTGGAATAAGACACTGACGCATTGAAATTTGAAATTCGAACCATCCACGCCCTGTTCGAATTTCCAATGTATTAATGCATTTTCCATTTGAATTTAAAGATGCGTCAATTTAAAATTATAAACTCAATTTTGACATAACATTTGAATTCAAAAACAGATACATGCAGTTTTGATTCATTTAAATTTATAATTTATATAAATGCAGCTGGTACCTAAGGTTATTGGTGACACGGTGACAAATTGTTAGGTATATATTAATTTTACAAAAATAACATTAAATGAACGCGGTTTTTTTTAACCTTAGATAATCCTACGTTTGACCACGATCCACGATAGCCTGATGGTAAGCGACGATGAGGCCGATGGAGCACGTAAGTGTAGAAGACACCTATTTACTCTATTTATTTAAATGAACGCGGTCTATAGAAAATATTATACTGTATTATTGATATAAAATAGTCAATCCAGTGAATCTGTGAAGTAAGTACTTACATATAGAAACATTTTTCTACTGAAATTCTCTACCTGGAGATCTAGACCGCTTCATTTTCCTTCACGCTTTAGCAGAAATAACTTATTATATAGAAATTACAGTAGCTGTCACGCTTCAGTCACGTGACTTATTACAAGCAAATGTCATATCCATATGAATTGATCTTTCCACAGGCATGAAGGCCAACAGAAAGTAGATCTTATCTAGGTCCTTTAGTGTAATAAATAAGTTCGGCTCCCCAACGATGCGTAAGACAAGCTGCCCTGATTTGTTAATAAATTAGCAAACCATTTACTTAATTGATATGATACATACCAGGAAGCTCCCATAACCAACTACATCTGCGATCATCAAAAAGCTACCCTTTTTACTGCAAATAAAATTCATTTTCGGTATTACAGTTCCTGTATGAGTTACGCCGTTTCTAATTTGCAAAATAAACTGCTGTAAAGCTCAATGATCCCACTTCCGTATCACCCGCATTTCACCTCCTATACATAAAGCAATAAAGTCGAAAATTAATTAACTGAAATGCTGAATTATATGTCCTTTTTGGTGTGGGGTTAATCTCACGCTTGCGAAGTTCAATGGCCGTCCTAGCCCCCCCCTGAGCACCTGACATGACAACCAGCTATCTTTCGGTAATTAGCAATAAAAAGTATAATTCTGATGGATTTGCGACAGGAAATAATTTAGCATCGAGTGGTGATGGTGATTTGGGAAGTTTATGATGTCCGATGTTTTTAAATCGGAGATTATTTTTGATTCGGGCGTTTGCGTCGAAAATTGGCGGCAAAAAAAAAGCGGCGGAAAAAGTTCGTTTATATTGAATTAGATTTACCTATCCATACTCCAAATCCCTACTAATATTATAAATGCGAAAGTATGTCTGTCAGTTTGTTACGTTTTTACGCCTAAACCACTGAACCGATTTTGATGAACTTTGGTATAAAGATAGTTGGTATATTATTGAAGGTCATAGGCTACTTTTGATGTAGGTACCACGCGTGCGAAGCCGCGGGCAGCAGCCATTTCTAAATTCTAAGGTAGGTATGTTATTAAATAGGAGTAACTAGGTACAAGTATGTAAATAAATCAGACATCATTAAAACTAGTGCCGCCAAATGCACGTCCGGTTCTCCCCGCCTACATAGGAACGTAATAAGTCATTGCATTAACTCTATTCATACAGTCAACGACAAAATCGTTTATTAAAAAAAAACTAAATTTTGGTGTAAATAAAACCACTGCTTTTTTTGTTTAGTTTTTAATGTGACAGTCAACGGCAGAGTTTTTACATCTACCGCTTTCTACCCACTTCTAAAAGACATGTTAGTTGATGATAAAATTTAAAAAAAAGTATTCTATCAGTCAGTCTGGTTCCTATTCATTTGGGGCTAGATAGAGTTGTGAAAGCTAACCACTAATATTTAGTTTATTTAATGCAAATTAAACAAATATCTAAATTAAGCAGAGTTCAGACATGATTTGGATGGTTGATCATTTGTAGCATTTTATAAACTGATCGTAAAAGCTCCAATTAAACCACTCCCTAACGACTTCAGACGGACTGTAGTTGTAGAACTAGACAACAACTACAGTCAGTCCAAAGACTAAAACTCTATTAAGATTCTAGCAACGTAGCTACCGAAACCAAGAGCGTTGAACTTTGCACGATTTTCAAGAAATAAGAATAATCTAAACTCAAATGTGAATATGCATATTTTTTTATTGAATTAAATAAATGTTTCGTTCATTTGTTCATATTTGGTGCGCATGACCCGCTTTACACGAACTAAAAATTAATTTCAGGGATTAAAGATGTACCTACTCGACGACAGATGGCGCTTTTCATCCTCAGAAAGTTATGCAAATATTTCTGTTCACACTTTTGTGTAAACCGTTTATTTAGATAATTGATTCAGACGTGATTTTGCGATAATCTATTACAAAATTTTGAATCGGAAGACTAATATCTAATACTATTCCGTCAATATATTCTGATGAGACCCAAAATAAATTCAATTTCTATCGAGCGAGTCAAAAATTGTTCCTGAGAATGTCTCGTGGAGAGGCGAAACATGTTCGAATATCTTTTGGGTCTAACTCAATAGAATACATTTGCGGGATAATATTAGATAGTGGTCTACCTATTAAATATTTGATACCATTAAAAGTCTCTAAAAACGCAAATAAATTTGAGACAGGTCTGTTTTTTAACATATGTGTACCAAATGTAGAGACAATGCGCCTATTCTGATGATAGAGACTTATGTCTCTATGAGTGGACAACTCATTAAAGAACAGCGGAGAAACAAATGTTTGCCTCTATTTTCCATAACTTAAAAACACAAGAATAACTTAAATAATTGATTGACAGAAGGTTTTCAGGATGTAATAAAAAGGTAGCAAATTTGAAACTGTTCATTAATTTCACGAAGACTTGTGAATTATTGTACTTCAAATCTTATAACACTGACATAACAGTCATTGCACCCGTCTTCGTGAAAAGAAAGAACTGTACGTGGGTGTGTTTCTGCGAATCGCTTGTGACCGCTGTCACGTAGACCCTGACATGCTAAAACCTGTCTAACTGATGACAGCTGGAGGTTCCTATTCTCTTCATTATCATCATACCAGCTTATATGACTTTTCAGCAAAAATCAGTCTTGGTGGGAACCAAAAGTATAAAATTTCAATTGCTCTGTAGTATTTATTATAGTATTGTCATATGTCATTTGTTGTATTTTTTTTTATTGTTTATCAATATTATTATGATTAATATTATTGTCTTCAACGCGCGAATGATAAATAATAATAATAATAACATTTATTTATTCATATTGCACTGCATTGCACATACAATCAAAATAAAAGTAAAAATAACATATAATCATTGATCAATAACACAGTAATATAAATTAAATTAAATGTCAAAAACTATTCCTACTAACCTAAATACCACCTTAATGAATATAATAGATATGCCGAGCAAAAGGGTTAATCAGGGCTGACGCCCAAAAACTTTGCAGGACACTGTCCCACCTGCCTGCAAGAACCCCAAGAATCCTATTGGGATTATCTAGTATTCTGTTTTTAATAGATCCATTTTTTTTCTACTGATTGCATGAAAGTCCTGCACATGAGCATCGGCAAACATGCCCGAAGCACTACAGATAAATGCACTTACTCCCTAGTAGGTTTTACTAATAAGCTTAAAATATCTAATCGTGACTATCACTAATCACATGTGAGATTTAAATAAATAACGATGTCATTGCATGCGAGATTTACTCGATTTCACGAGAATTGGGCCCCCAATGCAGTCTTTGGGCGTGTAATTGTATTCAAATCGATGTAAACGGTCCGTCGTTTCATTGCGGTTTTTTATTGTTAAAATTATAAATAACTAAATACTTAGGCCATACTTTAAGGACTGATACCTATAATAATCAAATAACTCAATACCTAGATACTTATCAAATCTTACCTACCTGCCAAATTAATTTGTAATTTCTAAAAACATCTACGCTATAAAAACGTCATTCAAATTTCAAATGTATCTATAACTATTTATAAATCTAACTCAAATAAAGAAACCACATCAACAAGGTAATCAATAACAATGCTGACTAATGAAAGCTTCTAACAAGAATTAGCAAACGCCATAAAAGCAATTGAAACAAAGCGTAAACAGCGGGGCCTACCCCATTCTATAGAGCCATAGACACCATGCCTACGCTAACCATAGAGCTATAGATAGCTCAGGGTTTACTGGGCTAAAAGTTGAACGAACCTAGTCATCACTTGTCTCATTGCTCTTAGCGCACCCACACATCGCTACCCACACACACACGTATAGAAACAAAGATGGACATACACACACCGATGAAAACGAAGCGTGAGAAATGTTGATAACTCACTTGCGTACAGACTACAGAGTTACTACACTTCCGACTTTAAATCAACAGTGAACGAGTGAACGAACTTGTGTGGGTGAATTTCGGGCAACAGCGACGATATTCGAAACATGTCCGCGACGCGCGCAGACAAATTGATGATAAACTTTTTAATTTGTTTCATCGATCGGAATACGCGACACCTGCGATGCCTATTCGGGGATAATTCAATTTAAAAATAAATTAGACAGAGATAGCATCGCAGTTTGAAATGTGCGCATGTGTGTTATTTTATTAGCGAGCTCCATCGCCTTATGCCTCCCTGGTACTTGAGATCTCGTTTGCGCATACATTTTAGTACAAGTTTTTTTTTCAAGTTTAAAATAAACTAAACCGGCTTGACAGGGCCATTTCTTTCTTTGCATTTCCGCGTCGAGAAAAGTACGGTCGTTCGCGCCTAAAATTTTTTCGGGTTTATTTAAGAAATCATTCTACGCTGTTTGAATTTCTTGAATACATTCTCGGCGATTAAGTTGTAAATTTGTTTGTAATGTAAATGCATAGTGCTTTTACTTGTAATACGGTTTAAGTTGTCGAAAAAACTTAATCGGCTCTTGAAAAGGTCAATGTTACTTAATAGGACCTACCTGAAATAATTTTTTGTGCCGAATATGTCAAGGTTTGAAGGATAAAATCAATAAACATATTTATATCTCAAGACAGTCTCGTTATGGTCAAACAGCGAACTGGTGTTTCCTTCGATTTTTAAAAGTCATCTGACAGTTTGGCTCCGTGCCGGGTAGGTGCGTCTAGTGATCTAATATTTTGAGGATATTTCTTAGAAGATATCCGTCTACGAAATTATCTCAAAATTTGCGCCGTAGCAGGCTACGCTACGAGGCGTAGCACTACGCATGTTTTGTCGAAAAACATACGTTGCAAAAACAAAACTATGCATTTTTTACAAACCGATTTTTGTTTTTCTTTTGTTACATTATATATAGATATATAATTTAGGGGTCTGTCTATGGTCAGTCCGTCAGTCGATTTTGTAATAATATATGTAATATATGTCCTACCCAGGAATTATTAAAAGATTGTCGTTGTGATTGTAAATAACATTCTACTTCCGCATAGTAAATTGGCAATACATTTATCGGAGGATGCCATAGATCCGGGGTGAACAACCGATGCAAATGCGGAACCCGTCCTGCCAATTAATGCGAGTCGGGAAACTCAGTTTTCCAGCCATAAGGCGACAATCCACTAAAGTGGGTAAGGTGTAAATTAAACCAATAGACTCGTGCGTGCAATCATAACGTATTTGCGCTATTTTGACATGCTTTTAACATTATATAAAAAAAAAACACTTCTCGACATTATGTCAGAGTGGATGGATATCACATAATACCGGACATTTCACACACCATCATCTGGCCCCAAAGTAAGCAGAGCTTGTGTTATGGGTACCACATGACTGATATACTACTTATATACTTTTTTTGTAAATACATACATATTATACATAGAAACACCCAGACCTAATAATGATGATGTATGGATATTAGACAAAGTTACCTTTATAAGTAGGTAGTTCGGTACTTACAGAGTATAGATTCCATGAACCAGTTATTTCAACGTAATCTAAACGCCTCAGCCACAGCGTCATTCGATTACTATGTAGCGATATCGAGTACTGACGCGAGTATCTCTTCCGAGTCGATATCCAGGTACGTACTAGCAGTTCGATACTCCTAGTAATTTATAGGGCTGTGAAAAACGTATAAGTTACCTTACGAGACGAAAACATTTGACTCACGTATGTCAAATAGCACTGTATTTTAACAAACGTAAGCGTAAGTGTTTGCTCAATTTTGCTTCTGAATTATTAGTGGTTAGTATTAGTATTTTACGTACTAACAGTGAAATTTTAGTATGCTTAACTTAATACTAAGTACCTGGATGACCGAGCTTAGCTCTGTATAAAACACTAAAAAACGACGTAATACGAAATTTCATGAAAATCTTTGGAGCCGTTCGTTCATTCACGAGAATCATATTATATATACATATATATATATACATTAAATTTGAATTTCTCGTTTAAAGGTATTAGATACCCACAATAATTACCAACCTAATACAATCCAATTTTCCTTTTTGGTAAATGCATGCATTATTCGAACTTACCTTTCTAGATCTTATTATAAAAATACTAGCTGCTGCCAACAACTTCGCACGTGTGGTACCTAAAAAAAATCCTATCATACAAATAACATCAAAATCCGACCAGCCATTTAGCCGTGAAAAGGTAACAAACAAGCACGTATTTACTAGTACGGGTGTCGTCAAATTCAAGTTCAAATTGCTTAGAGTCAGTATTCTATGTAAGTCTAAACACTTTCTCGACCTTATACCTCTTTACTATACTTAATAAAAACGACAACCCCTGTGCCGCAGTGGACCAAAGATGCGATGCGGGTGGTTGCGGGATCTGCAAGTATTTGTCTAGGGTCTGATATATAATATGTATATACTTACTAAAAAAATAAAGTGGGTATATAAGTAGGTATATCAGTCATAACACAAGCGCTTAAAAAAACTTTCATAAACGCGACCAACTGGTTAGGTGCCAAACCAGTTTCTGACGTACGATAGCTCGTACGTACGTCACGTCATAATGCACTTGCTCCTAGTACAACTCGGCAACCCTACCAGGCGCGCAGAAACAAGCTTCCCTTGGCCACTACAGGCACTGGGCTAAAAGGTCATCGACCATGATGACACAATACTTACCTAACACTGAACGGCAGCGCCGGTTGGACCTCTTTTATAAAATAGAAACGTACATTTGCAATATTTAAACTAATATACTTAATAAAAAAAAAGATTCGATTTTTTGACTTTTTGTAATGGAAAAAATCAAAAACTAACCGATTTCAAAAATTCTTTCACCTATAAGAACATTAAAAGGAAAGCTCGCTCACCGAGTAATATGTATTGTATTTTATTTTATGTAACCCAAGGTATCAAAATTTGCTTTTATAAGTAATTATTTGGTTTTCTCTGCGATAACTATTAATGATATACAATTGACTACTCTAGTTCTTATTACCCACAAAAAAGTCTACTAGGCTATATATCTAACTATTATAGTAAAGTTAATAATAACAGCTTTTTGTTTGAATTACTCAATAAAATTAGAATCGAAAGATTCGTATTCATATCAAGATATGAATCCATATACAGATCGAGAGATTTTTCTTATATTCGGTTTTATTTGCAATTTTGGTGTTTTTATTTAAATAGAGCTAGAGATATTGACTCGGGTGTGAATAATTGGAATAAAAGTTTTGTGCTTTTTTTGATTTGAGCAAAAATAATTCGTAGTTTTTTATATGAAAGGCACCATTTTATATAAAATGACAAATGACGAACGACATGATACGACTTTGTTAGATACTATACAACAAAACAAAACACTTAACATTGACATTACTATGACATATCATTAACGAAGAAGAAGAAGAAGAATGTTTCATATTCGAGATTGATTATGTACATGTATTTTTGCATTATTTTTGATATAATCGTCATTAGTTACTTATCAAAATGTTGCAAAACAAACAAATATAAAAAACGCAATCGTTACTAGCACACTTCAGCGTACATTTATTTTGATCGAAACTCCTTAGTTGTCGACATGAAAGATTCCAACACTAGCCAGCAAGGTACTAGGAGCTAATAATGAACTAAGAGATAGAGAATGTTCAGAAGCAATCGTCTATTCAGAAATATCGATGCTATCATTATTTATGTAACTATGAAGTTTTTCAAACAATGTGTATAGAAATCTATCATTGTATATCTATTGTTTTAAAAATTACTAAGACTATCAAGGCATTCCTTGTCATTTCCTTGACATTTCCTTGAAATTTAAAAATGACCACTGTCGAAGTATTGAAAAAGAAATCAAAAGAATATTGTTTCTGAAATTAGTATTAAAACATGAATTCGTTACTGGAGTTGGGAAATAATAAATATGTTTAAACTTTTTCTTTGATTTGTATCAGGGCGTAATTCTCGAAAAAGTGAGAAAATATAATTGAAAAAAATGTGTCAAACTTGCGCCAAATCTCTGTGAGATCTGGCATAACCAACGTTAAGTGTCAGATTTAACGTCATAGCTTCCAATGACATCTATCTCACTTTTCCGAGTCCCTGGACTTTAGCACCTTCAGCGTTCAAATCATTTACGGTCTAAAATCTGTGAGAGACCTCTCGGAATGTGGTAAACGAGTTCTTGAATGGGTAACACGTCTTCTCAAAGGCGATGCAGGAAGGAGGCATGTCCAAAACAAGCGCGGAGAGGCTGCAATAATCGTCATTCTTCAGATTATGTCATGGTTGGACGCCGGGAGAGATTTGTACCCGGTGCCTGTTGGCTGGCTTGGTTTATGTGTTTATGAGTGGATTTATTATAGAGTGGTAAGTTCCCGTAATTTAGTAAAGAATATAAAGTAGTACTTTACGCGTTTTATTAGCTGTCAATTTGTATGGCCGCTTGTCTTGGGTCGGATTTATTACAAATTTTAACAAGTTTTTAAAAATCTACAAAAAGTATGCTGTTTATACGTAAACAGACCTGCGTGCCCCATCGTCGGCCACATCGTCGCTTAACATCAGGCGAGATCGTGGTAAAAAAAAAAAAAAGGAATTTTTTGCCATATTCTAGGCGAACCTGATAGTTATAATTTGCAAAGATAATCGCTACAGTCTTCACATTTACAAGTAGTAAGTAACATTTACAATACAAATACAGTCAGATTTGTAGAGAAAATGTCTACGCATTCGAAATGTATGACTTAATATTTCGTTCTACTATGAAAACAACAATAAAAACCGGTACACCCACAGTAAACATGAGACAATGAAGAATTTACACAACCAATTAAACATGAACCTTAGATGGTCTCGGCTTTTGACTTTGAATTCTAAAACTACTTGACATTTTTGTGCATGGGAGGTCTTTTTAAATTGGTGTTTGAATTACGTGTAGGCGCCATTTCTCAATTTGGTATTCTTCGGTACGTGTGAACCTTTTCTCTGGTTGATATAAAATTTGGAGTTCGTGGAGGTAATGTGTTTTGATTTCGTAACTCCATGTGGGTTTTTGTTGTTAAGGTTGTTTATGGTTTCATTTACTGTAGCTACCTAAAGTAGGTAAGTAATCTGTGCGCTTTTTAAATAAATTAAATAATTTTGACTTGAATTCAAAAAACAAGACCTTCTATTTAAAATAGTAAATGTATAAAATTGCTATTAAATCTATGATAAAATTGATTGAACCAGTAAAGCACCGAAAACAGTGAAGTCTGTAAATCTTAGAACAGTATTGATCGACACAGCAAAAGCTATTTCCAGTGACACTTCTGGTCGAGACTAGTAGAAAATTATTATTACTAGTTGAAATGAACTGTGCCAAACAACAAACGATTAAATTATGCAACGCGGAAGTCTGAGACACTACAGAAAACCAAACTATAATTATCATCCAAAACAACAATACTCTTTCAACATCGATCAATGAATCATAAAGTATCGATACACTCGATACTTCGATACCCATACACCGCGCAAGCCCTCCGTAGTCACGTTATCTATCGACATAGACAACGTAAACCGTCAAAACTACCAGGCGATCATAACCACTACAAAGGTAAACTATTTCGACAGTCGAATGCTCAATAAAAACTTCTAAACTTGAACATTACGCGAGTGAGACGCTGCTATCTGAAACCTCCGCTCTCTCGCTCGCTTTACGTCAGTTGACAAGCAGTGGGTGAATGAACTTCGAGAGTTTACTAGGCTAAAAGTTGAATGTACCTCCGTTCGCGGACATTACGAACAAGATAGCAACTTTACCATGTACTCTAATATCAAAAAGGCGTAAACACCTTATTCAACGGCTACGATTTCCAGCCTAAAGAGTGTATGGTAGAGTCGGAATCGCTTTAGCACGTGAGTTTTGATAAGGCTTTCGGTGTTTGGGAGGCTAGTTTCTCACGACTACCAGTACATCCGCAGGCCGGTAGTGAGACGCGTGTGCAGATGAGTGTCGTGTGTCTCTGTGTGCCGCGAGGCTGGTGTAGTCTTGAAAATAATTTCGCGGTCATGCAGAGTCGGCGCGGGTTCACACAACCACCTGTCTCTGTTGCACGCCTGGTTATTTATATCTATCCGCGGGCCTATGTAACATATCCATGTAATAAAAATGTATGAAATGTTTGTGGGAGGCACGCGAGTTGCATTTAGAACTTCTTATAAGTGACAGAATGTTAGATCTGTCAATGTCAGAAGTCAGTTATCATTTTGGTTCAGCTTAAACTTCCGGGTACTAACCTCATTTAACCAAATCAAATTATACGATTAAGGTCCTATAACATCAAAACTCAATTTGTCATCGGGAGTCGTCTGTCGCCCTACACGACGTTGAGTCATTGTATCCCACTCAAAGACATTTTGTCGAATGATTCCGAGCTCAGCCCCCCTGCAGCCAATAATTTGTCGAGTGATTACAAGAAAAAACAGATGAAGTCATTAATGAAACTGAAAGCAACAAGATAGTGAAAGACATCTGCTAGATTTAGGTATTATGTACATTTACTTATCTATAGAACTACAAAACATACCTGCTTATAACGTCATCAAAGTGGTTGGAAACACGGCCATGGCCTTGGCAATAGGGATTTGACGAATCATGTCATTGTCAGAGTTCTGTGGTTGTAGCTAAGTCAGTAGATAAGTTACGTACCTTTATTTCATAATAGTAATCCGTGTACGGGTTGCACGGCTAGGGGATTATATAGCAAAAGCGTCTGCAATAGCAACTGTCGCAATACCTGCAAAATCAGTCTCGAGCCGTAAAAAAAACTATAGACACTGGCAACACTGACGACTATCAAAAATGGCCAATTCAAAGTTTAATATTTATCAAACGAATATATGTATCGAAATACTGTTCAAGCCACCCCCCTAAAAATCATTTTTTCATTGTTTTTTTTTTAAAGTTTAAAGTAACCATTAATATAATATAAATAAATATATATTGGTGGATAATGAACACAACACCATCTAAGTCCCAAACTAAGCAGAGCTTGTACTATGGTGACCAGATGACTGGTAGAATACTTATATATTTTTAAATACATACATAACATACTTTATAACACACAGACACAGATCAAACACCTATGTTCATCACACAAATGTTTATCCTGGGAATCGAACCCTCAACCTACAGTGCAGAAGGCAGATATACTACCAACTAAGCTGACAGGCCAGTCAAATGTGATATGTGGGTTTAATTACGACAAGACTAATATTCCGCGGAAAAGCGCACTCTTTAGGCATAGACAGATGGATATGGCAAATCTTTAAGATTTAAGTTCGTTTTTTAACTTCAGAACCCTTCAAATTATGATAGTTCCCATTGCTGTACCTATCAGAAAGAATAGCAACTCTCTAAAGCAGACCATTGATGTAATAACCATTTGGAGCGCGTCCAAATGGATATAGCGTCAGTTGATAAACCTAAATGGAAGTGATCCAATATTACATAATAACGAATGAGATTGGAAATAGTAAATTGGATTTTTATATTATAAATTGTTCATTTGGTGTAGTGGTCTTCTGATCATAAAATCGTGGGTTCGAACTGGTTCGGATCCAATTATTTTTTCATTACGAGAAATTGATGTGCGCTATGCCCGTGCTCTCAAACGGTGTAGGAAAACATCGTTAGGAAACCGGGATATCCTAGAACTTGATGAAATTCGAAGGTGTAGAATAGCATTTCTGAGGTGTGGAACTCATTACTGGCGTCTGTTTATCCCGTTCGTTATAATATTGGACTCGGGATTATTCGAGTAAAATATACAAAATAAGCGGACGGACAACGCGGGTTATCAATCCCTGTATAAAACATACGTATTAGACACGGGATAAACTGATTGCTAGTTGCTGTTTTTCCGGATCATTATAATTTTAAAGTCTTGAACATTATGAACAACTAACATAATAAGCAACGGGACAACGGGAAAATACTAAATTTTAAACACAAGACTTTAATTTTAATTAAAGACAAGCACTTTAATCAGAAGTGTAACTCATTTACGTCTAATTTACGGGTCATTATAATCTCGGAGTCTGGATCCTTATTAACTATACCAAATAATTAACGGGATTACGGGAAATCAAACCCTGTACAAAAATACTTTCTTTTACACTGTGTAATAATAATAATAATAAGCCCCTTAAAGCCCAACCCTACGTCCGTGCTGACGATCTAAGCCACGTGAGGGGCGGACACTCGCAATGAAATAACCTAGCGGGTGACAAAAAAGGGAAATGGCAAAACCCATCATGATGGAGAAAAGTAAGAATATACGTATACGGTCGCTTCCCGGGGGTGATCGCCGGGGCACGTCTGGAGCCGATGCTGGACGTCACAGCATGCAAGCCATCGGTGGCGAGGGTAATGGGCGGCCCTCTGCCGGGGAACCCGAACAAAGTGAGCCCAACAGGAGGTACAACCTACTACCGCTGAGAAGATCAAGCCGGAGCACATCTCCAGCCGGCACAGTACGTAGCAGCACCACGAGTGCAGCTAACGTGGGAGTAACACGGCTGGCCCCTATTGAGGAACAGGGCCCGAGCCGTATCGATAGGGCTGAACAGGACCATGAAGCCCAATCATCAAATTCCTCACCTACATCTCTTTTCTCTTCTATTCCTTCTTCATCTCCCTCTTACTTCAACCATAACTCTCAACCATCCCCGCTTTCTTCTCTTTCTCGTAAATCATCGTTTTCATTAGCTGAGGATGTTGTACAGGCGACTACTGTCGATAATCCTGTACCCACCAAAGCTAAACGTGCGCGCAAAAAATGGACTGAAGAAATGAACATCTTTATCCTGCGCACTTATCTCATAATCACCATTCAAGAATCTAAAACCAGAGCATACCTCACAGAACTGCACACTAAATTCATTGAAAAGTACCCAGAAATGCAAGTCAGCAGACAAAGAGTAGGTGACCAACGCCGCGCAATTGTTCGCAATAATTTATTGAGTGCAATTTGTGTAGCCGACATACGAACTGAAGTTGATACTTATTTTAAAGAACAGCAGAACCAAATACAACATCCCATTTCTCAAGCACTACTCTCACAGCGAATGCACTGGACGACAGAGCACAATGAATTCATATTAAGAGCGTATTATAGAATAACTCGATTAGAAACTAATAAAACTGCATATAGGAAACCTCTGCATCAAAACTTTATCAGTGTTTTCCCTCACCTTGCTCATGTAAGTGAACAACGTGTTGCCGACCAAAGACGAGTTATCATAACAAACCAATACATTGATGAGGACAGACTCAAACATATTCGACAGGAGATCGCTGACGAATTAGGTACTCTAGTAACAAACACAAACACGAATTACGAACCACCACAAGAAGACTTTAACACAACAGTTTGGTATGATGCAATGGAAACCACTGACCCAAGTATTTTAAATGACATTCACGAACCGACACCGACACAAACAAATTTAAACATCAGACCCGATGAAGATAGAAACCAAGAAATAGATCATATATTCAATGAAGCTCTACAATACTTTAGCAACACCAATCCAGAAAAAAGACCCTTTATCCCAAAACAAAAAGCGTCAAAAAACCTTGGAAAGATTGTCAGTTATTTTAATAAAGTGATCCTACCCGAAAATGTAACTATCGAAACAGATTTTGAAACTCTCCAAACCATCATCTATTGTGTGGCATGGACCACAGCAAAAGCCAACGGTTCGAAACATCTCAAAATACCACCAGACGAGTTCCAAAATCAAAATAAACGAGACAAGATACCCAACTGGCAGAAACGCCTTGAAAGAAATATAAGTGATCTTAGAAAAAAGATAGGCAGATTGACACAATATAGACAAGGAAATAGAAGTAGGACACTCACTAAACAAATAAATAAAATAGTAGATCAATATAAAACACACACCATCCATGAAGACCCGAACACAAACTTTAGTCATTACCTGGACACCTTAAAACAAAAACTAATAGTCGTAAGTAGTCGTCTTAGACGCTACAAAGCATGTTATTTCCGTAAAACACAGAACAACCAGTTTAACAATAATGAGAGAAAATTTTACCAAACACTGATGAGTAACACTCGCAACCAATCAGCACCGACTGCTATGACTACGAACCAGACGCACAATGCATTAGACCCTACAAAACTGCGCCAGTTTTGGGCTAACATATGGGAAAACCCTGCGGAACTAAATGAGGAAGCCGAATGGATCCAGAAAGAGCATATACATAATTCAGACTTAGTATCTATGAAATTTGAAAATATACCTATAGAAGTGTACCTCCAAGTACTGAAAACAACACACAATTGGAAGACTCCAGGGTCCGACCATATTCACAGTTATTGGTATAAAAAACTAACATCAATACAACCTTACCTTTATAACCACATCAATAACTTCATTGCCAACCCTGATACACTTCCAACTTACATCACAGAAGGAACCACCTATATGATCCCGAAAGACACGAATGACACATCAAACCCTGCTAAGTATAGGCCCATCACATGTTTACAGACAATTTACAAGATCATTACTGCATGCTTGTCTCACTTGATATATAACCATGTAGACACGAACAAAATACTTGTAGAGCAACAAAAAGGCTGCAGAAAATTTAGTCAAGGGTGTAAAGAACAGCTTACCATAGATTCAATTGTCTTAAACAAGGTACAGAAATCCAAAGAAGACTTACACACTATCTACATAGATTACAAAAAAGCCTTTGATTCTGTCCCACATACGTGGCTTATTAAAATCTTGCAGATATATAAAATACACCCACAACTCGTAGAGTTTTTAACCCATACCATGACTAAGTGGGCAACCAGACTCCACGCACAAACATCCAGTGCAGATATAGAAACAGAGCCAATACGTATACAGCGTGGTATCTTCCAAGGAGATGCACTCAGTCCTTTGTGGTTCTGCCTTGCATTAAACCCCCTATCCAACATCTTAAATTCAACTAAAATGGGCTATACAATGGACTGCACACGCGACGGACAGATTGACCACACAGAGTATAAACTAAGCCATCTTCTTTATATGGACGACATCAAAATTTATGCCCCTAGTCAAGAAAATTTAGAACACCTTATACATATAACGGAACAGTTTTCAAAAGATATCGCAATGAACTTTGGAATCGATAAATGTAGAATAAATTCAGTCAAAGCAGGGTACACACATCAACACGCATATCAAATGCAAAGCGGCGATATAATAGAGCCTTTATATGAAAATGAAACTTATAAGTATTTAGGTTATCATCAGTCAAAACAAATTCACTCTAAAGAAATAAAACATAAATTAACTCAGAACTTCAAACATAGACTAAATTCCATTCTAAAATCCCAGTTGTACTCCAAAAACGCAACAAAAGCTATTAATTCGTACGCTATCCCAGTCCTTACTTACTCATTTGGTATTATCAACTGGACCAAAACTGAAATAAAAAATCTACAACGGGTTATTAATGTCACTATGTCGAAACACCGAAAGCACCACCCACGTGCATGTATACAACGACAAATTCTTCCTCGAGCTGAAGGTGGTAGAGGTATTATTAACATCCAGAACCTGCACAACAAACAAATAACAACATTAAGATCATATTTTCATACAAAAGCTGAAACATCATCTCTGCACCAATCAGTAGTCCGATTGGATCATAAACTCACACCACTTAATTTAATAGATTCCAATAAACAAAACAATGAAAAACAGACAGATAGACAGACATTAGTGAACGAATGGACCCGTAAGTCTCTCCACGGAAGGCACCACCACGACTTGAGTCAACCCACCGTCGACATACAGGCGTCGAACGAATGGCTCAGCCGAGGTGAACTCTTTCCAGAGACTGAAGGGTTCATGGTTGCCATTCAAGACCAAGTGATAGAGACGCGCAATTATCAGAAATATATCATGAAGCAACGTAGCTTAACAACGGACATGTGTCGAAGATGCAACAGCGCTTCTGAAACAATCCAGCACATAACGGGGGCCTGCAAAGCGATCGCACAAAGTGACTATAAGCACAGACACGATCAAGTGGCCAACATCATCCACCAAAGACTTGCAGGAAAATATAAACTTATAGACACATCCAAAAAACCAACACCTTACTACAAATACACACCCGAAATTGTGCTAGAGAATAGTACTCATAAACTTTACTTTGATAGAGCGATCCTTACTGACAAGACCGTACACTTTAATAGGCCCGATTTAACTCTCCTGGACAAAATCAATCACACAGCCCTCTTAATTGATATCGCTATCCCTAACACACACAACCTACAGAACACCATCTCAGAAAAGCTGTCCAAATACGTTGATTTGAAAAACGAAATCACAAGAATGTGGCGTCTGCAAAAGGTCTCAATGGTCCCGATAGTACTGTCATCAACCGGCGTCATTCCCAAACAACTCTTCCAATCGTTAGAGTACTTAGACCTACCAAAGCACACGTATATTTTATTACAGAAAGCAGCTATTTTAAATACGTGTAGAATAGTGAGAAGGTTTTTACAAACTGAACTTCCTGATGAAGCTCAGCCTAACACTGGGGCGCACTTGGCTTAGGCCCGTGCACTCCAGTTAACCCCGGTGTTCTTTACACCGAGTAAAACAAATGTTTAAACAACAATAATAATAATACCGGACATTTCACACAGCATCATCTGGCCCCAAAGTAAGCAGAGCTTGTGTTATAGGTACCACATGACTGATATACTACTTATATACTTTTTTTTGTAAATACATACTTAAACAAATACTAGCAGATCATACAAACATTTTCCCTGCGGGAATCGAACCCGCAACCTTTTGCGTCTCAGCCGGACCTAAGCCCACTGTGCCACAGAGGTCGTCACTAGATATACTATACTAGATATAAATACTAATACATTTATATATATATATAGATACTAGATATATAGTATATATAGATACTAATATACTTTTTTTTTGTAAACACATTCTTATTATACATAATATAAACACCTAAACCCGAGACAAATACTTGCAGATCATACAAACAGATAATACCAAGTAATCTATGTGATATATTTTGCTTCAAGCACGGACTAGTTACGAGCGGGATAGCTCTATATGTTTGATATATTTATTTAAACAACACAGTAAAATCCTAGACAACAAAAAACAAATGAACTATAAATTTACAGTCTTCATCTTCTTACGTGTCACTAGTTGTTTTGAACCAGTGAGGTGAAAGGCTTAAAATGCGCCTCAGAGGCTCCTTTCGTGCACTTGGCACATGTCTTCCAACTTTTTAGGTTCTACGACATGCCAGTTTCCTAACGATGTTTTCCTTCACCGTTTGAGAGTACTGGTATAGTACACATACATTTTTCGAACAGCAAAAACCATTAGTGCAAGACTAGATTTGAACCCACGAACTTAGGATCGAAAGGCGGGGCCGCTACCACTAAGCCACCGGTGCTCTCCTGTTATTGACCTATGAACCAGTTTTGCTGTGTTCCTCGCTTTACTAAATTTACACATATATCCCTACTTAATATTATAAATGCGAAAGTAACTCTGTCTGTCTGTGTCACGTTTTCACGCTTAAACCGCTGAGCCGATTTTGATGAATTATGGTATAAAGATACATGAGACCTTGGAGAAGGACATAGGCTACTTTTTAGGTAGCTACAACGCGTGCGAAGCCGCGGGCAGCATCTAGTTAAGTATATACCTATCTAACTAGACTACCCAGTCAGAGGCAAATCCAAACATTATATTTCATATCTCTTTCATCACATCTCTAGTTAGACATATGTAAGTTTATAAAGATGTTTAAACCTCCTTTAAACATCTTTATATAATCTAACTAAAGATGTGAAAATGTCGAAGTTGATCTACCGAGCTCGGCGATTACAGTGGTAAGTAAATTGTTCACCAATATCGATGTTAATTCAGAGAGTTATCCAAGACTGGTGGACAAGACCAATGATCAAAGGGAAATTTTTCGAAATGACTGAAATATAACATTTTTTACGATATCAACCCCCATATCTCTACCATTTTGAAAAATAATTTTCACTCGAAACGGGATATTTACAATGATATGATGAGTTTTTCTGCTTCCCGATATTTTGGCACAGTTGCATGCGCCATGATCACGAGATAAAATGAAGTGTTTTGTAGTGTTTGCGGGTTGATGTTATTGGCAGACAAAACGGTCTATCCTCTTTCTCAGTCTTTTACTGCGAACATTACCCGTACTACCGGTTTCACTGTCACCAACAACTCGATCACGATTACAACACACAACTCTCACGGTATCTGGACGCATAACTGGTACCTCACTTTTACGATTTCCACACATCCTCACCTCAGGATTCCAGGCTCTAGACAATTAAAAACAGTCTTTTCGATTGACATTTCTGTGTTTGGTAATCTCTATTGCCTCTTGTACCAATCTTGGGATGTAATGTTTTACATTACAATCCCGACTAACAAATACAAAAGGAAGGGAACTGATGAGTGCTGTACGAGAGATCGACTGTGATACTGCATCAACGAGATCGCCTACCTACTGGCCAACAGATCCATCTAAAGTCCCTGACTTGATAGATTTTTTTATATTTAGAAACATAGCTGATAACTACCTTAAAACAGAACAGAGCTATGATATGAACTCAGATCACTCTGCTATATACTTAGAAATAAGTGATAAAGTATGACTTAAGGAAAACCCTCTTACCCTAGTTAATAAAAACACAGACTGGGAGAGTTTTAAAATAGAATTAGATAGTAATATAGACCTTAAAGTACCGTTAAAAAATCCAGATCATTTGGATTTATAAGTACACAAATTTATAACGCTCATACAGCAGACCGCTTGGAAAAATACGCCCGAAGTGAAAATAAGGGTCAGAAGAACTACCCTAAAGGTATTATTAGACTTATATCCGATAAAAGAAAACAGAGAAACAAATGGCATCAATCCAGAAGTCCGCAGGATTAAAACAAGCTAAATCACCTCACTAAACAACTGAAAATGCAAATACAAGAATACAAAGATTTATCAACCAAGACCTATCTTTAGAAGCTAATCAGTGGTAGCATCAGTACAGACTTTTCACTCTGGAAGGCTACAAAAAATATGTAACAACCCAATATCCAAATTCCACCAATAAAAATTGAATACGGAAAGTGGGCCGTAAGCAACGAACAAAAAGCCAAACGGTTTGCTGAGCACCTAGAAAGTATTTTTAAACCAAACGAAGGAATAACACTCGAGCCAACTACATAGGAAGCTGTAGAATTAGATGAATTAATATATATAAAGCTTGTGTCACCAAAAGAAGTAGAGCGAGAAATCAAACGAAATATAAATCCAAAGAAATCTCCTGGATTTGACCTTATATCAGGAGAAATACTCCACAACCTTCCAAGAAAAGCATTGGTTAAGTTAACCAACCTCTTTAATGTCGCGCTGAGGCTTAAATAAGTGCCAGACTTAAGGAAAGTTGCTGAAGTAATCATGATAGCCAAGCCAGGAAAACCACCTCATGAGACAACATCATATAGGCCAATTTCTTTGCTACCTATAATATCCAAACTGTTCGAAAAGTTATTACTAAAAAGGCTCAAACCTATTATAGAAACAAATAATCTTATCCCAGAGCAACAGTTCGGTTTCCGGGAAAAGCACTCAACCATAGACCAAGTACACCGAATCACTAATCTGATAGAAAATGCTCTTGAAGATAAAAAAGTCTGTTCTACTGTCTTAAATAGAGTATTTAGAGTAGAATAATTGAAAGTGAAATAAAAGAAATCAAAGCTGGAGTACCGCAGGGAAGTGTGTTGGGCCCGATCCTGTACTTGCTTTACACCTGTGATATTCCTGAAATAAAAACCAACACCATCGCAACATTTGCTGACGACACAGCTATAATGGCTTCTGGAAGCACTCACGCAGAAGCCGCAGAAAAGGTTCTGTCAATAAAATCCATAACTGGACAAAGAAATGGCGTATTAATCTTAATGAAACTAAATCAGTTCACATACATTTTACAAATAAGAAAGAACAGTACTGTCCAATATATATAAATAACAAGGTTATACCATACGAAAATACAGCAAAGTATTTAGGAATGACTCTTGACGCAAAGTTGCGCTGGAAAGCACACGTCAAGAAGAAAAGAGTTGAACTAGAAATACGCTTCAAAAATATATACTGGCTGCTTGGACAAAACTCCGCTCTGTCAGTACACAATAGGTTATTATTGTACAAGCAAGTCCTGATGCCAATTCGGACCTATGAAATTCAGCTGTGGGGCTGTACCAAAAAGAGCAATATCATATAATCCAAGGATTCCAAAATAAAGTTCTAAGGGAAATAGTGAATGCCCCCTGTACATAAGAAATTACGATCTCCATAGAGACCTCAGAATAGAGTTCGTCGATAAGGTAATACAAAAGTTTGCAGAAGCTCACGAACAGAGGCTTCATCACCATGTGAACGTCGAGGCAATCCAGCTCCTCTACATCACGGACATTGTAAGAAGGCTCAAACGGAAAAAGCCATTTGAGTTAGTGTAGTTTAACAAAAGTGAAGTGCTAAGTAACTACATAAAACACAAGAAAAAAGTGTCTTCCCGTTAACTAGAGACTGTAAGAAAAGTGCTATTGGACACATTCTTAGTATAATTTATTTTATAAAACTAAGTCAAAACAAAATTACTCATTAGCTTATTTGGCTAGATTGTAATATTATTTAGCGCATGATCAATATTGTGCACTAAAATAACACAAAAAAAAATGTTTTTCAGTTGAGATTACCTGTGGATTGTGTAACTCGATCCAGTGGTTTGAGCCAGATTCTAGCAGGTGTTCAGCTATGGCCGACTTTTGTGAGACCACATTTTTGAGCGTTCGGATGTGTTCTTTCAATCGACAAGCTATGGTACGTTTTGTTTGGCCGATGTAAGAACTCGCACAGCTGCAGTCAATCTTGTACACTCCTGGTGTTTGAAGAGGAATCTTGTCTTTAAGTGAGCGCAGGTAGTGTGAGATCTTCTTTAAAGGAGTAAAAATGGTTTTTATGGACAATTTTTTAGGAATTTCGCAAGTTTGTCCATCACTCCTTTAGTGTATGTACGGTAGAAATGCAGGTTTTCGTTCTATTATACATCTGTGAGGTTTAGGCCTTTGTCGAACTGGAAAAGATAGAAGCTTGTATCCATTTTTACGTAGGTCATGCTGGACATGAGCTAGCTCACTCTTTATAGAGTTCTCATCACATAAGTCGAAAGCACGGTTCGTGAGAGACATTACAACCGAGGTAAGCTGCCGAGGGTAATGGTGTGAATCAGCATGGAGATATCGATTCGTATGGGTCGGCTTCCGGGAAGCAGAAAAACTCATATATCATGGTAAGCCCGTTTCGAGTGAAAATTATGTTCAAAACCATTTTGAAAAATTTCCAAGAACTGAATCCACAAAAAAAACTATTATAGTTATAAAACCTGCTCACAAAATTTCACGAGAATCGGTTGAGAAATGCGACCTGTAGAGGAGAACATCCGGACAGACGCCGGCCGGACAGACATACGAAAGCATTTTCGCCTAAGCTAAAACGGAGACAATGCTCGCGTTTTGCGCTCGCTCGGTCAATTATTCTGTATATTTCAGTAATTCATGTTGTAAATAAACACATCAATGAAGCTATTTACGTAGAAGTTTATTTATCGTGAGTCAATGAGTACTAATTTCATATTGCTTGATGGATGGAATTAGTTATTAGATTATTATAACAATCTTACTAATATAATAGGTTAACCTACCATATTATATAAAATAATTCGAAGAGGGATATTTCATACTCAACAGTTCTGGAAGGGCTTGGATGAAATAAAACATTAAAAATGTGTCTACAATATTTTTTTTAACATCTTTTAAACATAACTTATATTATTATCTACCTACCTAGGTACCTTACAATTAAATCTTCCTTAAAATTAAATGTATCTAATACCTTTAAACGAGAAATTATTCTTGTACATTATATATATATATATATATTATAATGTGTATATATATATATATAATCTGAATCTCGGAAACGGCTCCAACGATTTTCATGAAATTTAGTATGCATGGGGATTCGGGGGCGATAAATCGATCTAGCTAGGTTTCATTTTTGGAAAACGTCGTAATATCCTGGTTTTATACCGATTCAGGTACTAATAATAATGCCGGAAATTTCACACAGCATCATCTGGCTCCAAAGTAAGCAGAGCTTGTGTTATGTTTACTACATGACTGATACTACTTATATACATTTTTTTTGTAAAATACATTTTATACAAAGATATACTCAGACCAGAGACAAATACTTGCAGATCATACAAACATTTGTCCTGCGACAGGAATTGAACCCGCAACCTTCTGCGTCTCAGCCAGGCCTTGGCCCACTGCGTCAAAGAGGATTTATTTAGTAAGTATAATTTATATAACAACATATCGTTTATCTCATAGTCACAATATTAACTAATGTAGAGTTAAAGTATGATCTGTCCTTATCATTCTAATCTCAATTAACTTATATGTTACTGACCTCTGGCAGTAATCTGGATCAAACGATCCAGACGTTTTAAACGATCCTTATATAGTCCAACTGCTTCACATGTATTTTATATTATTGTATATTATTCTGTACATATCTGTATTTTTTTTTCTTATAGAAATATTACATTTATTTACAAAAATAATTACAGATATGTACAAAATTATGTGAAACAGTATAAAAGGACCGTTTAACGATCTATAGATAGCTCAGCTGATCTAGATCACTGCCATAGGGTAGCGTTCCCAATACACTGGCGGCATTCTGTTACTAATATAATTATGTTATTATGAGACAGATCCCTAATCGGTAAGTATTCGCGAATTGATATCCAGATTATTGGTTTCCGCCATAAAAATGGCATCGTTCATAATTTTCTGGCAATATGTTGCCATAAGTGGTGGCATACTCCTTAGTTTCTCCGCGATGTGTTCACCATACGCGGAGAACTTCAGTTTTTCTGGTGATGGAGAGTCCAATTTCTTGCAAATCTTCGAAAGCAATGCATCCGTTCGGTTTATCGTTCTCTTCGTGTTTGAAGACTTTCGAGAACAAGCTGATGATAATGATGATAGCCGGGCTTCATCGTCATCGCTGTTCTGAAAATGTTTAATAAACAATGTGTTTCTTTTTCTTTGTTAATGGCATGTGACATCATAATGTCAATTTTGTCAGTGTCAAATGTTTATATTTGTTTTCTATTCAATTTGTTTGTTAATAAAGTCTTAGTCCATGGTCAATTGCCAATTCTAAACGTCATCGCGGAATGGCCGTCTAGAATTTTCTTGGGATTCCTCGTCGTTCAAATCACATTGCACCATAATACACATATAATTCAATTGTCCATACTTGTCTTATGTAGTCACAATTTATTCATTAAAATCCCGCTAAGATTACTGAATAAAACATGCAATAAAACGAGTAAAAAATATTATATTAGCAGAGATATGTTACTTCATGAAATGACACACGAAGAATTTTTATTTGACATCACAAGATCCAATGTCATTTTCAATTATTGTTACTGTCAGTAAATTGAGTTAAAATGTGCCAGTGAGCACATATCAATATTTTTACTTATATTCTTTACTAGCTGCTGCCCGTGGCTTCGCATGCGTGGTACTTACATAAAAAGAAGTCTGTGTCTTTCTCCAAAGTCTCATATATCTCTATACCAAAATTCATCAAAATCGGTTCAGCGGTTTAGGTGTGAGAACGTAACAAACAGACGACAGACATACAGACAGGGTTACTTTCGCATTTATAATATTAGTTAGATTGACACAAGACACAGACTAAAAAAACAGAGAAAAGTACGAAGGCGATCTTAACCTGGAATATTATGATAAGTATACTATATTCTCAAGGCGTTAAGGTTCTAAGTGTAAAAGCTGCTAAAAAGGGCGGGAAAGGTGATACCTAACAAATAACACAACTGTCAAACACGTTGGTTATTACTATTGTTATTCCTGATATTTCAATTAGTCAGATTACTCATCGCTCGCTCATCAAAAGCAGATGAAAGAAAACCATATCCAAATTCTGTGAAAATTTGCTACAAAACATCCACAATCTCGCCAATATCTTATGTTATCTGTGAAAATGCCGTCCTAATTTCAAATTCATTATATATCATTTTGATTTGATAGATAGATAAACGCTAGATAGATAACGATAATATACATAGAGAAAACAAAAAAAAAAAAAAATGTTGTACAATGCCTATCACTAAAAGTGCAACCGTTGGATGGACAGGCAAAGAGACGGCTATGTACAAAAAATATAATTCATAAAAACACAAAATTTGTTAATAATGACAATGCCTATAATTAAGACTACACAATAAAAACTACACTTAGGACTTGGTAACCCACCTCAGTGTTATCCTCAGCATAATATGTCGTCGGCATACTGTCCACAATCTCCACATGATATTGGACTGAGTCTGAATGTCCTGGTATGTCCTCATCAGCTAAAAACAACATTTTACTGTAATACCACAACTTGGGCACGTGTGCTTCGTTCGCTTCAGTTCCTGTCTTAATTGAAGCCTTCACCTGAAAATATATAACTTCTTGATGTAGATAACTCACTTAGATTTAATCGAAATTTTGCCATAATTAATTAATAATTAATGTATTTTTTATAATTTCAAAAAAATATTTGCATTCTGCACTCCTTATCTATATAAACTATAAGTGTGTTAAATTTCATACTCCTCCGTCCGCGCAATTTTCGTTTATTCGTAAATTTAAATAGGGGTACAATGTTTTTGCTTCACGTATTAATTATATAGATATAAACATAACGAAACTTTTTATACCTTATTTAACTCTTTCTTAAAGCAGTTTCTAATCGAAGATATCTTTCTTTTTACAGTCTCCAAATTCGCGTCTTTGTCTTGAGTCTTGTAAAATATCAGAAGCTCCTTCAGAGCTACGTTTTTCTTGAATCTATCGTGATAATCATCGTGTGTTACTTGCCATAAACATGGACTGTTTCTATATTTGTCGATAAAAGACGAAATGAAGGCTCTAGTGGTCGTCGACATGATTGTACCCGAGAGTTAGCGCCGGCATGCGACCTCCCGCTGTGGTGGCGCGGCACAGACTGACCCCGCAGCCCCGCACCACGTTTCTACACCCCGCGCGCCGTGCGTCGTCTGTTGTCTATGAACAGCGCGGTTGGATGTCACAGATCGTTTGGACGTTTACTTTGCCAGTTGAAGTTGGTTGTATTTATTTGGAGCGTTTCCAAATGGCGTGTTGTAAAACTTTTTATCCACTTTTTAGTTACGTGCACCACATCCAATAAGATTTTCAGAATTGGATTAGTAGCTCTGTTTTTCTGCTGTCTTATATAACGTAGGGTTATTGAATAAAAACATTTCCAATTTCTCACTAGCAAAGCCATATAAAAAGCAACTTGAATTTTTTTTGCAACTCCTTGTACAGCTCCTGGGGGCAACTTCTACAATTTAGTATGAATCTGTGGTGATATTTATAATAAGCCACCATACTTTTTGAACCCAAGAAGTGTTTAAGTAAGGTTTAAATGACCAGAGTATTAATAGGCCGCCGTAAGCTTTCGTCGTGGCATAAAAACTGTTCAAAAGCCAGAACCAACAGACGCGAAAATTCCGGTTGGTATCCAATTGGTGCAGTTGTTGGTATGGATGAGTATCTAGGTACTGACCAAGTACTTTTGCTTACTCCATTGGTCTGATGGCTTTGATTGTATAGTTTAACCGGACTTATTAAACATCGTAAAATACAATCGATCTTATTTTATTTGTATCAAAGTCTAAGTTAGAGTACTTAACATTGTAAAATTACTCTTCTTAAATTTCCCAAAATGACTTGTGTCTGACGTGTTTTAGTCATCATGTAAAGAGGTGTTGATTAAAACTGCGGAAAATCTCAGGAAAATCAATATAATAAAGAAATCAAATGTCAATTTAAGCCTATCATTAACCGACTTCAAAACAGGAGGAGGTTTTCAATTCGACTGTATACCTATATATTTGATGTTTATAACTCATAACTCCGTCATTTATGAACCGATTTGAAAATATCTGAAAATGAAAAATCATTTGAAATATACTTCCCGATTGGTCCAATATAAATTTCATACAAATCGGTTCAGTAGTTAGGTTTTTAAATTAAAAAAACTGAAAAAAATATGTCGTCCACTTGGATGAAAAGAAAATTTTGATATTTTGTTTTTTTATACATGAAGTCGGTTGTCTTTTTAGTTTTTAAAACGTAATTATAGAACTGTCATTTATAAATATTACTGTAATTTAGACTTTAGTGTATGCAAAATAAGGTCGTTCGTATTTTAGGAAATTTATGCTAGTCTTGCGAAATTACAGGGCCAATAACAACTCCCCTCATCCCAAAGAGATTTTGTGGATGTTTATATACTTAGGTGTTTGTTTACTACTCAAATAGGCAATAATATCCAATTTGAATGAGTCTTGTTAAACATTTTTACCTAAAACAATTTAAAAAAGCTACAGACGAGTATATAAGCTACTTTTTATTCACACACTCACACACACCGTCACCACATTGTAAGGATAACACCAACTCCTTTATAATTATTTCATACAAACAATATTGTTCTATACATATATATTGAATCATATGTATGCACCTTTTGGCTTAAATACTTAATAAGTGTCTTAGGACAACTTTGTAGGACTATTGTATATTTTGTAGGTACTATCAAGAGAGACCTATAATTGTCTGTTTCTAGCATATTAATTAAGTTTACCCATTGTTTTTTTGTAGCTGTTGGTCTTTTCAATAAAATAAAATCGTGTACCACGCGGGCGAAGCCGCAGGCTTGTGGCTACATAAGGTCTAAGGTATTTTTATAGTTGTACTTTCACCGTCCCCTCGCTTGATTAGAAAGGGATTAACAATAGTAACCCTTATAGCTTAGGTACCCACAAAATCCTGACACGAAAATCTCCACTGACAACGGATAAAGAAGCCTTGATGAGTTTCCCTTCCTTTATATAGGAGATAAGTTTCCCGGTGTGCTGCTTTTGTTGCTCTGACCGCTTGACCTATTTCTCACATCTCCCCAAACTCTTACCGTCGCTGACCCAAAAACGCGTTATAACTTTCGTCTAATGAAAGTGACAGAAAAACAAAAGTGCACCCCAAGGCCGACGACCCGACCTACCACAAATACCTATTTAGGTCAGAGAAAGTAGTGAAAGTAACTGTTGACCGTGATCTACTCCATACACTCTCCCTAGATTTTTATAGTGGTCTTGACATTCACTTTCTGATGCCTGTAACAAGAATTGAACCTTTTTTGGTACAGATTTGAGTGGATAATAGCTTGGGGAGTATCTAGGTCAGGTTGGAATCCATTGTTTTGATTGCTTTTTGATGGTTTCTTCTTGTTTTGGCATAATGCAAGCAAACCACTGCATTGTAGTCATGCATGCTGGTTATGCAGCTTCGTCGTGAATTCAATTCAATTTAGTTTATACAGTTTATACAGTTAATTTATATCGAAAGAAATACTGAGTTAAGGATATTTAACATTTTGATAAACACGGGCTTTACTCACGTAATATTTAGTCGATGGAGGCACCGACACTGTTTCGATTCATCTAGAGAATCTTCATCAGGGTGAGTTTGATCCGCGGTCCGCTAGTAGTGCGAACCGTGGATTCGAGCGGCAACTCACATTGGTAATAACTAATAAGCAACATTAACATTATATTTCATCCTGAATTGGTTTGTATGTGTATAAGCACACGTTATACACAACACTGCAGGTTAAGCGCACTGCTGATACGTTCTCCTTCTCTATTTTCTTTCCTCTTCTCGTCACACACACGCATACACTGTTGGCTGACAGTACCAACCTCTCGGAAAATGTATTGGTACCATCCGACGGCCAAATCTAACACCGCGCGCGCTTATTGGTCAAATCAAATAACGCGCGCTTCTCCGGCTTCCTGTTACGTACTTCCGTTTCTTTTCACGCCCGATTGAAGGAAAACAAGAGGAACTGCTACCTACACTAAAAAATATTATGAGTATAGCTATATTTACACAAAATATTCATTTTAACAATAGGTAAGGCACCAGTCTAACGACTTCCACTCATCCAACAGATATGCCTGAACATGTTCATTGAAAAACATATTTAAAGGTCTGTACGCGACCGATGAGCGATTGTTGTCGTGCAACAGTGCATGCATTCGTTGATGCAAGCAAAGTGACACGTTCAGGTCTAAAGCGAGTATGATTCTCAGGAACAGGCAGCAGGGTAGCCTTGGGGCGTAGAGTTGGGCACTCTATTTGCCCTCCTAGTGTACGACATATTGTTAATAGTTGGGCATACAGCCTTCTTGATAATATAACCATAATAATTACCATCCATAGTAATCATACTCCATTGAGAGGTCCCGTCTAATCATCAACTGTATTATACATTATTTTCTTCACTGTTTTAGAGCACAGGCATTCATCATCATTAGCCTTAGTTAATCTGTTAAAGATGATTTAGTCAGGCGTCAGTCAAACTACAGAGCAGTTATTTGTATTTGTTCATGGATCCACTCCAGCAAGCTGAGGTGGGTGAAGTTTCCTCTCCACTGACGCCACTCTGCCTGGTATTCTGTTTGATAGCGCAGGCTTTCCCAGGTACCCACACTAACCTCTCGACCTTGCCGACAGGACCCGCACGAAAGAAGAGTCAGTACATGCGGTGTCGGTTCGATTGCAGGTGCATAACGGCTGGCACCGAGCCGGGTTTATTTCAAGTTTTCCTTCTCTGTTGCTAGCTCTGCTGTTAGTTAGCAGGGGTTAGACTAACGGGCATTACGCACATATTTTTTTTAAAGGAAGTTGGAGAGAGGAGATGGACGCCCATCTTAAGGATTGGCCCACAGTGGCATCCCTTGTAACCTTTGAAAACCCTTTGCAAAACTTGGGTTTCTTTCTAGATATTCCAGTAGTTAACCCGTCTTGTTGTAGCTTTCCAAACCTTTGAGGTGTCCCTCCCATGTGATAACTGTTTTAAAATAATTACGTTTTTAAAACTAGACAAAAACCGACTTCATTAAACAAAAATTTCAGCCGATATAAAATTCGAGCCCATTAAAAATTTCGGCCCCTATTTTTTCACCCTTGGGGGTAAAATATAAACATCACAAGAAAGCAAAACACGAAATTTCGTTTACTTGAACGGCATATTTTTCCAGCTATTTAGATTTAAAAACTAAACTTCTGAACGGATTTTGATGAAATTTATATGGGTCTAATCGGAAATTCCTCTCACATAAAATAAATTAATTCGGTTCATAAATGACGTAGTTATGAAGTAACAAACATAAAAAAATATAAAAATACAACCTAATTGAGATCCTCCACCTTTTTAAGTCGGTTAAAAATGCCATCGGAGTTCTGTCGTCAAAAAAGGTTAATTTTATGCTTCTACTTGTGCTCGGCTAGAGTGAGTCGATCTATCGTCTGGAATACTGTAGTGAAGATAAAACTACTCATTTGTCAAGTAAATCCATGCGCTAATGTATATTAAAAGCTATTAAATCAAACTGATTTCTTATCACATTATTAAATCAGCGATTTCCTTCAGTTCTAGGTAGCTGCAGGTACTTTAGTAAACACTGAGTCATAGTTCCGATAAAATGGCTCGCGTTAGTCGTTTTGTCTGTCCGTAGCGAGGAAGTGAAAGTGTATAGAAAGCCGGGGAAAATATCGTCGACCACGATCTTTCCTACGTCGAATGTTCTGGATTGCACCGCCATTGTAAGTAGAACTAAGTGAGCGACTGCCGAAGACGATATTACTTTGAAACCAGCAAGGCTTTCTGAGGATAAATGGAGCAAAGAGATCGCATAGGCACCCACCTACTTAATTATAAGTTATAACCATCCACTACTTGAACTAAGTAGGTACCACTAATTATTTTTCTATTTTAGAAATGTCCGGTGAATTTTTGGCTTTGTATGTATCAAGAAAGGTATAGGTAAGTACTTACTTACCTACATAATCTTATAGTTATCCCACAAGGAGTGATCGTGGCATAGATCTTTCTTAACAGATCAACGTAGGTACCTACTCGTTGTTATTCGTGTTTTGGAGGCTATTTTTATTGGTCTTAGTTTTTCAAATCTCTTTGCAAATCGCAAGGGTCACTGACACGTGACAAGTGTTTGACCTTCGAACGTCGTCTGTTCGCGATCAGTGAAAGTGGGTGCATCCATCATGAGGGAAAGCGGCGCACCCTGCATACTCCCAGGCCTTGGAATGGTCGCTATTTTATAGACCTTAATCACACTCTAAACAAGTGTTTGCTGAACTTTGTGAAAGGACGGAGAGCCCACCATAAAACTCCATAAAACATTAGGTAAAAAGTTGAAGTAACATTAAGTACCTACCTACCTACATAAATGCAAGCCGGCTCCGGAACAAAATCAGCGGAAACCCTCAAACGGCTCAAATATGTACTTACATCTTGATCAGGGTACATTATTTGGACAGTTTTGGGGTGGAGACTTGAGGTCCATGGCGATCAGGGGCGTATAAAATATAAAAAGACCTACCTAGCGGAGATAGGTACTGATATGGACCATGTGTGACCGGAATGCTGGCTTCTATTTCGGTTCACGAATTAGCATTGCCATACAACATAGCTACCTATGCTGTCAAGTGTTCATTTAGCGACGACAGAGCCGACAGAATTACCTAAGTATTTATCATTTTTTCATAAATTATCCAGTTACTTAGGTACCTATTCTAAACTCGCAATAATGGAGTTCTTACACCTGTCGACTCTGGACATGAATTTGGCCACCCGGCTAATCTGGATGGTGTTAAATGAATCTATTCGCACCTCCAAGTAGGTACTTTACATACCCGAGGCGATGCAATGGTGGCAATTCGGTTGGTTCATTTCTAAAATTAGAAATTATCTAAAATACTATACTTATTGTAATTAGTCATAGCATTTGTAAAACCTATTCGGTTGGTACCATCTAACTAAATTAGGAACGCTTAATTAATATAGGTAGATAAAATTCAATTAGGATAAGTTGGTAACAGCAGAATGCCAAAGTTTCATTTGACAGTCCTAAACCTAATTTTAGCTAAAATTATTTTACACCTATTTTAATTAAGTATGTTAATGTCAAGGAATCTGCTATGAATTTGTTTGATTCTTAACAGCAACAAAAGAGTTCGAGCCATAGAATAGTCGTAGCTCACGGAACACCTGTCGTAGCTTGCTTGCACGAGTGACCGCGGGTGACATTACACTTCACGCGAAATGAATATTACTTGTAGAGATTGTTTCATAACAGCGCCATCTAGTCACATATTAAAGAACAAATAAGTATTATATATCATAACAATCAAAGTAACGACGGAATCTACATACATCTACTGTACTGGAATTGTGTCAAAACTTGTACTAAAATAAACTGCTTTACCGACAGTGCCAACGTAATGTTATGTTGCCACTAATAAAAGTTATCGTAGAACAAACGTTATTTGTTTGTTTGCCTCACATCTTACAGGCCGTTGTATGTATAAAGTTAGCAGGATATTAAAAGATTTATCTGTTTTGACGCTAGCCTATATTACGTGGTGGTGGTGCATTCGTGGCTATTTATCCCAGTAGCTCAGAATGTATGATCTTATGATCTTCAATATAGGTATTTTAACAAATATTATATGTATGACCCGTTTACTTGACAAGTAGATGGGTAACTTTTAAACCACTGCAGCAAAGTTTCTGATCTATACGCTTAATTTTAGAGCACTATTTGTGACGTCCACTTGCAAAGTTACATTAATTTTGGTTTAGCAGAAGCGGAGAAATCATGTATTTGTTTTTTGTTTTGTTTATGTTTTGAACTGTGACTCGCAGCAAGTGTATGAAAGTGCGCGACCATTTCCAGTTATAACAACTTTTTTTTAAATCTTCTCCAACCACATCTTCTTTATTGACACAAATATAACAAACAACCATTGAACGCATAGCAATCGAAAGAAGGTCCCTATTACGTACCTAAGCTAATGACAATCGGATTTGAATTCTGAGTTGATAGAACACAAAATACTTCAAAAAATCGAACGAGTAAAATGAGTACGAACAATGTTACTGTTTGTATACAATGTTATTATTTTAGGTATTTAAAAGATCATTTTTTTAATGCATTGTCGTTCCGGGGAAAAAATGCCTTGACGGACAACAACGTGAACGTAACCCAAAATAGATATTTCAAAGAGGTATCATTACATAGTATAAAACAAAATCGCTTCCGCTGTCTGTCTGTCCCGATGTATGATTAGATCTTTAATACTAGGCAACTGATTTTAATGCTGTTTTTTTATTAGATAGCGTGATTCAAGAGGAAAATTTATATGTATTATACATGCATAATATAGTAGATAAACACTGAAAATTTTAGAGGTTTCCAATGTGGTGTCGTAAATAAACTCATATTTTTGCGCTTACATTGCAAACGCTGTCTGAACCCTACGAGATAGATCAAAATAGTGTACTACAGTATTGTACACCCTCAAAAGATCTACAAATAAGTCCGCGATGGTATACGGCTATTTCTTAGGGATATCCATTCTGTAGTATAATTAGTATCAGCATTGCACCTGTACGAAGCCAGGGAGGGTCGCTAGTATATGATATTTCTCACAAAACGTATTTAGTTTATTTAATTCTTTCAAACTATTATTTTCGAACACGCTACGCTTTTTTTACTTATATTTACCCTAGATTTTAAAAGGTTGTTTACGTTGTTCCGTTGTTTCGGATGTTTGGATTTCTGTTCACGAAGATGCGCGTTGAGCAAGTTAAATCCTAGGTTAAACCATAAGGATGCCGTTTAGCGTACCGTTACGTATCCTTAAACAGACCACTAAAATAATTCGAATTCTATATTATGATTTATATAAAGTGGGTGCCACTAAAATAAATCCCAATTCCAAAGGGGTATTTTTTCCAAAAAGATACGGCTTAAGCGCTAGATCTAAAGTTACAATCCAGCGCTAGAAAAGGCCGGTCAGCCTCCGTACCTTGATTCTGACTGGAATTCGCACATGCACACACGCCATTAGACACAGGCGCGTAAACGGCACCAATTGGTTAAGGTGTTGGTTCAAGTCCAACCTTGTTTTTTTATATTTTGTATGAATATAAGTGATTATATATTTATCGTGTCTAAATTTGATTTGCGTTTTTAAAATGTTACATAGTTCGCACGTTTTTAAACAGCTTTAACGAGTGCTTTTAATGTACTTAACATTAAAAGCACTCGTCAAAGCTGTTTAACACACATTCACTGTCTACAAATCCACTGGATCTAAATTGTGAAATTGTCTCGAGTTGTTGGATGGTGTAAGTCTTGCAGCGAGGAAATGTAGGTGAAAACTGAAATCGGAAATTCTGTGCCATCAACAGGAATATCAATTAAGTCAGGCTATTTTTATCTACATAATAAGATTGCAGATCCACAGACTTTAATGCCCTACCATTGCATCGCAACTAATAATTATTGTTGTCAGTTTATTCCGGACTTTATATAATAATAACAGTTAAATTTTATGGCAGCATTAAATTTAACGGCAATGGCGTTAGGTACGCTATGCGGGACGCATAGCGTACCTAACGCCATTGCCATGCGCTCTGCGCTGAATGGTTGTCTGGATATGTATTAGGGGTTAAATAATGATATTTCTGTTTTGTACTGAAAGCTCAAATAATATTTTTACTACATATTATTATATAATATTGAATCAAAGTATTAACTCTCGTTATCTATACATTTAATTTCTATGCATATTGCATATTTATAAAACCGTCCACTTATCATGAATAACGATATTTAGTAGACAATCTACCGTCCGAAATTGATGGGCGGCACTGGCAACTCTGCTGCCAACTGCCAAACCAAGTGCCAAAATCTGCCATCCATCCCATCCATCATCATAGTCATTGATTCGGCGTTTGTCGTCTGTCTTGTCTGTCATAAAATGATCGTCCACAAAACCACGAAAATGTTGTGTAAAGATCTAAATTGGGTCCATTTATTCGTGTTTTTACAGGCTATACATTACATATCCGCAGAATGGAATACACGGGATTACGTGAGGAGAGAGCATTCTCTAACAAAACCCTACCAAGGTTAGTGACCTCCTTCTTTGACTTTGATCTTGTATTTTTGATCGCAATTTGTGCTGCAAATAGACTTAAATTGATTAATTTCAGGTAGTGGTATGTCGGTGCCTTACTGGGACTTCTTAGGTAGCACTATAGTTACCTCCAACTACGTTCGACTGACTCCAGATATGCAATCCAAATCTGGAGCTATTTGGAACACTGTGGTATGTACTTTTAAAAATTTCCTACAAGCACGCTTTTAGAGTTAAGTATACAATTATTAGACTCCGCACTGAGATGTGTCAACGGCTAGTCTAAGGACTTTGAGTTTGTTGAAACAAAGTCGTAAGAATATCTATAATTTATTTGACAAAGACGACTTTTGAGTAGGTTAGTGTTGTCTTTATACTCCTACATATATAAAGGAGAAATTATAGATCATCAAACAAACAAACATAAACCAGTTTTTTTTGTTTTGACACTAAAAGGTTGCAAGTTGTTTTTTTTATACAAATATTTTTTTCAGCTTTATATTTTCAGCAACTTTCTAGTTTACCATAAATACTTCTTGGATAGCTCAGGAAATGCGGGTAGATTTTATATTTTCCTCTAAGATCAATGTACCTACATATCTATAAGTAGAGAAACTTATTTACTGAATAATAAATGTATACCATTGTATAACAATTTATTAAGTATCCTATATTAAAAGCTTGAGCTCAATTTTTTTGCCATAATTAGACAATTACTCATAGACAGAATACAGAGTTCTGATCACTGATCGCTGGTAGTGCTCAAAACGCCTGGCAACATTACCTCATTTTATTTCAATCCATTGTCCGATGATCATTTCTTGCCAGCTGTATAATTTTTAGATTAATATAAGGATTTTAAACAGGACAAACACCTCTTATAAACAGGAAGGAAAGAGTTGCCTAGTTTTCAATTAACCAATGATCAAAACTGGTTATATTATCATCACATCCAAAATATAATTGCTTCAATCATTTCTCACATGAATAATATAAATATACTTTGTCCTACAGCTGTTTAACACAAAGGCAGGTTTTATGCCTTGTTTGACATTGAAACAGTGATAATAACAGTTCTTGATAAATCATGTAAAGTAAGCAAAGTTAAGTACAGTTATTATCTAGGTACTTCATTAAATATCTAAGAATAATATAATTGGTTGAGGTATCTATTAATAGTTTTAAACAATATAGTTTTTCATATTGATAGACACGGGCTTTACACACATATTATTTTGTCGATGGAGGCAGCAACACTGTTTCGATTCATCTAGAGAATCTTCATCAGGGTGTGTTTGAAAATGTATAGTACAACTCACGAAAGTTTTGAGAGTGAAATATACTTTTTTTACTCCTTTTGGGAACTTGGCATTGTGTACCGACAATGTCAGTTCCATTGTTCTATATAGAAATACATCATCAGCTATTACTGTCTCTAACCAGCTCATATATTGACTTGTAGAGCTTGCCAGCTGCGTCTCAACAGGCCCACATTGAGCCGGTTAACTTTTAAACTTCTGAATAGTTTTTCTCTCATATGCACACTCCAGACACAATCCATTAACAAATGACATACATCATCTTTTACCCGACCAATGTCACAATCTGGTCTGTCTACTTTTTTTATAATCTTTAGAAAGCCCAACTCTGTCACATATATCTTATATATTTGTATTTATAGTCTGTTCATAATAGAGTTAGATGCATGTGGTGGAAATACAAATGATGTGATGGATGTGTGCCGTGTCATGGATAAAATAAGGAAGCTTGACAGTAGCACTAGTTAGGTTTTCCTGGGATGTTCATGTGGAGGGAGAAAAGTTAGGTTACAAGAAGAGTGATGGATTTTAACTCCTGAGACTGGACTTCAACATTTCATAAAAAAAAATGACAGGGCGCACCGCCTTAGACATGATGGCGGCGAAAATGCTGTATTGTACAAAATATGTAATGCAGGTGGATGAAGGAGGCTGTGTAAAGATGATATGGAGATGATGAATGATAGGGCAAAATTTAAAAAAAGAAGCAGTTGAAAAATCACCATTCAACATGTGATTAGGATGAGAGAGGGCAAGATAATATCTTATTATTATACATTAGCTAAATAGTGGCTCTGTGAGATTTAGACCTTGTAAACATTTTTCGAAATGACTAAAATATAACATTTTTTACAGTTTCAACATTCCGCCATTTTGAAAAATTACAAAAAACTGAATCGACAATAAAATTCTATATAAGTAGATAAAGAATATAAAGATAAACTGCTCTCAAAATTTCACGAGAATTGGTTGAGAAATGCGACTTGTAGAGGAGAGCATCCGGACAGACGCCAGACATACGAAAGCATTTTCGCCTAAACTGAAACGGAGACACTGGCTTCGCTTGGTCAATGTGATTTTAGGATAGAAGCATTATAAAAATATATTTTTTCATGCCTCCGTACTCAGTATAGCAAAATGTTAAGTAGGTACCTACAATTTCAAATTCACTGGGTAAATACAATACATAGATGGAATAAACTTATTATTCCATTGTATCATTTCAATACTACATAATGAAAAAATGTACTTAGTAATTTAAGCAATGAAAACTAGCAAGGCTGAACATATTGGTGAAGGCCATCCAGAAATATACCTGTTATCATATTAACAACTTTTGGGAAGGTATAAATACAGTTGAAAATGCTTTAAAACTTGCCTAACGCGATTTTATGGATCATTATGTTGATTATTGAACAAACAAAAACACTGCTAGGTATACTCGTACCTGTTTATTCAATTACTAACAGCTAACTGAATGGGAGTAATGGCTTTAACCACAGAGGCGTGAAGATAAGCACTTTAATTATTAAGCAAGAAGGTACTTAGGTATAGATATTTATTTGGCGAAGACTTGTTCAAAGACCTTTATGTTTTTAATATAAAATTCAAAGTGCAATAATCTATGCAGTTTATTTTCTTTTCATCTCTCTTATATCTTCATTTAAAAGTAGCCCAACAGAAGTGATAACTTAAACTAATCTAACTAGCGCTCTGGGTGAGAGTGAGAGAGGAGGAGCCTGCCTACCGCTGCCGTATGCGTGAGATAAAGGAAAGCCAGACAGAATGGCGCCGTAACGCGTTACGTAACAAAGCGGTTTACCCTCCCATATGAAGTTATCACTTCAAACCAGTCGATCTATATATTAGTATTCTAATTATCGTGCCATTAGTTCTTTCGAACCCGTGTAGTGAAAGGATTAAAGTGCGCTTTGGAGGCTCCATTCGTGAACTTAGCACATGTCCTCGACCTTAATTAACAATAACAAATCATATTTTAATGACCTCACAGCTCCAGTTGGGTTCGTCGCCCACAAAAATTAATGTTTATGGTGTTTATATTTTTCAGCCATGCAACACAAGAAACTGGGAGTTGCAAGTGCAGTTCAAAGTGCACGGGCGTGGCAAGGATCTGTTCGGAGACGGGTTCGCGATCTGGTACGTGCGAGATCGCATGCAACCCGGCGAGGTGTTTGGCAGCAAAGACTACTTCCACGGCCTTTCCATCGTACTTGACACTTATAGCAACCACAATGGAGCTCATAACGTAAGTAACGCTTAGAGCGTTGGTTTTCAATACACTACATTATCCCTGACTTCTGGAACAAGTTCAAATAGTTCTTATACATTTTTGGGCTTAAATCAGATTATTTAACTGGCTTGTGTACAGCGGAGAGCATGTATGCTGTCACAAGTTCAAATAGTTTTTATACATTTTTGGGCTTAAATCTGATTATTTAACTGGCTTGTGTACAGCAGAGAGCATGTATGCTGTCACACAGATTTTTCCTAGATCGCATGCCTTTGTTCCCCCTTCCAAGCGTTTGCTTAACTAGTATGTGGCATAATCAGATTATACCTACCATAATGGTGTAGCGCGAGATGCTGTTGTTTCTGATGCCCTATACAGACATCAGAACATAGAGCATAGAGCATTCTGACATAGAGCCCTAGTGTGGGGGCAGAAGGACTATGCTCATAACTATGTCTTGAGTTATTGTATATCCTCACAGACAGGGTTGGTGATTTTAGTTGATTTAAATCAAAATAGTATAATTTAAGAAAGTACTAGTATGTATTAAACGGCCATGAGTTGAATAAACTATACTTTTTATTACTAAAGTAATTGTTTAAAAGCAATCAAATCACAACCAATCTGCTGAATCTCTACGCTATTGAGAAACAACAATATGCACAAAATGATATTTGTCTTATATTGCAGTTTGTGGCAACATATTTTGGTGTTGCCACTACCTTCTCATCTTATAATGTTTTGTAATGCTGTGTTACTGTATAGAACTATTTGTGCTAGCCAGGATAGTGATAGTTTCGGAGGAGATGACAGGGCTGCAGTGTGACAGGCGATATCAATATGATTAAAAAAGATTAATCGCTAGACGCGATTTACGCACTCATAAACAGTGTCACCATTTTACGTCATATGGATAAAAAACGTGACCTAAAAAAAAGATTTTAATAATAATCAAATTTTAACAAATCTGCCCACAGCATCAGCATCCGTACATATCAGCGATGATAAGCAACGGAACACTCCACTACGACCACGACCGCGACGGCACACACACGCAGCTTGCTGGCTGTGAAGCCAAGTTCAGGAATTACAACCATGATACCCATCTCTCTATCATTTACAAGGATGACACTTTAGTTGGTAAGCCTAACCTTTATAGAAGTAGTATGTATGTATACATTGTATGAATTATATGCTACCAGAGAGACAATGTTAGATGATCCAGTTTTTATCTTATATATTAGGAATTACTCAAAAGTCTTCAAAAAAGTTTGTCATGCGGCTAAGTCACTGTTTTTGAGAAAAATAATAGAAAATTCAACAAATAAAATAAAAGCAACTTGGAAGTTAATTAATAATGAAACAGGTAAATCAAGGGCTCGCAATATACAGTTCAAATTAAATATAAATGGTACAATTTTGACTAAAGAACAGGATGTTGCGAATGCATTTGATGGTTTTTTCTCAGATATACCAAAAATAGTGACCAAATCGTTAAACTCTTCAGCCTCCAGAGCTTCCGTTCTATTAGAATCTAGTGTTGCAAAATGTAAGAATGAGTTTAGTTTTAGCTACATTAACGAGGCTAGTATTGTAAAAGCATTCAAGTTAATTAATATAAACAATACAGAAGATCTTTGGGGAATGTCTACAAAGGTGCTGGGTGTCATTATCTTAGATATTGCACCATGTTTAGCTTATATTTTTAATAGATTTATCGACGAGGGAGTTTTTCCCGATCTCATGAAACACAGTAAACTCATTCCTATGTTTAAGTCTGGAAGTGAAAGTGATCTCGCTAATTATAGACCGATATCGATATTACCTGCTTAAAGTAAAATCTTTGAAAAAATAATTCTTAATCAGTTATTATACCACTTTAACGTTAACGGCCTGCTACATAGTAATCAATACGGATTTACTAAAGGTCGATCAACAGCTGATGCAGGTATAGCGCTCTTAAAGCATATATTTGAGGCCTGGGAGAAGCCACAGGATGCAGTTGGGGTATTCTGCCATCTATCTAAGGCCTTTGACTGTGTGAGTCATGCAACCCTAATCACAAAGTTAAAATATTATGGCATTCAAAACCGGGCGATTGACCTCATACAGTCTTATCTATCCAATAGAGTCCAGAAAGCAGACGTGGGTGGTGAGAGGTCTTTGGGATCAATTATTGATATAGGGGTACCTCAGGGATCGATACTAGGCCCTTTTTTATTCCTAGTATACGTTAACGACTTACCTTTTTTTGTAAAAAATATTTGTGATATAGTATTATTTGCAGACGATACGTCTTTAATTTTTAAAGTTGATAGAGGTAAAACCAGTATTTGCGATAACGTAAATGGATCCTTATCGTTAGTTCTTAACTGTTTCACTGTAAATAATCTTTTGCTTAATTCCAAAAAAACTAAATGTATCAAATTATTCTAATAATAATTATCAATTATTTGTTATTCATAGCCCGTCCAACATTGAAATAAATAGAGAGGCAATGAATTTTGTAAATTCCACGATCTTCCTAGGTCTTAATATTGATGCAAAACTACAGTGGGGACCACAAATTGAAACGCTTGCTGGTAGGCTTAGTTCCGCTGCATATGCAGTTCGTGCGATACGGTGGCTTACTGATGAAGCTACAGCTAGACTAGTCTATTTCAGTTACTTCCATAGTGTTATGTCATACGGCATCATTCTCTGGGGGAAAGCAGCTGATATTGGTAAAAAATTTGTAATTCAAAAAAGGGCAATACGTGCCATTTATAAAATGAAACCACGAGAATCTTTGAGAGAAATATTCAAAGAAATTAATATTCTCACAATAGCTTCACAATATATATATGAAAATTTGTTATATACACATAAAAATAGAGATGGGATTCAGCAAAATAGTGACCTTCATAAAATCAACACTAGGAATAAACATAAATTATACATCCCTAGGTTTCGACTAGAAAAAGTTAATAAGTCATTTATGGGAAACACGGTGCGCTTCTATAATAAGCTTCCTGAAAATGCTACTAAACTACCTATTAAGAAATTTATAGCATACATTAAAGGTGGTATTTTGAAGACAGCTTATTATAATATAGATGACTATATTATTGATAAGAATGCATGGCCTCATGTCGCTCTGCCGTCAGACAGTTAACCGACACACTTGAAATGTATAAACTCTCTTGTATTAGTATTTCGTAGTTAAGGTAGTTATAAGATGGATCATATAAAAAAGCGCTAGGACCAAGACGAGTTTCTTGCCAATTCTTCTCGAGCTTGGGTTAGGATAAATTGGCACCTAAATTCACCTAGTATGTAAGACGTTTCAAAGTTATCCTTGTGATTATATTGAATAAATCATCTTTTGACTTTGACTTAACGGGTAATTCTGGTACAAAATATGAAGGTTGTTGATGTGTGTGGTTTAACGATGCGTAAATGGCTGGACTGGTTTCTGTGAAAATTTAAACAGGCGTATGTAGGTCTTTGATCTGAAACTGCATATGTATACACATGTATTTAACTGGGTACTACTATTTTAAAGATGTAAAAGTATAAGACCAAGAATGGTGCCTTGTGGCACACCTAATGATACTTTTAGTCTCACCTTGGGTGAATTCCTATTTTCTTTTTATCTACATACACTACAAAATAATCTATCCACTCTTAGCTTATACTGCGCCACAGACGACCTCTGTGGTGCAGTGGGTAAATGCCTGCCTGAGACACAGAAGGTTGCGGGTTTGATTCCCGCCGCGGGACAAATGTTTGTATGATCTGCAACTATTTGTCTCGGGTCTGGGTGTTTCTATGTATAATATGTATGTTTTTTTAAAAAAAGTATATAATTAGTATATCAGTCATGTGGTACCCATAACACAAGCTCCGCTTACTTTGGGGCCACATGATGCTGTGTAAAATGTTCGGCATTATTTATTTATTTATTTATTTTACTCTAGCTAAACAAACTTTACAATTCACTTTTTTATAAGTTCGATTACAAAATAGGACTGCGGACTGTATCGAATGCCTTAGCGAGTTCTGACATTTGCCCCCAAATTTTATAGGACTAATGAAATCTCAAAGCGTTATTCACTTTTCAGTGTCGACGGATCTAGACGGCAAAAACGCGTGGAAGGAATGCTTCAAAGTGGAGAACGTTCTATTACCCACTGGGTACTACTTTGGTGCGTCGGCCACTACGGGCGATCTCAGTGATAACCACGAAATTATATCCATGAAGCTATATGAGCTTGACTTGGTGGGATCGGTGAGTTTTTTATTTGTATTGTCAAATTCAAAACGTTATTTATTCAATAAAATCACAAGGACCAATTTGAATCGTCTTCTTACATGCTAGTGAATCTATGTGCCGATTCCTCCTAACCCCAGTTAAAGAAAAACCCGATAAGAAACTCGTCTGGTCTTAACACTTTTTTGTATGACTCTTGCCAATTTGGTTACGGATGCAGAGTCGAGTTGGAACAGATTCATCCCAAGCTTTTTTGTCATATAAATAATATATCATTTTATAATATGCTTCAAGAGACATTTTGTGTTTTATTACGTTTTTAAATTTGTCAACAAATCTAACTAAATAGTGTAATTCTTGATTCTCCAATTATTATAGACTGTTTTGAAACAGCACCAACTACCGCTAGCTAATAAGTTGATTAACACGAAAGGTGGACAACAAAAACTCTTTGTAAAAATATGTAAATCATGTTTATTATTTAGTTTTTCCATATATTATATTCCAGCAAAATCAAGATGAGGATAGGTCCCAAATCGTTCCATCAGCGGCATCCTTCGAGGCTCCTCGGGAACGCGCAGAGGATACTAAACCGGCCATGTCCGGCGTCAAAACTTTCCTATGGATGATGTGTGTTGCGATAGTCCTTATAGTTCTAGTGGTGCTAGGTATAATGTGGTACCAGAAACGACAGGAGACCTCTAGGAAGAGGCTGTATTGACTTTTTGATAAAACAGCAATTAGTTTTATGTTTTGTGGAGTCAAGTTAATATTTTGTACAATAAGTCATTCTTATGTGTCAGGCAAGTGTTCAAAGTCATTATATTTGGGTAAGAATGAATCACTGTGAACATTCTAAGTTCAAACTATTTTTGTCATTAATCTTTCTTGTCCATCAGGGTAGTTGACTATACCAAGGAGGGTTTATACTGCAATGCATCACATTTGTGTATTTTTTTAATCATAATAATAATCTCGCCCCTGTCTTGTTTGACCACAGAACATAATTATTTTCATTAAATGCATCGGTTATGTTATTTATTCTTCAGTATAATTAAACTAAGCCTAATAATTGGCGATGTTAAAAAAAAAATTTGTTTATATGTTTCATCGCCAATTATTCCAAACGCCAATTATTTTGTTGATATGTTTTGTGGGACGACGTAAAGTCTGATTCAAATAAATATTCTAATATATTTTATTAGTTTAATTAAACATTGCATAAAATATTCTATGGATAAAGTGTTTAAACTAAAATAAATAGGTGAATTCTATATTTTGGTAAAGCTTAAAATGTAATTCTGATTATTCATATTTCTATGTTATGTATGTATGATGAGTTTTTTTTACACTGTTTTCTTGTCGGCAGTTAAAGTCTGGTTAATGGTGTGTAGTGTAGTAAATTGTGAGTCCCTACTTAGTAGTGAATGAACTCTTTGTACACTGAGGCCAGGTTGGGCAATTAAAATAAATTGACAAAAAAATCATATCTATGTCTGTCAATGTTATTATTACCTTGGTCATGATCTAACGACAACAATAGCTTACATTACTTAGTTTATCTATATGAACGTCTAAGTAAGGCTTTACCATGAGAACTTCAGTTAACATAATAAAATACAAACAACCATTTCATAATAGATTCTAGCTACTTTAACTCAGCAGAAATTAAAAAAACATGTGTGCAATTCACACGTGGTAGAAGTGAAAACTTCAGAAATTTTAGAACCACGAATATAAGAAACACTGTATAATGCTTCCTATCTCATTTTCTCCCACGTTAAATCTTATGAATTTGTGTCTGTCTCTTTTTACTGTCGCTTTTTCATTTCATTGACTTTCAAATCACAACGATGCTAAAGAAGTTTTCGCTTCAAAAAATAGTGTTTGAATTTCGAAATTTGAAATTCTATATATGGGAACACCAAAATCATTGGTAAACCAATGGAGTTTTATGCGTATCGTCAATACTGCTTTTCGTCATTAACCCATTTTTGCCAAAGGTGCGTTTTGTCAAATACCTTTTAGTCAAAGATGCGTGAAGTCAAATATTCTTGGTAAAAATAGCATTTCGTCAAAATAGGTATACCTGTATACCTATAGGCAAAACTCCGTAATGGACAAAGCTCCGTAATTGTGTTAAAAATTAAAAGTAAAAGTAAGTATTATACATCATATTTATTATATTGAGTCCATCTCAACCTCGTTATTCTTTTTAAACACTGTATAACATTTATCTTATCATTAACGAAATCATTTATTATATTTTTTAAACCTACGTCATATAGAATGCTTGCTTTGGGTCTCTTTTTCATATCATAATAGACTTCGCGTTTCCTAATTTCGTAGTCGTAGTGGATGGACTCTTTTCGCAATTTATTTATGAGAGAAAGCAATGAAGACTTTCGATTAACCTTTGTTTGCAGTCGTTTGTGCCAACTTTCTATCATGTTAGTTGTACGGTGACGTTCTGAACTGCAACAGAACTTGTTCACGGTAATGACACCCATCCATTGCCCATCAACATACTCGACAAAGTTGTCTATTCCTGCCACTTGTTCTCCCAAGTTCCTGAATTGATAGCCATGCTTCTGGAATTGCTGTGGCGGGTAACAAAGCCATATGTGCTGTCAATCTAGTTATTTTCTTCCCTTCTTTGGAGTCACAAAAATTTTGCTTTTTTGAGTTTCTCCATATAGCTTGTTGAAAGTGGAAGTAGCACCCAATTACATGTGCAGCAGGGAATACTCCTTCAATAGCATTGATAGTTGCTAATTCATAATCGCAACGGTAATGCTTTATCTGCATTCCAAATTTGTCTCTAAGAATTACAATAGACGGCGATATGTTGTCTCACTTTTGTTCGGCAGCAGGGCATAAACGATTGGAACAAAATTAGTGCACTCATCTGTACTATTGAGATCAACGTGAAGTGTATATATATAGCTGTTTATAAATTATATAAATGTTTATAAATGGTTTTGGCACTTTGAATGTTCCGTCACCAAAAATTTTTTCGCATTTTCCGATATGTTTTTGTCCTAATTTCGTTGGGAAATATTTTAGGAATTTCAACATCTTCTAAGTTAAGGAATCTAGTTTGTCGTAGGTTCAAAGCTTTCAGTCGTGAACGACGTAGTGAATATTTTTTACTTTTATACGACGGGATAGTAATGCTTTTAGTTTTCTTTTTTAAATTTTCAAACTGCTCCTCAAAAATGTGTTGTATATATGTCCATTACCTTATCAATTTCGTTTTGCACAAAATTAGGGAGGCAACTGTGTTTCTTGTCACTCAATATGTTTTCACGATTCTTACACAATGTGACCGAAGCATTACACTGACCATGTTTTGCACATCTCCAAATTGACTTCCCGTTTTCATATTCCATATTAAAGTGATACTTATATCCACCTCTTACAATAATAGGTTTACCTCTTTTACTTTTGATAAACTCCATTTCAATCGGCTTGCTGGAGGCAGCCATGTTAGCGAAATTAAATTATACTTGATAGCTCCGTAATAAAATAACCACAGAAATAAGGCTAATTCCGTGATAATGACAGTCGTATTCATTGTCACGTATAAACGTCAATCTACAAGATAATAGAAAAGTAAGTGGCCAGCCACTTATGTCTGTAAAGAGATTTTATACTTGAGTCTGTTTACATTAAGACGAAACGCAAGCATGTCAAATCACTGTCTTTGACCAAAAGCTACTTTGACGAAAATGTCTTGACCATACATAACTTTGGCAAAACGAACCATTGACAAAACGCACCTTTGGCAAAAATGGGTTAATGACGAAAAGCAGTATTGACGATACGCATAAAACTCAACCAATGAAAGCTATTTTATGTATAAGGATATTACAACAAATATTTTATGGGTCGACCCTATATTTCTTTGCCGAGTTTGTGTGGCCTGATTATTCTCTTGAAGGTGTTTATGCATTTAGTTAGTTCAAACAGTTATAGCATGTTCAATTTGGAAGGAAGATGGATTAGTATGCTAGTTTTGTAAGTATAAATGACAAAAAAAGACTGCATTGTAATCATATTCAATAATTACTTGCTTCTTCCTTCAATATAGTATCATGTCTTATATTACCTAAATAGTTTATTTAGTCCATGAGACTCACACGGGCTTCATTAGATAGATGTAATATATACAAGTTGCCTGATTCCAAGGGGGACCGAAGACTACATGGCATGGACAGATTTGTATTCTCTTCTTTTCATGTCTATGGAAAATGCCCATAACAAATTTATACTGTCAAGATATTTTGTTTGAAAAAATCACTATAGTTTTGTTTATAGACATGTGAACCTTATAAAATTGTTAAATGAATGGTGTAAGTAAAGTATATTATGTATCTGAACATTGTGAATCTGTGTGTTTTTAATAAAATGGTTTATTAAAAATAGCAATTTTATTTACTATTGTTTGCTCTTGCCCCTTTTGTCTCTCTAAGCAACTTGCGTTATTTTTTTATTTGTATAAGGCGAATCTGCTTTATATTTTGAGTAGAATAAATTTGGGGGCATAGTAAAAATATTTAAAAAAGTAACAAAGTTAGGGTAGGTACATACGTACAAAAACATATGATAGAATCGACACTAATAGTATAATCCTTACTAATATTATAAATGCGAAAGTAACTCTGTCTGTCTGTCTCGCTTTCACGCCAAATCTACTGAACCAATTTAAATGATATTTAGTACACAGATAGTTTAAAGCCTGAGAAAGGACATAGGCTACTTTTTAATTGGAAAAAAGTGTTGTAAAGGGTTGAATAGGGGGATGAGAGATTGTATGAAAGTATTGTCATTTTCAGAACTAGAAGCATTCAATTTTAGGCTGTTGATTCCTACTAATATTATAAAAGTAAAAGTAACTCTGTCTGTCTGTCTGCTACGTTTTCACGTCTAAACCGCTGAACCGATTTTGATGAATTTTGGTATAGAGATAGATGGGACCTTGGAGAAGGACATAGGCTACTTTTTATGTAGGTAGCATGCGTGCGAAGCCGCGTGTAGCAGCTAGTTGTTTATGTTAATAAAATTATCTAAGGACTGTTGAAGAAGAAGAAGTCCACTGCTGCTTTTAGGTGCCACTAATCGCTTTTAGGTGGTAGCCAATCCTGTGATCTCATATAGGTAATATAATTGTTAATTAATTTAAAAAACCTCCCATATACTACGTATAAACTGCTAACCTAATTGTTGGTAATAGTTTTTATAACTGAAATAAATATAACATTTTCTCATGTTTTACGTCTTACGAACGATAAATGAGTAAGTTTACTCGTGAAAAGTAGCTACTCTTGCTTTTTTGTGACTGCGCGACGAATAACACTCTCAAATATTTTGCAATTTAACTTAAGACAGAAGGTCCAGAAGGAAGTTATGTAGTGCACTATGGCGCAAAAACCGGTCCGCGCGACAGGGTTTCCGTTGGTAATGTGTCCCTTTCTAATAAGGTGACCATGACCAAATAGGACATGGGACAAATTGCTTGTGAAAATGATTGTGTATCTTGATAATTATATTGATGCTACCTAACTACTACCTACACCCACCTAGTTTATTTTAAGTAAAAATGATTTAATTAAAACCGTGTGTATATTTTTGGAATCTACATCTGTACGGTTACGTACCTACATAAGTTTTCTACCTAATCAGCGCAATAAAATATTACGATGAGTGCAACGACAGTGACCGCGCGAGACAGTCGCGATGAGCGCGAATCATTTACTTTTACACAATATTGTAATTAGTGAATAAAACTTTTAACTTTTGGTGATAATATACTTTTTCATCAATGTGCACTACAACTAATTAACTTTAATGTACAGTCTCAACTGGGATCGCACATATGGTCCTTCGAGTTTAGGCAATTTGGTGCGTTTTGTGACTTAAGGTAACGAAAGCGAATCGGCGGCCCGGCCTCCCACAAGCGGGTCTCACCGGGCTGATTGAGAAGGCGCATATTTCGTTGCGGAGAGTCGCAGGTGTGCTGAATGCCAAAAGGACATTCGAGTGTTAACGAATATTCCATCGTAAACTACGTAGATCATCGGATTACGCTTGGAGTAGAAGATTTAAGTAACCTACGTATTATAGGTACTTATTAACCAATCTTCGTGTCCTGAACCAACTACGGAAAAATAATACACTGCTTCACTACTGAACGTTAACTAACTTGAACTTTAACTACAAGAAAAAATGGAGGAACTTACAAAACAAGTAAGTTGCTTTGAGAACATAAAAACATTATGTTCTAACTACAAAAAAGACGGGTGTTCCAGAAAAACTATTGACTACTTAATCAAACGTCTGGAACTCTCGGAAGAATACTGGGTTGCATTTCACGAGAGAAATGAAATAATCGTTTCAAAAATTGAGGATAAGAGCCAACATAACTACTTTACTAGCAACGTTTATGGGAAAACCAAAGAACTTTACGAAGCAACTAAGGAAAACATTATGGAACTATTGATCTCACATCGACAACAAGAGAAAGATGAGACACTGGAGTCTAGGATTGACTTCGACCTATCTGGGATGCTGGAACCTACAGTCAAAGAACAAGATGTCAAGCCTGGCGAATATAAAAAAGGATGATGGGCCGTCAAGAGTGTAACTTTAAGGCTTTAGAAAGAGCAATGTTAAAAGTTAACACTGAATTAATGAACGAAAAAATAGGAACTTGAAGATCATCTTTCAATCCTGAAACATAAATGGGACGTTATTGACAAACAACACTGGCAGCTAGAAGATGCTCTACAAGGGTTGGATTTGAGTGACTACTGCACTAAATATGAAAATATTGAAGTAAAGTACGACGAATTAAGAAAGCAACTAAATAACAAGACCTGGTCTAACATGCACTATGAAAAATCTACTCCTAAAATCGAGATACCAGAATTTCACGGTGACTACATTCGCTGGATTTCGTTTAAAGACCTCTTTATAGAAACTATACATAAGAATCCTACCATCTTCAAAACGCAAAAAATGCAACACCTCAAAACTAAACTTAAAGGGGAAGCTGAGCGCTTAGTACAACATCTCACTGTTAGTGAGACAAAACTACGATTCGTGCTGGGAAATACTAACAAACCGCTACGACAATCGTCGCCTCCAATTTACGACGTTAATGAACGTGATGCAGCAACTTCCGGTCATCCAGACTCCAAACACCTACAACATCAAGAAAATGCATGATGTCGTTACCGAAAGCCTAAACGGGCTTACTATCATGAGCGTGGACGTAACGAGCTGGGGCCCAATGATCGTGCATTATATGTCACAAAAACTGGATGCCGAACTTTTAACGAATACTCAAAAGAGATCAAGAATAACAGAGGCCTGCCTGATCTTACAGAGTTTCTAATTTTTTTACATGGCATTTGAAACTATAAAAAATCGGCAAAAAGAGGCAAACAATTCTCAGAAACAAAATGGAAACTTGAACTCAATCAAACCGACAAACAAGTACAACTGGAAAACAACCTACAATGAAAAACCGCACAATACTGGGAATTCGACCTTATTTAAAGACAGTTCTAGTTCTTAACTATAAGAGAACTTTTTACACTACGTATGGCAAATGTCCTTTGTGCGAGGGGAATCATGTTCTAATGCAATGTACGAAATTCGTCGAAATGAACATTCCAATGCGCAATAGCACCGTCGCAAAACTGAAAGTCTGCAAAAATTGTTTATACAGTCATGAAAATACGGATTGTAGCTCGTCAAAAACATGCAAGGAATGTAATATGAAGCATCATACCTTGTTGCACATGAAAAAAAAGTCGAACGAACTAACTAAACCTGAGAAAACTAGCCAAGATAAACCTTCAACTTCAGGTCAACAAACTAAACAGGCTTCTTATCACTCAGCAACTGCAAACACGGAAGTGTTACTGACTACTGTCAAAATAAGAGTCCAGGGAACTGATGGCACTTACAAATTCTTTCGTGGACTACTTGATCAAGGCTCGCAAGTCAACCTGATAACTGAGAATGCTGCTCAGATTCTACGTCTACCAAGGCAAAAACTTAATGCAACTATATCTGGAGTGGTCCGTGTCTGGAGACTGTAAGGGGCGGGTACAACTTACCTGCAAATAGATACACAGTGACTTTACTTTCAAAACTCAAGCTTTGGTACTAAAACGGTTAACTAATAATTTACCAAACTGTACCTTTGAAAAAGCTAACTGGCCACATCTGCAGAACTTAAAACTTGGCGACCCTGACTACAATATGACTTACTTCTATCGGCAGACGTCTATGCAGATATAATAATAGACGGCGTTTTAAGAGGAGATCAGCAGACTTTTAACTGCCACGCCACCATCATCGACCTCACCGATATAGCTAAGTACTGGGAGAGCGAAGACATAACTGAAACTGAGGATATCAACCACGATGACCAATGCGAAATTCACTTCCAAAAAACAACTACAAGAGCTACAGATGGGAAATACATCGTCAGTATGCCAATGGTGAAAAACTTTGAAGTCGAGCTCGGCGAATAGAGGTCAAGCGCTGTCTCACAGTTTTAACAACTCGAAAAAAGACTAACTAAAAACGAAAAACTATTTACAATGTACAAAGAATTCATGAAGGAATATTTAGAACTCGAACACATGAAACTTACGTCAAGAAATCCAACTGATGAAGGTCAGCAATGCTACTTACCTCACCATGGAGTACTACGAGAAAACTCGGCTACTACGAAACTACGAGTAGTGTTCAACGCATCTAACAAAACTAAAAGCGGCAAAAGTTTAAATGCACTGATGGAAAAGGGGCCTAATCTACAAAAAGATATACAAGCTCTGATCTTGAAGTGGAAAACCTACAAATACGCTTATACAGCCGACATTGAGATGATGTATCGATGTTTATGGCTAACTTAAAACCAACAGTCACTGCAAAAAATCGTTTGGCGATCTTCACCTAATGAGGCACTTCAAGAATACACTCTGCGTACATTGACATATGGTACTAAATGTGCACCGTGGCTACTAGCTATGCGAACACTAAAGCAACTGGCATTAGATGACGGACACAAGTACCCAGCGGCTGCCAAAATACTGCAAACTCAGTTTTATTTGGACGCTTTAGTCAGCGGCCATAACTCACTGGAAAAAGCCAAGGAAATACAAAGTTTTTTGATCAAACTAATTAAACATGGAGGCATGAACCTGCGGAAATGGTCGGCCAACTGTCCGGAACTACTTGAACAACTTAAAGAAGATTGAATATCCACTAAACACATTTTTGACTTCGAAGACGAAAACACAAAAACACTCGGTCTCGAAGATGGAATCCTGCATCGGACACATTCATGTTTAACTGGAACTTAGCAGAAAATACTACAAAACCTCTCACAAAAAGAGCTCTGCTATCGGAGATATCGCAACTCTATGATCCAATGGGATGGCTTTCGCCAGTAACTGTGATGGCTAAGTTAATTTTTCAACAAGTATGGGAACTAAAATTAGAATGGGACGAGCAATTCACTAATAGAATTCAAGACGACTGGCTTAAACTAAAGGCTGAAATACCTGAGCTGAAATCTGTCAAAATAAAAAGATGGATTGGAGGTATTGAGAAAAATATTGAACTACTGGGATTCAGTGACGCAAGCGAAAAGGCCTATTCATGCGCCATATACTCGCGTGTAATAGATGAACATAATCAGCCAGTACTGAACTTACTTGCCGCCAAAACAAGGGTTGCCCCAATCACACAAAAACTGACATTGCCTCGTCTTGAGCTCTGTGGAGCTTTACTATTAGCTCAACTGATGCAAAAAGCTAAAAATTCACTAAACGAAAATAACATTACTAGATGGGCCTGGAGTGACTCAAAAGTAGTTCTGGCATGGCTGCAGGGAGAACATAAAAAATTGGGAAACCTATGTGGAAAACCGAGCCATATACCAGCCACACAGTGGGCTTATGTCGAATCAAAAAACCACCCTGCTGACTGTGAAACTAGAGGGGTGAACCCCAAAAAACTACTAGATTTTGACTTATGGTGGAACGGCCCCGATATGCTGAAAACATTCGAAATTCAACAAGAAAATGAAACTATAAACTGCTTATTTTCAACGGACATAGAAATAAAACAAAAAGACACAGCCCTAGCTAAAACTAAAACAAACGACAATATAATCACTGAATTAATAAACAAATGTAGTTCATTAACACGTGTAAACCGCGTCGTTGCAAGAATGATGCGCTTTATAATAAAGACTCGCCCAACGACAACGATGAAACTTGATGCCGCTCGTGCCGATAGAGCGTAATCTATCTACTTAACAACAACTGAATTACTAGCGTCAATGGAATTGATAGTGCAATTTATTCAAAGAAGCGAGTTTGAAATAGAATATAAATTACTATCTAAAAAACAGGCGCTAAATAGCAAAAATGCAATCTTCAAACTTAACCCATATCTTGAACGAGGAGTCATACGTGTCGGGGGCCGTCTTAACAAGACAAACTTACCACCAGGCATGAAAAATCCTATGATCTTGTCACGAAACGTAAGGTTGACTGAATTAGTAATTGCAGAGGCCCACGCAGCCACTCTGCACGGCGGTGCTCGGCTAACGCTTGCATACATACGCCAGCGTTACTGGATCGTAGGAGGCACCCGAACAGTAAAAACTCAATTACGTCGGTGAGTGCGTTGCAGCTGGTACAAACTTACAGATAACAACCAGATCATGGCCGACCTGCCATCACATCGAGCTACCCTCTCACGCCCTTTCACACACACAGGAGTGGATTTTACTGGGCATGTCGAGGTCAAACTGAATAAGGGGAGAGGGGTAAAAACTTCAAAAGGCTACATAGCCATTTTCGTGTGCATGGCAACAAAAGCGGTGCATATCAAACTGGTATCAGATCTAAGCACAGAAATGTTCATTGCGGCGTTTCAAAGAATGTGTGCCAGAAAAGGAACGCCTAAAGACATGTACTCGGACTGCGACACCAACTATATCGGCGCATCGAAGTTTCTGAGAAACGAGTATGTACTGTGGAAAAGTGAACTAGCTCCCCAATTCTTCGATGACATCGGAAAAATGGAAGTAAAGTGGCATTTTAATGCTCCCGCCTGGCCAAGTGCGGGAGGACTCTGGGAGGCCGCCGTTCGATCGATGAAACATCACCTACATCGCATCTTGGGAGATCAAAAACTAACTTACGAGGAGTTTACGACGTTGCTTTGTAAAATAGAAGCGTGTATGAACTCGAGGCCGCTTTGTCCCCTCACAGAGGACCCAGAAGACTACAACTATTTAACTCCTGGGCATTTTCTGACTGGAAGCCCTACAATGACACTACTTCTTTCAAACTGTGAAGAAGAGCGACAATTGAATTTACGCCAAAGATGGCAGCTAACTGAACACATGCTGAACCGATTCTGGAAATTATGGTCTAGCGACTATTTAACTCAACTCAACAAGCCAGAAGTAAATGGAACAAACAAACTAAAAACCTAGAGAGAGGGGACATCGTCCTTGTCAAGGATAACAACTTACCTCCTTCTCCTACGGGGAAAGTGGGCCATGGGGAAGGTGATCGAAGTACATCCAGGGGAAGACGGTCATGTAAGAGTTTCTACTATCAAAACCCAGTCTGGCATAATGAAGAGACCCATCATCAAACTGTGTAAACTTTTGACTAGCGAAATGGACATTAACCAAAACAACGACGATAAACGAAAAGAAAATCAACGAAAGACTGCAAACGAACAAAAAAAAGACTACTTGACTATGTTTGTTGCTTTTTTAACTATGTGTACCTTTATACCGGGATTACATTGCGCTTCTACGGGGGAAGAAAATATGATGTCGAATGTTCAGATTAACAGCCTTGGAAATGAACGCCCGATCTACTACGATACGATTGGAAAAGTACAGCTGATTCACAATGAATGGATTTTACTAACGTACTATAACCTGACTAACTACTGGCAAGCTACACTAGATATCGAAAACTACTTGGAAGATCTGAAAATTCTGTGTCACAAACTGGACTCAAGATTCTGCGAACATATAATAATGCAGTTTGATCATGAAATAGAACTATTGAAACACTATAACAACATATTACTAGCGCCGCACAAGCATTTATCGGAACGTAAAAGGCGCTCTCTGATTGATGGATTAGGTTACGTCGCAAATAGCTTGTTTGGAGTGTTGGATCAGCGTTTTGCACAGAAATACCAAGAGGACATTCAAGCAATACAGAATAACGAAAAATACCTGCTTGAACTTGTAAAAAACCAAACTACAATCGTGGAAATCCAAAATGAGATTATGAAAAAACATGAGACGAACATTCGAAAACAGTTTATGATAATGAATAAGTTTATGAATGATACAGACTTGAAATTATCTAAACTACAATCAAAAATCGGCACTGTCATGGCAACTAACTACTTCAGCTCTGTGTCGCTAACCGCGCATTTACTACTTCAACTTGAGGAATGTTCAAGAAATGCTTTTCAACGCCTTATTGGATGTCTACAAAGGTCATATCGATGTACATCTTCTAACTCCAGTTAACTTAATCAAAAAAATGAGTCTCTGGAAAACTGCCAAAAACATTAACCTTCCCAGTAGAAAATATTCAAGAAGAGATAAAGGATGTTTATAAACTACTCTATGTAAAGGCTCGTCACGGGCAACTACTTTATGTTTGAGATACACATACCTACCATTAACTAGTGACGAAGAATTCACACTTTATCGTGTCATCCCTTTGCCACTGATAACAAGACATAAACAAGTAATGATTACAAGATGTGTATATGTATCATCTAAATACATTGCGGTTAACTTTAGAAAGAATACCTACTTCGGCTTAAATGAAGATGAAATGAAAGGATGCATTCAACGAAGGACAGATAACTTCGTATGCAGTCTGAACTTACCTATAAGAAACATCGCAAGCAATGGAGCACCCTTTGAAGCTAAATTATTAGGTCATCAAACGACTTCGCCGTGTAGGTACTATGAAGATAACAGAGTGTAATACCGCTTGGATCGAGTTACATTTAACGAATACCTGGCTGGCAGTGAGTTGTGACTCGTGCGAATTACGAACTGTCTGCGCTGGTGATGTTTCCACTCACCAGATTAACATATCGGGATTCATAACTTTGAAGCAAAGATGTATGATGCAGAACGAGGACTTAAGCATCTATGCTCACAATCTATACCCTAGTGATGCGAGAGTAAACTTATTTCTGGAGAGACCACCGAAACCCGAGAAGTCTATTAACGACATATTTAAACAACGCACACCCCAACTTGAAATACTATCTCAAGACGAAAACCTAGAAAGAGTAAATAAAAAGCTGGAGCAGCAAAAAATGAACGAGCGTCATCTTCGAAAGACGTTATCTATTCACGATATTCATCAATATACGATCTGCTACATTCTGTTGGCCGTCGCTGCTATCGCAACGTTGGTATGGGTTGTGAAAAAGAAAGGCGTGTGTAAAAGCAAAGCTATTTATGCCACAGCGGTAGAACTACCAAAACAAGAGACGCTTGAGCTGCAGCCCCGCGGTTAGTCAACGATACTGAAGACGCACAAACTACGAAGGTCATCCTCAGTAGTGGAACAGCCACGCAGGGATGAGTCACGAGCGACGGCGGCACAGAAGCAGTGCGAACGACCCCAGCCACAGCCTCGGACGGAACACGTCGAAGACATCAAATTTAATTTTGATTAATTTTACCTTTTATTTTAATTATTACACTTTTAGGTTTTTTAAGCCAATTTATTTTAAATTTACTTACTTACATACATAGGTACTTGGAACTTTTCGCCCTCACGCTTTTTCTCCTGTTTGGGGTTAGAAATATGTACGGTTACGTACCTACATATGTTTTCTACCTAATCAGCGCAATAAAATATTACGATGAGTGCAACGACAGTGACCGCGCGAGACAGTCGCGATGAGCGCGAATCGTTTACTTTTACACAATATTGTAATTACCTAGTGAATAAAACTTTTAACTTTTGGTGATAATATACTTTTTCATCAATGTGCACTACAACTAATTAACTTTAATGTACAGTCTCAACTGGGATCATACAACATCACTTACTCTAAACTTAGGTTAAGGGTCGAAAGCACTTTTTATTCCCTGTGTAATAGGTATCATGACCTACCGTTAATTTGACAACAACTAAGGCGCGAGTTATACAGAAACAGCGTAAGGTGAAGGCGCGGCGCAGGCATCTTGCCGCTTCAAAACGTTTCAATACAAAATACAGGGAATTCAGGAACTAGTATTTTAAGCCTGAACGAGGAGTTTCCGACCATGAAAATTAACAGTTGTGGGGGTACAAATCCGAAGAATTATTATTTTCAGATTTCCATACAAAAACATTCAAGAAATAAAATTGACAACCCTCATTATTTTGCCAACAATGTTTCTAAGTGCGTTACCTACCTACCTACATCGTTTCGCGTGAGTTCAAATTGCTTGCTAAGCTATGCTAGATAGGTATCTATACTCTAGCCAAATTCGAGCTATAATGTTTAATAACAAAGCGTTGCTAGGCAACCATGCGAAGGCATGGGTAAAAAACATTTTTTATCAATGCTCATTTTCGTAAATGCTAGCTGAAGTGTATGATAATAGGTAATACGCATGTCGTTCAAATTTACTTGACTTGACCCTTTTTTGTTCTGATTTTGTATATAAACCATTATTTACTGATTTCGTTTATTTATAATTGCATAAAATGTGAAAATAAGCGTGCGAAATTGAAGTTTGCGAACAGCGGCGTTTTAGCACACCAAATTTAAGCGATGTTTTAAATATTTGTAACTGAATTCAAAACAAAAAAAATACATGCATATACCCTGCATATTGATAATGCTGATGATTAAATAATTGAGTTTTTAACCAATAAAACTGTACGAGAAGATAAAATTAAAAAAACGGTAGCCGATTTATTTACATTTACTATATTTTTATTTCATTTTTTGCTTCGCACTCATGTGGGGCTCACCAACTAAATCACATAATACAAAAATGCAAAAATGTTCACGATTTCTTCCAAAGAAGCAAGAAAGCATTAGGGATCGCACTATTATCAACCATCACAGCCAATCCTAAATAAAAAAGAAAAATACTTCCACTTACATGTGATTTGAAATGTTTAATAATCAATTTTTATCTTTTACATGACTTTACAAATCGTATTATGAATAGTTTGATCGATTTTTAGGGTAAAACGATTGAGTGTGAAATTGTGAAATATTCTGAAGTGAAAACCCTAAAAATCAGCTGTTGTCGTTTGTTTACAAATATTATGTTTCGAATATGGCTGGAGTATAGGTTGGTGTGTGTAGGTATCTATTGACGTAGGTACTTACATTACATACTGACTGCGGTAGTCACACAAGCCATGGTGTTTCGTACAAGCACGTAGCACAAAACTAGGTAGGTAGATATTTATTTAGTAACTAGGTACTTACCTATAACTTAATCTAGTGATTTACACAGGTCTAAACTTAAACATCAATATTATCTAAACCATTCAGTCTCTAGGGTTTGGTCGGCGACGGCGGTCTCCCGCCGTCGCCGTCTCGCGAATAACTGGTAGCACGACGATCTTCCTGGTCGCCCTTAGGAGAGTGTGTCCGGTGCCAGTGACGACGTTGACGACTCGTACCTCGCAGTCTCGTCCGGGATGCAGTGCAGCCACCTTCCCCTTGGGCCACGTGTTCCTGGGTTGGTGCTCGTCGCAGATGAGAACCAGGTCGCCGACCCTAGGCGACTCGGTTGTAGTGCGGGGCTCCCGCCGGTGCTGGAGTAAGGGCAATTACTCGCACAGCCACCGGCGCCAGAACTCGTCGGCAAGGAGCTGTGTGCGCCGCCAATGTTGGCGCGCATGCTCGTCCTTTTCGGTGAATGCCCCCGGGCAACATGGCAGTTAGGCCCCAGCAGGAGATGGTTGGGCGTGAGGGCCTCCGTTTCATCCGGGGTCACGGCCACGTGTGTTAGCGGTCGTGGGTTGACTGTGGCTTCCACTTCGGCCAACAGTGTAGTTAGGGTTTCTTCTTTAGGACTCTTTTCCTTGAGAGTCACGTGTAGAGCCTCTTTGACGGAGCGCACCAAGCGCTCCCAAGCGCCCCCCATGAATGGCGCCGCCGGTGGAATTAATCGCCAAGTGATTCGTCGGTTGTTGGCCTCTTCTTCGACGGCCTCCAACGCGGCCGCGCGGAGCTCCTTGTCCGCGGCCTTAAAGCATGTGGCGTTGTCGCTATGTATCTCGCGCGGGCAGCCTCGCCGCGCGATGAAGCGACGGAGTGCGGAGATTGCGGAGTCTGCGCTGAGAGATCCCACGACCTCTAGGTGGACGGCTCTGGTGGTCATACATGTGAATAATGCTACGTACCTTTTTTCATGCCGTCGCCCGACCGTTATTTGTAGCGTGCCGAAATAGTCTAGTCCGGTGTAGGTAAATGGACGCGTGTGCTGGGCTAGCCGCGCCTCCGGTAAGTCTCCGGTTGCCGGGTTCCCCGGCTTGGCTTTCTTTAGGCGACAGGCTAGGCAGCTCTTGATCGCGTACTTTACTGTGGGCCGGATCTTGACTATCCATGCGCGCTGTCGGGAGTTCGTTGTTGATTCCATGGCGCCACGTGTCCTGCAGTATTTGAAATTCCAAATTGTCGTTCTCTGTGTCCCACAGGAGGCCGAGCGCTTTCTTCATCTCGCTCCCGCCGATGGCGACTGTAGGCTTCTCGGCTTGGGCGGCGAGCGCGCCGACGGTCCTCTCGTCATTCGAAGCCCAGCTCCGTAGCTCAAAGCAGGCCTGGCGGTGCACGAAGTCCACCTCTCTGTTGATTCTTTCAGCTGCTTCTATGGATAAAAAACTATTTAAATAATCGTCCATGTAATGGTTCTTCTCGATAGCTGCTGCAGCGTCAGGATACTCCTCTGCGTAGTCTCTTGCATTTGTGTTTTTTTATGAATAGAGCAGTGCATGGAGAAGAAGCGGCTCCGAATATGACCGATGTGTTTCTGTACTCTGCGGGGGCTGCTTCTCCTCTTTGATCGCCTCTCTAGAGGAACCTCAGGGCGTCTCTATCGCCGGGTTCTATTCTGATCTGCATGAACATCTCTTTCAAATCTGCTGATACTGCGTAAGGAGGCTGGCGGAACCTCATGATCACTTCTGGTAGCGACTGGTAGCGTCCGGTCAACAGCATGTCGTTTAGACTTTTACCAGCTGACTTTGCCGCAGCGTCATGAACCAGTCTTATTTTCGTTTTCTTGGGGTTCACCACGGCGAAATGTGGTAGGTACCACGTTTTCTCTTCCGTGGGTGGTGCCTTCGCTCGCTCCGCGTATTTTGACGCGAGTAGGTTTTCAATGCGTTCGACATACTTAGCTTTCAAAGCGTCGTCTCGGTCGAGTCTCCGTTCTAGGTTGTGTAGTCGTTTCAGCGCGTCGCTATAGTTAGGGTCAATTCACACGTACCACAACCACACCACGTCGCAGCGACAAAATGTGGTCAAGCTGTGGTTAACGTGTGAATAGTATCGCAGCGGCTTTTTGCAGTTGCGTTGTGGTACCGACAAAATGTCGATGTGGTTGCGTTATCGCTGTCGTTGCGATGTGGTAACCACGTGGTCATGTGCAAATTTAAAAATTGGCTGAGACAGATTTTTTATCTATGCCCTTAATAAAGATATATTATTATTTTAATGAAAGTGGCGCTAGTGTTGCGAGCAAAACCAGGTACGGCCTCTTAATTCATTGACAATAAAAAGTAAGATTATGATTGTGGGCACGTTTCATAGAGTTTCCTATTATTACAACAGTATGCATGTACAGTCAGCGCCATATCGACCTACCCTTATCTGTCAAATTTCTGCAACTGAATTTCAACCTAAATTCAAACGCATAGAGATCAACATCAGTTGTGGTTTTTTCACAGATTTTCGTAGTTCGATGTGTCGCTGACTGTACGTTACGCACAAGCCACGCATCCGGTCTGCTCAGGCCTTTATTATTGCCAATGAGTTAATTTGCAACTGTGGTAGGGAGTATAGGAAGACGAAAACAAAGAGCGTACTTATATATTTTTATTTATTTTGTCATTCAAAAATCAACAGAGTAGGTAATTAATCAGTTAATCTCCTAAAATATCCGTTATTATCGGATCATTATAGTTTGAAGCCTGAGAAGAGACGCTGAGTGGAGATTCTGGTACTGAAATATCTCTTGGTGTGGATGCAGTACGCAAATTGCGAAGCTGTGGAGAGCCTGTTTCCATATCCGGCCGATACCTAGACGTTAATGGTCGCTCGTACGGTTGGTATGCTGGTGTCGTATACCCCTGTCCATATTCACTGTAATTATCATTACGTGTAGTTGTAGGTGTGTGATATTTTTGAATTACATTCAATATTTCTATCTGAGCATTCAGTTTCCAATCATCGCGAATGGTCTTACTTACATCTATATCCAGAAACTCTTCATCCAGGTGCTGGTCTTCCTGGTCTGGATCAAACTCTTCACTATATAAGGCTTGTGAGAAGTGATCCGGAGCAGCGCTTTGACCAGGACGCCAAGACATCTAAAAATATGGAAATGTTATTCAATTATCAGTAACTAAAGATAGGGGCCAAACGTTTGCCTATAAAATAAATATTCAGTGTTATTATACACTACCATCTTACTCAATATGACGTAATCCCAGACCCTGACATACCTACATTATTTTCAAAAAGTCCTAGTATCCCTTTGCCACATCAACCAAAATATGTTGAACATTACATTACTACCTACATCTTTTTGCAAGCAGCAATAATCAATTTATCATATTATCGATGTCTAAAGTCAATCCCTAAAATTTACAATATTTGTAGCAATCATCAGTCATAAATGGAACCTATTTTGAATGAAATAAGTATGAAAATCGCTTGCACACTTCCAAATGCAAATAACTTGCAATGTTTTAGGATCACAATTTCGCTCAATTTACATTGTTTAGCATGTAAATCTTGTTTTTATACATACGGATATGATTATTACTTGGTTTTTGCTAATATTTTAGCGGAAATCAATGAAAAAATCTAGTGAATGAATGTGAATCTAGGTTATGTATCTGCCTGTTTTTCGAAGACAAAAATATCAAATATTACAGCATATTTCACGTAAAATACCTATTGTACACTGAGATAATATGCAAAATTATATAATAAACACTCCACTTACCTTGAATTTGCTTTATTTTTACCACAAAACTTAACTTTTCCTCACACAACACTCGCATCCACAAACTATAGGATGCATGGCCGGCAATCATTGAACTATAAATCCTGGCCGATTTATAGTCTATATAGAACGATAGTACTAACATAGTTAACAGTTCCTCTCCCCCTTCTTTCATACTTCTTTCCTGCCCGATCAAGGCGTGTTTGTTTCCTATTTTGCTATCGACATCAAATCATTCCAAACAAACCAACCAACCAAACTAACAAGCAACAGCTGTTGTAGTTTCAAAGCTAAATGACGTTGATTTTTTAATTCTGGAAGTAATTTATATTTATCCTCTCAATTCCTGAACCTGTTATTTAATCTCGCAGTAATGTACAAGTGCTGTGTTGTGAGCTGTGCTAGTAAACGAAAGGACGTCAGTTTTTTTATGCTTCCGAAAAGAGAGATCGGACTCTTGGACCTTGGACTGGACTTCGATTGGAATAAAAGACTTCTAGACCTGAAGTTTTCAAGATCTTCGCAAGCAGTATGATTGTGTGTCGAAAGCATTTTTAGAAGAGATTTCTCGCTTCAACTCGAGAGCACATGCCTATCCAACGTAATCTGCTGTTACCGAAATGTCTGTCTATTGGTGTTCTTCTGCTATAATCACCAGTAAGTACTTATTGTACCTACTTATCTTACCAAAATAATTAAATAATAATTATAATAATTATAATGATAATGTAAGCAGAGCTTGTGTTATAGGAACCAAGTGACTGTTAAACTACATAATCGACTGGCCTGTCAGCTCAGTTGGTAGTAGCCTTCTGTGCTCTAAGTTGAGGGTTTGATTCCCTCCCAAGATAAACAATTGTGTGAAAAGCATAGGTGTTTGTTCTGTATCTGGGTGTTATAAAGTATCATAAATGTATGTATTTAAAAATATACTCTTATATGTATTCTATCAGTCATCTTGTCACCATAAATAGATGATGTTGTGTGCATTGTCCAGCAATATTTTTTACTTATACCTTTATTTGTAAATACATGCATATTATACATAGAAACACCAATAGAAACAACATAGAATGTTAAACACTCAACATTATTGCTTTTGGTTATGTGTGCTTAAATTTCTTTTTTTTCCAGATAGTACTGTGATCATCATGTGATTACACACCATGAAACTACAACATTTGGCTCACACCTACTCCAAAGCAGATTACACCTAATTCAAATGTCAACATCAACATACCAGCTGGTCTCGGCTTGTACAGTCTGATAAGTGATGATGGTAAGAAGCCTGATGACTCTTGTCCCTTAACAGATGGGTGGGCCATTGATATGAGATGCTACTTGTGTAGACACCTTTGCCGCATCCCATTACAGTCTGGGATTTTTCTTAGAGCTGGTGAGGACAGCTGCATGTGGGGAGGTGCTGAGGACCTGATAAGATGCAAATATGCCTTTCTTTCTTGAATTCAAGGCCGCTTCCGTGAAATAATCAAATTTTCTGGACCAGTTTGGCTATCTATAGATTGTTTTACGCAATTTAGATAGCTCAACTGTTTGACTTGTATTTTGTATTATTGTGTATTATTCTGTATATTTCTGTAAATAAATGTCTAATTGTATAATCAATGTGTTTATTATGATTATCAGAGTCTTTCCTTTGTAGATCAATAAAATATTTTAAAATAGTAAGCAATTGTATGCAAGCAAGCAAAAAAAAAATATTCGGTAGAATGAATACCTTGCTGATGCTAAAAGGTTCATTCAAAATAAAAAAGTTATCTGTCATATGGGATAAGGTGAACAGGTATTGGACAGGATTTCGTCTATGGGAGTGCCCCGTCTGATGCGTTAGCATCCTATAGTTTGTGATAGGATGCTAGTTAACGCACGCATCCTCGCATCCAAATGCGTAGTCGAATAAAAGTGGCTTGAGATTGAAGTTGATTGTTTGATGATGCGTGATGCGTTTGACTGTCTCAAACTTTTCCATTGTGTTGGTCGGTTCAAGATGTCGTAACAACCTAAAGGTTGCAAGGTAAAATACGCCCTATTTTTTAAATGCTAAGGCAAAATACGGCTTGGCTCCGCGCGGTCGCTGGCGACCGGCCGCCGCTCAACGGTATGGATTAGTTCGGTCGCTGGCGACCGAAATCAGCCCGACTTGTTAAAACGACAGACAGTTTATATTTTATTGCTTGACCTACCTACTGTATAATGTGGAGCTTATTAGGAAGCTTTCCTACCTAGTAGCTATTTTTCTATTAATCTATAAAATATAAAATTTAATCAAGGATGGATCATAACTCGACCTTTGTCGTTAGAGTTTTATTATCTGTGGCACACGACTACACAAAATCGCACGTCGACTTAGCAATAAAAACGTGTACAACTCTAGTTTTGATAGCTGACAGTGGCAGTGGCAGGGTCAGCTATCAAAACTAGAGTTGTACACGTTTTTATTGCACATCTCTAGGCACAGAGAGCGTTGACCTAAACTTCCATACAACATGGGCTGTGAGTGAGAGGTTTGTTACATGTTTGTTGACACCTGAAGTTATTGAGGTGCTTTTCTTTTTAAACCGAACATGGAGTCCTATCTTCCCCGGTCCTACCTAGCTATCGTAGCTCCCTTGATACTTGAAAAGCACCGACTGTCCAACTGAACAGGTCGTAACTTGTTTTCTGTCAAAATCTCACAAAAACCCGCCCCCATTGGTTCGCTATCGGCCTAAAGCGCGTGTTTCGTTCGGTAACGATCTGGGCGTGAGTTTCGTTCAGAAACCGACCGCCACAACGTTTTATTATTGAACCCAAATCTATACTGAGCCTAGCACCTTGTTGTGTGTACCACAACAAGGTGTCCATCTGTTTAATGTGTGTACCACCACAAAATGATTGTTAAATCAATACCACTTAGGAATTGCAACTGTGGGTAGGTCAGGTCATTCATCGATATCGATAAATTTTAAATGTTATTGCTGAACAGCCCTATTTCTTTTATGTTTGGTTGGCTATATAAGTTTATCTAATTTTTGACATTGACTTAAATGGTGTCCCGACTCTTCATATAGGATATTGCATACTCTTTGCTTTGCCTTACTTATCTATGGCCGTGGCCGCCGGCCGCAACTGATTTTCACGTTACAGTAGCTTATTTCGTTTTAGCTAATATTTTCTCTTCAAATCAAAATATACGAAAACATCTAAGGATGGATCCAAAATCCTTCCTCATATCTTGGTGCGCCAAGAAAAGCATCTCGCCCCAATTTGATATAAGGGCCACAGGTATGCGAAACTAATAGTGTTGTATTTATCTGAAACCCTCAGCTAACGCTTTGTATTGGTGTCTTCTACCAATTAATCAAAACAGTGTACCCATACACATTTTTCATACACGTTTTCGTATGTACAAATCATAGTACAGAATAGAAGATGACGCTTCCGCCAGAAATGTTGTCACCCCTAGCTTATGACCTGCATAATTTAGTAGTAGTAGGTATTTCAACCTATGAAAAAAACATAATGTATAGCCATTTCTTGCCAAGATCTGTAGACCTACTTCAATAGTAAAATATATTTTCCAGGCCCGAAACATCGTCAGCGCTTTCTCTGTGAAGTTCGCGTAGACGGCTTCAGTTACGCCGGCGCCGGTAACTCGACCTCAAAAAAAGATGCTCAGTTCAACGGTTGCAAAGACTTCATTAACTATCTCATTCGAAATGGAGATGTTGATGCCAGTGATGTTCCAAAATCTGTTACTGATTTGCCGGGAGTAGATGTTGTTAAACAAGAAACTGATGTTCAACATGGAGGGAATATGGGACAGGAAGGGAACATGGAGCAGGGATCTGGTTTTGTGGCAACGGAACACCAGACTCAAGGGCAGAGGACTTCAGTCTTTCAGGTATATTGCAACAACTTGTTCTGTCTTTCAGCTGATGATAACTGCATTTACAATACTGGATACTTCACCTTTAAACTTTCTCAGGTCAGGCAGGTACTTCTCTATGTTTATTTATTCATTTTGTTTAAAGATGAGTTGGTGGAGCAGTTTATATGATTGTGTTTATATTCCACAGATGGATAATAGTATAATAGTGTTGAAATGTCCAATGATTCACTTAGCACTGATTTGAATCATCATTATCGCCATGTTATAGGCCTTAAACATAGGCCTCTCCCATGTCATGTAACTGAGCTCCATCTTCAGCTTGCATCCTCCAATCCCTACCCACTGCTTTACAAATATTATTACTACACCTAGCTCTCAGGGTGCCCTGCACTATGACAAAACTAAAAATCACAACCATGGACTTATGGCTCAAAAGTCCTCGTAAAACTAGTAAATGTATCTACTATGCAAAGTAAAGTTATTTGAACTCTTGAATAAACTGTGATTGTATATAAATCATTTGGATGTTTTCGTACTCTGTACATTATTTATTTCCAACCAAAGTTGAGCTAAAATCAGTGTTAAAATAAGATTTTTGTGAGGCTTGTATCTTCAATCCAATAATATTTTACAATTCTGTTGCGATATGAGCATAGGTTATGATGAGACAAATTGACATCTCTCTTAGTTTTGGTTGTTCAACATTAGATGGTGGTGTGATCATTCTTCAATGTGTGTATGGACAGATAAGCGACTAGTTTACTTTTAATATTATTCTCGTAATTAATAATGTTCATTATTTATTTCAGGGTGGTATGGGCCCCGACAGCATGGGACAGGCCTACCAAGCATATGGAGGTGAACGTTCCAATTTCACCTACATGGATCGTATGCAACAGCAGAAAAATGTTGAGGAGGCCGAAGACTTGGATGTAAATGCCAGTCTCCACGGCAACTGGACCATGGAGAATGCCAAGTCGAAGCTTCATCAATTTATGCAATTGAACAAAATACATGCCGAATACATGTACAAGGCTGTTGGGCCTGATCATACCAAGTTAGTTTGGTTTTATAGGGCTTAGCTTACATTCATTTTTGATATCTCTTTTTTTTTAAACCAGTCTTAGGCACCAGTCAAACACAGGTTACCTTGGTTCTTCTCATTTGTATTAATTACTTACTTTTTTAATAGCAAATACTATTTACCTTTTATATTGAGAAAGATTTTTTTATTATTTTTATTAGAAGATTATAATAACTTAAATGAATTACTATTGTCAGATAACATATAGAGAATTGGCCTCTTATTCAAATTAATGTGTCCCATTTATAATTTGCTCAAAAACTCAAACAGTATAGTTTGACTTGACATAGAAAATTGATTCAGATGTGACATTGTAGAAATCCATTACTAAAGCTTAAACAGATCGCCAATCATTTCTCATAAACATATTCGACGCGTGTTTCGTCTGTTCTCGAGGCATTCTCTCGAACAATTGACTCACTCCACACTCTAACGAAAAAACACTACTGCTTTGCACACTTGTTACTTCGCCGAGCGCTGGATTGAATTCAATGTGTCGAATTTCTTTTTGAGGATAAATATTCCGAATACTTTAGTTTTACTCAAACCTACTATTTAAATGATCTTTATAGTGCAGCATGAGACAGTGGCAAGGCCACAGGCCATTCTGTTATTTCGCTAGACTAACTAAAATATTGTAAAATATGTTCAACCTTATTTTCTTAGCTCCAAAGTATAAATGAAAGTGTCATATTTATATAACATCAATTTACTAAAATTGATTTGTAGCTAATTTTAGATGCTATTTAATTTGATCTTGAATAAAACAGACAAACCTAGGAAAATCAATTCAATACATGAACAAAATGTCAATTTTTACTTATTTTAAAACTGTAATTAGTTACTGTAAATGATACTCTAATTTGGACTTAATAAACAAAATAAGACATGCATTTTAAGAAATTTTAGCTAGTTCTGCGAAATAACAGAATCACCAACTGAATAAATAACTATGAAACCACAATAATAATACATAATTTAATAGAGTTAGTCATGTCATGTGAATGGTTTAAAAATGTTTTTCTATTATTTACTATTTAGTTGGGTCAAACTATACCTATGTGCGTATTATGGCCTTGAATCACACTATTATCTTTGTTTATTTTGTTTTAGATGCTAAGAGAGTAGCTAGAAAGCAATGTACACACCAGTACGCTTTCATGTTCATGATACGTCTTCAACTTTCAATTCGTTATATGTCAAGCGCATGCAATATTGACTGTCTTAAGACGCCTGCAACTCTTGTGTACGTTTGCGTTTGTGGTCACTAGTTCGATCGTTGAACTACTAAAGATTTTTTTTCTCATTTGTTCGACATTCAAACTTTTAATCGAGAAACAAAAAACAATAAAATAAAATTTAAAAGAAGCTTGTTTCGTTAAAAAAGTTTATATTTGTATACATAATATGTTTATAAATCTGTACCATATCCTTGATCTAATATATAATTGAAAAAATATTACACACATCATCGTCATATCACCCGGAATTCGTTAACTATACATTTCCTTATATGCATATATACCTATAGCACCTAGGTGTGTACATCATACATTACACATTATAAACATTTTAACCAAACGTCCCACCAGAAGGAGTGGGGTAATATTATTTTTTGGCTAATTTTGAGGGTACATATAACAGTGCTGGATCAACATGCACTATTGTTGAACTAGTTTTAGAGAATGCGCCATTGCATACGCTATGGCGCTTGACGCATGTATCAGAGGAAGACGCAAGATGAACATGAAAGCGCACTGGTGTGGACATAGTTTTGTTTTATGATTTTATTATTAAGCCATGGATTATTCATAGTTTATGAAAAATCTTTGGCTATTATATCTTTAGTAACTGAAAGTGTGGCCGAGCATTCTTTGCGTGGAGGAAGTAAGTGCTTTACCATGTAAATTGTACATTATTTACTGAACTAGTCACGGCAAAGCATTTTCTTCCTCCTTTTAGTAAATTGACTGAGATTTTTGTTTATGAAATTGAAACGCATAGAAAAAGACCTAAATATTCCGCCACTTGTTATGGTACAGGACAATCTACAGCTATATTCTGGGACCTTAATGTAAATATAATTTATAACAAACAAACATTCAACAACAATATTTTGATAAACCTAGGGCTTGTCTAAACAGACGCGGTGCATTTACACGTAGCGTCGCGTGAAGTCGTGCGGATAATCAAATATGGCGATGTAAGACACTATGTTTGATTGACCGCACGACGCGTGTCCATATACAAGCTCAAAACATTGGCCTTGATTCTGTTGTTTTGCCGGACTAAAATTTCGTAAGATACGAACGATATTATTTTGTTTACACCAAAGTCTCAATTAGACATTTTTATTTACTAAAGTTAATAAATTGCCGCATGGTTGACGTTAGCTCATTGTAGTCGCTACGTAAATTAGTGCTGAATAAAATTGAAATCTAGGAATATCAATTCAATAAAATAACATTGAACATTAAAATGTTACTCTAAATTGGACTTTGGTGGTAACAAAATAAGATCGTATTAGCACGAGGTATTAGCTAGTCTAGCGAAACAACAGAATCACCACCATTGTGTGACAGATTGACAAGAAATGCTAAATAAAGATCCCAGAGTTAATCAGATCAAATCCAAGACATTGATGCACAATAAATCTATGCTGTTCCACAAGTATTTTGCTGACTGAGACATGCTTATCTTGTGGAGTGGCTTTAACGTCAGGTCTAGACCAAGACAAAACAAGCTTTAATATTTTACATCAGTTTGCTTGCTTTCAAAGTCGAAATTCAGTGCGAATATAAAAAAAAATACATTATGTCATAGAATATGTCAGAAGTTTCACATGTCACCGCTTGGTTTGGACCTGGCATAAGTTAAGAAGACTAATTAATGTCTTGGATTTTTTCTGAACCCAGGTGTGACTGCTCGGCCATACTTCCAGAATTTGATGCTTAGTGTAGTACTACAGGTGAGTGTTTCCAGCGTATGCGCTTGCACGAATTTCATTTCTTTTTATTTAACTGTCAGTGTCAGACCAACTTGACCTTTTAACAAATTTGACCTTCCAACCAAATTGTACCTTAAACAAACTTCGTTTTTTAGGGTTCCGAAGTCTACAATGAACTCGTAGTCTCACCATGCCCATCTCTGTCTGTCTGTCTGTCTGTCTGCCTCTAATCAGAGCTCTTGCAACGGTGATTTACATTTACAATACGTATTAGTTATTAGCCTCTAAAAAGTTAATGAAGTTGTATATATGTATATGAAGTTGGTTGTCTTTTTAGTTTTTAAAACGTAATTATAAAGATATCGAGATTTCTTCAACAGTTTTTGTTATAGATATTAGTTTGATAAATATTTAAAGTGTTTATTTTTAATAGAGTTCAGTGTGAAATTGGACGCGGATTGAGGGTTCCTGAAATGTTTTTAAATAGTAATAATATACAATTATTCCGGTTAATAAGACTTTACTAAGTATATTATGAGTAACAGCCTGATTTGTAAACCTTAAAAAAATCATAAAAACTCCATGATAAACTTTTTTAGTTTGTCAACTAAATGGTGTTGAATTGGTTTGGGACCTGACCACTATTCTATATATACTTACTGACTTCGGAACCCTTCACTAATGTAAAATCAGGGATTTCTTGTGCACGATCAGATATAGTTAATTAGGTAATACAATCTACTTGTGTAGATTGTGGGAATACAATTTAAACAATTCAACATCAAATTCCAGGAGTTTCTGCTGCGAACTGTCGATCTATGTCCGTCAACTGGGACGTAATGTCACAGGTAGAGAAACTGCGTCCAACAAGCAGACTGCTAGCAAATCTTGCGCCCTATCATTGGTCCGACAGTTGTACCATTTGGGCGTCATTGAGACTTTCAGTGGGACTCTCAAAACAAACAGGTATAATACTACTGCTTATGAATCAGTGGCCTTTTTGCTTCATTACATAGTCTAAAACAAAGTCGCTTCGCGCTGTCTATCTATCCCGTTGTATGCTTAGATCTTTAAAACTACGCAACGGATTTTGATGCGGGTTTAAGATAGAGTGATTCAAGAGGAAGGTTTATATGTATAATACATGGATAATATAGTAGAGAAACTAATCATTTTAGAGGTTTCTAATGTGATGTCGTAAATAAACAATTTTTTTGCTTACATTGCTTATGTTGGCTGAACCCTATGATATAGATCAACATAATGTACTACAGTATTGTACACTTTAAAAAGGTCTACAAAAACTACAAGTCTACAAAGGTCCGCGATGGTATATGTCTATCTCTTTGATAACGTTGTATATAAAGACATTCTGTAGTATATTTAGCATTGGCATGCACCCGTGCGAAGCCGGGGCGGGTCGCTAGTTGCTTATATTGTAAGTTCAGCTTAGGTTTGAGTATTTCGGCCCTGTTCATTCATCGTTTGATTATGTTAATGTTGGATTATGTTTTAGATCCGCTGAAGGTACACTGAAACCTTATCCTGTGGCGATTTGCCCGGAGCTTGAAGCAAAACTCGAGGAAACCTTGCATGGTAAGCTATTGAATCAGATAACTCAGTGCGAACCGTGAACTCGAGCGGCAACGAGCGGACCGCGGATCAAAATCACCCTGATAAGGATTAGATGAATTAAAACCGGTGCCGGTGCCTTCATCGACAAAATAATACGTGAGTAACACGTGATTATCAAAATGTATAGTACAACTCACGAGAGTTTAGAAAGTGAAGGTAACTAAGTTATAAGCCCGCATTCGAATAAGTTGTACGAGACTAAGTGAAATGTGCTCTAACTGTAGACTAAAAGTTTTAGGTTTCTTTCTAACATAGTGCCTAAGAAAAAGCAATGTGTCGAGTGTTTTCTAACCAATTTGACCTTCCAAAGGATTTGACCTCAACCGACTTGACCTCAACTAACGTGACCTTTTAACCAATATTGAATGTAGTTAATACTTGCAGCTACATGTTGTATTTACTAGTGAGTGAGTAGGATTGAGTGAATTAAAACAGTGTTATTTTTTAATTACGAGGGGCGGCTGACAAGTTCGCGGCCTAAGGTACTTAAAAATTACCTACCGTCTTATTACTAATACCTCTTATTGCGGGGTTCAATGGTATATGATAATACCCTCTTTTTATTTTTTAAAGTCATAACTCAATGTTTTGTGGAGCATCGAATAACATCATGTCAGCCAAATCTACTAATTCTCGCAATTTAGAACACCGTGCCGTAATTAAGTACCTTGTAAAAAAGGGAAAAACGTCGAAAGACATTTTTGAAGACATGTCATCTGTTCTTCAGGATTCTGGGCCTTCATACACGATGGTTAAAAAATGGGTACGTTTATTTCAACAAGGACGAGAAAGCTGCGAAGACGACCCCCGCCCGGGACGTCCAATAACGGTAGTGACCGATGAAAATGTTAAAAAAGTAGAAAAATTGGTACTAGCCGATCGAAGAGTTTAATTGTGGCAGATAGCAGAAGAATTGCAGATCAGCAAAGAAAGGGTTGGAGAAATTTTACATCAACATTTGAATATGAAAAAAATTTGTGCGCATTGGGTACCAAAAATGCTTACGCCACTCAACAAAGAGCGACGACTCCAGAGTAGCATGGATATTTTGGAGTTAGCCGGCGAAAATTTGGACGCAATTTGCGATCGTATCGTGACCGTTGATGAAACATGGGTTCGCCAGTATGACCCGGAGTCCAAACAAGAATCCATGCAATGGATGAAAAAAGGAGAAAGGGCGCCAAAATTTGGACGCAATTTGCGATCGTATCGTGACCGTTGATGAAACATGGGTTCGCCAGTATGACCCGGAGTCCAAACAAGAATCCATGCAATGGATGAAAAGGGGAGAAAGGGCGCCGAAGAAATTTAAGGTGGAAAAATCAGCGTCAAAGCTTATGGCGACTGTTTTCTGGGATAGCGAAGGCATTTTGCTAATTGATTACCAGCCTAAGGGAACTACGATGAATGGTCAGTATTATGCAAATTTATTGCCTCAGGCTCGTCAGGCTATTGTCAGGAGTGCTCTTTTTGCAGGACAACGCACCCGTTCATACGGCGCGCATTGCGAGGCAGGCCCTACGAGACACCGGCTTTTCTAAAATAGACCATCCTCCCTGCAGTTCAGACCTAGCTCCTAGCGACTTTTTCCTTTTTTCCAATTTGAAAAAGGACTTACGGGGCCGGAAATTAAATTAAATTTTCAGATGACAATGAAATGATAGCCGCCGTAAATACACATTTTGAAGACAAAGACAAGGAATATTTTTTTGGTGGTTTAAAGGCATTATACGCCAGATGTGAGAAGTGCATATCCCTTGAGGGAAATTATATTGAGAAATAAAAAACATAAAACTTGACTTTTCGATTTTTAAGTACCTTAGGCCGCGGACTTATCAGCCGCCCCTCGTATCATTACAAATCAAACATGAATTGATTTAATTGAATCACTTTAAATCTCATCTAATTACATCAAAAAAATCATTCTTTTCATTTTTTTCACCCTGGTACAATTTTTTTAGTTTATACTACTAAGTTTTACTAGTTTAGCTTTTTCTACATGTAGTAAACCACATTTTAATGGGTGGTTTTCGTGCAAAGTTATGCTTTTTTTATAGATTTGTAATCTAATGTTGCCATTATCACAATCTCGTCATATTACGCATTATAACGTTCTTAGCTTAAAATTATTAAATTATTTAGAAAAATGCTAAATATTTGTAATTTTAAGATTAAAATTATGTTGGTTTTATGAAATTTAAAAAAACATGTTTTTTTTTATCCTTTTAATAGTGAATAATTTGTGTGTTTCACAGACTTAGAAATAACGCCAGTAGACGTTGAAACAGCTGCAGCGGCTACTGATGCTACTGAAGGACAACATGTAGTCACGATTCTGCAATCTGATCGTGCTAAGGTACCATTATATTATTATTTTATAATAAAACACTAAAAAGAGTGCTTATAATAGTGGTAATAGGTCAGCATTTCTGGCATTTTTAAAGTTTCGGATCCGATCGTACATGAATGATTTTTTTTATCGTTACTTTGAAAATATTTGATGTGTTATGTTTTCAAAAACTCAAACAAAACAGAAAATATGTCTTGAGAAATACGAGTTTTACTCACATACTATTATGTCGTTGAATGCACGTGTATTAGAGAGCAAGGGAACCGGGTATTAAACTCACCCTGATGAAGATTCTTTAGCTAGATGAATCGAAATAGTATCGGTACGTTCATCAACAATTAACACTCGTACGTAAATAAAAACACATATTTCTCAAAATGTATCATAGTACAAAATCGAGAAAATTTTAAAAAGTGAAATGACAGTCTTTAAAGGAAAAGTATATACAATCCGTCAATCAGGATCAAAATCTTTTCCTGTATTTTCATTTGAGTACAATCTGAGCGACTTAAAGGATTTGAATAGGTTTCTTCTAGGTTAGCGTGCTCCAGACCCCCATTCATCGCTTTATGGCGTGCGCTGCAAAAACCGTTAGAATTACACGAAGTACTAATCCTGCGCAGACGAAGTCGCGTGCACCAGCTAGTGTTACATAAATAATTTACAGCATTGCTTTTGTTTCTCAGACATAGCGAAACTATAAAGGTTCCTTGTTTACTTTGGAAGTCTAAAAAATGGGTTCGCTCAGTGATTTTACTAAGACATTACCTACTCTGTAAGAAAAGGAACATAAACATGGCCTTTTATTTCAGGCGATGCGAGAAGCGAAAGTAACCGCCGGTGGTGTCGTGTCGTGGTCGCCTCCGCAAGCTAACTGGAACGCGTGGACCGCTTGCAACATCGGTAATACAAACATTTAAAAATAAATAAATAATGCCGGACATTTTCACACATCTGGCCCCAAAGTAAGCAGAGCTTGTGTTATGAGGAACCACATGACTGAAATATTACTTATATACCGTTCTTTTTTGATATTATATATACAATCAAACTCTCAACCTACTGCGTCTTAGCCGGGTCTTTGCCTACTGCGCTACAGAGGTCGTCAAATTTTACATTATACTAGTAAACGGTAAGCTGCCGGTGTCAAAATGAAAAAAAAAAAACAAATGTCGGCTATTATCAAAAGTTGTTGCCGCACAAAGGTGCGCAAAGGTGACGGAGGCCTTTGTGCGGCCTAGTTACTCACATCATCAAAATTGGCCAATGACTGAAAGAAGTAGTATACTGGCACAAAAAACTTTAATCCCTATATATAACAATTTCGCGTCACTATGTTTGTCCGGGGTAAACTACGGAACTATGTAACCAATTTTTATGAAATTTGGTTTACTGTGTGTTATTCGATTAAACTTAAAGATAGATTTTATTAAAAAGGGGTACTTAACCCTTTTTAATTTGTAACCCCGCTTGTTAAAACTAGCGGGGTTACAAGTTACTTCACTCTCGGTGGAAAACAATCCGAGTAGGGCAAATAGAAAGACAGCGCTATGTAGGTATACCTATCGACTACCTACCTATTAACAGCAGATGCTGAATTTGCACCTGAGTAAACCATCGATTTAAGATATGAATTTAAAATATTTACCAATTTTGTACCTATCTATTAAGGCAATAAACAACCTTTATTTTATTTATTATTATTTTGATAATCGACTTAATTTTTTTTATTGCAAACAAATGTTTTCCTACAATAAGTTCCATAAGTTTCTAACAGATGGCAGTGTAAGTCAACTTCAACATCTTTTGCTATCTAGGTTGTATAAGTATATATGGGTTCAACGTATTAGAACTACTGAGCCACAGCAATGCGTGGCCGGGTCTGTTATTTTATAATTGTGTGTGTTAATGTGTTTGCAGATGAAGGTCCGCTCGCCACTACTAGTTTAGACGATATCAGTTCTGATTTGGAGAAACATCACCGGGACATCTGCCAGAATAGTCAGTTGTATCAGGTACTAAAAATTATATAATATCTACATAAATAATTACGTTTAAGTAACTAAAAAGAAAACCGACTTCATTTATATACAAGTTGACATCTTTTTTTTCAGTTTTTTGATATAAAAACCTAACTACTGAACCGATTTTTATGAAATTTATATGGGACTAATCACAAAGTACACCATTACGTGATTTTTTTTAAACTTTTTTACGTTTTCAATCCCCATATTTCCGCCATTTTAAAAAAAATCCAAAAACTGAATCGACAAAAAAAAATCCATATATGTAGTTATAAAACCTGCTCACAAAATTTCACGAGAAGGTTGAGAAATGCGACCTGTAGAGGAGAACATCCGGACAGACAGTCATACGAAAGCATTTTTGCCTAAGCTGAAACGGAGACACTCATTCGCGCTTCGCCCTCGCTCGGTCAATAATGTTTTGAATTTGAATCAAGTTGAGTTTATTGAGTAACAAACAAACATCTATCCAACTTTCGCCTATATAATATTTATTATGTGTTACGGGTTCGACTCCCAAATAAGACTTTTTACTTGTAAAAACCTTAGTTTCTCTAAATATGTACATATTACATACATATAACATATATACATTTATACATATAAATTATTATCCTTGTTCATAGCAAAGTCTCAATGAGAGGTCACAGCTGCCGGTATACGCGATGCGATCTACCATAATGCAAGCTATTAATGACAATCCTGTCGTTATTATTAGGGGAAACACTGGATGCGGGAAAACAACCCAGGTAATATTTATTTATTTATTTATATTTGGAAAACCAACAGCTAAAAATACAACATAAAACTAGAATAATAATATTCATCCTGCGGTCTCAATTACTACTATATATTTGTCAAATATCACTCATTCATCACGAAATCCCAGAATATGTAAGCAATTGCCAGTGTTCGCACGGTGAAAAAAAAGGCGAAGAATTTAAACTTTAAACAGATTAACAAATACTTAGTAAGTACTATTCTGCTAATCTTTTCCTAATTCGTGTCGAGATCGGTGGGATAGCTCTAGATATTGGTCTTGCCTGAATCAATTTACTAACCAATATTATTATTATTGTTATATTTATGTGTTTATATTTGAAAATCCAACAGCTTAAAATACAACACAAAACTAGAAAAAATACAGAGTCTCTATTATAGGTTTTCACTGATGAAAACATGATAGGCAATAATGTAAAAACTATTTCAACGCACCTTCATGAAAAGAGGCGCGTGCTCGCTTAGATATATCATACAATTCAGAGTTATCGATCTAATAACTTTAAACAAGCAATTCTTGTATATATAATCTGAATCTTGGAAACGGCTCCAACGATTTTCATGAAATTTAATATGCAGAAGGTTTCGGGGCGATACACCTATCTAGCTAGGTTTCATTTTTAGAAAACGTCGTGTTATCCGTGTTTTATACCGAGCAAATCTCGGTCATCCAGGTACTATGTAATTATAATAAGAATCATTTGTATTTTTCAGGTGTGTCAGTTTATAATAGATGACTACATAGCGAGTGGACAAGGAGCCTGGGCTAACGTTTGCGTGACGCAGCCGCGGCGTATATCCGCCGTTAGCGTCGCGGAGCGAGTCGCCAACGAACGCTGTGAGGAACTGGGAAATAGCGTGGGGTGAGTGTATATCTAAATAGACATAGGGTTCTTAAGTAATTGAATGGAAACGCTTAAACTATATCACATTCAACTGGAATCTAAAAATAGAACAAGGTAATCAAAATTGGGTGTTTCTATGTATAATATGTATGTATTTACAAAAAAACGTATATAAGTACCTAGTATATCAGTCATGTGGTTCCCATAACACAAGCTCTGCTTACCTTGTGGCCAGATGATGCTGTGTGAAATGTTCGGGATTATTTATTATTTATTTATTTTTGTAGATACTCGGTTCGTTTCGAGTCGGTCCTTCCGCGTCCGTACGGATCTATCCTGTTCTGCACCATCGGTGTCCTGTTGAGGAAGCTGGAAGGTGGATTGAGAGGCGTCAGCCACGTGTTGGTTGATGAGGTTAGTAACAGGTGGTCTACCAAACCAAGTGCGAGTCGGACTGAGTTTGCGGTCTGAGGCTTCCGTATTACATAATAAAGATAACCGTGTTGGCAGTTTATTGTCATAATATAGTATTTTCTGAAACAAAGAGAACTCTGATTTTGTTTAGTTTAAGAATAAAGGGTATCAACTATATCTATATCTTATTCTTATATCAGTTTTTTTATTACATTGCGCCGTGCTCGGAATATAATTTAATTATCACATACCCAATGTCGAAATTAGACGTCGAACCAAAGACGTGGACGTGGGTATGCGGATCGCCAGGTTGAAGTGGAAATAGGCGAGGCACTTGGCAAGAAAGGATAACGTGAGATGGACAAAAGCGATAACGCAATGGTGGCCAAGGGATGCTCAACGGCCAAGAGGCAGACCACCCGCCCGATGGTCGAACGATATAGTAAGCGTTGTCGGGAACCATTGGATGAGACTTGTTGAACCGTAAAGAGTGTCATAATAAACAGGAGGCCTATACCCAGCAGAGCGTTCTGAATGATGATGATGATATGATGATACATCTAGCTTCTGCCCGCAGTTTTACAAGTGCAACTACAAGTGTGGTATAAGCCATACAAACTCAGGTGATAGAATAAAATATAAACCATATTTAAACTTAATCCGTCAGCTGTTACGATGTGCAACATACAAACTTATAAAGAACCACACTAACTTTTACAGTTATAATATTAGTAAGATGATTAAAACTCCGGTCGTGTAACAGTGACGTGCACAAAAACTTACTCCCGTTAAAATAAGAAATTATTGGTTTAAACTGTTTAATAATAAGTGCTTACTGTGTATTTTAATCAGAAACGACCAAAGAAGATTATAACACGAAAACCAGAACAGTAAGTCTTAATATAGAAGGATTTTAATCAATTTCATTAGAAATCAACATTGAATTTGTGATTCGAAAAGGCTTTCGACATAAACACGTAAGCGACACGATATACACGGCGCTTACGACCTTCTTACCGCGTAACCTCAGGTAATCAGCTGCACTCGTACAAGCCTACCTGCAACTATTGCACTACTTTTTTCAATTAATTAACAGGTGAAAGCTAATGTAAAAATTAATAACGAAAAGATAGATCTCGTCGACACCACAGTGTTCCTAGGCATTACTTTAGATAATAAGCTGCAATGGGGCCCGCACATAGATAAATTGTCGAAGAGACTCAGCTCTGCCGCATACGCTGTCAAAAAGATCCGTCATTTTACCGACGTAGATACCGCTAGACTCGTTTACTTCAGCTACTTTCATAACATTATGTCTTATGGCATTTTGTTGTGGGGGAGTGCTGCTGATATTAACACCATATTTGTGTTGCAGAAGAGGGCTGTTCGTGCAATTTATAACATGGGCCCCAGAGAATCACTTAGAAATAAGTTTAAAGAAATTAATATTATGACAGTGCCTTGTCAGTATATACCTTACCTACCTTACCTAAATAAAGATAAACTCGCTGTTCCCACTGTTAGGCTCGCTAAAGTTAATAAGTCTTTTATAGGGCAATGTGTACGCTTTTATAACAAGGTCCCAAGCGACGTGTTAGATTTGTCGATTGGCAAATTTAAAAACGTAATTAAACATAAACTGTCTATTAAAGCATATTATAAAATATCAGATTATTTAGAAGACAAAAAAGCTTGGGATGAATCTGCTCCAACTCGACTCGGCATCCGTAACAAAATTGTCAAGGATCATACAAAAAAGTGTTAAGACCAGACAAGTTTCTTGCCGGATTCTTCTTGAACTGGGGTTAGGAGGAACCGGCACCTAGATTCACTAGCATGTAAGAAGACGATTCAAAGTGGTCCTTGTGATTGTAATGAATAAAGTTATTTTGAATTTTGAATTTCAATACTTAGCGCTGGTTTGAGACAACACGATATCTTCATAAACAAACTACTTACCTATCAACATGTCAGAACCAGAAATGAATTTATCGTGGGGATGCTGTACACTCAATGACGATAATGCTGATTATGTGACTTGTATAAGAGCTATCATTTAGACTGCATAGCTTCAGCCAGCTCATCCGTATTGTCACAAAACTGGGTATGCCCATTATGCCGTAAAAAGCCAAAAGGAGGCAACACCAACAATACTCCCTTGAGCTCTGGCGAAAGTTTAGCGACAACGACAACGGGCCGTGCCCAAAAAAGAGCTGCACTCCAGTCTCCTAAAATTGACGCTAAGACCGCATTGACGCGCGACGACGTCAGAGATGTAGTTTAAGACATTTTCAAGGAACAGATGAGTATTATGTTTGTCCGTTTTGGTGAACAAATTAGCACCACGGTAACAGCAGCGCTAGCACCGATTACGAAGGATATCCAAAACCTACAGCAATCAATGTCCCAAGTCAACGAACAATACGAAAATGTCATTAAAGGCTACACTGAGATGACAGAAGCAGTAAAGCAACTACAGGCAGAAAACTCTGCCTTACGCCACGAAAACCAAAATCTTTCCTCGAGACTGCATCAGCTCGAGCAAAGTGCTTATGATCGTGAGGTAGAAGTTGAAAGTCTGCCCAGAAGTCAAAATGAAATAGGATTGCAAGTAGGAAAAACAATTGATGATGCCGTCAACGAACTCCAAGAGCGACTTCGCCGAGAAAAAAACATAATTATTACAGGCATTCCAGAAACTCACAGTAAGAACGCAGTTGAGAGGCGTGAAAGAGACTTGAATGAAGCAACCAATATTATTAAATCCTTGTATAGAGACTGCTAGCCCCTAATAACTCAATACGTCTTGGTAAATACTCAACAAACAAAACCAGAAGCCTTTTAGTATTCTTGGACTCGCCCGCTACAGCTAAGAACATATTAAAGAATAGGAATAGCATACTGGGCGACTATAAAATCTTTTTGGATCAAACACCAGCTCAAAGAAACACAATTAATGAGCTGAAAACTGAGCTCTCTCAGAGAAAGCAAAATGGGGAAACTGGCCTTATCATATAATTTATAAAAGGTGTGCCAAAATTTGTAAATGACACATCAAAAAACGACAGCCCCTAAACGAAAACATTAGTAGCATAACTCAAACATTACTTGAAGAAGAAGATGATGAGGTTACTTACGCTATAGCTGATACTTATTGCAAGCTACTAAGACACAAAATCTCACTAAACTTTTTTTACGCCAATGCCCGTAGTATACTGGCACCTGGAAAATTTGGTGAGTTAGAGTGCACCCTAAGAGCTATACCTACAAACATTCACCTTATTTTGCTGACAGAAGTATGGATCACATCCAAAGAAAACGCCTCACGCCTCCAACTCACAAACAACACACATTACTATAATTACAGAACAAATTCCAGAGGCGGAGGTGTATCAATATTTGTACATAATGATCTTACTCACAGTCTCATCGAAGAACAATACACCGGAGGAAACAACTATCTATGGATTCACATTAACAAATACAATCTAGATATAGGAGTAGTATATAAACCTGGGGACACAGATGACAATTAATTTATCGAAACATATGGAAAACAACTACAAGAAAAGAAAAGAGCTATTGTGTTTGGAGATTTTAATTTGGATCTACTCCGCACAAGCCCCAGCATCAGACTTTATAAAGAACTCTTAGCTGAAACTAAGCCTGAAACTCTATTTTGTTCAGAACTGAGAACTAACGGATTCAGGTTAGTTCTCAGTTCTGAACAAAATAGAGACCAAATATTGCACACGCGATAAATCTACAAGGAAATCCATAATAGACCATTATATGCACTAATATCACTAATAACAAGTTCCATTTCGCGATTAGACTCAACAATGTCAGACCACAAGCAACTATACTTAGAAGTACAAAAGAAAAAAAAGATCACAAAAAAACGAGTCGACTACAAGGCAATAGACTACAAGAAGCTTTATGACACCCTTAATAGTGAAAAACATGCACATCCACATAAAAATTATACTGAACTCGAGCATGGATAATAGCTTCAATGGAGAAAAGCACTACTACTAAATCAAAAATACTGAACCGACCCCAGGAAGATTGGATTAATAAAGAAATAATTGATGGAATAAGCGTGAGAAATATAACATACCAAAAATTTAAAAAAGATGTAACTAATGAAAACCTTAAAAATGAACTATCTAAAGAGAGAAACCAAGTCTCAATTAAAATAAAAACTAGTAAGAGTAAATACTACACTAACTTCTTTAATAACTGTAAACAAGAACCAAAGAAAATGTGGCAATTAATAAACAACATCTCAAAAAACAAAATTACAAATAGTTCTGCTCCTTCTAAGATTATGGATCAATCAGGGAATACCCTTACTAACGAAACTGATATTTGCGAATGCTTTAACCATTTTTTCTCTTCTGTTGGCACAGTTTTATCAAATAATATCCCTCAGAAGTACCACAACAACCCTATAACTTTAATTACGCCCGATTCAAATACCATACCAGTACTATCAAAACTGCAACCATGTACAAACGATGAAATATCAAAGATCATTGATAAACTAGATGCTAATGTCAGCAAAGCCCTTGACGGTATCACTGCCAAAGTTATTAAGTCAATCAAACCATTTATCCTAGAAAGCCTATTAAACTGTATTAATGCCTGTCTTGAATCTGGATACTTTCCCGATAACTTGAAAGTAGCTAAAGTTACACCTATTTATAAAGCAGGAAATAAACAAGATCCTTGCAATTACAGACCGAGCTCTGTGCTTCAAAAATCTATGAAAAGGTTATATATTCTCATCTAGACAGTTATTTGAGGTCTATAGAATTTCTTTACAAATATCAATATGGTTTTAGAGCGAGATCCAATACACTTTCTGCTACGATAGACCTGATAACAAAAATTAAAAACAAGCGTTCGATACAGTCAGTCATGATTTACTATTAAGAAAGCTCAAGGCCATTGGAGTTTCGGGTACAGCATTGAAACTATTCAAATCCTATCTCACAAACAGAAAGCAGATAGTCAAAATAGGTGAAAACCAGAGTGGTCCTGGAATTATCATCTGTGGCGTCCCACAGGGATCAATACTTGGACCGCTCTTGTTCCTAATATACATAAACAATATGTATAAAGCAGGTCTGGACATATAATGCTGTATGCCGACGATGCCTGCCTGTTTTATTTTGGCAACTCGATTCACAAAATCATTGGCGAGGCGCAGAATGACTTGAATCTGATAAATACATGGTTTCAGTATAACTTGCTTACAGTTAATGTTTCTAAAACTTCATATATGATACATAAAGCTATTAATAAAAGAATCGATGACTATGTGTTGCTAACACTAAACTCTTAAAAAGGGTAATAGTGAGAAATATCTCGGGTTGGTATTGGATGAACACTTAACCTGGAAACCACATATAGATAAACTTAGATTTAAAATAACATCCCTAATGGGGCTACTCCGGCCAGTTACAAGTTGTTTTCCAAAAAACGTAAAAATACTAATATACAACTCACTTGTAAAATCAAATTTGGAATACTTGATAGAGGTGTGGGGAACCGCGGCTAAATCAAACCTAAGGGAACTGCAAACTGCACAGAACAAAATTATCAAAGTCTTATTCAATTATGACTTCTTTACTCGGACAGAAAAACTCTATAAGGAAACCCAAATCATGAGCGTAAATCAAATCTACATTTATAATACTTGCCTGCTCATACGTAAAATAATTAAGAAAGAAATACACACAGACATAACATTCCAACGAACAAATCAAATACACAAATATAACACAAGAAGCTTTTTTTTTATATATACAGAAAAACACTTCCATAACATGACAAATATCTTACATAGTTTTTATATAAGTAGTAATGAAACTGTTATAACACTGGACCCAAACCAGTACTTAATGTACGAGTACATACATTGTAATCAAATATTCTCTAAAAGTGAACCTTGTTCTTTGAGAAATAAATATCTTTAACCATATGATTAATCTACTCATTTAATAAAACCTTAGGTATTGAAAACTAAAATAATGTTTAAACTTTTAAAAATAACATGGTATTGAACATAATTTGACGACCTCTGTGGCACAGTGGGCTTTAGTCCGGCTGAGACGCAAAAGGTTGCGGGTTCGATTCCCGCCGCGAGACAAATGTTTGTATGATCTGCAAGTATTTGTCTCGGGTCTGGGTGTTTCTATGTATAATATGTATGTATTTACAGAAAAAAAAGTATATTAGTAGTATATCAGTCAAGTGGTACCCATAACACAAGCTCTGCTTACTTTGGGGCCAGATGATGCTGTGTGAAATGTCCGGTATTATTATTATTATTGTTAATAGTTTTCACTCAAAACGGGATATTTACCATGATATGTGTGTTTTTCTGCTTCCCTATATTTCGGTACAGTTGCATGCGCCATGAAACGATATAACGAGAATTATCAGGAAGCAGAAAAACTCGCATATCATGGTAAATATCAAGTTTTTAGTGTAAATTGTAAAATAACTAGCTGCTGCCCGCGGCTACGCACGCGCGGAACCTTCATAAAAAGTAGCCAATGTCTATACCAAAATTCATCAAAATCGGTTCAGCTGTTTAGGCGTGAAAACGTAACAAACAGACAGAGTTACTTTCGTATTTATAATATTAGTTAGATGTTCAAAAAAGGTGCCTCTGATGTGCAGTTTAACTCTTTCACCACACTGCTTTGAACGAACTAGTGCCGGGATAAGAAGTCTTGATCAATGTTTGTATAAATACTAGTGCCGGGATAAGAAGTCTTGATCAATGTTTGTAAAAATACTAGTGCCGGGATAAGAAGTCTTGATCAATGTTTGTATAAATACTAGTGCCGGGATAAGAAGTCTTGATCAATATTTGTATAAATACTAGTGCCGGGATAAGAAGTCTTGATCAATGTTTGTATAAATACTAGTGCCGGGATAAGAAGTCTTGAAATATGTTTGTATAAATACTAGTGCCGGGATAAGAAGTCTTGATCAATGTTTGTATAAATACTAGTGCCGGGATAAGAAGTCTTGATCAATGTTTGTATAAATACTAGTGCCGGGATAAGAAGTCTTGAAATATGTTTGTATAAATACTAGTGCCGGGATAAGAAGTCTTGATCAATGTTTGTATAAATACTAGTGCCGGGATAAGAAGTCTTGATCAATGTTTGTATAAATACTAGTGCCGGGATAAGAAGTCTTGGTCAATGTTTGTATAAATACTCGACTGAATGTCGTGGTTTCATAGCATTCAATAATATATTTCATTTTTATCCACAGGTACACGAACGCGATGCCGATACCGACTTCGCCCTGATCCTGATCCGGGACCTTGCCCATACCTACCCTGATGTCAGAATTATTCTCATGTCAGCCACCGTGGATACCACATTGTTCACTGAATACTTCGGCAACTGTCCTGTCATTGAGGTACGTTTGTTTCAATTGTGTAAAAGATACCGTATAAAGATTGACTGACCTATCAGCTCAGTTGGTAGTAGCTATGCCTTCTGAATTGTTGGTTGAGGGTTCGATTTCCTCCCAGAATAAGTATGATGAACATAGAGTGTGTTGTAAAATGTCATATGTATGTAAGTATTTAAAATATATAAGTATTCTATCAGTCATCTGGTCACCAAAGTACAAGCTATGCTTAGTTTGGGCTAGATGGTGTTGTGTGCAAGGTCCTCCAATATACTACTCAAAACTGGATATATACCACCATATGTGAGTTTTCCTGCTTGCCGATTATTCGGCACAGTTACATGCGCCATGATCACGAGATAAACTAAAAAAACCGGGAAACAGAAAAATTACATATCATGGCAACTGTGCCGAAATATCGGGAAGCAGTAAAACTCGTATAGCATCCTAAATACATATAACTAAAAATTATGTTCAAAACCAGGATAGCTTTAAAAGTTTGAAAAAAATATTTGTATGGTTACTTTTCCTACATGGTAAATGTTTTATATTTCTTATTTTATTCTTTAGTGTCGTATTGTTGGATAGGACTTTGAAAGATCTACTGAAAGAAAACCCATTTATCAGGAAGTTTCTTGGAACAGTTTTCGATACAGATTTTCATTTATTTTGTAGTGGCAATTTTTAATAGAGTCCAGTGTCGTTTACTGTTTATGTTTTTTTTTATAACTAAATTATTTTCCAGGTGCCCGGAAGAACATACCCGGTACAGCAATACTTCCTGGAAGACGCCATAGAGCTCACCAAGTTTATACCTCCGCCGGACACTAGGAAACGGAAGTCGACCGGGAAACGGGCCAACAAGGACGATGATGATGATGACGATGAAGGTAAGGGCTACTATCCACAAAAGTGGATGTTTAAAATCAAACAACAGACACTTTGACACTCCCTATATACCCTATGTGGTACAAACTAAAACTATTTTGAATTAAATACAGACAGTTGGTCTGCATACAGCACTGCCTTCTATGCTGTAGGTTGACGGTTCGATTCCCTCTCAGGAAAAACAACATGTGTGATGAATGTTCGTTCTATGTCTGGGTGTTATAAAAGAATCATATTTGTATGTATGTTTTTAAATATATAAATACTTTATAAGTCATCTGGTTCTAATAGTACCACCTATGATTCGTTTTGGAACTAGATGGTGTTGTGTTGATTTCTTTTTCTTTATACTTTCATATTTTCAAACATTACCTATACCATTAGAGGGACGATTTATGTTTTAAAATGTAGCCTATATGTTAAGAATTATTTACTAAAAACTTCTAAAGAATTATTTTCTAAAAACCCAATCCGTTCTGTGGTTACAGTATGAAGGATTAACAAACATGCCCATTACTCAGTATTTCTAAACTAATATTATATAGAGATAAGATAAGATTAGATAAACTCAAAAACTTAACAAAAAACTTAACTTATTGAAACGTTCTATATACAACATAATTTCTGTATAGGTTTGGGCGCAGATGAACAAGAGGAGGATTTGAACAAGAACGCTAATCTTGACAGTCAATACTCCCCTGCCACTTCTAACGCATTAGCGCAACTGTCAGAGAAAGACGTAAGTGTAGACATGACTAAAATAAAGAGCACTGAGTGCCTAGACAAGATATCTGATTATGGACTGGCCTGTCAGCTTAGTTGGTAGTAGCTCTGCCTTCTGCGCTGTGAGGTTGAGGGTTCAATTCCCTTCCAGGATAAATATTTGTGTGATGAACACAGGTGATTCAGTGTCTGGGTGTTATAAAGTATCTTAAGTATGTATTTAAAAATATTTAAGTTTTCTACCAGTCATCTGGTCACCATAATACAAGCCATGGCACACAACATTACAATGATAATGTTGTGTGCATTTTCAAAACTTTCGAGAGTTGTACTATACATTTTGATAAACACGGGCTTTACTAACGTATTATTTTGTCGATGGAGGCACCGACACTGTTTCGATTCATCTAGAGAATCTTCATCAGGGTGAGTTTGATCCGCGGTCCGCTAGTTGTCGCTCGAGTTCACGGTTCGCACTGAGTGTCGTTGCCTCCATCGGCAAAATAATACGTGAGTAAAGCCCGTGTTTATCAAAATGTTGTGTCCATTGTCCAATAATATAATATAAAGAGTGCTGAGTGCCTGGACGAGATCCACTTTTAGTAGTCTTTCGCGGCTGCTGAGAGATGAAATTTTATGGACACAAACTTATGATAAAACCACTTTAACTTCCAGTTAAGCTTCGAACTCATAGAAACCATCCTCCTGTACATCAACGATCTACCGGAACATGGAGCAGTTCTCATCTTCCTTCCTGGGTGGAACCTGATCTTCGCGCTAATGAAACACCTCTCAAACTCACGGGTGTTTGGAGACCAGTCGCGGTACCTCATCCTACCTCTGCATAGCCAGATACCGAGGGATGATCAGAAGAAAGTGTTTATTACTCCACCTCCGAATATCACCAAGGTACTTATTGTGTTTTATATTTGATTGGCCGCCCAGTTCAGTTGGTAGCTCTGCCTTCTGCGCTGTAGGTTGGGGATTCAATGCCCTCCCCGGACAAACATTTGTGTGATGTTCATAGATGTTGTCTGGGTGTTATAAAGTTACCCGCGACTTCGTACGCGTATGCTAAGAAACTTTTTTTATTTTGGGAAGGAATGCATTCTGTGCATCTAAAGAACATCTCACTAAGTTTAGTCCCCTTAAACGCTTTTGCAAAATAATTCCCAAAGGGAATTATTTTGCAAAAACGTTGAAACACGTATTTCTTTTTTTACCAAAACCGTAAATATGAATTTTTAGATCTCTAAGGAAATATGAGTTGCCCAAACAAACATTCATCCCCTCTTTTACCCCTTCAAGGTTGTTTTTTGAGACAAAAGTAGCCTATGTTCTTCCCCCGAATGCAATACATCATCTTACCAAGTTTCATCAAGATCTGTTCAGCCGTAAAAACGTAACAAACAAACAGACAGAGACACTTTCGCATTTATAATATTATTATACATTATAAATATATAAAAATAAATACTTAGGTATTTTATCAATCATCTGGTTCCAACCGTATAAGCTATGTTTAGTTTGGTGCTGATGATCTTGAGTGCATTGTCTACCAATATTTTTATTTACTTCCAGGTGATCCTATCTACGAACATAGCCGAGACCTCGATCACCATAAACGATGTGGTATACGTGATAGACTCCTGCAAAGCTAAGATGAAGCTCTTCACTTCGCACAACAACATGACTTCTTACGCTACTGTATGGGCTAGCAGAACTAACTTGGAACAGGTGAGATAGACAATACAAACATTAGTCAGCCTTCAGTTGATAAGACAGTACAGGCTTTCCGGCTTCCTATTTACTTTGTCACCAGAGTTCATTGATTCATAGGAGTAGTAGAGTATGTATAGTGACTGGCCTCTTAGATGAGTCTGTAGTAGACATAGATATAGACAGACATTTATTTGATTCTTAGCACACAACACACAAAATAATAATAATAATAACAATAATCCCAGACTTTTCACACAACATCATCTAGCCCCAAAGTAAGCAGAGCTTTTGTTATGGGTGCCACATGATTGATATACTACTTATATATATTTTTTTTGTAAATATATACATATTATATATAGGCAATACCCATACCCGAGACAAATACTTGCAGATCATACAAACATTTGTCCTGCTGCGGGAATCGAACCCGCAGCCTTCTGCGTCTCAGTCGGATCTTAGCCCATTGCGCCACAGAGGTTGTCAGCACAAGAAAAGAACAAGGAAGGAAAGAAGGGAACAATAATACAATTATGCTTAGGTATGCGTATGTGTATGCTACAGCAGCAAATTGTTATCGGGATATTTTATCTTGGGGATATTTTGTCCGGGGATGAAGAATCGTGTCACTACGGATTACCGTCTACATAACCGAGAATGTAGACGGTAATCGTTAATTATTGTAAAAAATAACTTAAAATGCAAGGAGCGTAAGGATATTAGAAATCTTTCTATTGAAAGAATTATTGAGGTGTCGTGTGTCGAGCTGGAGCGGCATGTCGTCGTGAGCGTTTACCGTCCTCCCAATGCTGATTTTGGGTTATATGAATGCACTATGGAAGAAGTATTGCAAAAAATAGCTTGTGATAAGATCATAATAGTTTGTGGTGATTTTAATATAAATATTCCGATTGATCCATTATCTGAAAGACTTTTAAACTTATTTAAGTGTTTCAATTTAAGTCCTCTTTTTGATGAACCTACAAGAGTGACACTAACAACAGCCACTTGTCTAGATAACATTTATTGCAGTTGCACACCAGTTCATAAGTGTGTACTAAAACATTTTAGTTCTGACCATTACGGTCACTGCGCCACCTTTTCTTGTGATCGTATAGTTGAAGCTCAGAACTTTACTCACCGACCTATTACAGAGAGCCGCATCAAAACATTTCAAAGTAGAATTGAACACAAAGTTTCCCTTGTACCATGCATCGATGATCCAAATGATCTTTTCACCACATTGTCTAATTTAATAATTAAAGAACATGCTGATATATTTACAGTAAAAACATGCAAAACAAAAAATTGTGCTAGATTTGTCGACTGGTCTACACCGGGTATTTATAGAAGTAGGAATACATTGTACGAATTATATGCTACCAGAGAGACAATGTTAGATGATCCAGTTTTTATCTTATATGTTAGGAATTACTCAAAAGTATTCAAAAAAGTTTGTCATGCGGCTAAGTCACTGTTTTTGAGAAAAATAATAGAAAATTCAACAAATAAAATAAAAGCAACTTGGAAATTAATTAATAATGAAACAGGTAAATCAAGGGCTCGCAATATACAGTTCAAATTAAATATAAATGGTATTGTAAAAGCATTCAAGTTAATTAATATAAAAAATACAGAAGATCTTTGGGGAATGTCTACAAAGGTGCTGGGTGTCATTATCTTAGATATTGCACCATGTTTAGCTTATATTTTTAATAGATGTATCGACGAGGGAGTTTTTCCCGATCTCATGAAACACAGTAAACTCATTCCTATGTTTAAGTCTGGAAGTGAAAGTGATCTCGCTAATTATAGACCGATATCGATATTACCTGCTTTAAGTAAAATCTTTGAAAAAATAATTCTTAATCAGTTATTATACCACTTTAACGTTAACGGCCTGCTACATAGTAATCAATACGGATTTACTAAAGGTCGATCAACAACTGATGCAGGTATAGCGCTCTTAAAGCATATATTTGAGGCCTGGGAGAAGTCACAGGATGCAGTTGGGGTATTCTGCGATCTATCTAAGGCCTTTGACTGTGTGAGTCATGCAACCCTAATCACAAAGTTAAAATATTATGGCATTCAAAACCGGGCGATTGACCTCATACAGTCTTATCTATCCAATAGAGTCCAGAAAGTAGACGTGGGTGGTGAGAGGTCTTTGGGATCAATTATTGATATAGGGGTACCTCAGGGATCGATACTAGGCCCTTTTTTATTCCTAGTATACGTTAATGATTTACCTTTTTTTGTAAAAAATATTTGTGATATAGTTTTATTTGCAGACGATACGTCTTTAATTTTTAAAGTTGATAGAGGTAAAACCAGTATATGCGATAACGTAAATGAATCCTTATCGTTAGTTCTTAACTGGTTCACTGTAAATAATCTTTTGCTTAATTCCAAAAAAACTAAATGTATCAAATTCACTTTGCCAAATGTTATTCATAGCCCGTCCAACATTGAAATAAATGGAGAGGCAATGAATCTTGTAAATTCCACGATCTTCCTAGGTCTTAATATTGATTCAAAACTACAGTGGGGACCACAAGTTGAAACGCTTGCTGGTAGGCTTAGTTCCGCTGCATATGCAGTTCGTGCGATACGGTGGCTTACTGATGAAGCTACAGCTAGACTAGTTTATTTCAGTTACTTCCATAGTGTTATGTCATACGGCATCATTCTCTGGGGGAAAGCAGCTGATATTGGTAAAATATTTGTAATTCAAAAAAGGGCAATACGTGCCATTTATAAAATGAAACCACGAGAATCTTTGAGAGAAATATTCAAAGAAATTAATATTCTCACAATAGCTTCACAATATATATATGAAAATTTGTTATATACACATAAAAATAGAGATGGGATTCAGCAAAATAGTGACCTTCATAAAATGAACACTAGGAATAAACATAAATTATACATCCCTAGGTTTCGACTAGAAAAAGTTAATAAGTCATTTATGGGGAACACGGTGCGCTTCTATAATAAGCTTCCTGAAAATGCTACTAAACTACCTATTAAGAAATTTAAAGCATACATTAAAGGTAGTCTTTTGAAGAAAGCTTATTATAATATAGATGACTATATTATTGATAAGAATGCATGGCCTCATGTCGCTCTGCCGTCAGACAGTTAACCGACACACTTGAAATGTATAAACTCTCTTTTATTTGTATTTCGTAGTTAAGGTAGTTATAAGATGGATCATATAAAAAAGCGCTAGGACCAAGACGAGTTTCTTGCCAATTCTTCTCGAGCTTGGGTTAGGATGAATTGGCACCTAAATTCACCTAGTATGTAAGACGTTTCAAAGTGATCCTTGTGATTGTATTGAATAAATCATCTTTTGACTTTGACTTTGACTTTGAATCCATCAAGTAAAAATCAAACGGTAAACGGTTTACCATTTAACTACTACAACAATATGAATTCAGATCGCGAAAGTTTAAAAAAATACTATCGGTATTTATTATAACTATAAGAGTTGCTAGTAGCCAGCATGAAATCGGTCCTAACATTTTAGAGAATGGTCTCCACTAAAGAAAGGGTCGTGACGGAAAAATCTTCCCTATTTCATATACACCCTGTATATGAAATAGGGAAGATTTTTCCGGAACTAGTATGTTATCCTGAGGGGGGACATTTCTCGACACTTGGGAGAACAACAAATGTTCTACGAATTTTATGAATTCATAAATTTTCATTGAAGAAATGTGCAACAAAGTTTGCTTTAAAATTGGTAGAAGTATGTATCCATGCCTACCTATCTTAGTATACCAATAAATTTGTACTTGCACAAACTTATTTAGGTAGGTAACGTGCTTGGAAACACTGTAAACAAAGAAGGGTTGTCAATATCAATAATTGGAATAAACTTAAAAGTATGGAAATTTGAAAATAGGAATTTAAAAAAAAATCACCCCCATATCTGTTTATTAAAATGGTCGGAATCACCTCGTTCAGGCTTAAAATACTAGTTCCGGGTATGAATACAGGTTCATACCGTGCGATAAGCAACTTCGTTCCAATAAATAACTTACAATCCTTACTAATATTATAAATGTGAAAGTTTGTATGTATGTTTGTTACTCTTTCACGCAAAAACTAATGAATGGATTTTAATGAAACTTTACAATAATATAGCTTATACATCAGAATAACACAAAGACTATAATTTATAAAGATACTGTGTGAGTTTTCCCAAATATAATGATAAGTGTCAAGAAAGTAGGAAAACATCTGCCACCTGCGAGCTATTCTGGCGTGCGCTGCAAAAACCGTTAGAATTACACGAAGTACTCATCCTGCGCAGACGAAGTCGCGGGGACATAATGCCGGACATTTTTAAACATCCTCTGGCCCCAAAGTAAGCATAGCTTGTGTTATGAACCACATGATTGATATATTACATACTTTTTTTGTAAATACTTATTATACACATAGAAACACCCAGACCCGAGACAAATACTTGCAGCGCATACAAACATTTGTCCCGCGGCGGAAATCAAACCCGCAACCTTCTGCGTCTCAGCCGGACCTTAGCCCACTACATCCTAGAGATCGTCAATGTTTAGCATAGCTAGCGTAACTTAACGCATTTTAAGATGTAAATTATTGTAGTGACAATGAGGCCATTGGCCTCAATTCCGTTGGCACCAACCTATCTAATTTTAGCTAAAATTAGGTTTAGAACTGTCAAATGAAACTTGGTATTCTGCTGTTACTAACTTATCCTAGTATAATTTTATATAATTTAATTAAGCGTTCCTAATTTAGTTAGATGGTACCGACCGAATAGGTTTTACAATTGCTTTGCTACTAAATATATTTTAGACAATTCCTAATTTTAGAAATGAACCAACCGAATTAATAATAATAATAATAATTCCGGACATTTCACACAACATCATCTGGCCCCAAAGTAAGCAGACCTTGTGTTATGGGTACCACATGAATGATATACTACTTATATACTTTTTTTTTTGTAAATACATACGTATTATACATAGAAACACCCAGACCCAAGACAAATACTTGCAGATCATACAAACATTTGTCCCGCGGCGGGAATCGAACCCGCAACCTTTTGCATCTCAGCCGAGCCTAGGCCCACTGCGTCACAGAGGTCGTCGTTGCCACCACTACCTTATATTTTAAAGTTCAACGGAAATGACGTTAGAATGAACCTATACTACGAAATTGTAAACGGAATCGTCATTCCTTGTACTACTAATACCAACACAAAAACTTCAGATAATCTCGAGTAGCATGAGGAGGCGAGTTGCGAACCGACGGTACTTACGTAAGTGGGATCCTCCGACTCCATAGTCGAGGGGTTCACTATACATATAACAAGATATAACAAAATATATGATTTTGATGTTTATGTTAAATGAACAGTTTATAATTACGTTTTAAAAACTAAAAAGAAACCGACTTCATTGAATGTAATTTGAGCCTATAATACATTTTTAGTGGAAAGTAGATGTATTTTGTATATATATATATATCATATGGGAAGGCCAAATAAACGCAGCGCTCTAATGAGACAGCTAAGTATCGAAGTACATGAAAGCATCATCGATGTATACAATTTTTAGATTTTCGTTGATATTTCAGCACGACCGATTTTGATAAAATTTATATGGGACCACCTGTGAAGTGTGAAGTATGCCCTTTCAAACAAAAAAATAATTTTCCAAATCGGTTCCGCCGTTTTTGAGTAATCGGTGAACATACATAAAAAAAAGATTCCGACGAATTGAGAACCTCCTCCTTTTTGATAAAGTCGGTTAAAAACTAGTAAAATTCGACTAGATTTTCAGTGACTGTGACTTGATTGCTCTTAGATTTACTTTTGTTATTAGATAAGATATTTATTGGTCTCAGGTAAGTAGGTTTTCAACGTAGACAGAGAAAACAATAGACACATGGTGATCGTGCCGCGTGTAAGATAGAACGATAGGTGGGTGGTGTTGCCACATTAAAACTTTTACCCTAGTCCTAAGTAATCGTTATGTTGTAGTAGAAATCTCTAGAGCTTTCCTCTCTATCACAAAACTCGAAACTTTTTAACAGATGTGTGATATAGAAAACATATAACAACATTTGTGTACCTAATTGTTTACTTATTATTAAAGCTAAGCATAACATTACAGAAATAAAAAAACCATAAATATAACACAAAGTCAAAAGATACTTTATTCAATACAATTACAAGGATCACTTTGAAACTAAGTCTTACCTACTAGGTGAATTTAGGTTTCAATTTATAATCCAAGCCCGAAAAGAGAAACTCGTCCTGGTCCTAGCGCATTTTTACATGATCCATCTTATAACTAAATTAGCTACGATATACTTATACATGAGTTTATACATTTCAAGTGTGTCGGTTAACTGTCTGAGGGCAGAGCGACATGAGGCCATGCGTTCTTATCAATAATATAGTCATTTATATTATAATAAGCTTTCTTCAAAGACTCATTTATGTAAGCTTTAAATTTCTTAATAGGTAGTTTAGTTGCATTTTTAGGAAGCTTATTATAGAAGCGCACCGTGTTCCCGATAAAGGACTTATTTACTTTTTCTAGTCGAAAAGTATTGATCAGTATCTACCTACCTACAGAATAAAAACTCATAAATCATATATTTACTAACCACCAGTAGCACAGCATTAGGATACAGAATAGTTAATTTATTCTTCTTAAACAAGACATTTTTCTCAAAATGGGTACTACAAATCCTCGAAGAGTTTTTGGGTGTCCAGATTTTTCGGCCTGTGGCTTCAACACACTGCAAAGTACATTATCGTTTGATGGAAAACTGTAACAAATTAATAGCCAGGTGTTTTATTTTACACTGTAAGAATCATTTTAATCTATTTATTTATACAGGGCGGTATGGTTATTGTCGCTGACAGGACATTATTTCACAATCAATTGACATCAAAATGTATGAAATATGTTTCCTCAGACCGATTTTAAGCAGCTTTTGCCTTTACCTTGCCTCCATATATTCATCTATCAACATTGTACGATACTTACGTTAAATTGAATTATTAAAATTCATACGAAATGTAAAACATATTTTATGTAAAATTTGTGTACCTAGTCTGGGGAATGTTAAGGTCGAATGCAGGCAAAATAAATAAATTATTTGTTATGATTTATGAATTATGCTGTAGCGAACAAAGTTCAGTTCGAAACGCTGTTATCTATTGTGTACATTATTAAAAAAACAGTTTGAAAGCTAATAACTACTCAAAAATACTTGTACTTATAGTAGGGGAGCCCAAGCGGGGATTTTGGGATTTATGAAAGCGTGGCAGATTAATATACAGAGGGATACCTGGTACCCGGTAAGTACCTCCACCAAATATTAGCCCCATATATGAGGCCGCCCGTCAAGGATAAAGGATCAGATTAGTAAATGAAAATTGATCATCAGATATTCTCGAGCGCGTCAGATTAAGGTAAGGTGAGTTAATAACATGCTAAAAAGTGTATATTCCACTAATCTGACGATTTGAGAGTGACGTAAAGAAAGGGTAGCGCGACAAAGTTGTAAAAAAACGTCATCTCGACATTCTAGAGCGTGGCTATTTTTTTTTTAATTTTAAAGGAAATAATTCAAGGATAACGAAAAATATATAATCTGACGATTTCAACGAGCCGAAGTAACAAACGTTCGTCGATAAAATTTAATGCGTGCAGCTGCGTGATGTCTATTTTCCCTTCTCAGCGTTTCTATTCCTCTCTCACTCTTTCTCTATCTATTATTCTCTCACTCCGTCCCCACTCTGGTTTCCGTTGCCATGACGCCATAACAGCTGATCACACAGACTCGTGCGTGGCATAATATTATTAATAACGTATTTCCAACGTTTTGGCCTTTTTTGTTATTTTAATATAAGTTATGTGAATTAAAGTTTATAAATATTTACTATGAGTGATATCAATTTAAAGTGTGTATTTTGTGGTGAAACTACTTTGCAAAAAACGATTAAATTTACATTAAAAACATTTAAAAAATGTATAAATATTTTAGAATATCGTCGGAGCAAACCGGTATTCCGAAAATCCCGAACAACATACGATAATCTTCAACTGTCGATAGAATCTTCATTAAATGAAGTATATCACGCACAGTGTTATAAACTATTTACAGCAATAAAAATACCGCGAGACGTTCAGTATTTACAAGAGCAAAATGTAGTGGAACGTGACAATGCATTGGAAGTTTGTGGAAATAGCTCCGAATCACATGTTCCTGTTTCAAATCACAAACCATCAATCCATTCTCTCCTTCAATTGATAAGGATCTGTTGTTTAACATTTCAACAGGGCAAGCTGCCACTCCAGAAATTACAAACTGTTTACTACAGACAGTGTCTGGAGGAACATTTCAGCGAGATCAATTCATAAAGGAATGTAATTTAAATCCAGACAGGTTTCACCAGTCAATAAAAAAAAATACGGTGCTGACTTTTGCAAAGAAAAATGAAAATTGGTGGAAAAGTGCGCGAAGTTACATTGCAGCGGGATTTATTCGGTCGGTTATTAGCTCTATCTCTTGACACGAGTATAGACTTGCAGAAAGTACTTTGTTTTCCTATAACTCCTATGCCGTTATCACTGTGCCATATAGATGGTTCTTTAAACAAGACTAATAAGTCAGTACTAATTCATGAGTTGGAGAAACAAGTCGAAGATATAGAACAACCGCCATCCCAATTTGACTTTGTAATTGTAGATGGCTTCTTTATTTTTAAATACTTTTAAAGAAATGCGCCGTAGTTTTGGAGGCATGTCAAAGAAGATATTACATGCCTTGTCAATAACGCTGCAAGTAGAGTTGCCATTGTATTTGATCTCTACTTCACACCCTCTATCAAAGATTATGAGCATTCTCTTCGAGGTAGTGTAGACGACAAGGAATTCCACATTTCCGGTCCTCAACAAACAAGAACAGCAGATTTTACGAAAGATTTGAAAACTATAAAGTTTAAGGAAGCTATTGTCAAGTTTTTGATCGATCATTGGGCTAATCAGGAGATGGCAACCATTATCGGTAGTAAGGTCATTTACATAATACATGATTTGTGTTATGAATATTTTGTTACTGATAATAAAGTAACACGCATCATTAATTATGAGTTGTCATGCCCTGATCACGAAGAAGCATTTCTTGCTTGCCAACAAAATGAAGATTCTACTATTACTATCAGAACTTCTGATACTGATATAGTGGTCATCATGTTAGCGAATATGGAACACCTGCAAGCAAGAGTAGAAGTCTGGATGGATCTTGGAGTTGGCAATGCACGCCGATACATCGACGTATCCGCTCTCTACAAGAAATTAGGCCCAAAAATTTCGAAGGCGCTTCCAGCTTTGCATGCGTTCACTGGTTGCGATTTCAACCCGGCATTGTACCGACGAGGGAAAAAGAAACCTTTACAATTTCTGATGAATTCAGAAATTTTCCAATATGCATTTCTGGATTTGGAATCAAAAGAGCATAATGTGCAGGATTCTTTTAACATCATACAGTCTTTTTCTTGCCACTTGTATGGGTTGAAAAAGTTAGACGATATCAATGAAGCCAGGATTGTCATCTTCAATAAGACGTACAAGGTAAAAAACATATCACAACCCTTCTCCTTGAGTGTCCGAAATTACGATGCGTGCAACTTGCCACCCTGTCAATCGGAGTTACTCCAGCAAGTGTTACGCACAAGATTTATTGCATGCTTGTGGAGTAATGCCCATAATGCAAAAATGATTGATCTTTCACCAACGGACCATGGATGGAAAGCTGTCGACGGAAAGTTCACAATGATCTGGTTTTCAGGTGATCAATTGCCGAAAGCGTATGAAGATGTAGTCATAACACCTGATATTCTTAAGGATACTCCAGAATAAGGTATATCTTTTCTCCAATAATTAAAAAAACACGTTATTCATAATAAGAAAATATTTTTTTATATGTTAATGATTTCTTGTTACAGATACGCAATCTGAGGATGAAATCGAGCCAGAAAAGGAAGATGATTCTGCTGATGAAGATGATGATTAATTAATCAATTAATTATTAAAAATTAAAATTTTCTGTGCATTTTTTTTTTATTATTTTCTTATAAATACAAGTATTCTACTCAAAAAATATACACTTTTTTATTTGCATGCTATTTCCTGAGCTTTTCAATTAATTAAGTTCAATGATTTAAAAAAATAAAAATAAAAAATCTTTTTTTTTGTCAGATTAGGCGAATCCCTCTAGATAATCGTCAGATTATGAGACAGCACGTCTAGGACATAAAGATGAACCATATATATCTTAATCTGACGCGCTTGAGTATTTCAAAATGGCAGATTTTTTCGCACATTATAAGGCATACATTATATAACATTTTTTCCTCCATATCATATAAGCTTTGCAACTCGATAGGTCTCTATGACGCTCGAGTAAATCCCCATTTAGCAGCCTGGGCTCCCCTACTATTTACGAGTAAAAAGACAAATCGGGGTGTTTCCGTTCACTATCACTGTTACATCCTAAAACGATACATCGAACCATTTTCTTTACAAAATCCGGTAAAGGAATTTGTTATTTGCAATTCGCAAGTAATTCAGCGTGTTCACAATTTATTACTAACTGTTTTTTTCCGGTTATTTCACGCAAAGCGAGCACAAACCATCCAAACAATGGCAAACTGTCAAACGTTGCTTTGCACAATCTGGTGCGGATCTTGAAAAAACAGGCACGCGACATGAAACAAAAAATCACACCATTCTATCTCGTTTCTTTACAGTATCTGCACATGAGCTGTTCTCTTTCTTGTATGAATGCGACGGATGCTATCTAGTCGTCTATTAGTTTCTCTGTCTACGGTTTTTAATGATAAAAACATTGTCATTTAAACTAGGAAATCTTGTGCTATAAATGACAGTTGCGACTTGCAATTTAACAATTTTCACCTATGTTACTGGTCGATTACAATTTCACAAAGTGAGAATTCGATTAGAATCCATGAGTAAAAATTAAACAAGTTAATAATTACGTTTTAAAAATTAAAAAGAAACCGACTTCATTGAATGAAATTTGAGCCTATAATACATTTTTAGTGGAAAGTAGACGTATTTTGCATATATATATATATATATAATATGGGTAGGCCAAATAAACGCACCGCTCCAATGAGACAGCGAGGTATCGAAGTACATGAAAACATCATCGATGTATACAATTTAGATATTCTTTCATTTTTCAGCTCGACCGATTTTGATAAAATTTATATGGGACCACCTTTGAAGTATACCCTTTCAAACAAAAAAAGAATTTTCCAAATCGATTCAGCCGTTTTCGAGTAATCGGTGAACATAAATAAAAAAAAAAAGATTCCGACGAATTGAGAACCTCCTCCTATTTGATAAAGTCGGTTAAAACCAGAAACAAAATATATAAAAACAAAATGAATACTAAATAATCTACTTACTCTATTATCCTAATAAAACTATTAATAATAATACTAAAAAGTTTCTAAAGTACTTAAAAAATAATATGAACGAGAGTAGTTATAACAAGTGTGTAGGGAAGGAATGTATACCGCTGTGGGGTGTGTGTAATAGGTGTACAAATGTGTATACCTATTAGTTTTCAGCAAATAGGATACGCAATCTAAATTGTATTGTGTGTAAATTAATACCTATCGATTCATTGGATATAGAAGATTTTCAGTGTCATCGTAATTTGATAGTAGTTTTCTAGTCTCCCTCTTTGGCTTTATTAAAAACGAGTCTGTTTTATAAAAATGTGTTTAAATTTTCTGTTAATTTAAGTTAAGTGTTTTTTTATTTAAAAGACTGGTGTGAATGTTTCAGCGTAAGGGCAGAGCGGGTCGCGTTCGTCCCGGCGTATGCTTCACGCTTTGTACTCGGGCGCGACATCTGAAACTGGAGGAGCATCTTACGGCGGAGATGTTCCGAACTCCACTACACGAACTCGCTCTCAGGTAATACAACATTTACATTACAGTACAGTACAGTAGTACAGTAGTCTCATATGTCATATATTTTTTTATTGTAACTTGTTAACCTCCCGTTGCAGTATAAAGCTTCTTCGGCTTGGTGGCATAGGGCACTTCTTATCGAAGGCTCCGGAACCGCCGCCATTGGATGCTGTCATCGAAGCTGAGGCTTTGCTGAGGGAGTTGGGATGTCTCGACGCTAACGATGCACTCACTCCGCTAGGAACTATACTGGCCAAGTTACCTATAGGTAAAGTTTACATTCACAAAATTCATAGTTATAACGTAAATTACTCATCGGTATATGTAACTTGTTTTACGAGCAAAGCCGCCCATTGTACCACTTAAATACTTGTACCTTAATTAGTAATGCGGGACATTTCACACATCATCTGGCATCAAAGTAAGCAGAGGTTGTGTTATGGGTACCACATTACTGAAGTATATAAGTAGTACTTATATACTTACAGGCTTTCGCCCACTTTGCCACAGAGGTCGTCGATAAGTCACCATTCAATTACCTCAATGAAACTCTTTTGAAACAGAGCCAAACAATAGAAAAATAAACATTAATGACTTCCTCAGAACCACGGCTAGGCAAGATGATGGTACTAGGCTTCGTTCTCGGCGTGGGTGATGCCCTCACCACTACCGCTGCCAATTCCACCACCTTCCCCGAGATCTTCGCTCTGGAGGGCCGCAGGCGACTGTCAATGCATCAGCGTGCTTTAGCCGGGGATCGGGCTTCGGACCACGTCGCTATGCTCAACGCTTTCCAGGTATACCCAGAACTCTAAACTAGTCCAGAACTTTCTAGATTTATTCTTTCTAGAAAGCCGCAGACCTGTCTTTGCACCAACACGATCTAGCTGGGGACCAAGCGTCGGACCTCATCGCTATGTTGAAGGCTTTCCATGTATACACACAACTCCTAAAACAGTCTAGAACTTTCTAGATGTATTCTCTCTAGAAGGCACAGATGACTGTCTATGTACCAGCACGATTTAGCTGGGGACAGGGCGTCGGAACACGTCGCTATGTTGAAGGCTTTCCATGTATACCCACAACTATAACTTTCTAGTAATATTCTCTATTGCACTGGCATCAACGCACTTTAGCCGGAAATCGGGCTTCGGACCACGTCGCTATGAACGTTATCCAGATTTTACCACGAGTCTAGACTAATCTAAAACTTTATAGATGTATTCTCTGTAGATAGCTGCAGATGTCTAGTCTAGAACTTTCTAGACATATCCACTCTGAAAGACTGAAGAAGACTGCTCTATGCACCAGCGCACTTTAACAAAAGATCGGGCTTTTGACCATATCGCTATGAACGCCAGGTATTACCACGATTCAGGCTTTCTTAAAACTTTATAGAGACGCCCGCTATTTTTAACAGTTCCAGGTTTACAAATATAACATTATAAGGCTGAGACCAAACAAGCGTAATTTTTTGAGTTGTGAGTCGCGTAAGTTCTGCTTTTTGGGACTTTTGACTTATGAAACCATCTTGGTTTCATAGAAGCCCCTGTTTTTATTCCTGTGCTACTTCACACGGCGACGCAAAATTAGTTGTCTGCCGACTCACACGCTTTATTCCGACCTAATTGTGTTCGCGGGAGTTAGGGGAGCGAGTGTGAGCGAGAGCTTACTTGAGTGTATTTATTAGTCTTTCCTCTGGAGTCTTTCCTTCCTCCTCCTTCCTCATGAGTTTTGAATAACATGTAATGGCATATGATAGTACTTTTCGAATACATCTGGATAAGCAAATGCTTGCTGCTTCTTAAATACACAACATTTTCAACTGTTCCGTTGCACGACACAAACATCGCTATAAACGATGGAAAGCAACTGAATATTTTTGCGCCCGTCTGGCAGCCTAACAGATTTTCTGCTGGGTAAATACAAATATAAATACAAAACATTATTTTATTCAATAAAATCACAAGGACCACTTTGACAAGGCTGAAATCAGAATTTATGCGACCGAAAATACGCGACTCACAACTCAAAAAATTACACTCGTTTGACCTTAGACCATTACAGCCGTTTATAATGTCTAATTTGGATTTTCTTATAGATCTTTGACGAATACAATACACGAATTCATTTATACTTATAAATACGAAATTGTCCATGCATATCAGTTTGCATATCAGTTTCTATTTTACTTTTTCACTGCCATACGTAAGAACGGATCTCGATCAAATTTGGTAAGATGATAGATTGCGTCTGACATAGGCTACTTGTTACGATGGTATCACGCGCTATCGGTCGAGCACATTTGGGTTCTTATTTTCTATTTCTATCCTTAGATGTGGGAGAGAGAATACTCGAAGGGTGAAGACGCAGAACTGAAATGGTGTGAATGGAAAGGAGTGCAACAGACCACATTGCGGGTCACCTACGAAGCCAAGAATCAGCTCAGAAGTAAGTCCTGTTTCTATCATATATTTTCCATAGCTTTCGCAGAATGTCCGCGTGGTATTTAGATAAAAAGAGACTGTGTCCTACTGAATTTCGACAGTTCGTTATTTCGATACGTCGCTAACTTCGAAAAAACATAGTTCGACAAAACACACCCTCGAAAGACCACTACTTCGACAGACCCTACTGCGTCATGCACTTGTTCGGCAGATAATTATTTCAACAGAAACATACCTTCGACAAAGGACATCAGAGGGCATCGCTTCGTAGTGACGTTGCAAGACGTCAAATAAAAAATAGATAACATAACCTAATAAACCTAAACCTAATAACCTAACCTAACTCAAGTAATAGGAGACTATATTGTTAAGCCAGGACCACATCCATATATATAAAGTTTAAAGGTTGTCTGGAAAAAATCGCTCCCTTAGCGATATGACCGCCCATTGTACATATACTTTTAGGTATTTTTAGTTGTCAAAATGTTTGTGCTAGTTTAAGGTGTACAATAAAGTGTTTTTTTATTCAATAATTCAAATCGGTTAATTATGGCATGATTAAATAATCCCTACTATCCCTACTAATATTATAAATGTGAAACTAAGTCTGTCTGTCTGTAACGTTTTCACGCCTAAGCTGCTGAACCGATTTCGATGAATTTTGGGACCTTGGAGAAAGACATAGGCTTCTTTTTATGTAGGTACCATGCGTGCAAAGCCGCGGGCAGCAGCTAGTAATTCATAAACAAAAATAGAAAACAAATATTCGCATTTATATTACTAGCTTCAGTCTACGGCTTCGCACGCGTGCTACCAATATAAGTACTTGTCTATAATGCTATCAGGTTACATAATAAATCTATATTATATATCATCAAAATCTGTTCAGCCGTTACAGTTCGATTAGTTTTATTTCTTAGATTTTATGCCTCACTGCTTATTTGGCATTATTTTTATGTTATTTGGGAGATTAAGCCGAACAATAAAACATTACTTAATAATTATATGACATTACGTAATCCAAAAAAAGTCTCCACTAATTTATAATAATAAAGATATTATGTACATTTTTAAATAATAAAAGGAGAATAAAACTTAAAAAATAACGATATATTTTAAACTAAATGATAAAACAGTATGCAAAGCTTGCAGTTGGTTCCTAACTGCGACATTATATTTAGTAACAGACAGATCAAAGAATATATTTAAAAAGCTGTTATTAGAAGTCATAGATCGACTGACAAAAGCATTAAACGCATAATTGGTTGTAGCATCTAAATCTAAATTTATCTAGCAGGTATGGAGAGTCAACATGGCCTTTAATAATTTTGTATAAAAATATCTTATAACGACGACCTCTGTGGCGCAGTGGGCCAAGGCCCGGCTGAGACGCAGAAGGTTGCGGGCTCGATTCCCGCAGCGAGACAAATGTTTGTGTGATCTGCAAGTATTTGTCTTGGGTCTGAGTGTTTCTATGTATAAAATGAATGTAGTATTTCAGTAAATATATTAGTCATAACACAAGCTCTGCTTACTTTGGGACTGGATGACGCTGTGTTAAATGTCCAACATGATTTATTTATTATTGTGCTCCGTTTTCCTTTCAAGCAAAGAGAATAAAACAGGTTTAATATTAATTTAATATTCGGATATGGAAGGATATTCCACTTAAAATTTTCTCTATCCTTACTAATATTATAAACGCGAAAGTTTGTATGTATGTTTGTTACTCTTTCACGCAAAAACTACTGAATGGATTTTAATGAAACTTTACAATAATATAGTTTATACATCAAAATAACACAGGTTATAATTTATAAACATATTGGCCTCGATTCAGTTGTTTCGCTAGAGTAACTAAAATTTCCTAAAACAAAAACGATCTTATTTTGTTTGCTTATTAAAGTCTGAATTAGAATAACATTTTTTAGTGACACTTCCTGAATTAACGTATAACTGACGTGTTTTAGCTTAATTTAGTCATCATGTAAGGAGGTGTTGATGAAACTGCGGTTATTTGCCGCACTTTTTATCAAGACCTCTATACATTATTTTCAATAAAGGAATTAATTGGAATAAAAATTATAGCAATAAAACAAAAAATAATTTTAACTTTAACTTATTTTAGAACTGTGTTTTAAAATGGGTACTCTAATTTGAACTTTATTGGTAGCAAAATAAGATCTTCCCTATTTTTGAAAATTTTAGCTAGTCCGGCGATACAACAGAATTGCCAGCATTGTGTGAATTGTCCAAAATATAACGATAAGTGTCATGTAAGTAGGAAAAAAATCTGCCATGTGCGAGCTATTCTGGCGTGCGCTGTCAATATTACAATTTAGTTAGAATTACACATAGCAATAATTCTGCGCAGACGAAGTCTCGGGCACCAGCTAGTAGATATTATATTTAGGGTTCCTTACTACTGCCTTGTAGGTTTTGGGTTTGATCTAGGAACAATATTTGTGTGATGAACATATACAACTATATTAATCTTCTGTGTCCGAGTCTATGAATTATTTTACACATGGTGGTTTATTTCACATTCTATTAGCCACCTTTCTATAACACAAGCTTTGTTTATTTTGCGATATTTGGTATGAATGAATGGAAATTATTTCCGAAATTATTTGACGACCTCTGTGGCACAGTGGGCTTAGGTCCGGCTTTGAGGCAAAAGGTTGCGGGTTCGATTCCCGCCGCGGGACAAATGTTTGTATGATCTGCAAGTATTTGTTTCGGGTCTGGGTGTTTCTATGTATAATATGTATGTTTTAAAAAAAAGTATATAAGTAGTATATCAGTCATGTGGTAGACACAAACTATGCTTAGTTTGGGGCCAGATGATGCTGTGTGAAATGTCCGGTATTATTATTATTATTTATAGTATATCTTAAAACTAGCTAATAAAAAAATATACTTAGAAAAATTATGTTAAATGGACGGGCTTATCGCTAAGTAATCGCGATTTCTGCCAGACAACCATTGTATTGTGTGAATTGTCCAGCAATATTAGTTTTTATTATTATTTACATTGGAGCAAAGTTATTTGTCTCAGGCACCATTCTCGTAAAACAGGTGATGGGACATGTCCTTAGAATTGTAGTATTAACTTTAGTTGACATTTTTTGCGAGAAAATAAGCATTATAGGCATAGATATAAGACACTTATGTTACTAAACCACACACAATCAGAACAGACAAATATATTGCAGAATAAATAAAAGTGGAGAATACAGAGAGTATGTCATGTATCTGTGTAGCACAGTAACAAAAAGGTCTCGACTCAGCATAATATGCCTCGCCACTTGGAGGTAGCTAGGCGCTGGTATTCTATATATATATCAGAACCTTCAGCCAAAAGACCCTGTGAAATATTTTTGTGGAGTGTTGTGTAGATCTTATGATAATGAGTAAGAATATAATTATATTATTATTATTTGTTTCAGATATTCTTACGACTGCGATAGGCTTCCCCGAAGAATGCTGTATTCCTTCAAGATGGCTGCCAACGGGCCCCGACCCGAATCTAGACGTCGTGATAGCACTCATGACTATGGGATTATATCCAAACGTGTGTGTGCATCAGGGCAAGCGGAAAGTGAGTTATCTTATATCTAAGCGCTTCTGGCATAGGTAAGGTAACCGTTCCACACAGATCAACATAGGTTAGAAACGCTCAGAGGTTGGTACTTGGTTGGGTGACTACAGTGAAATTTCCGTGAACCTGACTGTTCTAGCTTTTTAAGTCTGTCCAGATTCAAAAATCTGTTCAGCTATTTTAAGATCATCAGCTCTTGCCTACGACCCTTCATCTCTTCATCATCGTGATTCATTCATGTAAGTAACTTCCACAGGCTTGATCGATTCGAAATTCTGTATCCTGTCCAACATGGTAATTATGGAACTTTTGATACAATCAATTCAAAATTCAAAATTCAAAATAACTTTATTCATTACAATCACAAGGACCACTTTGAATCGTCTTCTTACATGCTAGTGAATCTAGGTGCCGGTTCCTCCTAACCCCAGTTCAAGAAGAATCCGGCAAGAAACTTGTCTGGTCTTAACACTTTTTTGTATGATCCTTGACAATTTTGTTACGGATGCCGAGTCGAGTTGGAGCAGATTCATCCCAAGCTTTTTTGTCTTCTAAATAATCAGATATTTTATAATATGCTTTGATAGACAGTTAATGTTTAATTACGTTTTTAAATTTGCCAATCGACAAATCTAACACGTCGCTTGGGACCTTGTTATAGAAGTGTACACATTGCCCTATAAAAGACTTATTAACTTTAGCAAGCCTAACAGTGGGAACAGCGAGTTTATCTTTATTTCTAGTGTTAATACTATGATTATCGCAATTTTTTTTGAATAAATGAACATTTTTGTGCACATACATTAAATTTTCGTATATATACTGACAAGGCACTGTCATAATATTAATTTCTTTAAACTTATCTCTAAGTGATTCTCTGGGGCCCATGTTATAAATTGCACGAACAGCCCTCTTCTGCAACACAAATATGGTGTTAATATCAGCAGCACTCCCCCACAACAAAATGCCATAAGACATAATGCTATGAAAGTAGCTGAAGTAAACGAGTCTAGCGGTATCTACGTCGGTAAAATGACGGATCTTTTTGACAGCGTATGCGGCAGAGCTGAGTCTCTTCGACAATTTATCTATGTGCGGGCCCCATTGCAGCTTATTATCTAAAGTAATGCCTAGGAACACTGTGGTGTCGACGAGATCTATCTTTTCTTTATTAATTTTTACATTACCTTTCACCTGTTTAACGTTGGGCAGTATAAAACGAATGCATTTCGTTTTTTTCTCGTTAAGTAATAAGTTGTTTACATTAAACCATGTTACAACTTTAGAGATTGCATTGTTTACATCGTCAAGATTAGTAAGTCGTCGCTTTAATTTAAATAAAAGTGACGTGTCATCAGCAAACAGTACAATCTCGTGATCATCCTTTACAAGTTTAGGTAGATCATTTATATAAATTAAAAACAAGAATGGCCCGAGTATTGATCCTTGTGGTACACCCATTTTTACCATTGACCCCGGAGAACGCTTTCCATTTACATCTACTCGTTGTGTTCGGTCAGTTAAGTAGGATGTGAGAAGCTTAAGTGAAACTCCCTTAACACCATAGTGGTGTAGTTTGCTGATTAGAGTTTCATGGTGAACGCAATCAAAAGCTTTCGACAGATCACAAAAAATACCTAAGGCATCGCGTGATTCCTCCCAGATATCAAAAATATGTGATATTAACTCAACACCGGCATCAGTCGTTGAGCGTCCCTTTGTAAATCCGAATTGTTTACTGTCTAGTAAATTATTGGTATTAAAATGCCGTTGTAATTGGTTTAGAATAAGTTTTTCAAATATTTTACTAAATGTAGGAAGTACTGATATAGGCCTAAAGTTACTATGATCGGAATGACTACCTGATTTGAATAGAGGTATGATCTTGCTATGTTTCATCAAATCAGGAAATACTCCACTGTCAATACATTGATTAAATATGAAAGCTAGATCTGGTGCAATAATGTCAATTAGTGGTTTTATAACACTGACAGAAATGCCCCAGAGATCAGTGGTCTTTTTTACATTAATCATTTTGAATGCCTTGATAATATCGTTTTTGTCCACATGTTCAAAGTAAAATTGTGTGACACATTCAGGTAAACTATCTTTTAACAATGATACTGCTATTACATGAGAAGAGTTTAAAGACTTTGTAGTGGAGACTGGAATATCAGTAAAAAAAGTTTCAAATGCCTTTGCTACATCTATATCTTGCTTAATTATATTATTGTTAATATTTAAATTCATTACACTATTATGAGTTTTGGATTTTCCGGTCTCACTATTAATTATTTTCCAAGCTGCTTTTATTTTATCTTGACTGTTTCTAATTTTTGAGCTTAAATACTGAGATTTAGCAAAGCGACAAACATTCTTAAATATTCTTGAGTAATTTTTTACTTTTTCTTTAAACTCTTCACTAAAGTTATACCGTTTTTCACTGTACAATTCATACAAGGTACGCCTACTCTTATGAATACCTGCTGTTGCCCACTCACAAAATGTTGAACTGCCAGAGACCACAATAGTTTTAGATGTGAAAATGGAACTGAATACATTATTAAATTCAGTGAAAAATGTATTGTATAAATCATTTGGATTATCATCATTATACAATAAAAAAGGCAAGTTGGTATCCAGGTTCAATCTTACTTTCTCTAAACGATCAGTGGTAACTGGTATATAAGTAATTTTTTTTTTTGTACATCTTTATTGTTCATTTTAGTTTCTATTTGAACTAGTTGACCGAGATGGTCAGAGTGAATATTACTAATTATATTTTTGCTTATTATGTTTATATTGGTAAATGTATTATCTATGCATTTGGCCGAAGTGGCAGTTATTCTAGTTGGCTCCATAAATATAGGTTCAAGACCAAATGAATTAAATAAACTAGTTATTCTGATACTCAATGAATATTTCTCAAGCAAATTTATATTAAAATCACCGCATACAACAATTTCTTTATTTGATTTTGTAATAGACTTATGCAAAATGTCCTCCATAATTTTCTCAAAAATATCAAATGAGGCGGTTGGTGGGCTATAAGTGCTTATAACAAGGAACCGCTCCAACTCTATGCAGGCTATCTCAATGTGTCTTTCTACAGAGTGGGCGACAATGTCTTTACGTTCTTTGAATTTTATTTGTTTATTTATTAATGACCCGCCTCTTATAGAATGTACTCTGCAGAAAGAACTACCAACTTGGTGATTCTTGAAGTTGAACATGAGCTCATGACTTTTCAGCCAATGTTCTGTTAAGCAGATTATGTCAATATTGTTTGAGTTCATGTACAAGTCTAGTTCTAATTCTTTGTTACAAATTCCTTGAATATTTTGATGCACCAAGTTAGTAAACTTAAACTTATTTACAGTATTTATTTTACAGTTTTTAGCGTTTTTGTTTGATTGATTATTTTTATAAAATATATTATTTGAATTGTCAGTGCTAGAGACATCCTCTATTGTCTTTTTATCTAATTTAAATTACTAGGAAAAAATTCCAGAGTCTGATTTGGAATGTCATGATTATGCTCAATAGAAGCATTGTGTGTAGCCAAATTTTTGGCTGTAATACTAAAATAATAAGATAGCGAAACAGCTACCTGTCGTTTGTAATAATTAGGAAGGTAGTATCTACCTTTTGTCAAATAATATTTTTTACTAACAATGTTGTTAGTGTCAATCATATGGATTACATTATTATTATTGCATGACATTGTATGCAAAACCTGATTTAATTTATATCTATGGTCATTTTCTGCTTGTGGCAAGCTGTCGCTGTAGGGGAATGTAAACATTACAATTTTGTTTACTTGCAATGAACAAAGTGTTTCAAAATATTTTATTAATTCAGCTTTGTTTACATTACCCCTATTTCCAAGCCAAATTACTAAACTAGAGTTGTGCTTAAAATTATACTTCGTTATTAATTGCATTATGTCATGCAGGTCACAGTTTGGTAAGCAATTATTTATTACTGTATGTCCCATGCTAGTGTTTAATAATAATTGGCCCATATTTTTTCCAATTTCATCACAGAACATTATGGTTTTTTCCAAATTTTCATTTTTGTGTGAGTTCGAACACGCTTGGGATGATGATACAGAAGCACACACTGGCCTAGGATTCTCAGAACACTGACTATCACAGGTGGGGTTAGTCACAGATGAATCAAAGCAGACTTGATCATTGTTTGAGACTTTGAGTAGTTCATCCACAGTCATTGAGTACTCCCGTATCGCCTCCTGAGACTTCTCATAACGGTTAGTTATGAATCTCAAGCACTCCTCAACGCTGGCAAGTTCACACTGAAGCTGCTGCATGTCAGATTCATACTTAGTCTTATTATATTCTAGCTGCAAAGTGTACATTTTTAAGTGGTTTGACATTTCAATAACTTTTCTCTTACTGGCTATTATATTTGGTATACATTTTAGATTTTTTAATTTTCTTTTAGTTTTTGTTATGAGTTTGTTTACTTTTACATATTTTTTATGTTTATTTTTGCTTACAGTATTTCTGATGCATGCTGTAACTCCCTCCGAGTCATCATTTGTCAAGTTTATAGTTACTGTTGGTGCCGTACAACATGCATCAGGGCCATTTTCCCTACTAGCTGATACTAGCTCATCAAATAAGCTTTGGGTTTGCAGTGCATCAGAGCTCTGAGCGGCCTCTTCCAGTAATGTGATTTGATGGTGGGCATCACATAGTTCTCTCTCTAAAGTGGATGTTCTGTTAAGGGCCAGTTCATACTCTGAGCCGCACTGGTCAAACCCTTCTATTATTATTTGTAGCCTATCTCGTTCTTCTAGAACATCAGTATATTGAGAATGTAATGCTGACAACTCACATTTTAGTTTTTTATTGTTATCTAGTGTGTCAAGAATTATCTTCTCATTATCCTCTCTTTCAAATGTCAACTGTGTGCACAATTCCTTGGCTGCCTTTAATTCGTTTAGTGCCCGGTGGAGATTATTCTCGTCCTGGAGTTGTAAGGCCCTTCTAGTCATCATTTTGAGTGTATTTTTAGCACAAGTTCTCCAAGGAAAAGTAAACACTGGTTGAGGTTAGAGTTTGAAAATATTTGTACTTACGTGCTTTAGCAGTAATTGAATAATGATAAATTGTATGCCGGCACATAAAACTAACACATATGAGCAACAAACACTTCCAAACCCGATAAAACAATAAAAAATTTGAATTTCCTAACCGAAATTAAGCAAGTATTTGCGGCCAATTTACATCAATTTCACTAATATTATTATTTGTACACGTTTGTTTTATTGTATTTATGCGATGAATTTGAAAAGGGCTTTGTAATTACATATAAAAACAATTAAAATCTAACTAAAAGAATGGAACAATTCAAAACAGCTGTTACTCATAAGGATGCCACAAGCAAAAAAAAAAATGAAAAAATGTCTATCAGTTTTGATTAGCAACAGGCATTATTTAATGGATTGGTACTACGTACGTTCGGTTCGGACTGCTAACTATTGGCCTCATACACAAGTTCAGAGTCGCGCAACGTGCTATGGAGAGAGCTATGTTGGGTGTTTCACTACGTGATATAATCCGCAACGAGGAAATCCGTAGAAGAACCAAAGTCACCGACATAGCACTCAAAATTAGAAGTTGAAGTGGCAATGGGCAGGCCATATAGCTCGCAAAACTGATAACCGTTGGGTAATAAAAGTTCTCTAATAGCGACCAAGGACAGGAAAACTAAGCTTATGACGACCCCCCACCTGATGGACTGACGACATTGTAAAGATCGCAGGAAGTCGGTGGATGGAGATCGCTCAAAACCGTTCTTCCTGGAAATCTATTGGGGGGGCCTATGTTTAGCGGTGGACTTCTTAAAGGCTGATATGATGATGATGATGACGTTCGGTTAAATCTCAGCTTCTATTCATATGACAGAATGTGTTACAATACAATCGACATCATTCTTTCGTAATATCTGTTCATCAATTGTAACTGGAAGCTGTTAGTATCAAAGTTACGTAATCGCCTCGCAGGTTACATCAAGGTATGTCATCACCTGGAAACTGCAGGATATCCAACTCCTCACTAACAAACTATCATATTTAGGCTTATTGGAATCGTTTAAATAAATGGGATAATATAGTATTTTTTTATAATTTAGTTATAATTCTTTTGGTGTCTGTCCCTAGGTCTTAACAACGGAAGGCAAGCCAGCACTGATGCACAAAACTTCAGTAAACTGCAGTAGCGCGGAGCAAAAGTTTCCTTCGCCATTCTTTGTGTTCGGTGAGAAAGTACGGACCAGGGCCATCAGCTGTAAACAAACTACCATGGTTACGCCATTGCCTCTGCTGCTATTCGGCTGCAGAAAGGTTGAGTGGGTAAGTTTATATATGATTCGCTCGGTATCGTTAACACTGGCTTATTACCAGTAGCTCTGTGAGCTGTAGACCTCGCGATGATTTTTCGAAATGACTGAAATATAACTTTCTTGACGTTTACAAGTCCCATATCAAAGCCATTCTAAAAGAAATACTAAAGGTGAATCGACAAAAAAAAATCTTTACAGTTATAGAACCTGCTCACTAAATTTCACGAGAATCGGTTGAGAAATGCGACCTGTAGAGGAGAACATCTGAACAGACGCCGTACGAACAGACATAAGAAAGCATTTTCGCCTAAGCTGAAACGGAGACACTCGCTCGCTCTTTGTGCTCGCTCGGTCAATTAAAACGGTTATTACTTAAAAGTAGCAGAAACGACCGCAATATAAATATAAAAATGGGTGGAAGATTTACACAACACCACCTTCGCCACAACTAAGCATTGTATTATGGTGACTAGATGACTGATAGAATACTTATATATTTTTAAATACATACTTATGATACTTTATAACATCCAGACACATAACAAAACACCTATGTTCTTCACACAAATGTTTATCCTGGGTGGAAATCAAACCCTTAACCTACATCGCAGAAAGCTTAGAGGTTCTGCGTTAACCAATCAGTGTCTAGTCTTATAAAAAACTATAAAGAATCCAACCGCTGCCTATGATTCGTCTGTAGGCCTGTAGCCTTCTTAATATCACAATTCCATGATATGTTGTCTTTTCAAACTGTTTGAATAGCTAATAGTGGACAGCATTATTTTGCTCTCTTTTTATAGTTCCGAGGTCCCTTATAGTTTCGCTATGTCCGTCTGTCTCTCTGCCCCTAATCTGAGCTCTTGCTCACAGTTTTAGATTCAGTTATTCGTTTGATGAATATTAAAGTGGTCATTTTTGGTAGAGGTCAGAGACGTCAGTCTCGTCAGTCTCGTTTTTGACGTGATAACGTCTTATAAATTGATGAACTCCGGCTGCACGCCCGAAAAAGTGTCACGTTCCGTTCGAGCCGAGCGTGCAAGCGAGAGCGCGAAACAAGCGATAGAGAGGCACGATCGGCTGATGCGTCCGAGTAGAAGAGAGTCAGCGGCAGCACACAACCTACACGTGAACTGTTTTGTTTTCTTATGACGTTTTCACGTAAAATTATCGTCCGTAAACCGACTTTAGTAACATGCGTTTGGTTAATTTGTTATTGAATAATTGTCGTTGTATGTTTAGATCGATGGTCAAGTCCGTCTCGACAACTGGTTGAATCTAGACATGTCTCCGAAGACAGCGGCGTTGGTTGTGGCGCTTCGCCCCGCTGTGGAGAAGCTCGTGGAACGCGCGGCCGCGGAGCCCGACTCGGCGCTGCAGTTCTCACCTATCGAGGAGAAGGTACATAGAGTAGTTATGTATTTAAATATAAATATAAATATTGCTGGACAATGCACACAACACCTAATCCCAAACTAAGCATAGCTTGTATTGTGGTGACTAGATGATTGATAGAATACTATATTTTAAATACATACTTAAGATACTTTATAACACCCAGACACAAAAAAACACCTATGTTCTTCACACAAATGTTTATCCTGGCAGGGAATAAAACCCTTACCCTACAGTGCAGAAGGCAGAACTACTACCAACAGAGCTGACAGGCCAGTCGAGTCGATTTATTCAACAAGTGAGCAATAAGTCACTTTAATTCACGAACTAGCGAAGTAGTATGGTTCTATTATGTAATACTGAGCACAATGAGTGATATGGTAGCACGAGAGAAAAAATTAATGCTCTCATGTGAAATATACAACATACCTACCAGCGAGAAAAGTGGTCTAGTTTATAACCACTTGAGCGTCCGGGTAACAAAATCGACCTAAAACTTTGTTGCGTAGAACGTCCGGGTGACTTTTTCTACTCATCGGACCTCCATGACTTTTGTGTGAAGTTCTATTGGCTGGCGTCTGAAGTTGCTAGTATACTAAATAGTTTATACCTTTATTCAAATTTAAATAGAGAACTCAGTCAATTTGTTACTGTTTGTATAATTTTGGCGCCATTTAGTGCTGTAAAAGATTAAAAGTGATTGCTTCTTATGAAAAAACAACGGGAAAAATAAAAGCTGTGATAAATCTACAAGGGAAGTTATAGTAAAACTTCGCCGGAGGAATTGGTCTTATAAAAAGGTAGCCGACCATCTGCAATGTTCAAAAACGATGGTTTTCCACGCTGTAAAGCATTTTGCTACGTATCAAACTACTTCGAATGCTCCACGTGTACCTAAACAGAGAAAAACAACTCTTCGAGATGACCGAAACATCGTTCGTATGGCAAAACAAAATCCTTTTAAAGGGTCCAATGAGCTGAGAAAATAATATTTTGGTGAAAACAACCCTTCAGCAATCTCAGCACGCACTATTTGAAGACGCACGATTTGGTAGAAGAAAAATTGCACGGTAGGATAGCAAGAAAGGTAAATGTTGAAACTTTGCCACAGACAAGCCCGGCTTGCATTTGCGAGAAAGTATGAAAACTGGACTGTGCGAAAGTGGAAAAACGTACTTTTTTCTGACGAAACGAAAATAAACAGAGTATGTTCTGATGGAAAACGATATGTACGACGTCCCCCAATACAGCATTCGACCCTAAGTACACGAAAGTTACATTAAAGCACGGTGGTGGAAATGTGAAAATTTGGGGGTGCTTTTCTGGACATGGTGTTGGACCTGTAAAGTTGATAGAAGGTAACATGGATCAGTTTCAATACAAAAATATAGTGGAACAAACAATGTTACCTTATGCTGAAGACGTTCTACCGGTTATTTAGACATTCCAGCATGACAATGATCCAAAGCACACTGCACGCACCCGTAAAGGAATTTCTTACAGCGCAATCAGTTTCAGTCTTAGACTGGCCAGCTAACAGCCCAGATCTAAACCCAATAGAGAATCTGTGGTTCGAAGTAAAGAAAAAGGTTTCAAATACACGGTGTGGGAATTTAAGAGAGCTGTACGACGTTTTATTAGAAGAATGGAACTCTAGTTCTCTTGCGAAATGTCAAAAATTAATAGAGTCAATGCCTTGCCGGTGTAAAGCAGTAATTAAAAGCCGTGGATATGCTATTAACTATTAATTTTAGGTAAAAATGTATTAAATTGATTTTTAAATTTTCTGCGCTACATATTATGTAATTTTTAAATGTAAGTGTCATACAAAACAATTCTCGAGCAGTTTAATAAATCGTTCTTAATTAATTGTCCAGCTTCAGTACTATTTGAATGTGTTACTTTGGTAAAATAAATAAAATTTGAAAAAAAATAGTTTGCGATTTTATTCTTTATTCCTAAGCCACTTTGCTCTATTAATGTGGCTATTTTATAACATAACTAGTTGCTTCTCAGAAGGTACACATCTCTGTGTATGACACGATTTAAATAAAAAACATCCATAACTTTAAATCGTTCTTAATTATATGACCACAACTGTATATAACCTAATATTAATTTTAGGTTGTAACAACGTTCACCGGGTCATCTAGTTATTAAAATATACAACAACTTTTACATATGATATTAGTGGGATAATGATTTATTCTCGTTCCAGGTAATCTATTGCCTAAAGCAGCTGTGCCTGGTCGACGCAGGAGATTACAACATCCAACGCGACACAATGATACCTAACTTCAGATTTGAAGGCGCCAAGCGAGGGAACTCCAACCGCGGCTGGGGAACTAGTGGACCTCGCGGTGGTAGCTTCGGCGGAGGAAACTTCGGTGGGAACTTCGGTGGGGGAAACAGCGGTGGGAAATTCGGCGGGGGAAACGTCGGTCGGGGGAACTTCGGAAATGGGGGTAACTTCGGAAATGGGGGTAACTACGGAAATGGGGGAGGTTATGGTAATCGCGGTGGTTTTGGTAATCGCGGAGGTTTTGGTAATCGTGGTGGTTTTGGGGATAGAGGGGGCTTTGGCAACAGAGGGCGCGGGTTTAGGGGAGGTCGAGGGTCTTGGTGATATAAGATTTTTCTGTGAGTCGAGATAGAGGATTCCATTTGCGCTTATTAAAGCTAATTTAGTAATTCCTTGTGATTAGACATTATTTGTAAGTAAATCAATGAAATACAATTGTGACTTTAAAAATAATTTATTTTATTTCTAGAACATCTACACAACTAAAATACGCGTTGAAATATAGATAAACATTATTGTAAGAAAAACTGAAGATAATGAAGAGAGGCTACTTCACCAACACAAAGAGAGATAGGTACCTATAGTTTCGATACGTACCTACTTTTTGCTAGAATACTTCAGAGTGATCTGTTCAGGTTGAATATAGTAAGTGAATTGAAATACAGCGCTTTTGTTGATTTAGGACACATCCGCCATAAATCAAAAATATTTTAGTTCAGTTTGGTCATTGATGACGAATAAGGAAAACGAATCAAGACACATTCGCCAGAGTTATGTATCTAGACATATTAACTATATTTTTCTAGCGCTTCGGCGGCCGCTGCCGCGGCACGTTCGCTTTGCTCGCTTGCCTTGCGCGTTGTTTTCTATACTGTAACATAACCTAACCAAATAGTTTCGATCTGATTAATTTCTGAGGTGTAACGTCACCAATATAAAGTCCAAATATAATCTGAGAGGTCTGTCGAATGAGGAATCATGAATAATATCGTTTCGTCAAAGGTTGAAAAGATTTTATGAATGTGGAAGAAATAAATGTTCTGACGAATGTGAAATCTGGCGGATGTGTCCTAAAACCTTCTGTTACTATGTTAGTATATGGGTCAATAAACAACAACTCTACTACAATAGATCTAACTAAACTTTAGTCTCGAACTTTACAGATCTCTAGGTAACTAACTGGTTAGCACAGGAAAAAACCATACTTAGAACAAGTCGCACTAGAATTCAAGAGTTATACATAAATAACATCATTTGTGTTGGTGATCACAAGCCCGAGTATACAAAGTGGCTCTATCGCCACAGACCTTCGTCATTCAACAGGATGCTGCACTACAATTAGTATAAAATCCTTATCAGGCGCAACCATAACCTCGCTTTTCTTACTACGGATCCTTAGAAACGTTAGATCATTAGACGGATCTAAATCCCGCACAACAGCCTTGGCTTTGTCTATCAATGCGCTCATGAGGCCGGCGTATTGGACTGAGAGGTGGTTATCTAGTGTTGTCTTTATTGGAATGCCTTCTCCGTTGACTACAATCACACCAGCTACTCCTTTATGGACGGAGAGCCTGCGAACGGTTTCCTCGGCCTCGTTTGCCATGGATTACTGCTGTGACTGCAGGTGACCGTTGGTTTACGTTCAATAGGTACCTACAAGTTCTATTTGGTGCAATTTATCGATTTTATATAATTTACTTACGTAGTTTCGAGACAAAATAAAATTTGTGACGATTTTGGTTTGAGTGACGTAAGTTATTTTTTTACTCATTTCAACGATGATTCTAAGTAGGTAGACATTTTGAGGTTTTATGAGTTTATATTAGAAAACCTCAACTCGAGTTTCAAGTTTGTTCTATGGTGAAACTCTTCTGCAACGAATTACGTGTAGGTATTGTACTCACCACTTCGCTAATATTGACCTAACTAACTTCTGACCACGGCTTCGCACGCGCGGTACCTACATAAAAAGCATATTTTATAGGTACTTCCAGGCTACATTTATACTTAAGTACCAAGTTTCATCCAGATCGTTCAGCCGTTATGTCGGCGTGATTCATAAACAAACATTCACATGCAATCATGTTTAAAGTATTCATCATCATCATCATATCAGCCTCTAGAAGTCCACTGCTGAACATAGGCCTCCCCAATAGATTTCCAGAAAGAACGATTTTGAGCCCTCTCCATCCACCGATTTCCCGCGATCTTTACAATGTGGAGAGTCGTCCTACGCTTCGTTTTCCTGTCCTTGGTCGCCATTCCAGAACTTTTATTACCCAACGGTTACCTATCAGTTCTGCAAGCTATATGGCCTGCCCATTGCCACTTCAATTTGCATATTTTGAGTGCTATGTCGGATGACTTTGGTTCTTCTACGGATTTCCTCGTTGCGGATTATATCACGTAGTGAAACATAGCTCTCTACATAGCACGTTGCGCGACTCTGAGCTTGTGTATGAGGCCAATAGTTAGCGACCAAGTCTCAGTTCCATATGTCATCATTAAAATATTAGCAGGATGTTAATTAAACAAAAAAATATAACTTTTTTGTTAAATTTAATAACATGTTATTTTATGTACATAGGTTATTTAAAATATTTTTTATGCTTACCAACCTACATACCTATTTATTTTTCTATGGGACTTCATAAAGGATAACTACCCGTTAGTAATATAGAAAAACATTACAAAAAAATAAAATTGAGTACATCAATAAATTCGTATTAACTTCATTATGAAGTTCATTCATTATTATTATTCATTACATTAAAAGTAACCTTTTTGGAAGCCACTAAAAAGTAATATTAAAAAACTTTACTAAAAAATAAAAATTACTACATCAATAATTTCATAGTAACTTCATTACATTAAAGTAACTTTTTGGAAGCCACTAAAACAACTAGCAATCTGATATCTAGTAAGCCTGCTTACAGTCCATGAGCATATTCCATTGCTTTGAAAACCACACTTCATGTTTCTGTTACAGCATCACCATTCTGCTGCTTCATCGTCTCTACCCTTAGATAGATGGGCATCCTACCTGATTTCAATTTCTCCCTCTTATGAACCTTCCGTTCATGCTTCATCATTTGCTTCCGATATCCAAACGCCTTACCGCAGATCCTACAAACATGTTCTCTCACACCCGTATGATCTACTTTGATATGTAATTCTAATTCACGCTTTGTATAAAATCCTCTACCACAAACTTCACAACGGAAATCATGTTCTCCTTTGTGGGTTAATGTGTGCTTGTTAAGATTACTTTTACTGATGAAACGGCCAGGGCACAGTTCACACTGGTATGGCTTCTCTCCGGTATGGGACCTCATGTGCATTTTGAGAGACTCAGTAAACCTGCCACGGTACGGACATAGAGAACATTTGAATGGGAGATCATAGAAATGAGTTAACCGATGACGTGTGAACTGGCCTTTTACTGAAAATTTCTTTCCACAAATATCACACATGTGGGTTATCTCTTGTTTATGTGAAATCATGTGTCTCTTTAAATACTGGAAGGCATAAGTTTTGTTGCAAATACCACATGTTTTTCTTTTGGTTTCATGTTCTTCGGACAGCAGGTGGTCACAATACTCTTGGAATGTGTTGAATTCTAATTCACATCTGCTACAAGATGGACACTTTGTGCGCTTTACTTTCTCTTTGGTGTTTGGTGTTTCAGTGACCTCATCTGCGCTAGAAATTTCGTATGGTTCCGAAATTTCTGTGTCCGAAATGGGTTCTGGCTTGGCTTCGGCTATCGTATTTTTCAATAATACATCAGATTTCTGGGCAGTTTTTCTGAACAAAATAGCACCTTGTAGAAGTGCATGGCAAGACTGGCACAAGTACTTAGGATAAGGATCATCAGCACAGACTACTATGCCTCCGATTTCGTTTAAAGATTCACACAGTGCCTCCGAATCATCATCACTAAAAATAGGCAAGTTGCCTTCCTTTAGACAGATCCTGCAAGTATCGTCGGCAGACGCTTCATTTTTTATATTAATTTCGATAAAATCTCGTGATTTGCCTTCTCCGTAACTGTTTTTGTTTCGATTCTTGTTTATTTTTCTTTTACAATGTAGCATTTTTAGAAGCATCAAAGATCCCACCATATTCAATTCTGACTTCTGAAGATATTAGCTCACCGAACTGAACTAAGTACCCTAGGTACTACAATTATTCTAATGATAACTACATTATAAATTCCCAACGACACAACTTCGTATTGTGTTTTTGTTAGCACAACATAGAAAAATCTAAATGAAAAACCTAAACCATAAATATTTATGTTTTTGATTGAGCCGTAGCGAATTCGTAGCTCAACGACGCACGCACGCACGGTTCACTCACTATTCTACAGCAGTGTTGCCAGATGGAGCTCGATCCAAATCGCCAAAAAATATACAAAAAGTAGCCTAAAATCGCCCAATTTTTTTTTATACCAAAATTTAGGTTTATTTTATAAATTAGACTACATTGCTTAATTCAAAGATAGGTACGTAATATACGCCTAATACTGGTAATAATAGTATGATAACCTATTTTTTCTTAGACTCAACAGGAAATAAAACATACATAACTAATCCTTGATAATTAAAGTATTGAAAGTGAATACTGTAAGCATGTAATGTGTACTAGGGTTATTGGGTTATTGGGTTATAAATTGCATTTTATTTTTGAATCAAAGAACCTAACTCAGTAAACTTCTCCATACAAAAGTAGACTGTAAACATGTGAATTAAGGTTTTTAATCAAATGGGGCAAGCGCGGCAGCCGGCTGCATCTCGGTAACGGTGTCGCGAGTCCAGAGGTTTAACCTCACCTAAAAATATGCGTACCGCGCTAAAAGAAGTTTTCACTTCAACAACAATAAAGCAACATAGTAAAAACGGCTAGATTTATTAACTGTATTAACATTAATGGTTCTATTATGTAGGGTTAAAGCTTTTATTATAAAAAAATATATGTTTTTCGTCGCCTGCTAACAAAATAACATTATCAAGGATTCCTCCATTTATTGATTGATTAAATGCCGCGAAATATGCATCCAACTTACCACCACCATTTCATTCACTTCTCACTCTATTAAAAAATAAATGACATTCTCATCAACTGACATTGACTGAATGAAATAAACATTCCGGTTTATCCATTTTGTACCTATTTATTATTGTAATAGTAAAAAAAAATATGATGGATGTAGCCTAATATCGTAATTTTTAATTTCTTAAATAGCCTAAACGGCGACCAGTCGCCGATCGCATATTTTGGTCGCCCCGCCACCCGTCGAGATAGCCTAAAGGGCGATAAGTCGCCTAATCTGGCTACACTGTTCTACAGTCTGCTGCGGGTTGAAAGAAAGAAAACGAACTATGATAAAGGGCTAAACTTGATGTAATGGAATGGAATATATTAGCTTCTCTCTCTTTCCAGCACTGACATAAATTGGTTAGTCAGTAAGTCAGTTCAGCCTCAGTTGTCACTTTTTGCATTATTTACAATCGTTTTTAATTGTAATATATAGTGATAGATATGGTTTAAAAGGCTGCTAGCATGATAAACATGAGTGCGGTTCTTATAAATTCCTGGCCATAAAAAACCTGGATGGGGGATCCTGGATGAGGGGCGGTGTGTAGAACTTATACTAATATATCAATTTCTAAGCACCTAGTAACCCACATCATTTTGGAACAAAATATTTTTATAGTAACAGTAATCTCAGTAATAGAGGGGTGCATCGAAACATTTTACAAACATCGATATTTTGTCGATGCTATAATTTTTAGGTGTAAAAATTGGTGAAGATGGCAACAAAGAGGACTTATCAATTGGAAAACTTCATGAAATTTGTTTGCAGAAAGCATTTTGATGATAAAACCTTCAAAAAATAGATACACAGTTAAACAGACTAGCCGTGGTAAAAATGAGCATCAAAGGTTTGAAAAGCCGCAAGCGAAAGGGTTAGTTCTAAAAAGTAAAAAATGAATTTCTTTTATAAACGATTTTTATTTCAGGTATTATTATGATAAGGAAGAGACGTAATTATAAAAAATATAAAACCATAGTTAAATCAATACCACCTAGTAATTCCAATCATGGGTAGGTCAGGTCATTCATCGATATCGATAAATTTTAAATGTTATGCTGCTGAACTGCCCTATTTCGTTTTTGTTTGGTTGGCTATATAAATTAGCTAATTTTTTACATTGACGTAAGAGTTAGTCTATTTTAATCTATGGTATCCCGTCTCTTCTAGGATATTACATACTCTTTGGAAGTAAGGATGTGATTTTAATGGAAAAGAATCGATTAAATAAAAATCGATTTTTCTTTATTCAAAATTAATCAATTTGTCAAAAATCGATTTTAATAAAAAAAAAACTATTTTTTTTGTAATTGATTATTTTGTATTATATAAAAGTACATGCTTTTCATATTCCAATAATAAACCTAAAAGATTCATATTAACAATTTATCAGATAAAAATAAAATAAAATTATATGATTAAAAATATAACCAATTCAAAACTAAAACTCAAAGCCTAATTGTTTCTTTAAAATTTCAAGGTAAGGAATTAAGAAATCAAATAGCATTATTGATACAAATTGTAGTACTATTAAACGTTTTATTTATTATAATAAAAATGAAATGATGAGCATCCCAACAAAATGACAAACTTATTGTTTTAAAAAAAACGTTAAAACGTTGTTAGAGAGGGCCTTATTGACGAGAAACCCTACGCCACCCTGTGATGTTTGGTCACCCTCGCGGAAGTTCGCGGAAGTACAGAAAATGGCCCGAGTCTAGGGTAATGGTGTCCTGTCCCTCTCTACGGACTTCACACAACCCCAGGACATGCCACCTAATGTTTTCTAGCTCCATTTCCAACTGCGCTAGATGTTCATCGAGCCTCAGAGTTCGTCCGTTAAACGTTGCCAGGGTCAGTTGTTGTAGGTAGCCTGCGGTAGCCCGGTGATTCTTAGCACCCCTTGCCCTGCCGTTACCATGGTCGCTACCATGACCAGGAATAGCGTGGCGGCTGGGAACTGGGGGCCATTTCTTTCTTGCGTTCATCATCATTGGGGGGTATATGCCCATAATCCCCACGCTGGGCAAGCGGGTTGGGGATCGCAGGACATAGCTTCTCGCACCACCGACGCTGCTGCCCGTCGGTGGCCAGAAGATTTAGCTATGCCGATGTAGGCTGCGCTATGCCGTTATCAGCCGGCCGCCAGAGCCTCGTTTGTTGTTCAGCATGGTGCACCACGTGCAGGTGAGGTTGGCTTGGGTACCGAAGATGAATATTGGAACCCCATATACACCCCATTTTAACAGAAACATTTTACATTAACAGAAACATTTTACAAACATCGATATTTTTTCGATGCCATAATTTTTAGGTGTAAAAATGGGTGAAGATGACAGGCAATGGTGGCAATTCGGTTGGTTCATTTCCAAAATTAGGAATTGTCTAAAATATATTTAGTTAGTCATAGCATTTGTAGAACCTATTCGGTTCGTACCATCTAACTAAATTACGAACGCTTAATTAATTTATATACAATTAAACTAGGATAAGTTGATAGCAGCAGAATACCAAAAAAAGACAGTTCAAAACCTATTTTTAGCTAAAATTAGGTTGGTTAGGTTGGTTGGTTAGGTTAGGTTGGTGCCAACAGAATTGAGGCCAATGAGGACTTATCAATAGAAAAACTTCATGAATTGAAATTTGTTTGCAGAAAGCATTTTGATGATAAAGCCTTCCAAAAAAAGAACACAGTGAAACAGCCTAGCCGTGGTAAAAAGGAGGTTTTTTATCTGATCGTTTTTTATTTCAGGTATTATTATGATAATCAGGAAGAGGACGAATTTTACTTATAAAAAAAATTGGTTTGATTATATTAATGACGTTTACTTATTGAACCCAAACTTCTGGAGTTTCATTTACCACATTAGTTAAATCAATACCACTTAGGAATTCCAACCGTGTGGGTAGGTCAGGTCATTCATCGATATTGATAAATTTTAAATGTTATTGCTGAACAGCCCTATTTCGTGTATGTTTGGTTGGCTTTATAAGTTAGCTAATTTTTTACATTGACGTAAGGGTTAATCTAATTTAATTTATGGTGTCACGTCACGTCTCTTCTTATATTGCATACTCTTTGGAAGAGATGTTATGTCTTATGCTTATGTTATGATGTTATGTTAATTGTGTTGTGTGTGTGGGGTCGCGTAAAATCTGATTTTTTTTAGCTATTTTCGTAATCTCCAACCAACCATACATAATTATTTCTAACAGTTTGTAAATGAAAATAAAAATACAAATCTATTACAAATAATTCGAGCTGCTTTAAACTTATTAAGTACTAAATTACACGAATTATGAATGCCATACGGGTAAGGTGTAGTGTAGTATCTGTGTAGCTAATAGGTTATAACACAAAATCTTTTCGAAATAGTGCAGGTACTTGTCTTACATACAAAATCAGATCTTTATGTTTTAGAGTATCTGGTGTACCACGCCTCTGGTCCGGAAGGTTCTTACTCACAACTATGCAGCATTCAGGCCTCTATCAACAGCAACTTCTGTTACTTTCCCAATACCAAAACCAGTTGAAGTTGCACCGCCACCGTCAAATGAGTTGGATAAATTGTATAAAAAAGTTGAACTGGAAATGAGAGGTATTGATCCTGCGGTACTGCTGAGTTACTCTTGGTTCTGTGTAGCAGCTGCATCACACTTGGGTATTGAAGTTACCAAAAGGTTTGTATCCTAAGTTGTAAGAGAGTATACATTTTTCTGATAGTCATAGGTACTACTTGTTGTTTATTTACCCCATGAATTTGCAAACCAAATTATAACTAGCCTTAACTAACTAGATATCATGTTTTCGAACTGTGGTTCATATTTATTTTATTTTTCAGTTGGGCACTTCGTAAATCAGAGAAAGAACGCCACACCCTCCTCCGATGTGTTCACATTTACAAAAAGCATCGGGTACAATATGAAATCCGGACTTACTTCAGATTTGTACACCTGCAAAGATTAACTGGTTCCACCTGTGACACATACTTAGAGTATATTGAGAGGAACCTTCCAGAAGGATGTGCATTGAAGGTTACAAAGTTAGAATGTCAGAAAAAACCTGAACACCTTACTCCGCCTAGTGAATAAGCTACGCTGTTAGAGAATATAGAAATAAATGTTTATTAGAATTTAAACACAAATTGTTTACTGCAAAATATTCTTATTTACATAGCATAGATACTACATTGTTGTTTGTAAAAATAATTGAACATAGCATTGGCACAAGTGTACAAGTGAAAATTATTTTAAGTAGGCAGCATTATAAATAACAATAAATAACAACAATAGTTTCTTGTCTCATAGTAAATAATCCTACAACTACTTTATTATAATCTACAATAATTGCATCTTATGTTTAAAAAAATAATTCAGTCTGTCCTTGTACAGTGCCATTCCAGTGTTAAAACTATATTTTGGCATCAGCTCCTGAATTCCTTCCTTCCTACTCTTTCCATAGATCTAATCACTGTATACAGGGTTTTAAGAAATTATTGAATCATTGTGGAGTACTGGTCTGCTATTGGTAACAGTAGGCATTGTATGTAAGCAAGTCCCCAATCCTTGCAGTGTATAGTGTCTAATCTCCCTGATGATTTTTACAAACAGTAAAGATGAATAGGATAGCGAAGGCCATTTCCAAGGCTTGAAAGATCAGCATGACTGCACACCAGATGTACTCGAGCCGTAAGATGTAGGTTTGATAGATGAGGAAGTAGCAGACACCAACTGCAGAGGGTATTGTTAGGAGTGTAGAGAAGAATACTGGTATCTCTGTAAAATGATAGGTGAATCTTTAATTATCGGGTTTCAGTACATTATCATTTCATCAGCTCTTTTCTGTAAACCAACATAGAGACAGTAAATTTATAAATGACTTTGTAGCACGCATCTATGTACCTAAATTACTTTTTGGCGCCCTGTGTGCAGTGAGGTGGACCTACCCGTCTACTTACTCCACCATCTAGTAAGACCTTCATGTAAATTTGGTACTTTTTGGTGCCTTATGTCGAACGAAGTAAGTAAGGTAAGAAAAAACTTGGAAGGAACAAAATATAGGTAAAAAGTACAATAACTTACTCCGATTTACAAGGTTGCCTCTCCTTCCTAAAAAGATCCTCGTAACTTCAACTAAACATAAAAGCCCAAAAATCCCAGCTTCAGTCATCAACGCGTTTTCAGGATAATTAGCGTTACATGCTTTTAGAACACCCATGGCCACTTCACACACGACGAACATGCCCAAATAAAAACTATTAAGATAAAGCAATATTTCGTACGCTAAACTGGAATTAACGTTCATAACTTTCGACATTATTTTCAGGTTCAAGAAATCAATGATTTGTTTTGTTTACAATTTCGTCACTCCCGCAACGCGTGCGTAGTAAAGCGGAACCGGAAACGGAGGGAGTGTGTGACCAATAGCGTGAAAGAAAAGTGGAAGCGGAAGTTATCATTAATGAACGAAATTATGTGCAGGCTATTTTTAATAAAATAGTAATATAATTTAAGCTCATAGTGGAAACTATAGAACTCATACATAAAAAATATAAAATACAGAAACAAAATATACAAAAATCAATACAATCAATCAATACAAATACAAAGTAGGACGCGCAGAAATGATAGTCTAGGTAGGTACTGTCTTGGCTACCCCGTCGTGTCGAGGTGCACCAATGCCCTAACAAAGGTGATTCCTACCATAATATTTTGATTGGTTCAGTTATTTTCGTTAAATAGTAAGTAGATATACACATACTTTTGAAAGTGTTTGACATAGCCTAAGGCTATGCTAAATACTATGAAAAGTACATTTAATAATTTTCACTCAAAACGGGATATTTACCATGATATATGAGTTTTTCTGCTTCTCGATATTTCGGCACAGTTGCATGCGCCATGATCACGAGATAAACTGGTTTACTCTATAAAACTCATATATCATGGTAAATATCCCGTTTTGAGTGAAAATTATGTGCAAAACCATGATAGTTTTAAAAGTTATACATTTAATAATTAAAAAAAAAATTAAGTACCTACCACCTACTTTAAGTTAAGTAGGTATTATTAGTGCGTACATGGATCAAAAACACACAATATGAAATTGGATGGGAACCTAAGTACAATTTGAAATACGTCTAATTTAAAGGTCTGTTTACCGTAGCTAAGCACAGATTACCTACATTTCTACATAGGTAGGAGTAGGTAGCTATGTACTTACTTTACTAGGTACCCTACTACAGCGCGTTCATAATGTTCGTGGCAGAAACTGAAAGTTGCTAATCAGGAAGACAGCACACGGAAACGGAATGTGGCTTCGCTTTTAGATTTGCGGTGATGCGTTGGTAGTTACCTACCTACTTAATTAGGTAGGTAAGTCCTACCTACTCTTTACATAAACAACCCACTGATAATAAGCGGAGTCCCAACTACTGAAGTCTTCATAAGATAGGTATGTATGTATGTCAGTTTTTTGCTCGCGTGGCTGGCATTTCTTAGACAACCTGATATATGTTTCTGTTTACAAGTAGGTACCGTTACAGCGTTAATAAATCAGAAATAAACAAATCAAATCACAAAAACATCCCTTCATGATTGATGGAAAAATACAGATTTTTGATCATTATGGATTGTATACCTACCTGCCTTACTCAAGATGAAGATTTAAAAGACAAATTTTTAAGCAACATACAAAACAACCATAACATACCTAGCTTATATTAAACTAGCTGGTTCCCGCGACTTCGTCTGCTCAGGATTAGTACCTACATAGTGTAATTCTAATAGTTTTTGCAGCGCACGCCAGAATAGCTCGCAAATTTTTTTCCTACTTACGTGACACTTATCGTTATATTTTGGACAATTCACACAATATCTTTATAAATTATAGCCTATGTGTTATTCTGATGTATAAGCTATATTATTGTAAAGTTTAATTAAAATCCATTTAGTAGTTTTTGCGTGAAAGAGTAACAAACATACATACAAACTTTCGCGTTTATAATATTAGTAGGAAGTAGGAAGTAGGATAAAGTACCTGGATGACCGAGCTTTGCTCGTTATGAAACACGGATTAAACGACGTTTTCTAAAAATGAAATCTAGCTAGATCGATTTATCGCACCCGAAACTCCCTGCATACTAAATTTCATGAAAATCGTTGGAGCCGTTTCCGAGATTCAGTTTATATATATACATACCTATGTATATATAAGAATTGCTCGTTCCTAATCTAATACCCTTATACATTACTGGTTACCTACTAATAATAATCCATACCAATATTATAAAAAAACAATAAGATAAACTTAGTCAAATAATTAGGTATCTGTGTAAAGACGTCTCACTAACTTATTACCTACCTAATGTAATGTAAATTGTATGTTTACAGTAAGTTCCTACCTACCAGAGTCGCGTAAGTTTAGAGACTTAGAAAGCCCTAACTTATGTAAGTTTCTAACGAGAAAGTCTAGAATCAAGTTTGCGATTCACGGCCCATGGACCAGTCACAGAACACACAATAGTACCTAGGTACCATTACTTACCTACATTTTCTAGATTACCATTTTAGCTACGAACTAGTGACACCTTTTTAGTGGATTTACTAGAATATAATTAATACTGCCTATATTGTTAATATTTACAAAAATATACAGGATAATATACATTAATGTGGTAGGTACAAGTATTTAGGTGTTGAAGAACTCTTGAGTGCATTATTAGGTAAATAGAAAAGTAGGTATATTAGTTTATGCTAATATTATAAAGAGGAATGTTTTTTTTTGTATGTAACGAATAAACTTAATAACTACTGGACCGATTTGAAAAAATCTGTTACCGTTGGAAAGCTACACTATCCACGGGTGACATAGGCTATTTTTTATTCCGGGAAAATTAGTTTGTCTTTGGAAAAATTTTACAATCTTAGCTGCGCGCGTAGAGCTACAGTACTATACAGTACTATACAGCAGTATGGTATATATTTAGCATGTGTTTAGCCGGAGTGACAAAACTCAAAATAAATAAGATTAAATACATTTGAAACAGTTGAGCTATCTAACGACAGATTAAAACCATCCATAGATAGCTCCAATCAAATAAAAGTCATTGTTAATATCTTTATCGGTTAAATAATCAGGGGTCGAATAATAACCTGTTCTAATAATAATTTCTTAATGCTTGCCTTAAACACTATTGCGCTTAATATATCTAATAAAAATGAAGGAAGATGATCTCGTAAGATGAGATCGTAAACACGAAGACATAACTAACATGATTTTGTTGAATAACGCAGTTTTATTTGGCAGTTATTTGGCCCGTGTTTGTGTCTTGATCTAAAGTTTACAAAAATCCATATAATTTTTACAAAAACAGATATTTGAAATGTTAAAATGTTTAGTTTAGTGAACTAAAGTTTACTTATAGCTCAACTGATCTAGATGCTCTGGGCAGATACACTGGGCTCTGTCTCACTTATTAATCTCTCAAAAACGTAGTAGGTACTTACTAAGGTACTTACATTGATTGTCTGTTCTCCGCCAATTCGTAATACGAAAGAATATTACGTTAGTACAGTTACAATAAATCTTTTACTGTATGGGGTTGTTCAACACTTCCAAGAAAACTCTTTACATAACTAGTATTGCGTCTAACAGACACGCATGGCCATCCTAGCGCAACGAAAGTGTAAGGTGCAGTTAAACGATAGTCGGGAAGCATTGCACTTCTGCATGCGCTAACTTTATTTCCTGAGTACGGCCATAGCAGACGTGCCTTTGCGTTGTTGAAAATTCAAAAGAAACTAGTTTGAAAAAGGAACTCCAGACTGCCAGTGTTGTATGCAATAAAAAATCAAACTTTCAAAAAAGGAACTTCAAAATGAGGACAAAACCGGAGCTAACTTTTTCGAAGTTGGACGAGGAGACGGGAGTTCTTTTGGACAGAATGTTCGAGAAGAAGGATTGTATGGTGGAAATAAATCCTGGGAGAGTGATTCTTCCAGCGGATTATATGACGATCGGGCAAGATATATTGGACATGGAGGTTCAGGAGAGTGATGTGTGGATGTGTTCATACCCTAGGACAGGTGAGTAATTTATACGTAACTAAAAGAGATTAAATTTCTATTTATCTATCACCTAATAAGGCTATAGATAGTTGGGTGTAGAATTTTACTTAGGAAAATTTTTTATTCAGGTTCTACCTGGGCCCAAGAGATGGTCTGGCTAATCGGCCACGATTTGGATTATGAAGGAGCCAAATCTCTTCAGCAAGTAAGTTTTTAAATACTTTTATCAGGTTACGTAACACCCTGCTGCTACGCGCAGTGCAACGCGCTCGTTCAAATCTTTAAAATTACAACGATAGCTACGCGCGTAGCAATTAATTTTGCACAGATGCATACATTCTACGCACAGTGCTACGCGCGTAGCACAACGCGCTCGTCGAAGTCTTTCCTATGACGATTATAATATCAACATGCGTAGTGCTACACGTTACGTTCAGTGCTACGTTTGCAGATTCAAAAACTCAAATTTAAATAATTACAAGAAAGTTATGTTATTTGCTCATAACAGATCCGCTGTCCCCTCGTCGAGCTCTCATGCATCATGGTAGACGGGCACGCGGAATGGCACGATGAATCCGTGAAGGGTACGTCGGTGGACCTCGTGAAGTACCGTCTACCAGTACCGCGGTACATTCGCAGTCATCTGCCGTGGGATCTGCTTCCTCATGAGATACAACTCGCTGACGGCACTGCTAAATCCAAGGCAAGTCCTAAACATCGTAATTTTACCTTCTTCTTTTCGAGTCACTAGTTTCTTCCAACCAGTGTGGTGAAAGGACTAATGTTTTCCTTCACCATTTGAGAGTACTGGTAAAGCGTACATACATTTTTAGAACAGAAAAGTGTTATTTCAAATCGATTCGTCAACTCGCGGATCTGAAACTCGCGTGAAGCCGCGATTTGGCACCTTCTGATTTTACCAAATTTTTATGTTGTCAACTCGCGAGCTCATTTAAAGTACATTCATAACAAAAATGTATTGAAACCAGAGTAAGTACCGCCTATCTAAAGACTTTATAAAAAAATAAAATAAACATTGACATCTAGCTAGACGCATCTACTTAGATTTCGATTAAAAGCTGCGGAATGAGGCAAGGGGGACGCAGTCGATGACGCATATTAAAGTTTTGTTAGGTAATCTCGGCGGATTTTTAATCAATAAATTGCGACTTCTTAGTACATTTGTATAATACAATTGTGATTTGTACAACTAGGAATCCAAGACAAACGACGATCGACTGCGACTTTTTGACCATATAAGAACGAAACAAAATTACTTGACAGTGGCAAAATAGTCATCCAGACAGATGATATTATAAGAAGAAGAAAAGAAACGAGAATCAAATAAAGCTGTCTAACAAATATCTACCTTGATCTTCCTCCGGAAAACTGTTGTCTATGGTGCTCATTCAGATCGCGTACAATAACGAATAAAATAACGAATATAATAAATTAATATAATACATTATTTTATAAATAAATATATAAATGTAATAAGTAAATTAACATAATAATGAAGGGTTAGATGACCCTATCCAGGACAATCTACCAAGACTCTTTATGTGCAATTTTTTACAAAACATCTTGTTTCCGAGAAAAAGCGGGCATTTTATTATATCATACCTTTTTTCAAATTCAAACACTATACCCTTTCTTATTATGAATTCAAACGAACTGTTAAGGATTGGCTTCTAGAGCTGGATTATGACTCTACTGAAAACCTATGAATTGCCCTAATAAAAATAATACCTACCATACATATTTTTAACACACTTAATTTGCTTACAATGTTATTATTATGAAATTATTATTAATAACCAATAATTATAGAAATATATTAATTAGATATATATTAAGTTATGATTGTACATTGATTGTTTGTTATTCTCAATAAATTTAATTACATATAAAATAGCGCTAAGACCTAGACGAATTTCTTTCTAGATTCTTCTCGATTAGGTTAGGAGGAAGGTATCGTCACCTAAATTCACTTAACAAGAAAATTCCTAGTGATCCTAGTGATTGTATTGAATAAACAGAATTTGAATTTGTAAAACTTGAAATATTTCGTTCAGGTAATTTACACGTCCCGCAACCCCAAAGATATGGTAGTATCGTACTATCATTACTGCACGTTGGTTCACGGACTCAAGGGCACTTTCGAGGAGTTCTGCGACATTTTCATGAGGGACCGCGCTCCGTTCGGGCCCGTTTGGAACCATATTCTGGGTGAGTCATCTTTATAGACCTACATATCCCTATTGTCACTAACCGGGCCTAGACAGTATTCACTTTTACATCACATAACTGAAGTAACAGCTGCAGTCATTTCCATACAATTTAATCATTCCACAAGGTGTGAACGGGATTCTTCGTTTGTCATTTCATGAAGTGACATAGCTTATAGCTTATAGCATAGCTTTTACTCATTTTATGCATTTTTTATTCAGTAATCTTAGCGGAATTTTAATGAACATTTACATTTACATTACATGGGACAGGTATGGACAATTGAATTATATGTATATTGTGGTGCAATGTGATTTGAACGACGAGGAATCCTAAGAAGATTCTAGACGCGATTCCGCGATGACGTTTAGAATTGACAACTGACCATCGACTAAGACTTTATTAACAAAAAATTGACTTATTGTAATTTTTTTGTAACAAACAAACAAAAAAAAAACAAACAAACATAAACACTTGACACTGGAAAAATTGACATTATTATGTCACATGCCATTAACAAAGAAGAAAAAGCATAATCAGTCACTGAACCTCAACAGAAAGTGGATCTTTCTAATGCCTAGAGATGTGACGCTTATTTACAATATGTCAGTCCTGTCAGTTTATGAGTTGCATTACGAACTATCCAGTCGGTGTTGGAATTTTAGATTTTACTGAAACGTTTTGCTCTAACTTCTCATTATTTCGGAATCTGATTTAGGTGTCTCCTATAGTGAAAACAGGCTGTAGTCTACTGTTGAATGTTGAACGTTGAACGTAGTTCTCTTCTGGGTAGGGAAGAATTTATGCCTTGCTACTACGGAAGCCCTACTTAAATTTGATTATTAAAATGAAACTACTTTGATGAAGTTTCCATCACTTTACGTACGCGTACAGTTGAGAGATTGAGGAGTAACGGGTTTTCAAACATTTGTGTTGATCTCCAGAATAGAATCGAACCCTCATTCTACAGCGCAGAAGGCAGAGCAACTATCAACAAAGCTGACAGGCCAGCCAAAATGATTCATCGTACACTTTAAAATTACAACTGAGTATACCCAAGAAAAAATATATACAAAGAGCAGTCTAATCGCTTTTATTTACACAATTTAACCAATATTAACCTGTAGTGAATTATAACCAACAGGTTTCTGGAACAGACGCCACGACCCGAACCTTCTCTTCATCAAGTTCGAGGAAATGAAGCATGACCTGCCTTCTGTCGTCAGACGAACTGCAAAATTCCTAAAAAAAACCATGACAGAGGAGCAAGTCCTCAAGTTATGCGACCATCTATCTTTCAACAACATGAAAACGAACCGAGCTGTAAATTTGGAAGCTATACTTGAGAAGTCTTTCGGAAAAAGCTATTTGGAGGCTACGAACTTAAGGTTCATCAGAAAAGGGGAGATCGGGGATTGGAAGAACTATATGTCTGATGATCTGTCGAGGAGATTTGATGAGTGGGCTGGACAGCATTTGAAGGGGACTGGGTTGAGTTTTGAGTAGTTACCGTGGACATTTTTTGGGCTTTGTAGGGCTGGAAATTGTGTCCGAAATTCTTAGTTTATTATACTAGACATTGATGAAACAAACTTAAATCAAATCAATGTATACTTACTAGCCCTGGTAAAGCATACCAAGGAAGTGGTCAGAGTTTTTGTGTAAGTAATAATAATGATACTTACTCGTTAGTTATATTTTTACTTATATTTTCGTAGTGCAAAATCCTTAGCTTGGTGGAAAAAAAACGAATGAAAACGTTGACTTTTTAGTACTACCTAAGCTTGTACATATTTTTATCGAGTATAAAATTAAAGTAAGTATTATATAGTTATAAAATTATGGTGTATCAATTTTAAGTATTTTTGGAGTAAATTTATTTTTTTCATAGTGATTAAAAGTAATAATGATTTATTATAATTATTGGTTTATGATCAATCAGGGTAATTGTGAACCGGGGCGATTGGAAACCTCTATAATATTAATCTTAGTTTCAAATTACCTTGGTTAACCCTACTATTTTAAATAGGCAATAAACAAAACAGGTTAAAATAAACAAAACAATATAATGCATTTTTTATTACCGTAAAAGTGACATAATCATTGGCAATGAAATAACACCGATTTGAAAGCGAAAATACTGGTAGATAGGTGTTTAATACATATCTTTACGAAGTAATATATTAACTGTTTATTATTATACAAATATCTATAATAGGTAGGTAACATGATATATTTAGTTCGCAATAACGAACGTAATGAATGACATAAATATTACAAAGTTAACACGTAAATAATATTGAATCTCAAAACGACTAGATAGATAATCTTAATTGACTCACAACACTGAACTACATAGTGACTTAAGTACTTAAAATGATTGTAAATTATTTATATTTGTTCTACTTATCCTAGTTTGATCAAACCTTAATTTCTAAATATAGTGCCTCTTTTATAACATAAAATAAAATAACTAAATGCCGACAAAATAATACCAGAGTGCATGTTTTTCGTCTTGTAAGAATATTGCCATACAATTACTCTTCGTAATAAAACCGTACCGGGCATCGGGCAAATCAGGGCAAATGTGCACCAAACATTTGGTGCACATTTGCCCCGATTTTGTTGTTTTCCTGACTGTAATATATAAACGATCTTATTTTGTTTGCACTAACGCGTATAACGTGTGAGTGACTTACTATACTTTAATTTAGTCGCCATGTGCATTGGTGTTTATTAAAACTGCGAAAAATCCTAGAAAAATAATTTTAACTTATTAAAACTGCCTCTAATATAAATGTTACGCTAACTAATTTGGTGCAAACGAAATATTTTTTTAGTTTTTATTGCGAAATTTTGAGATATAGACTTTCACCCTTGTGTTAGTTAGAGCATTAAATGTTAGAAGTATTCTAAACAGCGGATCGAAGGAAATTGACATATGAGTAAGTATACGTACTGCCGGCCTAAGTTAACTCAATAGATACTAAAATTAATAATTCAAATTGTGTCTAACACAATCTTAAGATATAACATTATACAGATACAGAATAATATACTTTTGCAAAAATAACTTTGACAAAAAATAATTAAATAAAATTAATATTGCAAAAACTATTTTTGCCGATTCAGAGCCTCTAGGCCCATATTTTTTAAATATTTTCTTTTATAAATACTTATTTTTAGGTAAGAGTAGGTATGTACTGGTATTAAAATATTTAAGCAATCACAACATTAACATTCTATTATAACGAGAACCGCTGTTAAACAGAGGTGTTAAATTCTAGATCGAATGATATTAGCAAACAGTATTAAACTATATTTAATTCATTAATGATTTATATATATCTATTGTCATGTAAAGCTCTTTTACGAGTACATCAACCTTTGGAATTACTCTTTGGGATGTCTTGTATCTTTCTAGATCTTATAAACTAAAATAATGTTACCAACAATAATACTGGTTTTATGTACAAAACCTTTATGCCTCAAGACTTTTTAGACTAGAATTTTGTACGTTGTGAAGGTAGTTGCGTAAAGATTTCAAAGGATTTTTTAAAGTAAAAAAAATACCATTCTTATTTATACTTCGCGCGAGAAACTAGACCAGATTGTTTTGTCAAAAAATACTATACCTTACTTAAAGAATTGAAGAAGAAAGTTTTTAATACGATTGAAATATTTAAGATAATTTTAGAACACAAATTATAATATTAATTCTACCTTATGCGCGAAGTATTCCTACGTGATAATGTTCATAAAACTAAATAATACGACAGCTGGAATTAGATTTGTGCCTAACGTGTGGGTTGCCAAAAGCACCGCAGCATTGATGATGGTTGACATTCTTTGTATGATGGTGGCCATGTGGTTGCACGTTTGCTGAAGGGACAGGGTTTTTCTCTTTAATAGAGTCCTTGCTGACTTGTTTGACAGAACAGTTCTTGTGGAATCCAGGTGCTATCCGTGCTCTGAACCGTCCAACTTTTCCAGGTTTTGGGTGAGTTTCTTCAGTGACTTCTGAACAGATGTGTCCGTCTGCGTTGGCGTCTTGGCATTCAACGTCTGTTTCTGTAAACATTAATCAATCAATCATAGGCCTATAGGGGAAATGGTATCGGGGCAAATGAGACTTTTGCAATGGTAGAAAAAAACATATAATTTACCTACCTATTTCATCAGCTGTGGTCCGCGGAGCCATCGGTGTCTCGGGTCTAAGTGTAGGATAGTTAACCACCACTGGGGGGGCAGAGTGTGTAGGGGCAATGCGGGCCGTACACTGTATAAAAATTGGGCTAGAGTTACTAGAGGGATTCACAAAGCTTTACATTTAACCGGCGGCTCGTAGAATTTTCCAAATGAAAATAATAGTAAATTAATTGCAAGGTAACTTAAAATATTGTTTTCGCAAGCGCGTTCAAAAAACCAATATATTTATAAAATAACTCACTGCATCAATAAATGGGTCCAGTTCCCAATCCTTTGCAACTGGCGCGGTGCCGACTCTGCAAGGGGACGTCGAACTGTAACTTTAAGTCGAAGTTTTGATCAGGTCCAAGTGTAACTGTACTAAATTCGATGACAATAAGGAAACCATATTTGAGTAGTAATATGAATATTAAATAAATATACTTGAACTATGCAAAATCGGAAAATATCGTTATCAAATTCCAAAATGCGCGTTCAAATTTTTCATGTGGCGCTTTTATCAAGTATTTTACACATGCGAAAGTTTGTGTAAATGTTTAAAAGGTTACCTATATGACTTAATCACGTCTAAACGGTTTAACGGATTCGGATGAAACTTGGTACAGATGTACGTGTGCATAATTGCGGGCGGAAGTATTGAATAAACCAAACTCAACAAATATAATTTTTAATTAACAAATATAAGGTTAAGTTACCAAAATGACGAGTTGAGGCTGTCGAATGTTGAGGTCCTAGGAGGTTCCATAGACTCTGCATCTGTCCACACTCCAGCCATACTAGTTGAGTTTGATCTTGATTCTGAAAAATGCATACAAGCAATATGGTCAAAACATCAACTGTTATCTACCCAACCAAGTTGAGACTCTTTTAGAAGACCCTATTAACAAGTTATAACAAAATATTGTGAACAGACAGAACTGTTCTTAGTTGTACTTAGTTAAAAATCCATACGATTATTATACAAACTAAAGTTTTCTGTCTAAATGCCTGTTGTCTGACTGTCAATTATCCTTAACCGCGAAAAAGCTGAGAAGATATTGATGAAATTGAGTAAAGAGATAGATTATGTTTTGAGAAAGGATACAGGGTACTTTTAAGTAGGTATTACTCATGCGAAGCTGCGGGCACCAGCTAGTAATCTATCAAACTTTAGTATTTTGGAATTGATGCGGCTGGGCTACCTAGTTGAGTTTAAACCAGAAAAAAGAGCCATACCTCTTCCCCTCTCAGTTCTATTAGGTGAGTTAGCTATACTCCGCCTGGCCACATCCTGGAAAGTGACAGGGGAATATATTCGTCTCTCTTCCACCGGTGACGTCACCACCGGAGCTGAAACTGGCACTGCTACCAAATTCCTCAGTCCCATCTGTTGCGAGTTGCCTAAGGAGGTTGGAGAGTGTACAGCGTTGGGGAGATGGTTCTCCTTGTTATTCATCTGAGCTGCTGAATACTCGGCGATGCTGTCTCTGACATCAGCTGCTCTCTCCCATTCGAGCTCGGTGCCAGGTTGCAGTTGGGGAGATATCACCTTAGTGAGGGAAGGTCTACACTCGCGTCCTTCCAGCCAGTACGTTTTCATAGCTCCTGAAACGGGCGGGAATCCTTAGCACTTTGTATTTTTTTATAATTAGGTATGGGATACAATTTAACTTATTTTATAAATATGTAAATAACACTGTTATATGTTTTTACTAAGTTTTTCGAATGTATTTATCTGTCAAAGCACAGAAAATTATCATTGAAACAAAAAATCTCAGCTTAAAGAATTAATATTTTGGTTTTACCATAAACCTTGAACAGTAATTTCATAGTGTAAGAAAGGAGGCGCACTTTAAACCTTTCATCACACTGGTTCGAAGGTGTCACGAAGCTGTCCAAGAATTCATTAAATTAAAAATTCCATCAAAGGTCAAGTTACCTTTCCCTTTGACCTGTATCTCTCCCCTCTCCTGCATCATATAAGAAGGCGAAAGCAGTTCCTGCGTGGTCTGGGATATGTGTATTCTCATGGCTTCTGACGTGGACTCCATCCGGGATGCTGTGTTTACGGAATCTCCAAAGAGGCAGTACCGGGGCATCTTCAGGCCAACGATACCGGCTACCACGGCCCCAGAATGGACACCTACTCGGATTGAAAGATGGGATCCTGGAAGTAAGCATTTTAATATATTATTTTATATTTACTTTAGTATTTCATGAGATTTTGACAACCTCTGCGCACACTGCGTACGCAAGGTTGCGGATGCAATTCAAATATTTGTGAAATCTTTGTGATGTGATGTGCAAATATTTTTCTTGGTCTAGCTGTTATTCTATGTATCACATATATGTAGTTCCCATAACACAAGCTCTGCTTATTTTGGGGCGATCATGCTGTGTGATATGTTCAGATTTATTTATTATATTTTATTTTATCATTCACATAAAATGAATGAAAAAATTGTGTAGAAACGTTTCCAATTACCCATGTTCGCATCAGTTCCAACTAGTGTTGTACACATTTACCCCGATTCAACTTACCTAAGCTAAGATCCTTCTGGTAGAAATTCTTCAATTACCCATGTTGACGTTTGTTTACAACTAGAAATGTTATTACCAGTACTTAAATGTTTTCAACTAGTGATGTTGACAATTACCCCGATTAACCTTACCTGTGCTAGGATCCTTCAGGTCGGTGATAGCTTCGACCATATCCAACGCCATATCACAGACCTTCTCTGCATGGTTGTCCTCCTTCTCCGGAGCTCCGGATACCACCATGTACGCATCGCCTATTGTTTCAACCTGAAATATGTATTGAAGTTAGCTGAAAGGCTATAATGATAACTCACTGGAGGTACGTCGCTCTTTCCAACACAGTACCAATACAGACCACAGTTGGCAAAATCCTCCAATAAAATTGGCGCAGTGGGTCTGAGTAGCGTGCTGTGTCGGCTCTGCGTCTGATTATTGCCGCAGTCGGAAGAACCGATTGTTTGCCGTACCGTTGTGCCAGTCGGTAGCTCGAGTTAGCTCCCCCATCACACGAATTCTTGCCACGCTTAATGCTCTTCTGGACATTAGCCCAGGCTGTGATTGTATTGCTTCCGTCATTTTGTAATTTAGAATTTTTATTATTAGCTGTAAATTTTGTTTAACCTATTTTCTATCTATTTGATTATTATTATTACTGTTTTATGGTTAAAACTCCTCTTCATGATAGACGCCAATATAGAATGGCCCTCAGTCCCCGGTGGCCTCGCTATTCCATGTTCTGGCAGCGGCTTGGTTCCGGCGGGACAGAGGGTGCTAAGGATCGCCGGCAGATTCCCAGTTGCCAAACTACTACAATGTCCCTGGCTAACGGGAGATGGACAAAAGCGGTAACGCAATGGTGGCCAAGGGATGCTCAACGGCGAAGAGGCAGACCACCCGTCCGATGGTAGAACGATATAGTCAGCGTTATTGGGAACCACTGGATGAAACTTGCTAGGGACCGGAAAGAATGGCATAATAAGGAGGATGCCTGTACCCAGCAGTGGGTGCAATCGGGCTGAAATGATGATGATGATGATTATTACTGTTTCAATTGAATTGTTTTTTTATCCTGAGATAATAAGAAGATGAAGAAGAATATATCTTTATTGTACACTTTATAAAATATACACAATATTCCAATTTAATTAAAGTAGAAGTATTTAAGTGGTACAATGGGCGGCCATATCGCTTGAGAGCGATCTCTTCCTGGCAACCTTTGGATGGAAAGGATCGTATAAAGTGTGGACGGCGCGGTGTACATTAAACTAATTATTCTATTGCACGTTATTTAATTTGTGTGTTTTCCAATATTAATTTTTAATTAATATAATCGGTGCCGTGTTAATTAAAGTAAAATAAATAAATAATCAGTTTATACGCATCGTTGCTATGTATATGCGAAAAGATTTTTGTTAGACTTCTACGGATGTTCTCGTCTGCCTCTAAAACCAATAACCTCGAATGTTCGATTTCTGTATATTAGTGATATTAACCCGCGTGTCAATGAAGTTTGCTTCAAGCAAGAAAAAGCATTATTTTCTTGAAAGTCTTAAAAATAACGTATACTTCTTTAGATAATTGATTCAGGCGTGACCTTGAGGAAATCCATTACAAAACATTAAATAGATGGACAAATATTTAGTACTATTCCGCCAATCTATTCCCAAAGAGTTACCTCCAAAAAAAATTCGACACGTGTTTCGCCTCTCCACGAGGCATCCTCGGGAACACTTTACTCACTCCGCACCCCGACGAAAAAACACTCTGCTCTGCAGACTTGTTGCTTCGACCAACGTCAGGCTGAGACTTAGACTGTCGATTTAGTACTAGATTGGCGGAATAGTACTAAATATTTGTCCATCTATTTAATGTTTCGTATACTTCTTGTTCAATCACAGTTTACTATGCTCGTTTGGCTAAATCTACCTTCATTATATAGAGTCTCTTGTTTATGTGTATATGATAATGCACCCACCTTGTAAACCCGGTTCCTCTCGGTCAGTGTGTCGAAAATGGAGTACATAGCATTCAGCATGGACACCACCTCCATAGGCGTGATCCGAGAACAGATTTCCGTGAACGTGACCACGTCAGAGAACAATATGGACACGCTATTAAACATCTGGAACAAATGAGTTCAACATTAATAAAATTTACGAATCTAATTAATGAAGCTTCTACAAACGTATACAATGTATGATTATTGTGTTATACTGCTTTTTGACGTGATAATGTCTTATAAACCTATGAACGCCGGCTGCACGCACGGAAAATTGTCACGTTCTGCCTGACTCGAGCGTGCAAGCGAGAGTTTAGAACAAGTGATAGAGAGGCACGATCGGCTTTAGGGTTCGGCTTGTGACGATTTTTCATAGGTTAAAAGTATGCAATTTTTTATCAATGTTTTCTTATGACGTTATCACGTAAACTTATCGTCTGAAAACGACTTAACAGACAACCATTTTTATAAATAAATGTTTCAGTTTAATAAATTCTTCTTGGACAGTCAATCGTAGCTTACTTATTATAAGGGTTCCGAAGTCCACAAGGAACCCTTACAGTTTCACTATCTCCGTCTGTATGTCTGTCCGCTGCTAATCTTGCCCTTGCTCAAAGACTTTTCGTTTTATCGTGATGATATGCGACTTTTACTGCGTCCCGATATTTTAGCACAGATGCGCCATGATCACAAGTTAAACCTATCTCATGCACCAGTCTCTCGTAAAACAGGTTATAGGACATGTCCTTACAAATATTGTAGCATTAACTGTTGTACATCTTTTTTTGAGAGAAAATAAACTTTATATTATTATTATTATTATTATCACGAGTTAAAGAATCCGGCAAGAAACTCGTCTAATACCTAAATAAATAAAATAAATAATCCCGGACCTTTCACACAGCATCATCTGGCCCCAAAGTAAGCAGAGCTTGTGTTATAGGTACCACATGACTAATATACTACCTCTACCTATACTACCGACCTCTGTGGCGCACTGGGCTTAGGTCCGGCTGAGACGCAAAAGGTTGCGGGTTCGATTCCCGCCGCGGGACAAATGTTTGTATCCTCTGCAAGTATTTGTCTCGGGTCTGGGTGTTTCTATGATTTTTTTTTTTTAAATACATATATATGTATAATATGTATGTATTTAAAAATAAAAAAAAAGTATTTAAGTAGTATATCAGTCGTGTGGTACCCATAACACAAGCTCTGCTTACTTTGGGGCCAGATGATGTTGTGTGAAATGTCCGGTATTATTATTATATTATTATTATTACAATCAACGAAAAACTGTTATAATACTGTCTGTATTAGTATTAGTATTACGATATTATTATATAATATATTAATATTAGTAGTAATTTTTGTGAAGCGGTCTACAATCCCCTTTTTTGTTATACGAGTAGTATCTAATTTATAAAAAATATCGGGCACTCCGGGAGTGCCGACAGAAGTGAAAACTTATTTTGGGATAGTCATCTTAAAAATACCAACCTCTCCGTAATCCCTTAATAAAGCCCAAAGCTCGAGTTAATAATGTGAGAAATGTATCCCCAACTCAAATAAGTTAAGTAATCCTCTCAAATTCCAAACAAAACAAATCCCTAGACAATAAGTATCACCAAACAATACTACTTTGCCGTATTATCACTCATCTCATCTCCGAGGAGAAGGACACGATCCACTGTTTGCTTCGGAATCCGGGATGCTGAAACTTATTTCGGGATCAGATGTTGTACTATGTTGATTGGAGTTCAAGGACGGGGTTTATTGAATTGTAAGGATTATTTTGGATTTGAATTATTTTGGATTTGGTTTATAGAAGTGGTCAAAAGTTTCGTTCATTCCACTCGACACCACAGGAACGACACCACCGGTGGTGTCGTTTGGAATCACTATTCCGTTCGACACTACTCTAGTGATGTCTTGAATAGTAAGCTACTTACGTAGTGACCAATATATATCAAATGCATGTCATCAAATTATATATAAAAACTTCATCAAATGACAATATTATGATCTCTCTGTATCAAGAGTACTACTAATGTATTAGAACTCCTTGAATCGACCTGCACGGGTTATCAAACTTATCAACAATAAAGTACAGTAATTTGAAAACAAATAATTACGTTTTAAAAACTAAAAAGAAACCGACTTCATTGAATGAAATTTGAGCCTATACATTTTTAGTGGAAAGTAGATGTATTTTGTATATATATAATATAAGTAGCCCAAATAAACGCACCGCTCCAATGAAACAGCGAGGTATCGAAGTACATGAAAACGTCATCGATGTATACAATTTTTAGATTATCGTTGATTTTTCAGCTCGACCGATTTTGATAAAATTTATATGGGACTACCTGTGAAGTGATACCCTTTCAAACAAAAAAATAATTTTTCAAATCGGTTCAGCCGTTTTCGAGTAATCGGTGAACATACAAAAAAAAAAGGATTCCGACGAATTGAGAACCTCCTCCTTTTAAATGTTTTAAACTCTCCTTAGTTAGCTCAACACGTGTATTTTATATTTTTCTGTACATTTCTGTTATTATTTCTGTAAATAAATGTATAGCATTTCAAATGATACTCAAATTCAGACTTTGGTGCAAACGAAATAATTTACAACATTTTAGTTAGTTAGAAACAACAGAAGCAGAGCCTGTTTGATTTAGCTACGACACATTAGATAACATCTGTCATAAGTAGATTAATCATTGCAATTTATGTCTTATTGACATTGACTTACAGTTGTGTTTACAGCAAACACTCTTTATATCTGTTTATCAGATTCTTTGTCTGTCATTTCATGGAGTAACATTGCTCTGCTAATTTAAAATTTTTACCCGTTTTATTGCATGTTTTATTCAGTAATCTTGGCGGAATTTTAATGAATAAATTGTGACTACACGGCGGGTATGGATAATTGAATTAAGTATATGTGTATTGAGGTGCAATGTGATTTGGACGACGAGGAATCCCAAGATAATTCTAGACGCCATTCCGCGTGACGTCTAGAATTGACAATTGACCATCGACTAAGACTAATAACAAATAAACTGTCTATAAACTATAAACACTTGACATTGGCAAGTGTTGACATTAGTTTGTCACAGGCCATTAACAAAGAATTGAAAGAAGAAGAAGAAAAAGAATCAGTTTATCATCGTGTCATTTTCGAGAGATTTGTAAATAGTTGAAACTTTAATCCAAGTAAGTATATACAGTAGTTACTACAGTGAGAAAAAGACACCTAAAATGATCAATAATGTCTTTATAATGTTAAGTTTAGTGAGCCTTTCTTAAAATAAGAGAGCCAGGGTGATATGTATGTTAATACAATAAGATAGAGAATTCAATGATTCACGCCTCTACTAATATTATACAAATTCTTAAAGAGAAAATCATTTAGGTACAAGTGCACTACCAACTTGCCTACTAATATATTTATTGAAAGCACACAAAAAAAATTGTTTGTGTCGAAAAAAGGATTTAATGCCTAGAGTATTTTCTACAAGCTAACCAAAGTTGGTCGTGACATTGGTTATGGCGTACAATTCGTTAATTTATATATGTATATATACATAATTACTTACCTAATCTTATTAATATTATAAATGAAAATAAATTTTGTGCATGTTTGGATGTTTGATAGTTACTTAAGTATGCAATAATGACTGAACTGATTTGAATGAAACTAGGTTATATAATATAACTAGGTCGTATAAATATAGATTAGGACCTGAAATAATAATAATAAACCCGGATATTTCACACAGCATCATCTGGCCCCAAAGCAGAGCTTGTGTTATGGGTACCACATAACTAATATACTACTTATATACATATATATATATATATATATATTACATAGAAACATCCAGACCCGAGAAAAATACTTGCAGAGGACACAAACATTTGTTTAGCGGCGGGAATCGAACCCGCAACCTTCTGCGTCTCAGCCGTACCTTAGCCCATTGCGCCACAGAGGTCGGAATAGCATATAGGCTACTTATAAACTACGTGCCTCGTGGGCAAAGCCGCGTGCGGAAGCTAGCTTAATAAAAAATGCTTTATAACATAAATAATTATAAATTTACCTACTGACATCAAAATATATTTATACCAAACTATTTATTCAAGACTCTGGCATGTCAGAAGGTTGTCTGTCAGTCGATTATTCTATTCAGGCAGAGACCGTGATTCTGTTGTCATCGGACTAACAAAAATTTACGAATTCGTAATCTTATTTTGTTTACGAATTCGTAATCTTATTTTGTTTTCAACAAAGTACTAATCCAAGAGCTGGCTCCTATCTGGCTCAGCGTATTAGCATTGCCATTCAACGAGGTAATGCCTCCAGTATCTTGGGATCGCTGCCCTCTGGCAGTGATCTGGATCAGTTGAGCTATCTATAGATCGTTTTAAACGGTCCTTAGATAGCTCAACTGTTTCACATGTATTTTATATTATTGTATATTATTTAGTACATTTCTATAATTATTTCTGTAAATAAAAGTTGTGTGATTAATATATTATAACAATTTAGAGTAACAGTTTTAAATGTACACTGTTCCATTATTGTTTTTTTAAATATAACACCTGATTACATGGCGTTTAGAATAAGCTAAAAGATGTCAATCTAGTAAATTTAAAGTGTCGTTTAAAAATGTTACTCTAATTCAGACTGCTGTAAACACAATAAGATCGTTCGCATCATAATAATAAAATTGATGGACATTTCACATGGCATCATCTAGTTCCAAAGTAAGCAGAGCTTGTGTTTTGACTGGTATACTACTTTACTATACTTTTACGTATTAAACGATTTTTTAGTTAGTCCAGTCAAATAATAGAATCAAGGCCAGTACTTAACATTATTATTGGTCGTCTAGCGACTTGTATTTTTGTGTTATATAACCAATCCATTTATTAATTTATAATATAATTTTTATTTAGTAATTTTAGTGATTTTTCTCGTGAAAGTGTACACAATTGAAATATAGAGCTGTATTATGTGGCATTGTGGTCATACCTCGATGTAGTTTAGGATAGACAAATCGATTTACTGCGACTTTGAACGTTATTGGTGTTCCTCTGGGAAGCATTCTGGGCCCCACCTTATTCTTGATATACATGAACGACATTCATAACCTTACACTGAGAAACGTGGATGTGTTTTGCTATGCTGACGATACTGCCTTAATATTTTATGGGTCTAACTGGCAAGAAACACTATCCGTGGCTGAGCAAGGAATGAAGGAAATATGTATTTGGCTGCAGAAAAATCTCCTAACCCTCAATACCCAAAAAATTAAGTTACTTTGTTTCCATAAAACCCAAGCTTCATGTCCGCCACCTACATCTAGCATAACAGTGCATACTTGCGATACCAGTTCTACAATAGGAACTCAGTGTAGCTGCCCAACAATCGGCAAAACTAATGTTATAAAATACCTTGGAGTAATGGTTGACCATAATCTAAACCTTCAAGAACATATCAAGTTCCTATCCGCTAGAACTCGGAAACTTAGTAACATAATGAGGCAACTGAGAAACAGCCCGCATCGATACTCTAAGGTCTAGTTATATTGCCCTCTGCCAATCAATCCTGACCTATTGTATTGGTTGTTGGGGTGGTTCATCAAAAACATGTATGCTCCAGATTGAGAGGGCTCAGCGAGCAGTCTTAAAAACTATGCTGAAAAAGCCTTATAGATTTCCCACAGTTGACCTATTTAAAGAAAGCGGAGTACTTACCGTTCGGCAGCTTCTTATCCAAAAAACCTGCCTATCCGTCCACAAGTCTATGATCAACTGCGATAATTATAAAGAAATGCTGCTGAAGCGAAACTTCCAAATTCCAAAAATATTTTCCAAATCCTCGTTTGCTAAACGGTTTGGCTACCTCAAATTTCAAACTTTTTATATAATAAAATTGTCAAAAAATGTGACATAAAAAATTGCTCAGTTAGAGATGCGAAATACGCCTTGACCAAATGGCTCACCACTCTGAACTACGACTGCACAGAGAATCTTATAGTCTCTATAATATAACCTAACCCTATTTTAGAATTACCTAGTTACTCTCTCATTATATTTATCCTTACAACTTTTTTTTAATTGTTATTATTATTTATTTATTACTTATGTACATAAAATGTATCTACTTACGTATATATAGTATAAATAAAATACACAATTTATATTTATATTTTTAGTTGATACCTATTTATATTTTATAATTTTACATCTAAGTACAGTTTGTGAAGAATTAGGTAGACAAAAATAGCTGCAACCCGAGGCTTTTAATCTTTTGGTAACTTGGGTATCATTGTAAACCGCCTAAATACCAAAGTATCCAGTAAAACAGCTCTACAAACTAGCTCATCAACTAAATGGTTATGTTTTTTAAGTTATTAAAGATAATCTCTAGTTTTATATAATTTAAGGTCCTCTTTTTTCGGATTACTGTTTTTTACTGGAAATAAATCATTTTTCATTTTTTCATTTTTCATATTAACACAAAATCACTTGACATTGGAAACATTGTAATCAAGACATATAACACTAGTGGGTCTGTGAGGTGTAGACCTAACAAACATTTTTCGAAATGACTGAAATATAACATTTTTACGTTTACGTTTAGGTACTATTTAAATTTCCAAAACTGAATTGACAAAAATCTATATAGTTATAGAACATGCTCACAATATTTCACAAGAATCGATTGAGAAATGCGACCTGTAGAGGAGAACATCCGGACAGACAGACATACGAAAGCATTTTCGCCTAAGCTGAAACTCGCTTCGCTAGGTCAATTAATAAAGAAAAAGAAGGAAAACAGTAATCTGAATTCTTTGTTATCAGTTTCAATAATCTTACCTCACAAGTATCGATAGGGTTCTCTCCATTCCTTAGTCTGTCAGCCACTTGCTTCGGTATCATCTGGTACAGCAGCTCATCTGTCCGCTTCATCTCCTCGTCCAGTTTCCTCATAGACTCTTCTAGCTTCTTACTTTTCTGCTGTTCCTGGTCCAAAGCCAGCTTGAGCTCTACCGATTGCTGCGTTCCGGCCAGCATTAGGTCTCTGAAAAGATGTTCACAAACTCGCTTATAGATTCGCTTATATAGTATAGATTTTCTTTTTCAAATCTAGGTTTACTTAAAGAATCAGGAATGACTCTTGAGTGTGGCAGATAATTTGTCTGATATTAATACAAAAAATATTAGGAGTATTTCAAACTGTTACTAAATTTTTGGTCCAAACAAAATAAGTTATATCGGCGTCTGGTAGAAATACTGCATGACCCAAGAGCTGGCATTACCATTCAACGTGGCAATGCTGCAGTGTCTTGGGAACGCAATAATCTGGATCAGTTGAGCTATCTATAGATCGTTTTAAACGGTCTTTAGATAGCTTAACTGTTTCACATTATTTCTGTGATTATTTCTGTAGATAAGTAATTATTATCTAATATCGGAAATTTACGTAATTTTAGTTTTATTCAGGGCCAATAAAATACGAACAACTTATTTTTATTATACCAAAGTTCAAATTAGAGTAAGATTTTGAAATTATATTCCTAAGTTTTTCCGTGTTTTTATTTAGCATCAACTTTCATGGCGATTAAAATTTGCGAAAACACGCCAATCACACGTAAATTTAGAAAATTTAGGAACTGTCATTCATAAGGTTTATACTAGTTTTAAATGTACGTGAACAAAATTAGATCGTTTTTACGAAATTGTAGCTAGTTCGGCGGAATAACAGAATCACCACCTACCAAAATATTGTTGTAAATACTACTTAATCATGTCAGTGTCCATCTCTGTTGACTGAGTTAGACCACATAATGGTCTCTTCATCATGACTTAATTAATATCTTAGGTGGGTATGAAGGTACGTTTTCACATTTATTATTACTACTGGTCGCCCACTGGCCGAAATTCGACAGTAATTAATTAATAATTAATGTATTTTTTATGCATAACTTAGAAAAAATATTAGCATTCTGCATTCCTTCTTTATATGACTGTAAGTGTGCGAAATTTCATACTCCTCCGCCCGCGCAATTTTAGTAAAAAGGGGTACAAAGTTTTTGCTTCAGGTATTAATAAATAGATTTTTAAATTTTAAATATAAATAATAATGCTGAATATTTCACACAGCATCTAGCCCCAAAGTAAGCAAAGCTTGTGTTATGGGAACAACATGACTGATAAATTTAAGATTAATATATATTTTTGAATGATGCTGAACATTTCACATAGCATCATCTAGCCCCGAAGTAAGCAGAGTTTATGTTAAGGGAACTACATGACTGATATACTACTTATATACTTTTTGTAAATACATACATATCTGAGTGTATAATGTATAACATTATACACTCAGACCTGACAGAAATATTTGCAGATTATACAAACATTTTTCGAACTCGCAACCCACTGCGCCACAGAGGTCGTCAATAGGTAAGGTCAATGCAAAGTGGCTCTATGGTCACCGCAATTAGGCACAGAATGACACCCATAATCAAACTGTGACTTTTTCATTGCTATAACTCACTAGTGAGTAATAGTTTTTTTTATAAAATTTTATTGTTTGAGGTACTTTGTTCTTAAAAAAGTTTTTATTCAAAAAAAGATCGTGTTTAATAGAACAAATAAATTAATGTTCCTATTGCTTGCTCATTTCATGCAACTTCTTATTTAAATAGATAATTTTAACTCGTACGTGTTTAATAAATAAAACTTTCACTCAAATATAAATTTTGTTTTCTCTGTAATAAAAGAAAACTTTAAATTCCCCATTTTGTACGTGGCAGAATAGGCGCAAACCCTATGCGCGGAAAATAAAAAAAAACCTCATTCCTTTAGTCTGTGGCTTATCGCAATGCGCGCGCATAGGAAAATTGATTAATTTTTCCCGCCATAGCGAATCATTTTTCACAACTCGTTTTCACTGTTGAAATTAAACTTTTTATCTACTAAATAAAATGAGTTTTTATTGTTATTTTATTCACAAGTGTGTTGAAAAACGTCGTATGATACACGTGTGTATTGATGATTACCGTCCTCGGCTCTCTTAAGACCCTCACCTAACGGCTCGGGTCTCAATGGCGCCTCAGCGGTAATCACCAAAATTACACACTAGTACCATAATGTACTATTATTTAATAGATTATCTACCTACCTGACTTCTGCCTCAGGTACAGGTGTTCTGTTAAACTTACAGATAAGTCACGTCTTGCCAAGAACTCCACTGATTTAAAAATGACTGTTGAATAAATCCATCTATCCTTATCCATAATAATCTATATTAATATTATAAATTCGAAAATGTCTCTGTATGTCTGATTGTTTCTTATAACATGGTTAAACGGTTCGGAGACTATGTCTTAGGAAGGATATAGGCTACTTTTGATGTGTAACATCTATTCTCTCGCTTTCCTGAATTCTGTGGAAGTAATTTCATGAAAAGGGACGAAAGTGTGTAATAGAAGTCCGAGGAAGCGTGCACTATTGATTTGACCAATGATCACGCGAAGTGGTAGAGTTTGCCGTCAGTCGGCACAAACCTATTTTCCGAGAGGTTGGTACTGTCAGCCAACAGTGTGTGCGTGTGTGTGACGAAAAAGAGAAAGGGAAATACAGAACGCCTCAGCTGTGCGCTTAAACTACAGTGTTGTGTATAAAGTGTGCTGTTATATAAACGAATTCAGGATATAATGTTAATGTTGCTTATTACCAAGGTGAGATGTCAGATGTTACACATCATATACGACTACTGCAAGGCTCGCTTGTAATTTTTTAAGTAATTACCTCGCATGCGAAACCGCGGGCAGCAGCTTCAGTTCAAATAAAGATTTGTAAAATGTGTATATTTCTTGAAATTAATTAAATAGAAAGTCCCGACTAAAGTAACTGTTGTCCGTAATTTTGTTTAATTAAGTATCTGTTTAAATGACGATAATCAGGCTACATTAAGGCCGTAAGTTGCTTGAACGTCTAAAGTCGAGCAAAACCTAAATGCTTAATTTATATTCTATCACAACATTTCTATGAAAATATCGTAAGTTAGAGAGCACGTTATTTGAAATGAAGGCTGATTGCGAGATTTTGATAATCGGGGTGAGTCACGATCGATCGAGGTGACTCGCTTAATTAATAGCAGTGTTCTAGTTTTTAGGGTTTCTTACCTCAAAAGGAAAATAGGCACCCTTCACTTCGTTGATCGTCTGTCTGTCAAGTATTTACCTATGAAGTTGCCTGTCCATTTGAAATGTATTTTTTTATAGTTTGAATTAAAAATAAAAATTATAAATACATGGAATTTTATTTTCATTTTTAGTCACTTAATATTAACTTTACTTAGGCTTAGGCTTAGGCACATATTGAATTAAAACAGTTAAGCGTGAAACTTGCGCTTCGAGGGTTACCGTACCTACATAGCTATTTTTTCACGCTTAAGGTTTTTTGCCACCGGTTACAAATACTAGTCCAGGTACCGGTACAGGTTTCAGGACTACTAACTATGAGAGTACAGAGCATTGCTCTAACGAAAAGATAAGTCCGAATGAAGAACAAACTTAAACTAATGGACTAAACTGTTTCCAATGTTGCCTGGGACCTAGGTATTCATTTGTAAGATTAAATTTCAAGAACGGAAGAACACCAATAACTGACCGCGCGTTCGTTTGTAGTGTTCGCTACGGAGTTGATTTTGCGAGTCGTTTGCGCTGCACTGCGTACGACGTAACTCGTATTGACTATGGATTAGAGTTTCTATAAAATGTATATAACCTAGTAAGTTTCATGACCATGACGTATCCCGATGTCTTGGAGCATTAGAAAAAAATTATAACCGTTTGTTAAGTTTGTCTTCCAAATCGACTTACCTTTTCACTAAATCAATGTTTGGTGCATTCATAGTGAGTCTGGTAGTTGTTCTAACCCTCTAAGGTGCAACTTTTATACTTGACTGTTTTATTTTAGTGAAAAGTAAATATACGTGACTTATATTGAGTGAGTCACCCCGATCGATCGAAGTGACTCGCCTCGACTCAGTAACTGTCAAAAACTCGTTATATCCCTCCAGGTTCCAGCAAACAAACTAGGACAGAACACTAATCCTAGAGACTATTCTAAAAACATTATTTCTAGAATGTTTTGTGAAGATGTTTGTGTGTTTGTTCACACACTCCATCTATTTATTAATTTAATTACGCACTCACACATTATACATATTAACATTATTAATGACAAAACGATACTTTTCTGATATGCATGACAATTACTGTGTGCCAACATTCACCAAATGGACTCTATGTTAAACAGATACTAAACTATTAAAAAAAATAGTGATTACACAAAAAGCTAACCCGATTTGGATTATATTTCTCGGATATATTTCTACTTCTCGGACTTGAGTTAGGAGGTGTTAAGAGAATTGACACCTTAATTCACCTAGTATGTTGGCATCGCTGGAGTGACCGCAACAATGCCCAGGTTACGACAAAATCAAGAGCTTTCTCATTGTCCTCAAACGTTAAACAAATTTGCCGGTTATACTTTTCAGTCTTCTATATAATCTGCCGGAGGGTATGGATGTGGTCTATGGTGTTAATGCTTTTTGGGTACCCGGCTTGTCCAGGAAGCCTAGTCATCAAACCTACGAGAGAGACGATTAGTAACTACTCTCGCAACAGCATATAAACATGGCTCAACAGCGAGATGGGCCTGTAATTCTTTAAGAGGGTGTTATACCCTTTCTTAGAGAACAGTATCACCACGCTCCTGTTTCACGCCTCTGGCGTAACTACGCCAACTACGCGTAAAACAAGCGTTGAACAGCTTCTGGAGGACCTTAAGTACCGGTGTTCTACCCGCTCTCAGAAGCTCTGTCGTTATTCCGTCTTCCCCCGGTGCCTCGTTGTTCTTAAGATGATTGAGAGCCCTTTGGATCTCGTATAGGCTGACGTCCGGAGTGTCTTATGTGTAGTGTCAGGTTAGGCGGGCTCTTGCATCGCTAGTCGTGCTTGCAGCAGGACTTTGCGAAGTGTACAGTTGTCCATAGAACTTCTCGAGCTCTCGTAAAACTTCTGGCTTCGAGAATACGATATTGCCCCTGTCGGTTTTCAGCTTCGTCAACAGGCTTTGCCCAATAGACAGATCTCTCGCGAACACTTTCGAGTCATGGTTGCGCTCTATTACGTTATTTATACAAGATATATTAGATAGTCGCAAATCGCGTCGCATAGACAGATATCTGTTTATTGAGCGTGCTGTATTTCGACATGTCCACTAACGACTGCAGTTTCATTTCGCTTTGTTCTGCATTGAGTTTAAGAGTGTGAGTTTATTAAACTATTAATGGTATTAGTGGTACGAAACAGTGTCGGTGCCTCCATCGACAAAATAATACGTGAGTGAAGCCCGTGTTTATCAAAATGTATAGTACAACTCACGTATGTTTTTAAAGTGAAAGTACTATATGTTTATAGAACTCATCATTACCCACAAAAAAGTCCGCGAGGCTATATGAGTATGTCTAACTATTATAGTTAAGTCACAATAACGACTCGTTGTTTAAATTAATCAATTAAAACATGGTTAGAATTTACCGATGATGACATTCGTATCATAATAATTATCCTTATCATTATGTACATGTAAATTACAACTCAAAATTGCACTTGTGCGAAGCTGGGGCGAGTCGCTAGTCACTACATAGTATAAAACAAAGTCGCTTCCCGCTGTCTGCCTGTCCCAATGTATGCTTAGATCTTTAAAACTACCCATAGGATTATGATGCGGTTTTTTTAACAGATAGATTGATTCAAGAGGAAGGTTTATAAGTATAATACATGCATAATATAGTAGAGAATTACTGATAATTTTAGAGGTTTCTAATGTGATGTCGTAAATAAACACATTGTTTTGCGATTGTATTGCAAACGCTCGCTGGCTGAAACCTACGAGATAGATCTAAATAATGTACTACAGTATTGTACCCGTGCGAAACCGGGGCGGGTCGCTAGTAAATAATATATCGTTTAAAGACGGAAACCATATTTAATTTTTATTTTATTCAGCTTCATTTTATGCAGAATCTTATCGATCTCATTATCTAACTCGATATTTTAATTTACGTATCTACTTACAATCGAATTTATTGCTTCTATTAGTTAGTAAGTATCAATTTTTATTCATAATCCATTCAATTGCACTCTTTTGATCCCAGTTATAAAGCATAAACCGGTTCATTTTTAGGGTTTCGTACCGTAAAAGTAAAAGAAGGAACCATAATAGGATCATTTCATATTTCATCTGTCTGTCAGTCTGTTTATCAAGATCCTTTTATAAATAATAAGATGTACGGTCTCTTGGATTTGTAAAATAATCATGCCTCTAAGTCAACGCATTATAAAAATACAGCATATTTCGACTATCGCCAGTAAATCAAAACCTATGGGGTACATCCCGTTGATATAGAATCTTGAAAAGAAAATATGCGGAAATCGATAATTTTAGTAATCTATATATATTAATACGTGAAGTAAAACCTTTGGGGTACTTTTTACGAAAATTGCGGACGGAGGAGTTTGAAATTTCGCACACTTATAGTTTATATAGAGGAGGAGTGCAGAATGCTATTTTTTTTCTTTCAAGTTTTTTTTTAATTTACATTAGTTATGGTCGAATTTCGACCAGTGGGCGACCACTAGTATATAGTAATACTCATAAAAAATATTTTTGACACAATATAACCGCCTTTTTTCTATGACACTAGTTATTTCTAACAAGTGTGGTGGAAGGATTAAAGTGCGCCTCAGAGGTTCCTTTCGTGCACTTGGCACATGTCTCCAAACTTTTTAGTTTCTACAACATGCCGTTTTCCTAGAGAGGGTGTCCTTCACCTTAGGATCTGGAGGCGGATCTACCACTAGACCAACAGTCCTCTCTGGGTGTTATAAAGTATGACAATAGTATTTCCAACTACTCATATAAGTTTTCTATCGAAGATATGTGCAAAGTGCACGATAAGAAGAAGAATATACATCTGTCCTGGAAGAGAATCGAACCCTAATCGAATGTAGGTTGTCTACAGCGCAGAAGGCAGAGGCCAGTCATTAAAATATAAGTGCTATAGTATGAGAACTAAGTAGATGTAAAAAAATAAAAAAACCCATAGTCATGCATATTGCATAGACAGGTCGTTGATATTAAGGCCGGTGGACACCAAAGGAGCCAGGTAAAATTCTATAGTTGAAATATACGTGGTAGAAACACATAGAATAGAATAGAATAATGATTTATTTGACACACAACACGAAAAAGGTTACAAACATAGAGAAACAAACAGGTAAAAGATAAGAGTAGGTAGGCCAAATAACACATGATAAGAGAGTACATTTTTCGGTTGTGGTGCCAAACAGGTCCATTCTCAGCTTTAATGCCACTCCTATTGGAGACAGCGCTGGTATTCAGACTGGGTCTTTCAGGGTGACATCACGGGCGGCATAGCTTACCTGCTGAAGTCATGCATAGAGAGGTCGTTGATATAAAGACCGGTGGACACCAAAGCAGCCAAGTCCGGCATCACAGGAGTGCCGAGGTACATCATCATGCGCCAGTTGTCCATATAAATCATTTGACCTGCGCAGAACCCGGTTAAAATGAAAAAATAATTTTGGTAGACAATTCACACAATGTCATCTAGTTCCAAACATTATCTATTATGGTGACTGATAGAATACTTATATTATAGAGGTATATCTAAGGCGCTGCGCAAACTCAGACACTTTTTGCTGCCGACACGGCACACCATCACAGGGAACCGTAGTTGCTGTGTCTTGTGGCGGTGATCGGACACAGTCGCCTGTTGCTACTACTGGCCACTGGTACAATTCGTTGCTTGTTTTCCATTAGTACAATTGTAAGGAAATTTGTTATTGTTGCTTGTGTCTTCAACTGACGACTTTTAGTTTCCAGTTCCAGACACCGCACACTTTTTGATCGTCAATGAGTATGTGTTAAGTGGAAGCAACTGAATACAAAAAATATTTACGTGTGCACAGGGAGCGGATGATTTCATACTGGTTCTATAGAACTTAAATATTCATCGGTTGCTTGTATCTGACACAAGACACAAAAGTGTCCACGTTTGCGCCCTGCCTAAATACATACGTATTATTCTTAATAACATCCAGACATCGATCGATACCTTTTGACATCAAGACACAGAACAAACACCTGTGTTCATCACACAAATGTTTGCCGTGGTAGGCAATCGAACCCTCAACCTACAGCGCAGAAGGCAGAGCTACTACCAACAGAGCTGACAGGCCTATCAATAGTATTAAATTCCTATGGTTTTCTACCTGAACATCCTTAGGCATATCTGTTTGCGGATGACTGGAAGACGATAGAGAGACTATGTATCTACTGTGAGAATATTTTTTTTGTGTAAATATAGCTAAATTGATAAATTGAAGTGTACCTAGGTATAAATTCTTTTGAATAATTAAAAAAATATACCTAACTCTGTATTTTTTAAACATGTTTTTTTATGTGTAACATCTATTCCTTTCGCTTTCATGCAATCTGTGGAAGCCATTTCGAGTGAAAAAAGGACGGAATTGTGTAACAGGAGGCCGGGAAAGCGCGCTATTTGATTTGATTAATGAGAGCGCGCGGTGGTAGAATTGACCGTCAGATGGTACCAACCCATTTTTCAGAGTTAGGTATTGTCAGGAAACAGTGTGTGCGTGTGTGTGACGAGAAAGAGAAAGGGAAATAGAGGAGAACTCATCAGCTGTGAGCTTATCGCTGGGTTGAGTGTCGAGCTGAAGGGAGATTGCGTTGATAATGAAATACTGAAAAAGTCACTGACACATCAAACCCTAGGTAACTAGGCGTTCTTCTGTACTGCGTAAGCTTACTTGGGTTGGCTGGGCAAGTTACTATGTACTAATTAGTAGTTGCTGGGCAAGCAATCGTACTCTATCGATAGATGGCCTAGGTACATACTCTGGTACCTAGGTACGAGAAACATAACGCTGTGTAAAATATAATTTAGAATAACGCAAAAACCTGTTTATATATTTAAGGTCCCTAAAGAACATTGTGTTCGAACATTGTACGAGATTCCTCCTCGTACAAATCACAATGCAAAACTAATAATTAAATATAATAATAAATATTGTCGGACATTTCATCCAGCATCATCTGGCCCCAATGTAAGCAGAGCTTGTTTTATGGGTACCACATGGCTGATACACTGCTAACATACTTTTTTTTTGTAAATACATACATATTATACATAAAAACACCCAGACCCGAGCCAAATACTTGCAGATCATACAAACATTTGTATCGCGGCGGGAATCGAACCCGCAACCTTCTGCGTCTCAGCCGGACCTTAGTCCACTGCGCCACAGAAATTGTCTACACATGTGCTCAAGAAGTGCCAGTGCTTGAGAAGTCAAAATTTATTAATAAAAATTCCGCTAATATTACTCATTAGAACATGATATTACATGAAAAAAAACCAATCAATTAAGAAGAGCTTATTACTTCATAAAATGTCAAACGCAAAATCCAGGGCCTAATGATAGTTTCCCAATGAACCAGCCGAGAAAACGTTTGTCGCGACTACCGTCTCTTAACACGGTTTTGATATTATTTTGATGTGAGATGTTAAACATCAAAAATTCCTCTCTCATTCCAGCAATCTGTGGGAGTGATTTCGTGAAAAGGGGACGGAAGTGTGTAACTGGAAGCCGGGAAACAGCGCGATATTTGATTTGAGCAAAATTAGAGTTGGCCATCAGATGGCACCAACCCATTTTCCGAGAGGTTGGTAATGTCAGTTAACAGTGTGTGCGTGTTTGTAACGGGAAAGAGAAAGGGAAATTGAGAAGAAGAACGCATCAGCTGTGAGCTTATCATACAATCATCAATCATCGTGTTATGTATCAAGGTGTGCTGTTATACAATACAGTACAATACAATACAATACAATATAATGTTAATTATGCTTATTACCAAGACACATTTGACATCTCAATGTCAGATGTTACACATCATATACGACTACTGTAATGCTCGTTTTCAAAGGTACCTACTACCTACTTACTTCTAAATGTTTCACTCACTGACCGAACATACAACATAGATTATGAACAGATACATAGTTGAACTTCATGTTGATCTTGTCGGTCACAAAAATGTATTAATGGATTTCTTATACATTACGATTATGATTACGAATAGACCTTTGTGTCCCACTGCTGGGCAAAGGCCTTGATCTCTCCAGTCATCTCGGGTTTGAGCTATTTCGACCCAAGCTCTGCCAAAGGTGTCGATTCTTATACATAATACATAATGTAACTTTTAAAACTATTATGGTTATGAACATATTTTTTACTCAAAAGGGGATATTTAATATGATATGCGAGTTTTTCTGCTTCCATATTTCGGCACAGCCGCATGAGATAAACGATATAAACTAAATTCCGCATATCATGGTAAATATTAAACTAAAACTAGCATATCATGGTAAATATCCCGTTTTGAGTGAAAATTACGAATATAAAAAGTGGGTAAGTACGACTAAATACAAAAATCATAATTATAAATCCTGTAAAAAAAACAAGTAAGTAGTTCTTAAACTCCAATCATGAAAAAAACTATGTGTAATACTAAAAATAACTGGTGTGTATTTTTGTGTGCCTATTTCACACAGGTAAATAGGTAAGTCGTTATAAAAGACTCCTTGTGTTTTCAGTGTTTGGTATTCATAGAATAAGAAAGGTGGGGACTACGTGTTCAACCTACTAACAGCAACTGTGAAGTAAATATAAATAAAATATTATTTCAAGTATCATTTGCATAGGTTATTTTATTTGCGACTGATTCTTTCTTTGCTATTCGTCGAAATTCAACCTGGGAAAAGCAATAACGAAGTCACGTGCGTTTACTGACCAATTTTTTGAAGTGAAATCTTCTTTTAGCGCGGTACGCATATTCAGTCTACTTTTGTATGGAGAAGTTTACTGAGTTAGGTTCTTTGATATAGACGCAGCCGGCTGCCGCGCTGGCCCCATTTGATTATAAACCTTAATTCACATGTTTACAGTCTACTTTTGTATGGAGAAGTTTACTGAGTTAGGTTCTTTGATATATTATCTACATTCTGAACAAAAAATTTTGCATCATCTGTGTTTGTTCAGTATTTGATTGGCAGTCGCCATACTGATTATACTGATACATACTGATACAATTACTGATTTTGAAGTGATTTATTACTAAACTCTAACGCGCCAAAATAAGTTTGCACTTCTGTCGGCACTACAGGAAAAAAAAAATTGGGTTGTACCTGATTTTTTTTTACAGAATAGTGTGGTAATTTAAATCTGTGCTTTTTCTATTCGATATTTAAAACGTGCAAGGAAGTCGATTATATCTAGTGCATAAAACCGCGTGCATAAAGTTGGCAGGAGTCATGTTTGATTCACGTGAAAATTATATTTGTTTTACGACTTATTTCTTTTTGGTTCTGCTACCTTTCAGATGCAAATTTATATGATCTGGCAAAGGTCTTCCGTCGTACGCGAATCTTTTCTTGGGTTGAATCTCTGGAAAACAACCAAAATAGGTACGTAAACTGGATTAATTTAATTAGGTTAGGTACTTATCTATCACTTATAATTTAGTACTTATATAAGTGCCGACTCGTTTATGTCCTATTTGGTAATTAGACACTCCACCTAGTTACAAATCATTTCTGCATGGAGTATGTATGTAAGTAAGTACCTTTATCATAGCCCACGGTTTACATACAAAAATATAACCCATAGAGCTGATCACAATTTTTAGACAGTTTTTTAATCGAGTTGGACATCTCGATTCTCGATCGACTACTTGAAATCCTGTGATTCACATAAGCGCCCCTAGCGGTTCGTAAAGTACCTAAATTTAAATTTCATGTTGTCGATATCAGCTCAAACACAGCTGATTTTGACCCCACTGCGATTGATTGAAGTGTTCACCTCGATTGAGAATCTGTCAAAAAACTCGTAATCCGCTCAGGCAGGAACAGTATCTACTAGGTCTGTCTACTCTGTGCTCAAGTAAATTCCACAGAACATAAGGTTAGTACCTAATTAAACTAATAAGTAGTCTAGCTGAAACTTTGTGATAGGCTAAAGTTCTCTCCTAGGCTAATATATATTCTGTGTTCGAGGGCACTTGAGTAAGATTCAGGTTGATAACTTAACTAGATCATCTTTTGTTGGCGACTTTACACGGCGAGGCTAGGACATTTCTTTATACATAATTACGTTATACTAAAAAGAAAATCGACTTCATTTTATAAAATTTGAGCTCATAAAAAAATCTATCTCCTATTTTAACACCTTAGGAATGCAAATACATTAGTCAATTAAAAGTCCAATACAATTTTTCTTCCCTATTTTTTACATAATTGTTTGGGTCATCAAAGAGCTGATCTTCAAACGGCTGAACATTTAACTGTCTGAGGGCTGAGCCATGCGTTCTTATCAATAATATAGTCATTTATATTGTAATACGCTTTCTTCAAAAGTCTACCCTTTATTTAAGATTTAAATTTCTAAATAGTTTTGTTGCATTTTCAGGAAGCTTATTATAAAAGCGCACCGTGTTCCCCGAAGGAATTATTTACTTTTTTTGAACAAAAGTTCTTCAATCATAGCTTAGAAAACACTCGATCAAGTCACCTTTCATACAAAAAAACTAAATGAAAAACTGCATCCGTTTAGCAGCTACGATACCACAGACAGACACACAGATACCTAGGTATCTACCCCTCATTTCGTCGGGGGTTTAAAATCAATTGCCGATAGCCGTGCGTTAATCTCGCAAAAACTCAAAAATGGCTCAACCGATTTGTATATTTAACCGACTTCAAAAATAGGAGGTTCTAAATTCAGTTGTATTTTCTATGTTTTTTATGTTTGTAACACCAGAACTCCGTCGTTTTTTTCTTTGATGTGAAAGGATATATAATATACTTTCCGATTGGTCCCATTGAAATTTCATCAAAATTGGTCCAGTAGGTCCAGTAGCTGGAAAAAATGTGTCTTCCAACGAAATTTCGTATTTTTAACCAATTTCAAAAAAGGAGTTCTCAATTCGACTGTATTTTTTTATTTAATTTTTATGTTTGTTACTGCAGAACTTTCGACTGGGTGAACCGATTTTGATGATTCTTTTTTTATTTGAATGCTGGTGCTTGCCGTGTGGTTCCATTTGGTCTAGTTTTGACAATGGCATCCATGATAAAACCTTACACATTAAATATGTGCGCGACAATTGGACGAATAACTCAATTCGACTGTATTTTTATTTGATTTCATTTTTTTTATATTCAATAAAGTCGGTGGTCTTTTTAGTTTTTAAGACGTAATTATTATTTAAATGAAGTTTGTTTTCTTATGAGTTTCTAAAACGTAATTATTTTGGTTTTGTTCGCCTCAACGGTACAAAGTTTACAAGGTCATCTAGTAACAAATAAATTGTACACAACACATCGCCACATAAGACCGCAAGTAGTACCACAGCAGTTACTGTAACCATCGGTGGTTATTCTACAGTACAATTTAATTTGTAAATCAAATGTGAGTTCTCCTTATTTGCAAATTCAATTACGAAGCTACGCTGCACTATGACAGTTCGGGTGATAAGGGTCGCGGTCTGAAGGGTGGTTATCAGACTTAGAATGAGCCGAATATCTTGAGAAAACATTTTTTATTGCTGTTACTTTGTTCTTCTTTGATCAAGATTCTAGTGAACCACGGGGTTTTTATTTAGGTGCGGAAGTTTCAGTTTCTGTTTAGTATTAGATAAATAATGCTGGATTTCACACAGCATCATCTGGCCCCAAAGTAGGCAGAGCTTGTGTTATGGGTACCACATGATTGATATATTACGTATGCACTTTTTTTAAATAATAGTAAACATAGAAACATCCAGACCCGAGACAAATACTTGCAGATATACAAAGATTTGTCTCACGGCGGGATCGAGCCCGCAACTCCTGCGTCTCAGATGGGCCTAAGCCAACTGCACCACAGAGGTCGTCTGAATATCAATGATTTGATAAATAGATACCTTGTGTGAGCAGGATCAGAATTTATGACGATGAAACTACTTTTACGGGATTGAAGTGGGATTTTGATGTTTATACGCGATGTTGCGAAACCTTTTCTTGTTTACACTTGTACCCAAGTCTTCCAATAGCATAAAACTATTAGCAAAGTTCAGGGATCGGATCAGGCGCTATCTTTACATAGTACAAAATGAAGTCGCTTCCGCTGTTTGTTCGCGTAGATCATTTAAACTACTCAACGGAGTTTAATGCAGTTTTCAGCAATAGATAGAGTGATTCAAGAGGAAGGTCCAAAGGAACATATCATATTATACATAAGCTACATAGGACATAGGCTACTTTTTATGTAGGTGCCATGCGCGCGACGCCGCGGGCAGCAACTTGTTAAAATATTAACTGGAAAAGATTAATATATCAAATACTAAAAAATCGATTTCATGAAATGAAATTTGAGACCACAAATAACAACTGAATTGAAAACCTCATCCTTTTAAATTGAACCACCACTGGAAAGTCACAAGAACACAAAATATCTATTTTTCGTTTACTTGGATGACATGTTTCTTCCAGCTATTTGATTTAAAAACCAAGCAACTGAACCGATTTTGATGACATTTCTATCGGGAAGTAAGTATATCCTTTATCATGAAAGAATAGTTTTTAAAATTGGTTCATAATTAACATAAATGAGGTAACAAATTAAAAAAAAATACAACATAATTGAATACCTCCTTTTCATGAAGTCGGTTAAAAAAGTAGTATGAAACTCTAGCTCTAAGACCGTCCTGGAAATTATAGCTGCCAAGGAGGACTTTACATGGCACCGCTAAGGCGACCACTGTCAAACAATCCAACTAGTTTTCAAGTATTGTGTATTTTCTTAAGTGTATCTCTTGTATCTACCTATAAGTTTTGCTCGAAATACATGTTCAAATGGGGTTTAGGAAACTCGGCCTCTATAGAAAACATTCTGCAATTGTTTACTTGCCCTCTGTGCCTGCACCCGAGGAGACTTTGTGGCTTCAGATAGGACCATCCACATGGTTTATTTTAAGAGCTGACTTATATAATATGAGCTCATTAATACGATAAATTAAATAAAAACTAATTGTGAGAGATGATGAGTTTGTGTTTGTGTAAATTACCTTTTAGTCTCAAGTTCTTCTCCGTATTGTTCTCCGTCTCATCTGACAGACGCAGCAGCTCGTTCCGTTTGTCGGGTGCTTTCTCGTGCATCACTGCATCAACTGTCACCAGCTCGAAAATATTGTTGGTGCGGTTCAGTATCTGTCAATGTCAAAACTGTTCACATGCTACTGGATATTCATAGTTTTAGAACCAGGAATGAAGTTGTAGGCTCTCATGACAACTACGTGTGGACCACAGAACAGGGAATTGTACTTTGCAGATTACCTATTGCTTTTATCTGTTCTGAAGCTGATTACGAGTCGATGACAGTTTCATAGTCGAGGAATACTTTGATCGTTTCAGGTGCTCGCAGAAAATCAGCTGATTTTAGCATGTGGATCGTGCAGGCCATAACAGCAGATATTGGAACGTGTGGACCAGTAAGAACTGAGCGGTGTGTGGTTCGATGAGCCAGACATTTGACACAGATCTGTCTCGTCTCTCGTGTGTTGACAATAACGTCATGATCTGCAGCACCTGTGACTTTTCGCTGCACCTCAGCAGTCAACAAAGTAAGTACGTAGAAGAGAACTGCTGATCTAGGGGCGGTGGCCTAACGACTCCTAGGTCGTTGTTTAGAATCCCGTCCTGCACCAATGGATTACGGTATACTAATACTTTCGAATGGTGAAAATAAAACAACGCGAGGAAACCGGCATGTCGTAGATAACGATCGAACAGATCCATTGAGAAGGAGGATTGTGCACTTTACTCCATTCATCACACTGGTTCGAAAGAACTAGTCACACCAATTAGAATAAGAAGAGGTACTAAGATACAAAAGTACGAAAATTTATTTATCGGTTTATACGGAATTTTATTTAATCCAAAGTAAACACTTACCTATCCCAGCTTTAAAATAACATACCTATAAAAGAGCTTCACCTGACTGACTGACTGATTCATCATCGCCTAGCCGAAAGCGCTGAAGCTAGAAAGCTGAAATTTGGAAGGTAGCTTCCTTTTACAGCAAAGGCGTCCAACTAAGGCGGGATTTTTTGAAATTCAACCTCTAAGAGGGTGAAAAGGGGTGAAAACGAATGTATGAAACTTTTAAACGCGTGGTGCGATTTGCTTGAAATTTGATATGAATAAATAAAATTCAAAATAACCCTAACAAAGGGCTAAAATGGGGTGTCAAAGTTTGTATGGGAACTTTTTGACGGGTGGTGTGATCTTTGAAACTTGGTTTGGATACCTAAAATGCAAAATAAATGGACACGTGTTACAAAATTTTAGAGGTTTTTAGAGGTGTTAATGTTTGTATAGAAACTTTTAATACGTGGTCAGGTGATTGGTTTGAAACTTATCTATAATATTTGGCAAGGAGATAAATTGCATCCTCGGGAAGGATTTAAGCTACAATTTCTTTCAAAAAAAAAATGCGGACGAAGTCGCGAGCAACAGGTAGTCTTACATAACTATTTCGTAAATCCTCCCTCTAATAGGTACCTAATTACTAACATATTCGTATTATTTTCAAACCTTGAGTTGCTACAAGAACTTACAGTCTGAAACTTGAACGCGATGAGTGGGCGAACGAGATCGAACCAATTAGTAATCTTCTTGCCGACGAGATCCGGTAATATGACCATCAGGGAGTTGCCGATGCTGCGGACTATCATGTCGGAGCTGCGGGTATAAATAGACGTTACGTAGGTGGCTACTGATATCGATTTATTGACTTACTAGATGGCGCCTCAGGAAAAGTTTAAACGCGCTATCATTGCTTTTTGGAATTTCTATAATCTTGCGATACTTAACCCAACGCACCATAAATTGTACTTCAAATTAAAATGTTATTCAATACAAGGATCATTTTGAATCTCCTGATGTGTGAATTTAGTTTTTATTTACATTCACAGCCTGATTGAATATTTCTTGTAGATACGTATTCAACCATTGGAGCATTGTCTGGTGGAAATCGTGATTACGATAAGATCGCCGATGATAGGACACTTGGTGGTCTGATAGTTGTGGGTTCGAATCCGTTCATACACTAATGGATTTTGTGAGGGAAAACATCATGAGGGTACTCACACTCACGATGTTTTCCCATGCATGTAGAGTCTAAAAACTTCAAAGACGTGCCAAATGCACGAAAGGAGATGTAAGACATTTTTCATAAAAAGTGGAGCTAAATTTAAGTAATTACGTTTTAAAAACTAAAAAGACAACCGCTTCATGTATAAAAATCAAAATATCGTAAGTTCGTTTTATCCAAGTGGATAACATATTTTTTTCAGTTTTTTTTATTTATAAACCTAACTATAGAACCGATTTTTATGAAATTTATATGGGACCAATCGGGAAGTAAATCTTTTCACATGAAATCATATTTTCAAAATTTTCAAATCGGTTCATAAGTGACGGAGTTATGGGGAAAAATGAAAAAACAGATCGATTTGAGAACCTCCTCCTTTTTTGAAGTCGGTTAAAAAACATACCCAAAAACAATGCAGAAGGGGAATATCTCAAAGAGCACCGACGCACTGATGGGTAGGTGCTTCTCCTCCCTCGTCATAGCCAGTGAAGCGAGGGTGAACGCCCTGTTGTCGAAAGTCAATTGGAAGGTCACATGAACCGTATCCAAGAGTAACTCCTCTCGAAGTAACTCTATTCTCATCTCTTTGTGGTAGAAATGTCTGGCTACCTGCAAACATTTTAGAGATATTATTTAAGCACTACGTTGTACCACTTAGGATCGTTCTGTTTTAGTAACATTAATAATGTATCTACGAGATATGTGGTCTATTATTCTAGTGGTATAATGGGTTCGGATCCGGTCAGAAAATGTATGTTAGCTATATCAGTACTCTCAATCGCTGGAAAATCTCGTGTTGTCGTTGTTGTAGATATTAAGAAATTCACAGACATGTGCCAAGTGCCTCAGAGGGGCACTTATATTCTTTCGTCACACTGAATCGACATAACTAGTGACTCGATAGTAAGAACGATGACCTGTAATCATCACTCAGCTCAGTTGGTAGCGGATCTGCCTTCTGCGCTGTAGGTTGAGGACTCGATTCTCTCCCAGGATAAACATTTCTGTGATGAACATAGGTGTTTGTTGTGTTTGCAACATTTATTTATTTATTAATTTATTTGTTTGAAAACAGAGATGTACATTTATACCTATAGTTTAGTTTATCTAAATTAATTTATGGAACAATACAAGTTTTAAATATAAGATTTGAACATTACAAGTTTCAAACATAAGTAATTTAAAATTGATAAGAATGGTAACTCCCACCCTAGGAGAACCTGTGTTGTGGGTAGTTAGCCTGTTTCGTCGAGCGTTGTTGCTCTGATTTGCGTTACTCACAACGACTTGTGTAACTTACGTTACAAAGTACGTCAATTTTATAATTTAACTAGCGACCCGCCCCAACTTCGCACGGGTGCAATGCTGATACTATATATACTACAGAATGTCTAATGTGATTAAAAACCTCCAAAATTATCAGTGTTTCTCTACTATGTGATACATGTGTTATACATATAAACCTTCCTCTGGAATCAATCTATCTATTTAAAAAATAAAACAAAATCCGTTGCGTAGTTTTAAAGATCTAAGCATACATAGGGACAGACAGACAGCGGGAAACAACTTTGTTTTATACTATGTAGTGAAGCAATTCAAAATACAAGCAAGAGTTTCTTCATCCTTGATCAGGATGTGCGGCACGTTTTCTTTCTTCCGCAGGAACACTCTTCCATTAGAAGTCCAGCAGAAGGCGAATCCCTCTGTTTTGTCCCATGCACTCAGCTCTTAATATACTGACTGTTAATATATTTCTTTACCTTTCGTAGAAAGTTCTCTTTGGCTAGAGTGCTGTCGAATTCCGCGACTATCGTAGTAGTAGCGGCATTGGGCTTGCTTGGTAGCCGATATACGTCACGGAGCTGATAGGCGCCAGTCATACCACTGGAGTCCACAACATTATAGAGCTTTTCAACCATACGGTATAGTTCATGCTTCCCTTCCTTCTGCCTCTTTGGGACATTTCTTATCTCTATACTGGCTTTCGTGTTTAGGCGTTCCAGATTTTCTATTTTAATTTCTATAACATCTATCTGTTTTGTCACTATCTTGTTATCACCTTCCAAGCTAGCAATTTCATCGTTTATCTCGAGTATCTGTTTTGATACAAAGTCCATTGACTTTTTAAGATCGCAGCTTGAACTCTGTATGGAGTCATTTTGATTTTTGATTTGCCGGATGCTCTCTTCCAGTTTGTCAAGTCTAGCATTTTGTTTATCCGCCAAAGTTTCCATTATTTCCTTAATTTGGTCTTTAAAGGTACTCCACCGGTTCAGGCCATCCTCATCAGCGAAGCACGTACGCTTAGTCGACATTCTTTGGTTCTGTTTTTCAACCTTTTTCATTAAGAATTTTGGCATTGAATCGCTCATTGATGGCAGGGTCCGTTCCATCTTAGTTGTAAATAAATAGAGATTAAGTGGATTTCTGGGAAACTTGTCGCAGCACTTTTGGTCGTATTGTAGTTGCCGGTATCACACGAACACAGTCTCAGTCAATCAGTGCAGTGAGTGATGCGCCGACTCCAGACGATTGCATAGTTAGACAGGAATAGAGATATGACTTACTCAAGTCGCTCCCAAGAAGAGGGGGCCTGTGGTGTTCGGCCAATGCTTGTTGTACATAAGTCGTAAGGGCTGGTTCATAAGAAATAATGCTTCTTGCTTGGGTGAATACGGTGCTATTTGTATCACAAGTTAACGTATAGTGAGTAATTAACTGGTAACACGTCTGTTGTGACCAAGTCTCCAACGAAAGATGACGCTACAATCTCAAGTTAAATACAAACACACTTTCATACAATTATTGTTGCACTAAATCCTATAACCATGTTTTGCAGAAGTAATCAGAACAAGCCACTTTTGCAAGAGACTGCCACTTTACAGTAAGATATTTTGTCGGCGGACTCCGTTTTTGATGGTGAAAATTAATTTGAGAAGGTTTATTTCAATTCTGATATTATGTAGCCTTACAGATGATCTTTCGAGTTATGTAACTCCCATCCTTTCAAAAAAATATTTAGCAATGTTTGCAACTGGGCTACTCACAATGTAAATGTGTGTCAAAATAAATTTATTACTTACATATCATTTCTTGAATGAAAGCAAAGATATATTATTTTATTCAGAACTATGCACACTATTTCGGTATTTTTTATACATTTTAAAACGTTTCTTAATTTCAACGATTGTAATACAGGGGGCGTAGCTCAGATGGTAGAGCGCTCGCTTAGCATGCGAGAGGTACCGGGATCGATACCCGGCGCCTCCAATCTTTTTCTTTTTTTTTACTAACAAAATAAACTCACCTCTCTTATCTGCCCCATGGCGTAATACACGAAACCTCTTCTCTTTGATCTGTGCAAAAAGTCAATAATTTATTAAGCGCTTGACTACCCTAGAATTATCTAGAAAAACTAGATCATTGAAATCATTAAAATTTCGTTAATTTCGTTAATCAAATAACGGAAAATAAATAAAATTAACTCTAAAAATAGTAGATAGTGATAATGATGTCCCGTCAACGGTGAACCTTGTTAGCACGGGACATAAGAGCGGAAATGGCTTGGAAAAGCCAAATTATGTATGGTTCTTAACTAAAAAATTGGACAGGGACAAAAACGGGCTGCCAGCTGTCTGCGAGTCCAATATAACAATATCTTCAGGATGCTGATGCGGCTGCCTCGCTTTTGCAGCGCATCTGGTATGTTCGCGGAGGCGCGCGTGGACGGTCATGAATTCACGATCGCGTGAATTTCACGCGATCATTCGCAAGAAAGTCGCTTCACTACTCCAGCGTACGCGAAGCAGTAGCAACGGCATCCTGTAAATGATTGTTGCACGGACAGACTGCCCCATTAAAAACAGGTGGATGCGGATAGCAATCGGCTCTGTCTGAACTAGTTTTAATTTTGTAATTTCTATTTATGTAGTTCCATAGTTCCATATTATTGTTTAAATTTTCAGTGAAATGTTATTTTCTATTATTAATTGTAATTTGTTTTCATTTATTATGCTGTGTATAGTTTTTAAGTGTTTATAATTTAAATAATGTTTTATGGATTTATATCTGATATAAATGAATAATAATAATAATAATAAAACCACGTCTGAACACAGCTAAGGTTAAAAGCGCCTACTAACTTACCTATAATGCAGAGTCAACCCCTGCCGTGTCTCATTCTCGCAAATAAAACTAGGCGCACGCATTCTCGGGTAGCTAAACTTGAGATATTCGTGCAGGTTGTCTAGCCCGTTCAGAAAGTCGCGCATATGCCTGCCCAGCACAGATAGAACCCTGTCGTATCCATACTGGGACACAAAGCCGACGAAGTAGACTCCCATCTGGTCCATAAACTCGCGTTCTGTTATGCCGAGAACCTGGAATAAAATATATTCGTTTAGGATAACATCGCCTATGTTATAAAAGATTATATCTAACTCTAACTACTCTACCTGTGACAACATTACACGCACCCTGATCAACTATATCCAAATCAATATCATTCATCAATATATTCTTACTCATAGTAAGAGATCACAAAAAAATAGTCTATTTTATTCTGTGGTAGTTATAACAGTGAACTTTAGTAGGCAAACGCATAATTTCAAAGTTTTCGTCACCGGGGATGTAACTCAGTGGTAGAGTGTCTGCTTCGCATGCTGAAAGTCCAGGGTTCAAATCCCTGCATCTCCATAACTTTTTGCTTTTATTATGTTCTTGTAGTTATAAATAAATAAATAATAAATCTGACTTCCAATTGCAGTATAATATTAATTATGAAAAATAAATACTTGTTACTATGTTGAGGTTATCTAATATTTTTGGGTATTTTATTCGTGGTGTCGCACGCACCATAAATACCATAATATGTCATAATTTTGTTATCTTCTACTATCTTCTACTATCTTCTACTTCTCTATCTTCTGTGGAATTTAATTCCAATTTTTATCCAGATCCGGTCAGATGTTACGGCGTGATTGAGCCACACATTTATATTTACTAGTGTTCGCCCACTGGTCGAAATTCGACCTTAATTAAATAATCGTTAACGTTTTTTTTCATGAATAATTAAAAATAAATGTTAGCTTTCTGCAACACTTCTTTAAAACTTTAAGTGCGAAATATCATACTCCTCCGTCCGCGCAATTTTCGTAAAAAGGGGTACAAAGTTTTTGCTTCACGTACGTAATGTATAAATGTGGTTTCAAAAAAATATAAAATTGATTTTTTTTTAACAAAATGAAAGATTTGGCCCATGAGGGGATCGAACCCGCGACCTTCGCGTTATTAGCACGACGCTCTAACCAACTGAGCTAATGGGCCGATGTAAAGAGGTTTGAAACTTTGCATTCCATTGTAATTTTTAACCTACAAAACATATCTGCTTACCATGCTATTCCTATTGAAATTAGTTCATAGAGTAACCGCTAGGTGGCACTCTTAGGAATCGCACTCAGGCGAACGCGCGTGTTATGTGTTCGTCTACACTTTTCTTTCGTAATATTCTGAAGCCAACAAACACTGTGGGCGAAGACGAAGTTTTTCGCTTTGTGTAACTTTGAATACTTACTTTAGAAATAATGCTTCTTTTCACAATAGACAGATACTTCAATGAAATACGTTATCATCATGAACGATAATAGGTCACGTTTTTACGTTTTGTGTGGGATAATAAAGACGCCATATGTTATTATTAAACTAGCGACCCGCCCCGGCTTCGCACAATGCTGATACTAAATATACTACAGAATGTCTAATGAGATTAGAAACCTCTAAAATTAACTGTGTTTCTCTACTACATTATACATGTATCATACAATAAACCTTCCTCTTGAGTCACTCTATCTATTCAAAAAAACCGCATCAGAATCCGTTGCTTAGTTTTAAAGATCTAAGCATATATAGAGACAGACAGACAGCGGGAAGCGACTTTGTTTTATACTAGGTATGTAGTGAAGTGATGCCTAGTTTAAGATTACAGATTGTTCCAAACTAGGCTTATTACCAATTTCTTCATCTTTTATTTTCTCATGTTTTCTTTTTATGTTGTAGGTACCTTTGTTGTAGGTTGGCTTAGAAAATGCCAGAAGACCTACTTAAATCTTCCAAGTTAAGTAGGTACGTAGGTACCTATGTGTTATTTTTACCTTAGTCTAGTGACACAATAAAAATAGAATTCTATGAAAGCAACCTAATTAAGAAATCATCGCTTGCGCAGATCAAAGGTCTATTTATAACGTCAAAAAGAACAAAATAAATTATTTCTATAAATCAATCATCCACTTAAATATGTGTTTGTTATGTTGATGATATATTACATATATGACGAGATTAAAAAAATAACCTAGGTACTCTTTAGTTTCAAATCTAACCTACTTTTTTTGGTAAGGATTTTTCATGTTGTTTGCAAATTTAAATAAATACAATAAATCAAGCCGAAAGAGACTTGAGAACTGTATAAAGTTATAAGTAAGTGTTATAAAATGTTTCGCCAAATGTTTGTATGATCTGCAAGTATTTGTCTCGGGTCTGGGTGTTTCTATGTATAATATGTAATTATGTATTTACAAAAAAATAAGTATATAAGTAGTATATCAGTAATTTGGTACCCACAACACAAGCTCTGCTTGCTTTGGGGCCAGCATCTCAGCATCAAGCCGCATCTAAAAACACTTTACCTATATTTGATATATTTGAATTTGATAAATCAGTCTGACTGACGGGGAACTACTTTATGGGTTCAATGGTAATAATTTAAAATTGAAGCTCATTTTGACAAAAAAAATACATGAGTCGTCGTTGCCGTCACTTGTGTCGTTGTGTTTATTTCGAATTTGTAATACACCAATTAATCAATTAATAAATAATGCCAGACATTTCACACAACACCAACTGGCCCCAAAGTAAGCAGAGTTTGTGTTATGGGAACCACATGACTACTTTTTTTGGAAATACATAGAAACATCCAGAGCCTATGTGTAAACAGTGACAGTTGGGATTCGATATCACACGTTTGACACGTTGGCCCAGCACCTTGGCCCAAAGTGTACAGCCGGCATTAAACATATTACCGGCTGAGCATTTTTTATTGTATAGAATACATAGGAAAAGTATTAAATAAATATAATTTCATACATGACCTAATAATTTTAGGTACATTTAGGTATATAATCTATACTTTGCCTAGATATTATATACAATACCGGATAACACAAATTACATAATACAATACAATATTGTACATACTTCACTACATATTATAAGTCTCTTCCCGTTGTCTATCTGTCCCTATGTATGCTTAGATCTTTAAAACTACGCAACGGATTATGATGCGGTTTATTTTAATAGATAGAGTGAAGAAGAAGGGCTATATGTATAATACGTGCATAATATAGTAGAGAAACACTGATAATTTAAGAGGTTATATTGGTTCAACGTATTAGAACTACTGAGCTACAGCAATGCGTCGCCGGGTCAGCTAGTTAACTATAAGAAGTTTAAAGTATACTTTTAGAGGCGAGTATTTATGTTATAATCTATTTAAGCACCGAACATTGCTATACCGAAAGGAGAAGGCGGAATAGAAAGTGAACCTCAATGATATTTTCTTTACATGTGCTGGGAGACCTTGCATTTTGAGACCGCATAATTTTGAGTTAACCCTTTCAGACAGACACTAGATTACAGATCGAGCAGGGATTGGAGGAGAGCTAAAGATCTAGCTCAATGGCGTGGCATGAGATAGACATATGTCCAGCAGTGATAACACCTTATCACCATAAGACTGATATTAACGCAGCGGGAAGACTTTACTTTATAACATGTACTGATGATTATAAAAACGGTATGATGTCTTACCTCCTGCGCCTTTTTAGCGAGTCGTTGGATCAGGTTTTCAGGGTAGACCTGGTGAACAGAGAAGGAGGGCTGTTCGACGCCCGCCTGCCTTCTGATATCCTCCCAGCGCTCCTCGCCATACGTCTGACGGATGTACTCCGCCATGTTTTCTAATAGCAGCCCGTACATGACTCCTGGAACAAAAAACCAGCTAGGTATTTAACATGTCACTATTTCGAACTTGTGGTGAAAGGGTCAAAGGCTCCTTTCACATGTCTTCGAAAGTTTCTACGACATTTATTTATTTATTTACTTTAATTAACACAGCACAATACCAATTACATTAATTAAACATAATAATATTCAAGAAAAAAAAATCACAAACAAATAAAATAGCAAGTTTTAGAAACAGTAAATTAAAACAGTAATAATACTAATAATGATCAAATCGAGACAAAATAAATTAAACTCTATTTTAAAATTAATAATCTAAAATATATAAAAATTTTAAAAATACAAAATGTCGGGATCAATATAATAAAATACACACACAAATCATGCCGGTTTCCTCACGGATATAGAGAGTATAAACATTTTTCAAAAAAATTAATGGTGCAACTGGATTCCTCAATCTTAGGATCGAAAGATGAGGCTTCTACCACTAGAATACCAATGCTCTCTGATAAAACATACTAAGTATCGCCCGAACTCTACAAATGTACTCTACAATCCGATCTCTACATCCGTAAGATGGTTTATCTTGGTTTCTCTTAAAAACAAAAACGAACCGTTTCTTATACTATTGAAAAGCTAACTGACTGATGCTGAACACGGATGTTTGCATAGATAATAAGAATCGGAATCTGGTATTATCCAGCTCACAGTTTGTAGTAGCTCTGTCTTTCGCACTGTAGGTTTGATCCCTAAACCTCGACAAACATTTGTGACATAAACATAGATGTTTGTTCTGTGTCTGGGAAATAAGGCCCGGTCGTTTTTTACCCGACTGCCAAAGAAGGGTTATGATTTTCGCGAATATCTTGTATGGTATATTTGTAAATTTATTACCTCGTATCTTCCAAACGGCTGGATGGATTTCGACAGTTAAGGCATCGTTATATTCGTCTTAAAAACCCGTGTCCTTAGATAGGTGTTTAAAAAACAAAATGGCGGATTACAAGCGCAAATAGAAATACGTTAATAAAAAAAATACCAAACCTATTGAGTAGAGTATTAAAATGAAACTAAAAGGTGATTACAAATATCTATATAAGTTATATGTTTAAATTTAATTAGTCATAATTACATCTTATTGCAGTCGAGTTTTTGTTTTTTTTTTAATTATATATTTTTGTGTTTGTTAGAGCTAGTGGTCTGGAATCCATACTAACATTAAACATTCTAAAGTATCTTAGTCTGCTTGTTAGCTCTTCGCGACTAAACGGATGCAAGGATCTTGACGAAATATGGATAGATAGATAGAAAGATAGAAAACACTTTATTGACTACCACACAGAATATTACAGTAACAAAAAACTCAACTTATTTAAGGCAATACAATGGGCGGTCTTATCGCTAATAGCGATCTCTACCAGGCAACCATTGGATGGACTGGACTATAAATAGACAGAGAAGGGTATGGGTAAGGGAAGAAGACAGCATGTAGGTGTGGTGTATTTTTATAATAACATACTTACATATATGTATAAAGTAAACAAATACTGATATAAATATATACATACATATGAACTCAATAGATATATATATATATATATATATTATACCTTCTATGGAAAGTCATTTAAAGTGCAGGCTGTCCGCTTGTGGAACGCGTTGCCTGTAGATATCAGAAAGGCCAAGACTCTTCCAATCTTCAAAAACTTGGTCATGAAACATTATTTATCGTGCTGTTATACGTAGTCATTTCTGTATTGTTGATTTTTTATACTGTTTATCTTTATATGTATACATATTATATTTTGATTATTATATATTGACTTTCCATAGAAGGTCCTCTACCTTGTGAACAGGAATTTTGAGTTGATTAGTATCTGAGGAGCGTAAGAGTCGAGGGTTAGAGAGATAGAGAAATTCAAATATAATACATAAATAGATTAGGGACGGATATACTTACGCTACTTTTTAGGCACGCACTAGCAAAATTTTTCGCGCGGTTGAACCCGCGCTATACTAAGTTTATTCTGAAGTATATTATTATGAACGCGGGATTTTCTGCTAGTGCGTGCATTTACTGATTTCATGTTCTAAAGAATACCTGCGCGCGCTTTTATTTAAGTACCACGCGTGCGAAGTCGCAGACTGTAACTTATATTCCATAATTAATCCTGTTTCTTTGTGAAGTATAAATACTTAATAGTTTTGGGAACAACATTTCACGAAGTCGCCATAGTTACTGAAAGGCTCAGTGTCTACGGACTAATTATAACATCTAATGACATAATAATTGAGCTCATGTTACTAATTTGGTTCAAGCCAGTATAATATTATATTTCGAAAATGTACAAGACAGCACTGTAGTTAACCACAGTGCAAATAATGGCCTTGCCAGCTACGTTAGGACGTGCTTTTAAGTTCCCAGTTCTAGTAAAATCTGTTTTAAAATAGAGCCAGCATACGGCCCACCTGATGTTAACTGGTTACCGCAACTACAAGGTATCACACGCATGTTTCTGGCTCTAGACATAAGTCCTTTTATTTGCTCAGTAATATCACTTGCTCCAGTACCCTTCGAACCGGCAGACAGTAATGCTTGCCCACTACTATGCGGAGGCAGAACATCTGGCACTGTGCTGGTATCCACCGAGATGAACTCTTGCTGTGATAGAGATGGATAAATAGATAGATAGATAACTCTTTATTGACTACCACATAAACTATTACAATAACAATAACTTACTATTAAAGGCAATAATAATGGGCGGCCTTTTCGCTAATAGCAATCTTTACCAGGCAACCTTTGGATTGACTGGACATAAATAAACAAAAGGGGCATGAAGGTGTGGTGTATATAAATACATACTTGCATATGTATAAACTAAACAAATACTGCTATAAAAATATACATACACTAGCTTTCCCGTTCGCGATTTCATCCGCGCGTTTTAAAAAAAAAAATCGAATTGTATATCTAAACCATTCTCGAATCCACTTGAACACACACAAATAATTGTATCAAAGGAGTTTAATTACAAACACACGCATTGAAGATTTATATATATAAAGATATATGTATGTGCTCAATAGATATAATTATAAACAGTCTAAAAAAACAACAGAGTCCTACCAACAGGCTCACGAAAACGCACTTAGTTTTGGCAAACAGATTTGCTATTGCGAGGTTCTCTAGTCTATCTTCTATAGTCTAGTCTTCTAGTATATCGTCGTCAAGTTATCCATACCTACTGAACGCATAAAGGCTATAACAATTAATGTATACAGCCATGGATGGACAAGCCATAAAACTTTATCAGCGTTAACTGCTACCGCACTGTGTCGCTAGCTTACAAAGCAGTCTGATTCTACGGAGTTCTGGTAGAAAGCCGGTAGCCAGCCTTGCAAGCCAAACAGTATGATAATCTAAGAGCAGGAGCCTGAGTGCCTAGAAGAAATACTTTCTGTAGGCGTTGTATGTTTATGACACTAGTGGCTCTGTAAGCTGTAGACCTCGCGAACATTTTTCGAAATGACTGAAATATAACATTTTTTACGTTTTCAACCCCGTATCTCCGCCATTTTGAAAAATTTACAAAAACTGAATCGACAAATACATCTATATAGTTATAGAACTTGCTCACGAAATTTCACTCAAGAATCGGTAGAGTAATGCGACCTGTAGAGGAGAATCCGGACAGTCGCCGGCCGGACAGACAGACTTACGAAAGCATTTTTGCCTTAGCTGAAACGGAGACATTCGTTCGCGCTTCGCGCTCTCTTGGTCAAATACGGATAATTTTTGCTTGAATCACAAAGAAACACAAAACTTCCATTCCAATTATTCACATCCAAGTCAATAAGTCTAGGTTTATTCGAATTAAATCACCAAAATTACAAATAAAACCCGAAATAACTCTGGACAAATAAATATAATATAAGATATAATATAATATAATATAATATAATATAATATAATATAATATAATATAATATAATATAATATAATATAATATAATATAATATAATATAATATAATATAATATAATATAATATAATATAATATAATATAATATAATATAATATAATATAATATAATATAATATAATATAATATAATATAATATAATATAATATAATATAATATAATATAATATAAGAGTAGAATAATCAGAATAAGCATAATCATTTATTGGTAAATCGGACATTTACATGTCATGTCATTGATTTATAAAAACCTATAAAATAATAGAAGACCAATGAATTAATTAACAATTTATTAAAAATTAACAATCCAAATTATTAACAATGTCAAAATAAGGGACATTCTTAGACGTTACAGAACGTCCTGTCGACGAGCCATAACTTAACTGTTATACGATTTTAGGCAGGGTGCTTGTACAATATGCTCCGACGGTTATAAACGGCAGGTCCCAAGATGTGGGTTAGCCGGTACGATTTAGCGAGCCTGTGGGTTATCGTGGCGAGCTTATATACACGATGCAGTCAGATGCAGATGCGTTTCGTTTCCAATCCGTTTCCAATCGAGTTAAGGGTTCTTCTGGAAATGAGAGAATGGCATCAAGAGAGATGGCGTTAAATCTGCACCAAATCTCGGCAACAGCAGTAACTGTAACCAATGTTGAGTATCAGGTGTGACGTCATCTCTTGCCACGACATATATCTCACTTTTCAAGCATAAGACTCTTTTAGACAGAATAATCCATACGGATGTGTGTAGAGACTATTCATGGGCCGAACCGTGATTTCATCGAATACGAATAAATACGAGTGTTCGGTAAATAGTTTGCCGAACCTAATATTCGACCGAATTCGGAAGGCAGAACGCGTTTTGTCCGGTTAAAGCATATCAAGTCCATTTAAATAACATTTAAAGAAGTAGGTATCTAAATCTTTTATCAGACTTTTTTTTATTGTACCTAATCTAATCTTATTAATACTAATCTGATTAAAAATAAGAGTAAATAATAAGGTAAACTTTATTTTCTGGAGAAAGTATGAACTAGAAAGATCGGCACATTTACCGAATAATCGAATACGAATGTTCGGTAAACTGAACACAAAACGAATATTCGGCAAAGATGAGCCGAATATTCGTTTTAGTAGGGGCTAAGAACCTGTTTTTTTAGGAAAGGAGTAAATAACTTTCATGTTACTTCCATAATACTACTCTCAATTCGAAACGAAACTTCATACTCCTATCATATTTTTTTTATTGCATTCGGGGCCCCTGTAAAAATAGTGTAAGAACTTTTTATAAATATATAAATAATTAGTGGTTAAATTGACCCTAACCCTACGACGCGACGTATACTAGACCTAGGGTTTGCGACCTGGATCTAATTATTCCGCCGCCGTAGTTTGACCATCGGCCATCACTCAAGAAAATCAACGAAACAAATAGACGAGTTTTTTGACCTCAAAATTGCTAGAATTCTTGACTTTTCTCGATCTAAATTTATCGTTTATTTAGTTTATCATATTGTAATTAATATGATTTATTTATTTTTGTAATATTATGTATTTCACTTTCCCGTAAATATATATGTTCATATTCTTTTTATCATAAATCAGTCATATTATTTTCATCACCCCATATTCTGCTATATTGATTTCTATCCATCCTAAGGTTGTCTGGCAGAGATCGCTATTTAGCGATAAGACCGCCCATTGCACTACCGTGTAGCATTGTTATAATATGTATATAAACATTGTAGCATAAATAGTATAAACATTGTTTCTGAACAAAACATTGTTCAATGAATTGGTGGCGTGCAATAAAGTATTCTCTATTCTATTCTATTCTAGATTTCACGGGAATGTGAACTGTTGATTGCTCCACAGAGGTCGTCAATAATCTACCAAAACTGACTTCTATGTATAATCTACCAAAAAGTTATACGAGTATCACGAGCAAGGTTAACCCTCTTTAGATTTAATAAAGATTGACCTTTTTGTTTTCTTACACAAAAAGAATACTTGTGACCTTTTAAGTGGCCTACAGGCTACTGACATAAAATTGTATTACCAGGGGTGCTTTCTGATTTGTGCGAAAAAATTCCAAGAAAACTTTGACAATATCCGCCATATTGTTTACAATGTGACGATTGACTGTGAAATTGCGACGATAATGAAACAAATTAAGGGATTATTTTTGGCCGTTTTGAAGAACGTTGTGCTGTTATATAGTATATATAAATATATAAATTTATATATTTATATAGCATATATAAATATATAAATTTTTACCGAGTTATTTCGGGTTTTATTTGTAATTTTGGTGATTTTATGAAAATAAAGCTAGAATTATTGACTCGGGTGTGAATAATTCGAACGAAAGTTTTGTGTTTCTTTGTGATTCGAGCAAAAATTATCCGTTTAAATGCTTAATAAAAAAAAAGATTCCGTAGAATTGAGAACCTCCTCCTTTTTGAGAAAGTCGGTTAAAAAAGACACCAATTTTTATAAAATAACAAACGACGAACGACAACATGCGACTTTGTGACGACTTACTATAAACAATCTAAACACTTGACATTGGCAAACTTGACAGCATATGACATCATTAACAAAGAAGAAGAAGAAGAAGACCACAGTTTGACAGATAGAAATATAACTTTTATTAAATTTCTACAGAACTTTGTATTTACCTCGTTCGGCCAATTTAAAAATATGTTCTTTTCATTACTTTCGATGCTATTACGGAATGCTACTAGCGTAGACACCTGGCCTGGCCCTAGCCGAATACCATCTATCGGGGACTTCCGTTAGAGCTGGTGAGGCGGCTGAATGTGCCGAGACCTCAAAGGTGCAAATATGCCGATCTAAGGCCACTCACCAGGGTACCAGGGACCGGGGGACTACATAGTCGAGACCCTGGTCTCGTGGGGAACAGGAGATACATTGCGGGATCCAAGAGCTGCCTCCTATCTGGCTCAGCGTATTAGCATTGCCATTAAACGTGGCAATGCCGCCAGTGTCTTGGGAACGCTGTCCTCTGGCAGTGATCTGGATCAGTTGAGCTATATATAGATTGTTTTAATGGTCTTTAGATAGCTCTACAGTCTCAATATTTTGTACATTTGTGTTATTATTTCTTTAAATAAATGTGTTCCTTATGTTCGACAAAAAACATTTGTGTAGGTTGATACTTAAATAGATAATGATCAAGAGAAATAGGTATTAATATACATAAGTGGTATGAAGTTACATCAAACAATTTCCGAGATGAAAGGATCTCAAGAAAATCAATGTTTATATTTCACTAGTGTATCACCCGCGACTTCGATCTTGTTCTTCAATTTCGGGAATTCATTTCATAGTGTGTCCACACACGGATGATTTTCCTATCAAATTTCAAATCCTTACGACCAGTAGTTTATGCTGTAGGCACCTACATAGTGGATCCATAATGCCAGTCAGTCAGTGAGGGATTTTATTATTATTCTGCTAGTCGTAAAGACCTTATTCAAAATCTTTTTTTATTAGGAAATTCCAGAGAAAAATAATATATTAGGCGGTACACTCTGACGAATTTTCCTTTCGCATTTAATTATTCGCAGTTATTTCTGAAGCAATTGTTGTCTAGTGGTAGTGGCCCTCACCTTCCGTGCTTAAGGTCTGGGGTTCGAATCCGGTCGTGCACTAATGGACTTTTCTGTTCGAAAAATTTATGTGCGCTTTATCAGTACTCACAAACGATGATGGAAAACATTGTCAGGACACCTAAAAAGTTCGAAGATATGTGCCAAGTTCACGAAAGGAGCCTCTGAGGTGCACTTTAAGCCTTTCACACTGGTTCGAAATAACTAGTGAAGAAGAAGAAGAAGTAGTTATTTAACTAAGACATAATAATAAAGAGATTTGTGCGAAAAAGAAACATATTGGTGGCAATTCAGTTGGTTCATTTTTAAAATTAGGAATTGTTTAAAATATATTTAGTTAGTCATAGCATTTGTAAAACCTATTCGGTTGGTACCATCTAACTAAATTAGGAACGTTTAATTAAGTTAGATAAAATTAAATTAGGATGTGTTGGTAGTTGGTAGCAGCAGAATACCAAAGGTTAATTTGACAGTTCAAAACCTAATTTTAGCTAAAATGAGTTGGGTTGGTACCAACAGAATTGAGTCCAATGTATAACCTGTAACACGTGATCTATGATCGAACATTTACAAACATACCACGATCCCCCCATTCCTCCTAATTTGGTGGCATTGACGCAAAATCACAGAATAAATAAAAGTTTACTACGCGCATTTGACTTGGATCTACTCGTTTAAATTATGTATGCGCTTGCATTGGGACATATGTATATCTTTATATATACATTTTCTGTGCGTGTGTTTGTAATTAAGCTCTTCCTAAACGGCCGGACCGATTTTGATGATTTGAAGTGGATTCGAGAATTGTTTAGTATTACATTTTTGTTTAAACTCTTGGACGAAGTCGTGAACGGGACAGCTAGTAACAAATAAGAATCAATACCAGGAACAGAAACATCCTTACGTTAATTATACATCTCTAAGTTTCGACTAGACTAGAAAATAGGTCCTGTATGGGGTACATTTTGCGGCTCTACAATTAACTACCTGAAAATACAACTAAACTGAGTATATAACGAAACATAAAGCGTAGGGTGAAGCAAGCGTATTATAATATAAATTACTCCAATTATTATATTAATACGTGAAGCAAAAACTATATACCCCTTATTACGAAAATTACGCGGACGGAGTATGAAATTTCGCACATTTTTATAGTTTATATAGAGAAGGAGTGCAGAATGCATTAATACTTTTTTAAATTAATGCATAATATAAATATTAATGATTAATTAATTGTGGTCGAATGTCGAAATGTAGTCGAAGTTCAGCCAGTGGGCGACGACTAGTGTTCATAATAATGCGTGGCCTCATGTTACTCTGCCCTCTGACAGTTAGCTGACAGATTTGCAATGAACGAGTTTAACCTACAGTTACCTTGTATTAGTTTTTCTATAAAAGATTACATAGACCTGGTTTTGCCAGCGAGCCATGGAGCGCAGTATTCTAGGAGTCAAACTCACAGACCACGTACGAAATAGTATACTACGCTTTTAAACGCAAATCGCGGATGTCGAACAGCAAGTAGGGAAATTAAAGTCGGCCGCACGTCGGATGAGTTATGGGCTAAAGCTACCATACAGTAGACACCTCTGAACGGAAAACGTCTTCACGGCAGACCGCGGCGAAAATGGAGGGACGAGTTATACGCCCATCTTAAGGATTGGTCCACAGTGGCTTTAGACAGGGACAATTTGCGAAAAGGAAGGCCTTTCTCCTGCGGTGGAATATCAGGCTCCTAATAATAATATAAAAGTGATAGAGGACCAGGACTAGTTTCTTGACAATTCTTCTCGGACTTGGGTTAGAAGGAATTGGCATCTAAATTCACCTAGAACAAGTATGTAACACGTTTCAAAGTGATCCTTGTGTATTGAATACAAATATTTTGACGTTGACTTAAATGGATCGAGAATTGTGTATGACGCATTATATGATTATGTAATCAACACGTTACTTATTTTGTTTGCGATTCCTCGTTTGTCATTTCATGAAGTAACACAGCTTGCTAATTTAATATTTCTTACTCGTTTTATTGCATGTTTTATTCAGTAATCTTAGCGGAATTTTAATGAATAAGTTGTAACTACATGGGACAAGTATAAACAATTGAATTATATGTGTATTGTGGTGCAATGTGATTTGAACGCAACAAAATATCTAGGAATCATGATTGATCAACGTTTGTCCTGGCATGCTCACATTGAACTCCTGATGAATAGAGTACGTAAAATAATCTGGATTTTTAAAATTTTACGTCATGTAGCATCAAGAAACCTAATTAACCAAATCTACAGATCTCTAGCAGAATCGATTCAATGTTATTGTGTACCAGTCTGGGGAGGAGCTACTAATACCAAGTTTTTGGAACTAGAAAGAGCACGAGGTCTCTATTAAAAGTTATATATTTTAAGCCCTACCGATACCCTACAGATATGCTCTATCAAGATGCTAGTCTTCTATCAGTCAGAAAACTCTATATTCTAAACGCAGTTCTGAAGTTACACAGAACTCTTGAGTATAACCCCAGAATACTGAATAAGCGGAGGAAAGTTAGAGTAGCTACTCAAGTTACGGCTCGATCTCAATTCGATCGACAATAAGCCACGCAATCTGCCTACCTCTACAATACTATTAATAAAAAAAAATATTTACCCTATTAATAACTATAAATGCAAAACTTCCCTTAGTAAATTGCTACTGACACTTAACTACGAGGAAACTGAAAAACTCCTAGAAATTGTTTTGTAAAATCAACACACACACAAATATATAGACACTCCCACACACATATTCACACAGACACATCCACACTCATCCCACACCCATGAAATGTATAATATATTAAGTTTTAAGAAATAAATAATTTGTATTTGTATTTGAACGACGAGGAATCCCGAGAAAATTCTAGACGGCCATTCCGCGATGACGTGACGTCTAGTATTGACAATTGACTATAAATAAATATAAACACTTGACGTTTGTTTTTGTACTTACAAACATTTTTTTTTATGTGTGTTTTTTTGTATAAAAAAAAGGAGTACCTATTATATTTGTAATGCCTTTGGATAATCGCGTAATAGAACGTGGTGTTGAACTCGAATACAATTTCCAAATCATCTAAACGAGCTATACGGATATAGTGCTCGATCTGAACGCTGCTTAACCTTGATCTAGTAAAACCTCTGGTTATACAAGTGCTACGGCCACCGTAGTCCGTTACCATACAGAAATCATTATCATCACTCAATGACATCTAATTTTAGTCGCACAATACTATTGTGGCCATTTTCCCGCCATCTAAGGCGCGCCAATCCATCGACAACCAATATGGCGGATCATAAAATTTAATTTACTATTGAATCAGCATCTTTTCCGTGATTAGTATACGCAGGCTATCCATGTAGGTATCTATAGTTATCTCAATAATTACAAAACAGTCTTGAGGGTACCTATTCCTGCTAAGTTAGTTTCATAGTAACACCCGTGTATTGCATATTTCTAACACTCAAATAATACCTATGAAGTTGCGGTTCTGTGGTACTGGTTGAACAGCATTTTCATTGGTTATATGATTTTTACGTGATTGGGCTACAGTACCATAACCTCGGCACTAAATGTTTAAATTGTATGTACTCTACGTATCATTATTTTATATAAAAGACAACATTTTATATAGAATAACAAATGACAAACGACAAGATACAACTTTGTGACATCATATCTATCTATATCTATAAAAGGCGAAGTGTCTATGTAATGTTTGTATATTCCCTATAGACTCCGAAACGGCTGGACCGATTTCAATGTTTTTTTTCTTCAGATTCGCCTAGCGGGTGAAGTTTGGTTGCAATCGGATCAACAGAATTTTATTATTTTTTCAACAATCAAATTTTGTATGGATTTATGTAGATTGCATCTTAGGAACGGACATGGCTACTCTAAATGTATGTACTATACGTGCGAAGCCGGGCAGAAGCTAGTCTACTAGAAATAATATAAACATTTGCCACTGGCAAAATTTACATGATGTCTGAACCTTATTTTCCTACCTAAGTACACAAGTCTATCTACGTTTGTATATCCTAACTAAATTCTTAAATACTTAATACGAGTACTTAATTTCCTACTGATTATTAGTAAAATTAAAATTGCACTGTCACATATTCTCCATTTATTTTACTAGAGAAAACATTTCAAGCTGATCACAATACTTTTTCTTCGGTTTGTGACGCGATGTGGCGTTTATTGAAAAAGGCAATACGAAATATTGACAATGGAAAGCTTTTATAACGATTACAGTTTTTATGGTTCCGTAAGTACTTTACGCAACTTTTATAAGATCATTTTGTTTGTTGTCTGACAATAACCATTTAGAAACAGCAGAATATCTATCCTGGATATAAAGATGTATAGTAAAATAAATCCACAATTTGAAAACGCAATCGGTTTCAAATTTGGAATATCTTATTTATGGTATTCCAAATTTTAAATAAAATTTGTACTTTTCATTTCAATGTCAAAACAAGCTTCAATTGGAATTTTTCGTTTGTTATTTTAAGAAAAAACATAGCTGTTTAAAATGAATTAGTGTTTTTCGTGTTATTTTATGTTTTACTAGCTGTTGCTCGCGACTATGTTCGCATTTTTTAACCTTTCACCTGACCACGCATTAAAAAGTTTCTATACAAACATTCACACCTCATTTTACTCTTTTATGATGGTTATTTTGAAAAATCCTGAAATACGTGTCCATTTATTTTGCATTTTATTTATTCATATCAAGTTTCAAGCAAACCGCATAACGTGTAAAAAGTTTCATACATTCGTTTTCACCTCTTTTCACCCTCTTAGGGGTTGAATTTCAAAAAATCCCGCCTTATCGGCTGGTTTTGCTGTAAAAGAAAGATGATGAATCAGTTAGTCAGTCAGTCAGGTTAAGCTCTTACATAAGTATAGATTTTGATAAGGAGATTATAGCGAAATGTTAATCAATCAAGTGTGAGTTCTTAGCACTACTGTGGAGAATAGATTTTTAGGCGTTTTGTGATTTGCACAACAAGGAATCTAAAAAAATTCTAGATGGTCAATCCACAATGACGTTTAGAATAGATAATTGCCAATCGGACTTTGTCACGTTATTATAACATAGTAAAATCACTTGAATTTGGCAAAATTGTCATCGAGACAGATGTCATAAAGTTCATAGCCATTGCTACCTTTTCTGCCTACTAGAAAATTGCTTTGGAGGTTCGTGGTCAATGGATCCCATTATTGTTTTTAATAGTTTTAGTGTTAAAAATGTATTATGTCTATATCTAAAAGATTTGTTATGCGGTTATAAACCCTAAATAGCCTTGAATAAGTATTATTTGACTTCGGTCACAGAGGTAGGTCACAGAACTACGATGCCAACGATAGCCTAATATGTGTTCAATTCATGCAAAACTCTTCCATCGGTCAGCGTTTCACTAAAAGTAGGCCATGCCGAACTATGAGATGGGAGAAAAGCAAATAATATATACATACCTACGTAGATACGAACAGTGGGTGTAATTCGTTCAGAATCAAGATTCAAGGTATTTATTTGCCTAAATAATTGTAGACAAGGTCGCAAATAAAATATACATATGTATATTTTATTGACGATGGTTTTCTACGCTATAAAGCATTTTGCTACGTATCAAACTACTTCGAATGTTCCACGTGTACCTAAATAGAGAAAAACAACTTCTCGAGATGACCGAATCATCGTTCGTATGGCAAAACAAAATCCTTTTTAAAGGGTCCAATGAGCTGAGAAAAGAATATTTTGGTGAAAACAACCCTTCAGCAATCTCAGCACGCACTATTCGAAGACGTTTGGTACAAGAAAAATTGCACGGTAGGATAGCAAGAAAGGTACCCATGTTGAAACTTTGTCACAGACAAGCCCGGCTTGCATTTGCGAGAATGTATGAAAACTAGACTGTGCGACAGTGGAAAAATGTACTTTTTTCTGACGAAACGAAAATAATCAGAGTATGTTCTGATGTAAAACGATATGTACGACGTCCCCCGAATACAGCATTCGACCCTAAGCACACGAAAGTTACATTAAAGCAATGTGGTGGAAATGTGAAAATTTTGGGGGTGCTTTTCTGGACATAGTGTTGTAAAGTTGATAGAAGGTAACATGGATCAGTTCCAATTCAAAAATATACTGGAAGAAGTTATTTGGACATTCCAGCATGACAATGATCCAAAGCACACTGCACGCACCGTAAATAAATTTCTTACAGCGCAATTCGTTTCTGTCTTAGACTGGCCAGCTATCAGCCTAGATTTAAACCCAATAGAGAATCTGTAGTTCAAAGTAAAGAAAAAGGTTTCAAATACACAGTGTGGGAATTTAAGAGAGCTATACGACGTTTTTTTAAAAGAATGGAACTCTATTTCTCTTGCGAAATGTCAAAAATTAATAGAGTCAATGCCTCGCCGGTATAAGCAGTAATTAAAAGCTGTGGATATGCTATGAACTATTAATTTTAGTTAAAAATGTATTAAATTGATTTTTAAATTTTCTGCGCTACATATTATGTGATTTTTTAAATGTAAGTGTCATACAAAACAACCGAGCAGTTTAATAAATCGTTCTTAATTATTTGTCCAGCTTCAGTACTATTTGAATGTGTTACTTTGGTAAATAGAATGTGAAAAAAATATTTTATTTAACATTTATTACATAATAAATATTTTATAACATAACTAGTTGCTTCTCAGAAGGTACACATCTCTGTGTATGACACGATTTAAATAAAAAACTTCTATAACTTCAAATCGTTCTTAATTATATGACCACAACGGTACATACCTACGTAGAAACGCAAATATAATATACATACCTACGTAGATACGAACAGTGGGTGTAATAACTCCAGATTCAAGAATCTATTTGCCTAAATAATTGTACACAAGGTCTTTTAATAGGGTTTATTGCAGTTTAGATTAATTCATCATATTCAAGCGTTGCATATTTTATGCCCATCTGAAATAATAATAATAATAATAATAATACCGGACATTTCACACAGCATCATCTGGCCCCAAAGTAAGTAGAGCCTGTGTTGTACCCTACATGACTGATATACTACTTATATACTTTTTTTTTGTAAATACATATATATATTATACATAGAAACACCCAGACCCGAGACAAATACTTGCAGATCATAGAAATGTGGTACATATTACCTCTATACAAATATGATTATGTAGGTAAGTGCAGTGCAGAAAACGGAGTCTTTTTTGCACCTCCCAAAGTAAATAAAAAACAAAAAAAAACGTATGCGTCTCGAGACGTCAGACAGAAGTGATAACTTAAACTAATCTAACTAGCGCTGTGGGTTAGAGTGAGAGAGGAGTAGCCTGCCTACCGCTGCCGTATGCGTGAGAGAAAGGAAAGCCAGACAGACTGGCGTCGTAACGCGTTACGTAACGAAGCGGTTTACTCTCCCATAAGATTTTATCACTTCATGAACACTTCACTACAAATGTACAGAAAATGTAGGTAAACGATGATAACAAAGTTGGTACTTACTACCGACGCGCGCCTCCTTAGACCAAATGCATACGTGGTTTCGTATAATAGTATAATCAGTAGGTAGTTATAGTGATGTTAGGTATGTACTTACCTATTTTTAATGAATAAACAAACAATATAAAAAAACACGAGTGCGCATTAATCACGGCTATGAGACACCTTGATTTTAATCGACTTTAAAAGAAGGAGGAGGTTCTCAATTCAGTTTTTTTAATGATGTTAGCTCGTAGCTCTGTCATTTATGAATTGATCTGAAAAAATATTTTTTTATGTGAAGGGATTTAGTTTCCGATTGGTCCCATAGAAATTTTATCAAATCGGTTTATTAGTTTGGTTTTTAATCATAATCTGGAAAAAATATGTCATCGAAGTAAACGAAATTTGGTATTTATATGAAGTCGGTTTTATTTTTAGTTTTTAAAACGTAATTATTGATGTTTAACATCTTTCCTGCAATCTATGAGAGTGATTTCGTGAAAAGGGACTGAAGTGTGTAATAGGAAGCTGGAAAAACGCGCGCAATTTAATTGACAAGTGACCGCGCGCGGTGGTAGAGTTGGCCGTCAGATGGTACCAACCCATTTTTCGAGAGGTTTGTACTGTCAGCCCAGAGTATGTGCGTGTGACGAGAAAGAAAAAGAAAAATAGAGAAGGAGAGAACGCATCAGCTGTGCGCTAAACCTACAGTGTTGTGTATAAAGTGAGCTGTTATATAAAGTTATTCAGGATATAATGTTAATGTTGCTTATTACCAAGGTGAGATGTCAGATGCTGCACATCATTTGCGACCACTGTAAGGCTAGTCAGTTTTTAACTAAGCGCTTCCAAACATATAATTATTATCTACTGAGTACTTATTAAGTAGGTACCAACACAACATTAAAAATATCTTACTATAGTGAAATTTTTACCCTCACAGTACTTAGCACTTTTTAGAATACCTAATTTATCGCTTAACGTGCCAAAATATTTTTCTCAATTTCACAAAATCGTCACGCACGCCCCTTACTGGGACAATGGCGAAAGTATACGGAATATAAAACAGTATATTCGAGGCCGTCTATAAATAAATCGGGGATATTGAATGATTTGTCATACCTATAATATTTTAGACAGGTAATGCCATCAAGGTGAACGTCTTGGAGTAGGTATGCCACTGTAGCGTAATGCATGCCGTTAGGTCCCAACTTGATTTGTTGCGAAATCGTGTTTCACGGTGTGTTCATTGGAGGTACACCCTTCTTCTTCTTATCTAATGGCCTGTGACATACTAATGTCAATTCTGACAATGTCAAGAGTTTATAGTTTATAGTCAGTTTGTTTGTTATTAGAGTCTTAGTCGATGGTCAATTGTCAATTCTAGACGTCACGCGGAATGGCGTCTAGAATTTTCTTGGTATTCCTCGTCGCTCAAGTCATACTGCACCACAATACACATCTAATTCAATTATCCATACCCGTCCTGTAGTCACAATTTATTCATTTAAATTCCGCCAAGATTACTGAATAAAACATGCAATAAAACGGGTAAAAAACATTAAATTAGCAGAGCTATGCTGCTCCATGAAGTGACAGACAAATAATCTACACCCTTCTTATTTTCTTCCTATAATGGCATCTGTCCAATATTGCCAGTGTCAAGTGATTGTTTAGTTATAAAGTCTTAGTCGATCGTCATTTGTCTATTCTAAACGTCATCGCGGAATGGCCGCCTAGAGCTTTCTCGGGATGCCCCGTCTATCAAATCACATTGCACCATAAGACACTTATAATTATCCATACTTGTCTAATGAAGTCACAGTTTGTTCATTAAAATTCCGCTAAGATTGCGGAATAAAACGCAATAACACGAGATAACATAATTAATTTAGAAGTGCTATGTTACTTCATGAAATGTCAAACGAAGAATCTCTTCAAATCACATAACTAGCAAACGTGGCGTTTAAGTATGTTCTGTCCTTGTCATTCTAGTGTCAATGAATAGAGATAACAAGAGATTTAAACAGCTCTTTACCTAGTGTGTGATTAAAGCTAGACTTTACATCTCTATATACCAAGTTTCCTCTTGAGACTGGCCTCAGCTCATTTAGGAGTAGCTCTACCTTCTACTGCAGATTGTGGATACGATTCCCTCTCAGACATCAGACGACCTCTGTGGCGCAGTGGCAAGGCCTGCCTGAGACGCAGAAGTTGGCGGGTTCGATTCCCGCCGCGAGACTGCAAACTTACACGTCACGCTAGCTAGTTATGTGATTATAGATAGAATGTTAGTCTTTGTCCTATACTAACATTATAAATGTGAAAGTAAGTCTGTCTGTATGTAACGTTTTCACGCCTAAACCGCAGAACCGATTTTGATGAATTTTGGTATAGAGATAGATGAAACCTTGTAAAAGGACATAGGCTACATATGTAGGTAACACGCGTGCGAAGCCGCGGGCAGCAGCTAGTAGAACATATATTACTTTTATGTAGATACCACGCGTGCAAAGCTCTGGATAGAAGCATGATGACTGATGACATAAAATACAAAGTTCAATAATACCTATGACATGTATTTTATTTAATTTACTGGCCTGTTAGCTTAGTTGGTAGTAGCTCTGCCTTCTGCGCTGTAGGTTGAGGGTTCGATTCCTTTCCAGGATAAACATTTGTGTGTTTGTTCATATGTGTTTGTTCTGTGTTTGGGTGTTATAAAGTATCATAAGTATGTGTTTAAAAATATTATAAGTATTCTATCAGTCAACTGGTTACCATAATACAAGCTATGCTTTCTTTGAGGCTAGATGGTGTTATGTGCATTGTCCACCAATATTAATATTTATTATTTATTTATTGAGCGTAACAAACATTGGGGTTGGCTAGGTCTTGGTTCGCTGACTCTCTCTCTCTCTGAAAATCTGACTGAAACACAAACTTAAATCCACATTTAAGCTCGTCCATCATTTCTACAGCTGACTGCACAAAAACTTGTTCGACTGCAAACTCCGATAAATAAATGAAGTCACCAAGTTTTGAAAGGCTATTAATACTAAAAATTCGTTAAATTTACGTATTACGTAAAAGTAGCAGTAGGAACAGCAGTTGCAACGCGACCGCAATGTCTGCGATATCGACGACGTACTACCAATATCTTCTATCTAAAAAATTGCAACTTTACAGGAGACGAAAAAACGTCTCATTTTTTTATTTTAATAATCGTTCCGGTTTTATCTATTTTAATAATCTAATTATTGGAATAGAAATATGAAGTGAAGTATGTTTTTATTCTAAAACTACCATTTACAAAGTTAGGAGAAGATAGGAGGTATTGGTATTCATAATAGTAAAATAACATCAAAATTTTAGTTTTATTTATTATCCAGTATTAACCAGTATCCTGTCTGTTTTGTAAAGACTGTCAAGAAAAATCGTCTCAAAAAAAAATTATGGTAGAAAACATGTTATCTGCATGGAAACATAGGTCTCACTTTAAAATTTCAAAATTTAAAGAACACCTCAATCAGAATACTAAAATAATCACATTATTTTTTCTAAAGTTTGGCAATTGGAAGTATACCATAGCTTAGTACTTAGATTACTTTAATTTGTAAAACTGAAAACCACTAAGCAAAACTTGAAAAGGTGGCAAAATGATTATCTATTAGGAACTGTCATTAGGAACCTTAGTCGCATAGAATAAAATATCTAACTTTAAAATCTTCTCAAACAAAAATAATATTCAAACCACTTACTTAATTTTATAACAATCATAATAAAAGTTCTAACTTACATTAGTCTTGTAACAATCACAATAGACATTCAAACATTTAAACATACCTACTTAAGTTAATCATAATCACATTACAATTTGGCAATGTTATGGTAATAGGATAAAGGTACTTAAGAAACTTTAATCACAACCAGTCATAACTTTTAAGTAGAGTATGGCAGAGAATCATAAAAACTGTGACAATCACTGGGCAAAACTGATTTTAGTTGCTGCAGATGGTTGAACTTGGTAGAAGAGATTGGAATCTTATTAAAGCGAAGTTGAGGATAATTTACCTCACCAAGTAGCTTTGGTCTCTGTGGGAGATCAGTCCATTAACCATCATAGCTTAGTTTGATCTTTAAAGTCAAGTCTGGGCTATAAAGAATTGCTCTTATGTCGACAACTTGCGGATCGCCAGCTCTCCTTCCAGGTCGCATGCTTTTGTAAACCCATGTCTCAGGGCTTGCATAGTTTTTTGAAAAAACTGTAATCGGCTTGGATTGTTTCGTAAGGCTCCTTTCTCGCTTCTTTCGTTATAGTAACATAGTCACTAGGCAGGTGAATTTCTCTATTTTTAAGTTTTCTTTCTATTGCGCTGTGAACAGATTCACATTCCATTTGTGTGTGTCCTGGTTCCAGAAACTTTTGGGTATCTTCATGTTTTTTGGACAAATTCAGAAGCGCGTTGGAGAGAATTGTATTTCTGTTTTGATATGTGCAGCCATCTGAATAGATAACTATGGGTTTTTTTGAGGCAAGCAATGTCTTTCAATATAATATAAATGAGACACGAAGCGAAAGTGCTTGAAGTTAAATCTGTGGCAGTTTCGCCATACCAATAACAAGTACAATACTTAGAAATTAAATTGTACACAGTAAAGTTGTGACAAGTTAATATAATATAAAAAATATAAAGCCAGATTATATATACAACGCGCAAGGGTCAACACGTTTTTCGAATAGATAGAAGGTTTTCACAGCAATATATTTTAGAAAATTTAAATACAATAAACAATCAAAGAAGATATTTCTACTAAAAGTTAGAAGGTATTGCCAGAAAAATTAGCGTCTCATAATTTAGAAGATATTTCTATTAGTGTTTAATCGGATTAATAGTTAAATATTGTTTTAGGGGGTTTTGCCAGTACACGCGAAATAGCATTTTACGTCGATTGGCATCAAAAACAGAAAATCAAAAAAAAGGTAGTTAGGTGGTATTGGTAGTTCGTCGTCGATATCAGTATCGAGTCGTAAAATAAAACTCTTATTCGGAAGCCAGCCGCTGCTCGCTTGTCGCTCAACTATTGATATCTATTGATAATTGAAAATAGGTTTATAGCTGAGATATTAGTGATGATTTTGTTGTTTCGTCAGAATAGCTAAAATATCGTAAGTGACTATATTCGTTTTTATTTTAACTAATTGAACCAAAGTCCAAATTAGAGTAACATACGTTAGAAGTTGTAATATCTCTCCGCAGTTTTATTCATCATAAAGTAACATGTGACAAAAATAAATGTTTTTTCTGTGTCTAGGTGTTATGAGTATCTTATGTATGTATTTAAAATATATATAAGTATTCTATCAGCCATCTAGTCACCATATTACAAGCTATGCTTAGTTTGGGACTAGATCGTGGTGTGTGTATTGTCCACAAATATTTATTAATGCCAATCACACGTCAAGTTAATAAATTTATAAGTGTAATTTAAAAGGGTTACTCTAATTCACACATTGGTGCAAACACAATAAGATCGTATTTTACGATATTTTAGTTAATCCATCGAAACCAAAGCCATTAGTGTATATAAAGAATTTGACAGCAGTGATCGCGCAATTCACACCTATTAGTATTAGTTGTCGCGAGTTATGTAATAAGAGGATAAAATTACTAAAGCCAGCGCTGCCTATCACATATCGATGATAGACATGTGAAAAGGCAGTGTTCGGGGAGGCATGTCATATTCTATTATCTACTGCTCGCAGATACCGTAAGGCTTCATGTTACAAGCTATAATCTGTACGTGGCAGAATGTTTTTATTTTACGACGAAATTTAAGCCAATAACGGATTTACATCATAACTAACAAAAAAAAAATTACGGGTTGCACTCCGGGAGTGCCGACAGAAGTGAAAACTTATTTTGGCGCGTTAGACATTTTTTAGATGGGTACTAGAGTTATTGGGTTATTGGGTTATGAATTGCATTTTATTTATAAATTGTATTTTATTAGTTATTAGAAACTTTAAAATACATTTAATATTCTTTTATGTTTTTGTTCAGAATGTAGATAATATATCAAAGAACCATACAAAAGTAGACCGTAAACTTGTGAATTAAGGTTTATAATCAAATGGGACAAGCGCGGCAGCCCTGCGTCTCGCGATATCGGTAACGGTGTCGCGAGTCCAGAGGTTTTACCTCATCTAAAATTATGCGTACCGCGCTAAGAGAAGTTTTCACTTAAAAAACCGACAGTAAATAAAATAAAAAATTAAATACATTTATTTCGAGCAAAACTCATAAACACAAGAAAGATTAAAACTTAAAAACTAGTTGGATTGCTGGACAGATCGCTCACAGCAGTGCCTTGTATAGGGACAGTCGACCCGGGCGGCTATTATTGCCTGAATGAACGGTGTTCGCGCTGGCCCGCAACCTGCACACCAGAGACGCGGCTCGTTTGCGCATAGTAGTATGAAAACAATCAATCCGCGCCGCCGCAAACATCCCCGATGCACTGCAGTAGCGGAGCAGCCCCAACATCGCCCTGACAGTAATCTTGGTGTGATACTTGTATGTCATTATGTGAATGTGTGTGTGTTTGTTTGTGTGTGTTGTTTGTTTGTAGTTACCTCTATGCTATTGTTGATCCGAAATCAAGCCAACCAATTTACGATTAGCTTCATCAAGAAACATAAAAAATCAGTATTCCATCACCATCCAGCTAATATTATAAATGCGAAAGTTTTGTGGATTTTTTATTTGCTACTCAATTACAATAATGGTCTAAACCGGTTAAAAGTAAATATAGATGTGAACCTTGATTAACATACACGCTACATTTATATACGTACCACAGACAAAGCCGCGGTCAGCAGCTAGTTCATAAAACATTTAACAGCTGGACAAATATTTAGTACTATTCCGCCAATAGTACTAAATATTTTTCCATCTGTACAATGTTTTGTAATGAATTTCCGCAGAGTCACGCCTGATTCAGTTATCTATCTTAGTTTATAAAAAACAAGAAAATAGTAAGGCCTTAAGGATACACAAGTCAGCGGCACAAACTCGTTAGTGGGCGCAGCTAAAATGCATGCTATTTCACCTAGCTTAGTGCGAGACAAGGATAGACGTGCACGAAAGATAGTGATAAGCAGTAAGGAGATAGTGTTATAATGATTTCTAATCATATGATCAGATTAGACTACGATTTGTGCATAAAACGATTGCGTAAAAAATCATGAACAGACTTTTAGCTGAAGGGTTCTTATGCAAAAAGTACTGAGTGTATCTATTCTAAATAAAGTTATTTGAGCTCTTGAATAAATAAACTGTGCTTGTATTGGAATCATTTTGGAGTTTTCGAGCTCCGTATGCTACTTATTTACGCCCAAAGTTGTGCTAAAATCAGTGTTGAAATATGTTTTTTTAGGTATGTATCTATCTTTCAAACCCGAACCTTTTTTACGATTCTTACGAAGCATAGTTTATGACGAGATAAATTGATATCACTCTTCGTTTTGATTGTTTAACATCAGACGGTGGAGTGATCACCCTTTGGTCGTTTGTATGGCAAGATAATGGACTAGTTCACTCGAGAGTGTCATCCATCACCATCGCAAAACACGCAATTTTTACTAACCATTGGTTGTCTGTAGCTACGAGTAGCTGTGGATTTGGTTTAGACAATAACCGGGTCTAGTAATAATTTATTTCTAGGCAAACGAGACTGTTTAAGAATTTTTAATTAATAACTTAACAAAGCAACTGGCCTAAAACGCATGAACGAAGTCACTGGCAACTGTAAAATTTAAAAAGTTGCGCAAAATCTCATTAAGTTCAATTTACAACAGAAAATGGACCCAAAGATGAATTCTAAGAGATAGGATATTTAATACCATTATTTCTGGATTATATGGATAACGTCGTTGCTGCTGGCTATCTTCGAACGGCTTTCAGATCCTCTGATATCATTGATTGGATTTTAGCTTTCGAATTTCTTTAATGGCTCTAGGAAAGTTCAAGCAGCCCAATTCTCATATTCTAGGCATGAAGGGTAATTGAAATAAATTAGTCAAGCGCATGTGAGCACTCACAGTGAAAGGTTCCGAAGTCAGTAAGGATCAGAATGATTAGTGGTCAGCTCCCAAACCAATTCAACATCTATTGACCGTAACGTTTTTAGTTGAGAATGCAGACTTATAGAGCCAATAAATCCTTAACATACAGTCCAAAAAATATTGTTCTACGACAAAAATTGACGAACTTATGACGAAATTACTAGCGAAGTTCACTGAGCATTTGCGGTGGATGTGACGTCACAGGGACGGTCGCCGCCAGTTTTCGAATCGTGAAGTTTGAGGGCTGCGCTCGGACCGTCCTAGTGACGTCACACGCACCCGCGTACTTAATATCTTCGTAGGGAATGGTCCGATTCGGATAATTCAATTCGGTATACTTCTCAGGTGGTTCCATTTACATTTTATCGAAATCGGTCAAGCGGTTTTAAAAAATCTACAATAATATAAAAATGGTTGGTTGTCTTTTTAGTTTTTAAAACGAGATATTGGTTAAGAATGAATAGAAAGAAAATATGTTTATTTGACCCACCACGGCACAATCTATCCATAATACAATTTCAATTGTCTGTTATGAAAGTAAATTAACTCTTGAACTAAGTCCCTAGATTGTTGTATATGGCAAATATGTCCCCGTCTCAGAGATAAAGGTGTACCTGACTATTGCAGCATTCGTGCGGCGCTAGTGAAAACCATTGGTGCTTTTCTGACGTAGCCCGACGACGTGACGTTTCACATACCAGTAGGGCGATCGCGCTATTTGTCAACGTAATTGCCATTGAACGGATTGGTTTTGGCAAAGGTTTTCATATGGCTAATCTAAATGTCAAAATGGTACCGCGCTATTTTTCCTAAACGATTAAATCGTTGATTTTACCAATCAAACAAATTTATATATAGTATTACTCTATGCACAGACTACTAGGTTGTACTAAATCAAAAAAGGTTCGTTTGAAAGCACTGTTAAAAATAACGCAATCCCGCAGCATTTGATAAACGTATAATCCAAATTAGAGCTAAATCTATAAATAAAGAGTTATAGTGATTAGCGCGGTACGAAATATGTCAAATATAACGTTTTGACTTTGGTTTTGCTTTGGTTCAAACGTTCAAAATTACCGCGGTCGGCCCCCTGTAATCTTACTGTACAATGACGTGGAGGACATATTATGACCGAGCCAATGTCCTGAGAGGAGCTGTATGGTTACTACAAATTAGGGTTAACGCGCACATAACCGAACCGACCCGACTCGGTACATCTAAACCGCTGAGCGTATAAATTTGTAAAGGTTGTATTTTGACGACCTCAGTGACGCAGTGGAGCAAGGCCAGCCTGAGACGCAGAAGGTCGCGGGGTCGATTCCCGCCGCGGGACAAATGTTTATATGATGGTCTGGGTATTTCTATGTATAATATGTATGCATTTACAAGAAATAAGTACCTAGTATATCAATCATGTGGTACCCATATCACAAGCTCTGCTTACTTTGGGGCCAGATAATGCTGTGTGAAATGTTCGGCCGTATTTATTTATTTTTGCAGTGAGGACTTAGGAATTCCCGAATTTTTAATATTCTGCCTCTAAGCTGTAGACTGCAATATGTGCAGCTTTCAAGAGTATTGGAGCAAAACCAATCACTGAGCGAATAGACAAAATAACGTATGTCTAGGGTCGGCAACGTTCGTGTGTAACACACCTGGTATTGCGAGCGTCAAAGATTACGGTAACCACTTATCATCAGGTGGGCCATACGCTTGTTTGCTGACTTGTCATAGTCAAAATTAAGTCAAAGTTTTATGAAAAAGGCATTACGCAAACAAAGTCACGTAACTTTCTAGTTGTACATCTATACCGGGATATGAGACAGGGTGGGGCGACGGACATTCAATTAACTAAATCAAAAATCAATAAGCTTCGCCAGTGGCCACTACATCATCAGGTCTGGTACCTACCTCTTCTAGTCTACTTTATAAAGATACTAGCGACTCGCCCCGGCTTCGTACGGGTGCAATGCTGATACTTAGTATACTACAGAATGTCTTTATATACAACGTTATCTAAGATAATAACATAACCTAAGAGAAAGACATTACCATCGCGGATTTTTTGTAGACCTTTTTAAGGTGTACAATACTGTAGTACATTATTATGATCTATCTTCTAGGGTTCAGCCAGCCTTTGCAATGTAAGCTCAAAAAAATGAGTTTATTTACGACATCACATTAGAAACCTATAAAATTATCAGTGTTTCTCTACTATATTATGCATATATTATACATATAAACCTTTTTCTTGAACCACTCTATCTATTAAAAAAAACCACATCAAAATCCGTTGCGTAGTTTTAAAGATCAAAGCATACATAGGGACAGACAGACAGCGAGAAGCGACTTTGTTTTATACTATGTAGTGATATTGTAGTAAGTACGTATGGCTGCCTTGGGGGTTATTATTTAGTGATAATGGTAACGGACCTTATCGTTTGACAGTTGACGCCCTTCTTCTTCTTCTTCGTTAATGGCATGTGTCATAATAATATAAATTTTGCCAGTGTCAAGTCTTTATATTGTTTATAGTATATCACAAAGTCGTATCATGTCGTTCATCATTTGTTGTTTTATTTAAAATGGTGTCTTTCATTTTTTTATTATTTTTGCTCGAATCACAAAGAAACACAAATCTTTTATTCGAATTATTCACATCCGAGTCAATAACTCTAGCTCTATTTAAATAAAAATACCAATATCACTACATAGTATAAAACACGGTCGCTTCCCGCTGTCTGTCTGTCCATTAGTATTCTTAGATCTTTAAAACTACGCAACGGATTTTGATGCGGTTTTTTAAAATAGATAGAGTGATTCAAGAGGAAGGTTTATATGTATAAAACATACATAATATAGTAGAGAAACACTGATAATTTTAGAGGTTAGCGTATATGGGTTCAACGTATTAGAACTACTGAGCTACAGCAACGCGTGGCCGGGTCAGCTAGTTACTAATAAAACCGAAAACAAATAATATAAGAGTGCAATGTTTGCTTCGCAGGATAACCAAAAATAATCTTTTTCACAAATACTCTATGAGTTTGCAGTCAAATACTACGTTTGGCATTTTATAAAGTGACGTAGCGTAAATGAATTAGTTTTTCTGGTGTTATATCATGTTTTATTTGGTACTCTTAGCGGAATTTTAATCAATAAATTGTGACTTCTTAGCCTAATTGTAGACAATAAAATTACAAGTGTATTATGGCATCGTGATTTGTACGATGTATCCCAAGAAAATTGAAGACGGCCATTCCGCGATGACGTTTAGAATAGACAAAAGACGATAGCCTACGACTTCGTGACATAACAAAACAAAACCACTTGACGTTGGCAAACTTGTTATCTAGACAGTTGCCATTATAGAAAGAAGACGAAGATTTTGCAGTCACCTTAATTCGTTACGCAAGACAAGGCAGTATGGTCTTTAGACTTTAGCCTGCTCAAATGAGCGAAAAAAAAAACACTTTAATTCGTATTTGGGACAGCATTCATCAATTTCAAGGGCGTTTGTGTAGGTGTTTTTAAGGCATTCACAACATTCACTATTCGACAGAAATTCTTCATAGCTGAGGCGAAACACCACAAACTGATAACTCATTGAAGTTTTTAAACCCTTAGAGATAAGTCGGTTCTTCAATCTGCATTTAGAACACTAGACATAGTCAACCACGAGGGTTTCACAGGGTTCACATCAGTTAATATTTTCTACCCAAACCGCATTCAGCTGTTTATTTAGTTCGTATACGGGTACTGGAGTTAGGGGTGGTTTCTCTCTCGACCGTAATCTATATGCAATATCGGATCTTATTCCGTTCACCTTGCCATAGCTCATGGCGATAATGGCTAGGGCACTCCATGCATCACCAAAACATACTTTTTAACTACTTGTCATTTGACGACTTCTGTAGCGCAGTGGGCCAAGGCCCGACAGAGACGCAGAAGGTTGTGGGTTCGATTCCCGATGCGGAACAAATGTTTGTATGATCTGCAAATATTTGTCTTGGGTCTGGCTGTTTCTATGTATAATATGTATGTATTAACAAAAAAAACTGTATGTAAGTAGTATATCAGTCGACTTATTCCCAGAGGTCCATGGTTCTATTGTTTTAAGTTTCCCAACGGGTCCATGAAAAATATTTATAGAACTTGAAATATTCTTACATTAACTCCCAATAGAACCATGAGATTTAACTAATGTACAGTTAGTATAAAAAATACAAGAGCGTATTTAATTAGTTAGTGAGTCTTAGTCTAAAAACCCACACGCTGCATCTGTAATGTTCAACAAATCTTGTCAAAAGAGGCAGTAAAACAACATGTAGATGCTGGTAATGACACTCCCACTTTTAATAGTAGGTATGAAAAGTTAATTATACAGAACGAGAAACAAGAGTCTCAACGTTACGAAAATATATTTCAAGCATAGAGAAGACGTGGAAATTTCTGCAGAATTCAGAGACTTCGTGTTGTTTGACCACAAGAGGACGAACGTATAATAATTTTTTCATCAAAAGCCGGTAGAAAATTAATTCAAGAGAGAGAGGTCTTCGTCATGGACGGCACATTTCACAGTTGTTCGTCACCATTCTACAAAATACACTCAATGCACGCTGATGTTGGAAGCACCGAGAGAGAAACGAATATAATGCCTGCATTCGGGCTTTTACCAAAAACTGCATAAAATAAATATAATTTGCAAGGTTGGTTTCCACAAACAATCAGTAAGTTTATCATCATAAACACACCAGAAAATGCTATCATGGCGCATTGTTGCGTTATAAGTATATGTTTTTTTTACTGTTTGGACTGTTGATTGTTGTTCTAAAACAGTGATTTTTAATATTTTAGTCTATTTAGTTTAAGATTCATATTGTTTACTTTGATGTTTAATACTTTTGGTGATTTTTGTGATTATGCTGAAACTGTGATTGTTAATGTTTAAGTATATTTGTATTAGATTGATATTATTTAATTTAACTTTTAATGACTTAAGTGAGTTCTTTAATATTTTTTATAAATAAAGAAAGTCCTGATTTATTTATCTATTGTCTTTTATTTTATAAAGAAACAAATATTTACCTTATCTTATCGAAATTAGATTCTTAATTTCCGTAAGTTTTTAGTTACTTTTATAACTTACTGTACCTAACAATTTCATGGATCCGTTGGGAAAGGAAATATTATTAAATTTAAAATATCGTGGACCCGTTGGGAATCAAAGTATCAACCTGTTTTTATTGAAAACAATGAAGTCGTGGACTTCTGGGAATAAGCCTATCAGTCATGTGGTACCCATAACACAAGCTCTGCTTACTTTGGGGCCACATGATGGTGTGTGAAATGTCCGGCAATAAAATTATTATTATCTCATCCATAATTCCATAGGTACCTAATTTTAGTGTATCTGCTGGTTTATTACCTTTTTACGGCTAAACGACTGTACGGATCTTCGTGAATTTTGGTAAGGGGATAGATTGTGTCTTATGGACAGACATAGACTACTTTTAATGTAGGTACCACACGTACGAAGCCGCCGACAGCAGCTAGTAGATGAAAGGAGAACAGTGCGAGATATGCCCGCTGTTAAAGCTGAAGCTTTGATCGTAGTCTGTTTGTAGAGAAAAGTTTTGGGATGATATATATGTTCAAAGATAGAGGTAAAATATACAACCCCATGAAATAGAATACAAACCCATGGAATAAACAATTTAGTGCCAGTTTCTTCAACTTATTGGGGTATTAACAATCATCTACCTGCTTCCTTACCGTTTGGTGTAAAGTGCATTTTTAACCGACTTTAAAAAAAAGGAGGAGGTTCTAGATTCGTCAGATCTATTTTTTTATTATGTATGTTTACCAATTACTCAAAGACGCATGAACCGATTTGGAAAATTCTTTTTTAGTTTCAAAGGGTTCCATTTAAATGTTACATCCCAGATGGTTCCATTTAAATTTATTTTATTACCAAAAATCAAAAAATTGTATACATCGATGGTATTTTCGTTGCGTGCAGTGCAGAGCAGTGCGTTTAGTTGGTCTACCCATATCTATATATACTAGTGGTCGCCCAGTGTTAATTTTAATTATAAGTTTGAACATTATTAAGGTTCTATTGTCAAAGAATACTCCATCATCACAGATTTCGCCGAGGCTACACTGTTGAATTGCCTATTTTTTCAACAAATTATATGAAATTTCAATCAAAAAATCCAATATTTATCAAAATAACGAATACCTCTTATTTTTTTTTTTATTGAAACAAAAAACCATGTGATAAAAAAAATGCTGTCGACTTACCTACATATTTACTTGCATATTTACTTACTTACTTACATACATATTTCGATAATTTAATTAATGATCTCTCGCAAAACAGGTCTCCAAAATTTGTAAATTATTTGTAATAAATCTTTTTTAGCCGACTTCAAAAAAAGGAGGTTACTCAATTCGATTCGTATATATATTTTTATGTGTGTTCGCGGATAACTTCGTCGTTTATGAACCGATTTTGATGATTCTTTTTTTGTTGGAAAGAAGTTATCCCAAGGGTGGTACCATGATAAGGAAACCAGGATCTGTTTATGGCATCCCAGAGAAATCGAAGGGAACTTTCGAAAATCGTAATGGCGACTAGTGCGTTTGTTTATTTTTTATTAAAGAATTTTAAAGCACTACTATTTAATAAAGGTCTGGAGTCGATCTGATGATGGAGCCGAAAGACAGTCAAGGGAACTCCTCAACGATTTACAGCAATTACCTGGTGTTTGGGCTTGATTAATTTGTAGTGATGAGAACTGTACACCTAGATGGGTTGTGACTGTTATTAGGAGTCTGACGAAGGACAGTCAAGGGAACTCCTCAACGTTTTACAGTAGCTATCTTGTATAGGTATAAACATGAAGTCGGTTATCTTTTTAGTTTTTAAAACGTAATTATTTACATTTAAAATACTGACAGTATTTGACAGGATGGACATCAAATGTTTGACAGCCATGACAAATACTATCAGTATTTTAATTGTAAAAAATAATATCACTATTAATAACAATGCTGCGACCTAGAAGATCTAATCTATCTCAGCGAAGCCGTAATGCAATTAGGCAACGGAACATTGCGAGTCAATGAACTGATGATTATATATAAACAAAATAATTACATGTACTTTCCACTAAAATAAAATATTTTTATGGTCTCAAATTGTATCCAATGAAGTCGGTTTTCTTTCTAGTTTTTAAAACGTAATTATACCTTGACTTTGATGATCCAGCTGTTACCCTCCTGAGCTGTCAGGATTAATCCGCACGGATTGTCAGCCTTTTCAAATCAGAAAGAGCAAACAGCTAGCTTTTAAATGGAAATTGTATTTGTTTACGTATCGTTGAAAGATCCTTCTCAAAGACGAATAATTATACAACGAAAGAAATAACGTATAAACAACATTTATTTTATTTTACAGTCACAAACAATGGATTACGATCTTTTGTTTTTGGTAAGCAGTGAAATCAATGAATATGTAGTAAGTTGTTTAGTTTGAATAAACGAAAAGTTTTTCGATACAGAGAATCGTTTGATCAATATCAAGCTTTAAATGCCATTACCTGTCTGCGAATAAACTGCTGTTTTAGTAATGCCTGAAAAGTTATCGAAAATTATGATATCACTACATAGTATAAAACAATGTCGCTTCCAGCTGTCTGTCTGTCCCTTTGTATGCTTAGATCTTTAAAACCACGCAACGGATTTGGATGCTTTGTTTTTTTAAATAGATAGAGTGATTCAAGAGGAAGGTTTATATGTATAATACATGCATAATATAGCAGAAAAAAACGATAATTTTAGAGGTTTCTAATGTGATATCGTAAATAAACACATTTTTTTGCGTTTGCAAACGCAGCGCAAATAAATGTGGTTTTGCAATGTAACGCTGGTTCAACCCCACGAGGGAGATCAAAATAATGTACTACAGTGTTGTACACCTTAAATAGGTCTACAAAAAAGTCTGCGATGTTATATGTCTATCTTTTAGATTATGTTATTCTCTTAGATAACGTTGTATACAAAGAAATTCTGTAGTATATTTGGTATCAGCATTGCACCCGTGCGAAGCTGGGCCGGGTCGCTAGTATATAATATATCAGGAATATTGTCATAGGCCAGTCAGGCTTTCCTAGATTATGAGGAGCAGCCTGATTTGTAAACCTTAAAAAAAAACTATGAAAGCACCATACAACGAATAGGACAAAGTTCCTTAGCGCACGGTACGGACTTGGCAATACTTGGAAAAAAAGTGTAAGATTTTTCCTTCACGAATTTTCGTCACGACCCTTTCTTTAGTGAAGACGGTTATCAATAAGGCAACACGAATGAATGAATTAGATTAATTGAATGATGTAAAATGTTTATTTTCACAATTCTTAGAAATACGAAATTTCCTACCTTCAAATCATTAGTTATTTCTGCGTTTCATTTAATTGCTCTCAGACGCTAGTAATTCATTTATTTGTATTTGTTAATCAATAATGTTTATCAATAATAATATACTCCGATATAAACTCCGTTTAAACCGAGTGTTTAATTAATTAATTACCTATTCAATTTGAATATAATGTATAATAAATATTGCATGCGTACCACGCTGATTATGGCTGTTCTAAAATGTATCACCAAACAACTGTTATAAACCCATCTTTCACAATAAATTACTTTGATTTGATTTAATTTTATTTGCGTGTTTCACGACACACGCATTTTTTTTAAATTTAGTTTTGCTATCTAAATGCCGTCAGGTTTAGGACCTGACAGCAGGCCAAGCGGTCTCTGTACTTTATACGTAAGTTACAACTACATTGGCGCATCCATTTTATTGGCCAAATTCGTAGAGAAGTGCCGCGTCAGACGAGATATAGTTACGCGGTAAAAAGAGATGCTCTATGTAAGTTTATATAATGTGAGGCATTAAGCGCTTGTGCGAACTAAATTTAACTTTTTTCCGACGTTGCAAGAATTGCTTTTTATATAAATGTTTTCGTGGAGATCGCCTTTTGTACTTGAAATAATATTACCTATTCTGTGCCACTTGTCATTTTTACTCTTACTGATTTCGAAAGTCATCACTGTGCATGGTTCGACACGCCCTTGGTCAATTTTATTATCATTATTCTAGGAAGTTTTGACTGGTTTGTCAACTCAGTTGGTAGTAGCTATGCCTTCTGCACTGTAGGTGAACCTCCCCAGGGTTCGATTCTCTACAAGGACAAACATTTGTGTAATGAACGTAGCTGTTTGCTCATAAAATGTTATACATATGTATTTATAAATATATAAGGTATTATCAGTAGGCGTAGGATGACCCACCACCCGATGAACTGACGACATTATAAGGATTGCGGGTAGTCGGTGGATGGAATGTGCTCAAAATTGTTAGTCAAAGTCAAAGTCAAAAGATGATTTATTCAATACAATCACAAGGATCACTTTGAAACGTCTTACATACTAGGTGAATTTAGGTGCCAATTCATGCTAACCCAAGCACGAGAAGAATTGGCAAGAAACTCGACTTGGTCCTAGCGCTTTTTTATATGATCCATCTTATAACTACCTTAACTACGAAATACTAATACAAGAGAGTTTATACATTTCAAGTGTGTCGGTTAACTGTCTGACGGCAGAGCGACATGAGGCCATGCATTCTTATCAATAATATAGTCATCTATATTATAATAAGCTTTCTTCAAAAGACTACCTTTAATGTATGCTTTACATTTCTTAATAGGTAGTTTAGTAGCATTTTCAGGAAGCTTATTATAGAAGCGCACCGTGTTCCCCATAAATTACTTATTAACTTTTTCTAGTCGAAACCTAGGGATGTATAATTTATGTTTATTCCTAGTGTTGATTTTATGAAGGTCACTATTTTGCTGAATACCATCTTTATTTTTATGTGTATATAACATATTTTCATATATATATATTGTGAGAATATTAATTTCTTTGAATATTTCTCTCAAATATTCTCGTGGTTTCATTTTATAAATGGCACATATTGCCCTTTTTTGAATTACAAATATTTTACCAATATCAGCTGCTTTCCCCCAGAGAATGATGCCGTATGACATAACACTATGGAAGTAACTGAAATAAACTAGTCTAGCTGTAGCTTCATCAGTAAGCCACCGTATCGCACGAACTGCATATGCAGCGGAACTAAGCCTACCAGCAAGCGTTTCAATTTGTGGTCCCCACTGTAGTTTTGCATCAATATTAAGACCTAGGAAGATCGTGGAATTTACAAGATTCATTGCCTCTCCATTTATTTCAATGTTGGACGGGCTATGAATAACATTTGGCAAAGTGAATTTGATACATTTAGTTTTTTTGGAATTAAGCAAAAGATTATTTACAGTGAACCAGTTAAGAACTAACGATAAGGATTCATTTACGTTATCGCATATACTGGTTTTACCTCTATCAACTTTAAAAATTAAAGACGTATCGTCTGCAAATAAAACTATATCACAAATATTTTTTACAAAAAAAAGTAAATCGTTAACGTATACTAGGAATAAAAAAGGGCCAAGTATCGATCCCTGAGGTACCCCTATATCAATAATTGATCCCGAAGACCTCTCACCACCCACGTCTACTTTCTGGACTCTATTGGATGGATAAGACTGTATGAGGTCAATCGCCCGGTTTTTAATGCCATAATATTTTAACTTTGTGAGGTTGCATGACTCACACAGTCAAAGGCCTTAGATAGATCGCAGAATACCCCAACTGCATCCTGTGACTTCTCTCAGGCCTCAAATATATGCTTTAAGAGCGCTATACCTGCATCAGCTGTTGATCGACCTTTAGTTAATCCGTATTGATTACTATGTAGCAGGCCGTTAACGTTAAAGTGGTATAATAACTGATTAAGAATTATTTTTTCAAAGATTTTACTTAAAGCAGGTAATATCGATATCGGTCTATAATTAGCGAGATCACTTTCACTTCCAGACTTAAACATAGGAATGAGTTTACTGTGTTTCATGAGATCGGGAAAAACTCCCTCTTCGATACATCTATTAAAAATATAAGCTAAAAATGGTGCAATATCTAAGATAATGACACCCAGCACCTTTGTAGACATTCCCCAAAGATCTTCTGTATTTTTTATATTAATAAACTTGAATGCTTTTACAATACTCGCCTCGTTAATGTAGCTAAAACTAAACTCATTCTTACATTTTGCAACACTAGATTCTAATAGAACGGAAGCTCTGGAGGCTGAAGAGTTTAACGATTTGGTCACTATTTTTGGTATATCTGAGAAAAAACTATCAAATGCATTCGCAACATCCTGTTCTTTAGTCAAAATTGTACCATTTATATTTAATTTGAACTGTATATTGCGAGCCCTTGATTTACCTGTTTCATTATTAATTAATTTCTAAGTTGCTTTTATTTTATTTGTTGAATTTTCTATTATTTTTCTCAAAAACAGTGACTTAGCCGCATGACAAACTTTTTTGAAGATAAAAACTGGATCATCTAACATTGCCTCTCTGGTAGCATATAATTCATACAATGTATTCCTACTTCTATAAATACCCGGTGTAGCCCAGTCGACAAATCTAGCACAATTTTCTGTTTTGCATGTTTTTACTGTAAATATATCAGCATGTTCTTTAATTATTAAATTAGACAATGTGGTGAAAAGATCATTTGGATCAGCGTTCTTCCTGGAGATCAATTAGGGAGGCCTATGTTCAGCAGTGGACTTCTAAGGGCTTATATTATGATGATGATGGTGATTCTATCAGTCATCTGGTCACCATAATACAAGCAAACTTAGTTTGAGACTAGATGGTGTTGTGTGTATTGTCCACCAATATTTAGAATAATATTTATTATTTTATCAATCAAGAACTTGATAACAATTTTCCTTATAAAAATCGATGAACAAATTGAAATTGAACGAGTTAACGTTTTTCTTTGATGATTTTTCGTTGATTGAATATGAATACGGAAAATACAAAGATGAAGCCAATAAAATTGAAAAACATGTTTGCTGTTCAATGAAAGTTTAACTTTGTTTGTTCTTACAAGTTCGTTAATAGCTTTACAACTCAAACTTGGCTGGCAGAGTCAACAATAAAAGATTAAGACCGAAGTTCACCAACTTATAACGAAACTCTCGTGGTTAAGCCTAGCGCGCACTGTGAAATATTCCGCGGCTGGCGAATTGTTACTAATTTTATCAAATGTCAAATTTAAAAACGTAATAAAACAGAAACAGTTTGATAAACTTTATTATTAACCAACTTCATCAAAAAGGAGAAGGTTCTCAATTTGTTGGAATCTTTTTTTTTATGTGAACCGATTACTCAAAGACCCCTGAACCGATTTGAAAAATTCTTTTTTTGTTTTAAAGGGTCAGGTAGTCCCATTAAAATTTTATCGAAATCGGCCGAGCTGTCTTTAATCTATCATCAAAAATCAAAAAATTGTATACGTGGTAACATAAATATCATCGATTTTTGTTACCTGCGGCGCATAACATTGCGTTTAGTTGGTCTACATATTATATATAAACAAAATACATTCCACTAAAATTTTCAAAATAAAATTATTTTATGGTTTCAAATTGTACCCAATGGAGTCGGTTTTCTTTTTAGTTTTTAAAACGTAATTATAAAATAACAGATTATTTAGATTACAAAAAGCTTGGGACAAATCTGTTTTAACTCGACTCGGCATCCGTAACAAATTAGCCAAGATCATACCTAAAAGCATTAAGAACAGACGAGTTTCTTGCCGGATTCTTCTTCAACTGGGGATAAGACGAATCGGTTCCTAGATTCACTAGCATGTAAGAAGACGGTTCAAAATTTTCCTTGTTGTCCTTGTTTTTGAATAAATGATATTTTGATTTGATTTGAGTTGCAAGTCAACTCAAATCAAATCATATCATATCCTCGCCCGCGCTTTTATGCGGATTTTTCTGTTACACGTAGTTTTTCCCCGATATTCACGGTTTTCCACCAATTCATAGCCTTTGCATTTGCATACCTGTTAACGGAGAGCCGCGATAATTTCCACTTAAATAGGCGTGCGTCTACTACATCTGTTTCGATGTTCCACAGAAAAGCGCGAAGAAATTCGTACCCGCTTAGCCTAAGGCGTTCTTAAGAGATCAACGGACCTGAGCTACTCTCTGAGCGGAATTTTCTTCTGAGGTCTTTGAGGAAAAACCTGCTCATTTCACACAGAATCATCTAGACCCAAAGTAAGCAGAACTTGTGTTATGGGTACCCAGACCCGAGACGAATACTTGCAGATCATACAAACATTTGTCACGTGGTGGGAATCGAACCTGCAACCTTCTGCGTCCAGCCGGACCTTAGCCCACTGCGCCACAGAGGTCGTCAATTGTTACAGTTATCAACAAAACTGATTGTTACAGTAACCGTGTGTTTAAATGTTGGTGAACAGTAGGATTTAAGTTATGACTGTGCAAAACTTTAAAGGAAAACGAATGGAAACATTCCTATAATGGAGTTTTGTATCTAATAAACTTTGGTAGGAATGTGTTTAGAGATTTATAATTGACAAAAGTTAAAATTTTTGACTGTTTGTCTGTTCCGGCTAATCTCTGCAACGGCTGGACAGATATTGACGAGACTTTAACTGGCTGATATTATATTAAAATAAGGGTACTTCATTTTTTAAAAATGATAAAGGTTCCGCGCATCAAATAAAATCATAATTTCCCTACAAAAAAGTCCGCGGGTTATAATGTCTAATGCCAACTATAGCAGTGTTAGATTTGTCGATTGGCAAATAAAACAGCATATTATAAAATATCAGATTATTTAGATGACAAAAAAGCTTGGGATAAATCTGCTCCAACTCGATCCGTAACAAAATTGGCAAGGATCATACAAAAAGTGTTAAGACCAGACAAGTTTCTTGCCGGATTTTTCTTGAACTGGGGTTAGGAGGAACCGGTACCTAGATTCACTAGCTTGTAAGAAAACAACTTAAAGTGGTCCTTGTGAATTTATGAATAAAGAATGTTTTGATTTGATTTGATTAGGTACTACGCGTGCGAAGCAGCGGGTAGCAGCTTTTTTTATAATTTTAGTATGATGGATTTAGAACACCATCAATCAGTTTCAAATTATAGAGGTGGGTCTTTCCCGTTTGAGAATAAAACGCTTTTTAGGGTTCCGAAGTTTACAAAGAACCCTTATAGTTTCACCATGTCCGTCTGTCTGTCTGTATACCCGTCATTAGATAGATAGATAGATAACTCTTTATTGTTATACCACACAGAAAGATACAAAAACAATTATTTTACAATAAAAGGCAATACAATGGGCGGCCTTATCGCTAACAGCGATCTCTGCCAGGCAACCTTTGAATGGATTTATTACTATAAATAATAATAAATAAATAATGATCCTGGACATTTCACACAACATCATCTGGCCCAAAAGTAAGCAGAGCTTGTGTTATGGGTACCACATGATTGATATACTACTTATATACTTGTTTTTTATTGTAAATAGATACATATACATACATACATATACATAGCTACATAGCAACACCTAGACCCGAGACAAATACTTGCAGATCATACAAACATTTGTCCCGCGGCAGGAAACGAACCCGCAACCTTCTGCGTCTCAATCGGACCTTAGCCGAGGTTGTAAATAAACAGAGAAGGGGCATATGGGTGTGGTGTTTTGGTAAATATAATTCTATACTTACATAACCTTTAAATAAACTAAATATAATACTGATATAAATAAATACATACATAATATTTTACGTTAATCAGAGCTCAAAGTCAAAGTCAAAAGGTATTTTTTTCCAATACAATCACAAGGATAACTTTGAAACGTCTTCCATACTAGGTGAATTTAGTTGCCAATTCCTCCTAACCCAAGTCCGAGAAGAACTGGCAAGAAACACGTTCTGGTCCTAGCGCTTTTTTGCATGATCCATCTTATTCATTTATCCATTCATTTATCCATCTTAAAAAACAACAACGAAAGTTAACTTTCTGAGAGCAGAGCGACATGAGGCCATGCATTCTTATCAATAAATAGTCATGTATATTATAATACGCTTTCTTCAAAAGCTTGCAGATTATTAGTCTTATCACAATACAATTTTGCACGGTAATACGTATTAGAGGCCACATAGATGCCACACATAATTATGTTGCTGTGCCCTCAGACAGTTAACTCACACATTTGAAATGTATAAACGTCTTGTATTGTTGAAGTGAAAACTTCTTGTAGCGCGGTACGCATATTTTTAGATAAGGTAAAACCTCTGGATTCGCGACACCGTTACCGTCTGGTAAAGACGCAGCCGGCTGCCGCGCTCGCCCCATTTGATTATAAACCTTAATTCACATGTTTATAGTCTACTTTTTTATGGAGAAGTTTACTGAGTAAGGTTCTTTGGTATAGACGCAGCCGGCTGCCGCGCTCGCCCAATTTGATTATAAGCCTTGATTCACATGTTTACAGTCTACTTTTGTATGGAGATGTTTACTGAGTTAGGTTTTTTGATATCTACATTCTGAACAAAAAATATTGCATCATCTGTGTTCGTTCAGTATTTGATCGGCAGTCGCCATAATTACTGATTTTAAAGTGATTTATTACTAAACTCTAACACGCCAAAATAAGTTTTCACTTCTGTCGGCACTACCCGATTTTTTTTATCTACGGAACTACTCCTAGTCTAAACCATAAAAATCACAAAGGCTACTTTCTGGTAACTGTTCATCCACATGCACAATCCTATCCCTGTGATAATTAAACGTGTTGATATTTCCAAGATTGCCACACAGCTGGCTGTAGATTGGAAAAATGTTTGAAATGAAATGAAATGAAATGAAATGAAATGAAATTAATTTATTTGCTCGAAGTATGGTAAATATATGGTTCTTACATAATAATTGTCTCACACACTTCGTCGTTGACCGACATGCAAACATCAACATGGCAACCATGAGATTAATGAGATTATTAATTACAATTAAGTATACATAAAATTAAAATTAAAATGTCAACGTCAATATTATATAAGTAAGCAGATTAATCCAGAATATAAATTATTATTAAAACATTTCATCAACATCGTAAAAACATTTCTCGCTGAGCCATGTATACAGTTTTTTTTTAAATTGCACTGTCGGCAACTCTCTAATCGCTTTTGGTATCAGATTAAATATTTTAATAGCCATTATATAACTGTTTTTATGCGCCAGTGCAGTCTTGCGGAATGGCATTATGAGTTTAGTAGGATGCCTAGAACTGAATTTAGAGTTTACCTTATCTAAAAATATGCGTACCGCGCTAAAAGAAGTTTTCACTTCAACAATACAAGACGTTTATACATTTCAAATGTGTGAGTTAACTGTCTGAGGGCACAGCAACATTAATTATGTGTGGCATCTTTGTGGCCTCTAATACGTATTATATATTTGTCAAAGAACCTTTTATTTTTTCTAACGAAACATCCAGCTTGATGTATGTAAAGGCCTGTCAACGTTAGTAGTTTTAATTTTTTAAAGAGCGGTTTGCACGATTCTAATGGTTCAACGCCACATACCGCTCTGACACATTTCTTTTGGATGATAAAAGCTCTATTAATATCCGTGGAGTAACCCCAAAGGAGAAGTCCGTATCTCAAAACAGAAGCAACATATCCGTGATACGCTGTCAATGCTGTTTTTTGTCCTGACGTGCGTCGTAATTGTTTCAAAGCTAAAACAAAACGATTTAACTTTTTACATAAACAGTCAATATGTGACTTCCAGTTACAATGCTCATCTAATATTAGGCCTAGAAATTTCATTTCGTCAACTTTTTCAATTAATTCATTACGACATGTCAAATTTATATTAAAACTGTTTTTATTATTATAATTGTGAAAATTAATCAATTTTGTCTTTGAAATATTTGCTTGAAGATTATTGTCATCTAGCCAGGTTAAGATTGATTCTAATTCTGATTTTAAGGCGTCCTCATATTTTATATTTCTCTCATTATCAGTCACAATTATGGACACGTCATCTGCAAAAAGTACAAACGGACGTTTCGTAGCTAATGGTAAATCGTTGATATATAGTAGAAAAACTCCTTCTGAAAGTGATAGATTTAGTAGATACGTGAGAATAGGATGGATTAAGAAAATACATTGTTTTATTATATGTGTAGAAATACCGTCAAAGCCTACTGATCTAGTGTTATTTAAAGACATGATAATCTTTATGACTGTTATTCAATGATGATGTTATTGATGTTAGTCAATGGATGTAAAAACAAGTTACTTTCTACACTCTTAATTTTTTTCATATTATTTGTAGGGACCACTATCGAAGCATTTTTATTAGTTAAATCAATAAAAAACTGATTAAACCCTTCAGCTATCTGTGAAGTTTCAGTTAAAATTTTGCCGTGATAATTAATCGCATTAATCGAATCTACGTATGTGTCTTTGTCAACTTTATCTTTAATAATGTCCCATGTAGCTTTGCACTTATTTTTCGCATTTGTCATATATTTAAAATTCATATTGGCTCTTGATTTATGCATACAATTTCTTAATATTGCTCTGTACTTCTTGTATTTCGATTTTAATTCTGGTGATTTATTTTTATACATTTGAAGTCTCATTTCTCTTTTGTGTTTAGAGCATAACTTTAACCCTTTTGTTAACCATTTAGGCGATGACTGATTGCATCGAACCTTGAATCTTTGAATTGGAAAGCATAAATAGTACAAAAGACAAAAGGTATTATGAAACTCATTAAATGCCTTGTTCACATTATTTTCTTTAATAACTTCGGCCCATGATAAGGCCGACAAATGTTCAATAAATTTTTCCACATGTTTTCTATCGTAATTCCTTTTTTCCAAGTAATAGTGTGCCAAACGGATTTGTTTTTGAATTACAGGAACGCTAAGAATTTGACATGTATTGTGGTCTGATAGACACGTTTGTTGCGTATAACTCTCAACATACTCAACGTTACTAATGATGTGGTCAATACAGCTTTTCTGCCTGGTTGGCTCAACGATATGAAATGTAAGATCGTAGTTTAAGACGAGATCTTTTAATCTTGAAGCTGCTGTGCTATGTTTTAGTGTATCTATGTTTAGATCACCTACCATAATTATTTTCTTAGTCGATTTATTAAGATATTTATTTAGTATTATGGCCATTTTATTAAAGAATATATTAATGTTACTATTAGAGGTACGATAAATACATAAAATTACAGAATTGATTGATGGAATTTAGACACCACATATTTCAAAAGTTTTTTCACTCGGGATATTTTTATCAACATCAAATAATTTAAATTCCATTGGCTTTCGTACCAATATACACACACCACCACGTTTTATGTTTATCCTTGAATAAAAATTAGCTAGTTGAAAAGATTTTAACTTAATATTTGTCTCACTACCAAACTTCACAAAAGTTTCTGTAAGACAGACTATGTCGATCTCATTATTATTTTGCTTGAACTCATCCAAACATATTGACAATGCATCAAGTTTATTTAAAAGCCCGGATATATTTTGATGAAAGATATGCATTTTACTATATTGATTTGATACGAAAAAAACGATCGCCACTTTTCATGCACGCGGTATTATTAGATGCACCGTTTTCACATGAGGTACTGGAAGCGGTGGAAACAACATTTTTGATAGTAATAGAGCTCTTAATTTCTAGTTTTTTGAAATAGTAAGGAATGGTTCCCTTACCTTGTTTATTCTTGTGAGTTATTGGCTTTTTGCGGTTATGCTGTAGAACGCGAGCCAGAATAGTTTGATCATAGTACCGGGAATCGATTAGAAAGTTGATTTTTCTACATAGATGTGTAATATACTCAGTGCGAGATAAAAGATGTGGGTTTTCTATTGTAATAAATTCGCAATTAGCTAGCTGGTCACACAGTTTTCTTATGCTATGATTTATCATGGTTTCATTTAAATACATATTATAGTTACCACTTACTACTATTATATGACATTTTTCAAACATTTTGATAGCTCCTGAGAGTTCATGAAGCATTTTGGTTGGGTTGGAGTCATTTTCGCCGACACACAAAATGATTTGATCATTTCCATGAAATTCATGAGTGTAACATGGTTTAAGAATCTCCTCAGATGGTGCGGAAGGTTTCAAAAATGAAGATATATTATAATCTTCATAGCATTTGTTCCATTGTCTTATATTGATTAATTTACGTGAAAGTCCACTAAGCTGCTGGCTTCCAAATATCAATAATCGTGGTTTTTGTTTTACTTTTAAAGATTTATCTTCCACTACAGCGCCATCTTGCAGCGATTGGTTCATATAACTTTTTTCGATCAGTTGTGCTCCTACTTCTGTACCAGTTTTCTCTGACAGGCTCTGTATCACAATATTTTTCTTAGTATTTCGAGCACAAGGCCTTTCTGAGCAATTCAATTGAAGAAGTAGTGTATTATTTTCCGATTCTAATGCTTCTATTCTTTGATGTGCATTTTTGAGACTCAGTTTGAGGCTTGCAATACGCTCATGTAACTCTTGAACTTCGTTAAAATCAGTTGAAAGGTCTGGCAAACTCTTTGCATGCATGTCTGACTTTGTCGATGTGAAAGATTTGTCTCGCGGCAGGAATTGAACCCGCAACCTTCTATGTCTTAACCGGACCTTAGCCCACTGCGTCACAGAGATCGTCATGAATAATCACTTTAAAATTATTAACTAAATTTAAAAGAGATTTCTGAAAAAATATTTATAGTATCGTGGCATAATAACAACCTCTGTGGTGCAGTGGGCTAAGGTCTGGCTGAGACGCAGAAGGTTGCGGGTTCGATTCCCGTCGCGGGACAAATGTTTGTATGATCTTATGTTTGTATGTAGTTATGTATTTACAAAAAATATATATAAGTAGTATATCAGTCATGTGGTACCCATAACACAAGCTATGCTTACTTTGGGGCCAGATGATGCTGTGTGAAATGTCCGGCATTATTATTATTATTATTATATATGAATTTAGTTTTTTACTAGGTCAATAATTGAAAACATCTTTCCAATCTACAGCCAGCTGTGTGGCAATCTTGGAAATATCAACACGTTTCATTATCACAGGGATAGGATTGTGCATGTGGATGAACAGTTACCAGAAAGTAGCCTTTGTGATTTTTATGGTTTAGACTAAGTATTTGTCTCGGGTCTGGGTGTTTCTATGTATAATATGTATGTATTTACAAAAAAAAAAGTATATAAGTAGTATATCAGTCATGTGGTACCCATAACACAAGCTCTGTTAACTTTGGGGCCAAATTATATAGTGTGAAATGTCCGGGATTATTTATTATTATTATTATAATGTTTGTCTCGACCAAATGCAAAAGATCGCGTTTTTTGCGTTCTGCAATAAAAACTTCCAGGTGTAGGCATGTTTCAATGTTATATCAGCAAGATCAGTTGTGCTTCGTGCATTCGTGCATCGTGCCTAAACTGTGTTTAGAACATGACTGTATATTTGTACATTTATGTTAAATAAAAATCTTTATAAAAAAAAAAAAAAGTTGTGCTTCGTGCCTCATTAGGTCATTAGCCGCTGTCTTTTTCCCCTTCTTTCGACAGAGCTTTGGCCTTACACCAGTTTTTCTAGTCCAGTTCCAGTCTTGAACTTAGTGTCGCAATTTTTAAGCACAAAAGGCTTGCCTATCTTTTTAACCTCTCTGATCAAAAGATGATTACATTGATTGATTCAAGTACGTACAACTTTTATTTTAATTATATATTATTATTCAATAAACTTAATAAAAAAACAATTTATTTTGATTCGACTACGTTATTCGCACGAAGATATAAGGGCGAAATTGTATATTCGTTTGACTGGCCTGTCAGCTTAGTTGGTAGTAGCTCTACCTTCTGCACTGTAGGTTGATAAACATTATGTGAAGAACATAGGTGTTTGTTCTGTGTCTGGGTGTTATAAAGTATCATAAGTATGTATTTAAAAATATATAAGTATTCTATTAGTCATCTAGTCACCATAATACAAGCTATGCTTAGTTTGGGACTAGATGGTGTTGTGTGCATGGTCCAGCAATATTTATTTATTTAATTAAATATCACTTTTGTGCGTGTGACCCTAGCTCCTAGCTTAATCGAGTTATAAAGAGCATCTTATATTGGAGAATCAATTACATAATAAAATCTATGTGTAGTAAATTTATGAAACATCGTGATACAAAGTTGAAGATTGAAAATTGGATACAATGTCAGAACTATCACACAAAAGCCATATAAGTTAGATAAAAAATGTCACAATTACATTTGCGCCTTTATAGCTTTTATGTTTCAACGGGAATACTGTTTCTGCGGGACACAACTGACCAATGACACTTTGTAGCTCCAGAACGTCTATCAATTTGTTTTCGACAACATTTTGTGCCATCATACTAAAAATATAAGACCTACACGAATGACATTCTCTTACTAGATACAAAGATACATAACTGAATTTTCTGCATACTTATGTCATTTTAACATTTTTTTCAATTGTGTCATTGTTGCACCGGAGGAATATGCTAAAATTTTAAGATACATTATTCAGTTTCAGCAAAATAGGCATTATTATTATTATCATTATTAATACTAGGAACAGACACAAATTATATGTACATCCCTAGGTTTCGACTAGAAAAAGTAAATAAGTCCTTTATGGGGAACAAGGTGCGCTTCTATAATAAGCTACATGAAAAGGCAACCTATTAAGAAATAAAGCTCACTTATAGGGTCTGCCCCAACAGCCATCGGTTCTGCGGCATATGTGACCTGCCCACTGCCACTTCAGCTTGCTAATTCGCTGAGCTATTTCGGTGACCTTAGTTCTCTGACGAATATTTTCGTTTCGGATTCGATCCCTAAGAGAAACTCCGAGCATAGCTCTCTTTCCATAGCTTGCTGAGCGACCTTGAACTGGTGGACAAGTCGCACGGTGAGTGGCCACGTTTCGGCTCCGTATGTCATTACTGGTAGGACGCACTGATTGAAAACTTTCGTTTTTAGATTTTGACTTTCGTTTTTAGATTTTGAGTGGAGGCCGCGTGTCGGCAAACGTAGTGTAAGGCGCCCGGTAGCTAGGTGGGGCGATCATATTCGCTAGGCAGCGGGCAAGGATTGGAGGAGGAGAGCTGAAGATCGAGCTAAGTGGCGTGCCATGGGAGAGGCCTATGTCCAGCAGTGGACTGACACGGGCTGATGATGATACAGGGTAGTCTTTTGAAGAAAGCGTATTATAATATAAATGACTATATTATTGATAAGAATGCATGGCCTCATGTTGCTCTGCCCTCAGGCAGATAACCGACACATTTGAAATGTATAAACTCTCTTGTATTAGTTTTTCGTAGTTAAGGTAGGTGTAAGCTGGATCATGTAAAAAGCGCTAGGACTAGAACGAGTTTCTTGACAGTTTTTCTCGAGCTTGGGTTAGGAGGAATTGGCACCTAAAATCACCAATAAACTTAGAAAAGATACATGAAAAGATGCCACATTGATTCTTCGAATTGGGAGTCCCTAGCTGAACAGCGTCCTGAGTGGAGACGGCAAGTTCAGGAGAAGGTCGATTGATAGGAGGCGAGAAATCGATTTTAAGCACAACCAACTCTAAAACAGACCTCCTTCGATACAATATAACTTTGTTAATGATACCCTTACGTGCGCCTTGTGTTCTCGTACTGCAACAATTGGGTTCATTAGTCATATAAGGGCTAAAAATCTAAGCTCCTGAGAATAAAGCCAGTTACTGTAGCCGAAAACGGCTAGGTGGATTATTAAACTCAGCTAGTATGTAAGACGTTTAAGTGACCCTTGTGATCCTTCATCCTTCACGGGAATCTTCAATGTGCGTAGCCACATGCGCGTGGCTAATCACTACGTAGTATAAAACAAAGTCGCTTCCCGCTGTCTGTTTGTCCTAATGCTTAGATCTTTAAAAATTGCGTAACGGATTTTGATGCGGTTTTTTTTAATAGATAGAGTGATTCAAGAGGAAGATTTATATGTATAATACATGCATAATATAGTAGAAAAACACTGATAACTTTAGAGGTTTCTAATCACATTAGACATTCTGTTAGTATATTTAGTATAAGCATTGCACGCGTGCGAAATAAATGTGTAAAGAATATTACAAAACGGGGCACACCATCAGTTCACACTATTTGTTGGTTTTGGTCGGTGTCCGTCGCACACTTCAAAGCAATTTAATGGCGTGCAAATATTTACGCGCGTCAGGCGACGAATGATCCTGATTACCTATGCCGCCGATATTGGAAATCAGTTCCCGCGTAACTACGGAAACTTGTGGAAATCATGGATTAATGTCCATATCTTTGACGTGAATAATATCGGGAAGGTCTTTTTATTGTTTCGAAGATCACGAACGAACCCCTAATAGTTACACCATGCAAGTCTTTCTGTCTAAACCTATGGAAATTTTCGTTCCGAGTAGTAATAAGAAATATTTAAAAATTCTACCGACTACCTACGATCTAGGTAATACTTATTTAGTTAAAACTTCATTAAAATAAAAATCTACATTTTACACCTTTTGTTTTTTTTACGATCTCTGTAGCGCAGTGAGCAAGGCACGTCTAAGGCGGAGAAGATTGCGGGTCCGGTTTCCGCCGCGGGACAAATGTTTGTATGACCAGCAAATATTTGTCTCGGGTCTAAGTGTTTCTATGATTAATATGTATTAACAAAACAAAGTGTATAAGTAGTATATCAGTCATCTGGTACCCATAACACAAGCTTTGCTTACTTCGGCTAGTGGGAACACTGTTGGAATGTCCGGCATTAAAAAAAATATTATTATTGGTTGACTTGACTTAGGCTGATTAGAACACCGTTTCTTATAATAATTTAATGTTATCGTAATGTATTTTAATGTCATGTGTCCTCGTTAATGTCATGTGTCATAATGATGACAATTTTGCTAGTGTCAAATGATTGATTATAAAGTCTTAGTCGATCGTCCTTTGTCTATTCTAAACGTCATCGCGGAATGTCCGTCTAGAACTTTCTAGGAATTCCTTGTCGTTCAAATCACACTGCAACTTAATACACTTATAATTCAATAGTCCATTCTTTTACCATGTTGTTACAATTTATTGATTAAAATTCCGCTAAGATTACTGAATAAAACATGCAATAACACGAGAAAGATAATTAATTTAGAAGTACTATGTTACTTCATGAAATGACAAATGAAGAGTCCGTAAGGTATCTTACCTTTATCGTTTTAAGCAAGTGTTTCATCTCGGAAAAGAGACATTGACTGAAAACGTAGCATCAGCTGCTTCATTTCCATCGACAATAAAACCACTAGGTCCTCAATTTCGTGTAAAGTCCACAGCTGCTTTCTTTCATGCTGATTAAACAACATTCAATATACCCTAACTTCAGATATATCGTGAGCTTCTGTAAGAGAAGATATATGAAGTATTTATTAACTTAAACATTTTTAAATAAATCAATTTTGATGGATAATTTATACAACACCATCCCACACACAGTCCCAAACTAAGCATAGTTTGTATGAGAACCTGATAACTCATAGAAAACATTTTTAGATACTTAAATTATGATACTTTATAACACCCAGACACAAAACACATGTCACAAATGTTTATACTGGGAGTGAAGGCAGAGCTGGTAGCAGCACTGAGCTGGCAGGCCAGTCATATTTGTATACCAATTCATACTTCATATATAAATTCGATAGTGTCTCTGTCTGTCTGTCTATTTGTTATCTACCTTTTCACGGCTAAACGGCTGAACAGATTTTAATGAAATTGAACAATTGAACAATTCTAATTATTTAAAATGTAATGCAAACTCCACGTTGGCTACCTAATTGTACGTTAAAAAGATAATAATAACAAACAATTATATACTCTACTTTCCTTAAATTAAGACTATATTTAATTCACAAAGTATCAGCGCCGGAAAGACATGCCGACGCATGTTTATGCATACAACAATTACGGATGCGTTTGGGTCACAGAGTATATTCGAATTGGTATGTAAGCTATATAAAAAAATTAAAAAAAAAAAAACATTAAATATATTCTAATTTTTTTACATATGAAGATTTAAATAGGACGTGTCGGAGTGGTCAATTACGACTGACATCGGCTAGAAGGGAGGTGACATAGTGGTCGATCTCGATCGAGATCGACTGCTCAAGTGGATATATTGACCTTTATATCGACTGGCCTATCAGCTCAGTTGGTAGTAGCTCTGCCTAATGAGGGTTCGATTCCCTCCCAGTATAAACATTTGAGTAATGAACATAGGTGTTTGTCCTGTGTCTGGGTGTTATAAAGTATCTTAAGTATGTATTTAAAATATATAAGTATTCTATCAGTCATCTAGTACAAGTTATGCTTATTTTGGGACTAGTTGGTGTTGTGTGCACTGTCTACCAATTTCTTTATTTATTTATTTATATATAACCATGCTATACATGGTTGCGTAGCGTATTATATTAAAGGCGATGGTTTTCACGATTGTATTTTTTATTTTAAATTATTTACTTGGAAGAAAAGCTCCAGACAGATGTTGATTCTTGATAATAAGCAACTGAAGCTTGCAGAAACGAATAAAAGATGCAAAGGTAAGTGACGTTTATATTGAGAAAGTATGGAATTCACATTGTAGAGAATAGAAATTAAAAAAGAAATAATTTATAAAAATAGATATTATATACATACATACATAGTAAAATAACGCAATAAATAAGATACATTAAAAAAAAACATATTTATATTTAAACACAATTATCAATTTCAACAATACAGGACATATTGTATATCTATAAAATAGTACGAGTGACGCGTTCAGTAGTGAAATCGAGCATCGAGCAAGCGCTCGGCTGAGAAACAAGGGGATGAGGGGATGATAAAATGTGTCAAATTGCATCTTATGCTATCAGAATGAATAAAATAATTATTATTATTATGTTGCGCCTTCACCTGCTTTACATTGATCGCTTTGGTATATACTCTCCTTAGGACAGGCCAGGCGTACTCCGCACTTTAGGAAGTACATTGGCGCACCCAACTTGATAGACAAATTCGTAGAGAAATGCCGCGTCAGAGATAGACTTACCCAATAGAAAGAGAGTTACTATGTAGGTTAATATAATGTTAAGTACTAAGTGCTTGTGTGAGCATAGCAAGACTCGCTATTTATATAAATGTTTTCGAGTCGAAGGCCCCCTTCTGTAGTTGTACTATTTTTTATTTATTTATGTATGTATTCATTTATTTATTTTTATATTTATTCACCCTTTATTTATCTATTTTTATAGGTTTAACCTAAAATAATATAAACATTTCTATGATTTTAACAATTAATTTTAAAGTTCTCAAGTCAATATTTAATTGTACAGATTTCAATAACACAATATAACAATAATAATTCCTATATAATGATTTAAATAAGTATTCTGTACTAAAAGCAGAAACACTTTAGTAAAACATCAATAACAAAATAATTGGCTATTATTTCAGTGTCCAGTTATTTATGACTCAAACAGCAAGTGGATTTAGAGCGCTTCAGAAGTAACAAGTAACGAGACGCGAGATAGGACATATTTTTACAGTTACGACACTTTTGAGGTCAAAGAAAGTTCTAGACAAAGGGGATATACTTTGCGTGGTGAGAATCTTCTTAATACGAGAGTTTTTAGTGTATTTATTAGAAATTTAACAATGATTTCTGAAAGGTTGAGATTCAATCACTGGTAGAGCAGAAATATGCACAACGTGCCGATTCTCAACACCATGAGATTTATTATTAAGAACTTCGTATACTTATCTTATTTCTTTAGATCGTATATTTATATATTAGTGTATGTCTAATGAAGAGTATACGCATATTGAATAGCACAGAGTTAGTAAGAACAAAAATTATTAGTGGTTAGGCCTCAAAGGAATTCAATGCCATATAATTGGCAATAATTTACCTTCTAAGCTTTCGTGAGTTGTCATTTTGATAAAAACATTTACTAAAGTAATATTTTGTCGATGGATGCACTGACACTGTTTCGATTCATCTAGAAAATCTTCATCAGGGTGAGTTTGATCACAGACCGCGCGTGAGTTGCCGCTCGAGTTCACTGTTCGCACTTAAAACCCGTGTTTATCAAAAAGTATAGGAACTTTCATGATTTTTTAAGGTATACAAATAAGGCTGGTTTTCATAATCTATTAAAACCTTACTAGCCGTGATCATTTTTCAAATTTTATCATATATGGTACCGTTTTGATTATATACTTATTAAACTTTAATTAAGGACAAACAGACAGACAGACATAGCGAAACTATAAAGGCACCTTGTGTATGGAACCCTAAATTTACTAATACCGGACATTTCACACAGCATCATCTGGCCCCAAAGTAAGCAGAGCTTGTGTTAATGATATACTACTTATATACTTTTTTTTGAAAAGACATACATATACAAAGAAACGCCCAGACCCGAGACAAATACTTGTAGATCATACAAAAAATTTTACCGCGGCGGACATTAATATTATTTATATTTACGAGTATCAAACAAACTCGTATAATATAGGTAAACCAATATCTATGTAAAGTGACCCCGGAACTCGCTTTGAAGATGAAGACGTGCAAACGACATTAAAATCACATTAGAGGAGGTTTTTGCTAGCACTGGCAATTATTTATGCACTGTAGGTATTTAACTTGTAATTTTAAATTTATACAATGTATAGCCTGTTTTTTCAGGGCTCCGTATCTCAAATTGAAAAAAAAATGCGTGAGTGTCGTGGAACACTTGGTTGGAATGTTCCTATCGTGGTATATTATTGAAAAACATATTATATTATTGATTAACGAATAGAAATGAATGTATTACTAGCGTCTGTGAGCGATAAAATGAAACGCAGAAAAACTAATGTATTGAAGGAATGGTAGGAAATTTCGTAATTAATATATTTTTTGGAGTTGTGAAAATAAACAATTGTATTGTACATCATTTAATTCATCCAACTAATTCGTTCATCTAATAAATTAGTTCGTGTCACCCTATAGATAACCGTCTACACTAAAGAAAGTGTCGTAACGGAAATCAGTGACGGAAAAATCGTACACCTTTTTCGTCTAGCCCCCATCCGCCAAGTCCGTACCGTGCGATACGGAACTTCGTTCCAAAAGAACCTTTAAATGACCATCTTATATATGTCTGTCTGTGTGCTAATAACCTTTTTCAGGAACTCGTAAATGTATCAAGTTGAAACTAACATCAGATACTTAGGTCTAGGTCCCTTAAAGCTGTGAAAAAAATCAGCTTTTAAGAACGAATTACGGTCATTTTAGTCACATATGTTGACGATCGCCAACACGATCGCAATACAAAACCCGTAGGATACTTCCCTTTGACCTAGAATTATTGTTTTTTTATTGTTTTTGCACATGCACATAACATCATCTACCCCTACGCTAAGCATAGCTTGTGGTATGGGAACCAGATGCCTGATAGAGCACTTATATACTTTTTTTTTTGTAAATACATACATATTATACATAGAAACACCCAGACCCGAGACAAATACTTGCAGATCATACAAACATTTGTCCCGCGGCGGAAATCGAACCCGCAACCTTCTGCGTGTCAGCCGGATCGTAGCCCACTGCGCCACAGAGGTCGACAAAAAAGAAAAAACTATGTTCATAACACAAAATGTTTATCCTGGAAGAGAATCGAACCCTCAACCTACAGCATCGAAGGCAGAGTTACTACCAACCGAGCTGATAGGCCAGTCAATTTGGGCAAAAAGCAACTAGTACTAATAAAGGACAAAATACGAAAAAGTTTATTTTCTTCTTCTTCTTATGGTGTCATTAGTTATTTCGTAGTTTGATGAAAGGAGTAAAGTGCTCATGAGAGGTAATATTGTGCTATTGAGACCACATGACTAAAACCATCGGGGCGGAGACAAATCCAACAAATCAAGAATTATAAAAATCGGTCCAGCCGGTTCGGTTCGGTGTAACTAACACAACTTTGTTTTATATATTTAAGATTTCATTTTTTTTTTCAAAGTCAAAAGATGATTTATTCAATACAATCACAAGGATCACTTTGAAACGTCTTACATACTAGGTGAATTTAGGTGCCAATTCATCCTAACCCAAGCTCGAGAAGAATTGGCAAGAAACTCGTCTTGGTCCTTTAAAACTAGGATACCGAAATAAATAAATTTTCTTTAATATTATTTCCGCGCAACCTGTACGTACATGTCCGTAGCGCTCTGCTTCTGCATCCTGCGTCGACGAGGCCATTAAAATTTGAATTAAAATTAAAAATCGTTTTTGCTTTCGCTTTCCTGCGAAATCACTCACACAAGTGATTTCGTAAAAAGGGACGGAAGTGTGTAACAGAAACTGGGGAAGCGCGCGCTACTTGATTTGATCAATGAGCGCACGCTGTATTTGATTAGACTAATGAGCGCGCGTAGTGCTAGAGTTGGCCGTCAGATGGTACCAACCCGAGAGATTTTCCGAGAGGTGGCAACTATCAACCATCGGTGTGTGCATGTGTGATGAGAAATAGAGAAGGATAACGCATTAGATGTGCGCTTAATCTACTGTGTTGTGTATAAAGTGAGCAGTTATATAAACTAGATCAGGATATAAAATATTACACATTATATGCGACTTCTGTAAGGCTACTCGCACTTGTTTTTTTCGCGATCATTTCGAAGTTTTAATTATGAGTTTCCATAATTAGATATATTTTATGATTCTTCATTTATGCCGTCATTGTAGCTCTACATTGTATAAATATCTCTTTTTTCATCCCCTTGCAATGGAGAAGGATTATAAGATTAGTTATCCTGTCTGCGCTGTGTTTAGATAAAATAGCACTGCTTTTCCAAATTGTACGGAATAAAAATAAATCAAATGAAATAAGTACAAATAAATAAAATAAATACATTTTGATAAACACGAGTTAACATAAATTGTAGGTAACATAATTTATATTTTGCATTTTAAGCATCCAAACCAAGTTTCTAAGAAATCACACCAAGAAGAGACACTAAGAAATTTCCCCCTTTGTTAGGGTTATTTTGAAAAATCCTGAAACACGTGTCCATTTATTTTGCATTTTATTTATTCATTATCAATTTTCAAGCAAATCGCACCACGCGTTAAAAAGTTTTATACATTCGTTTTAACCCTTTTTCACCCTCTTAGGGGATGAATTTAAAAAAATGCCGCCTTAGTGGGTGGTTTTGCTGTAAAAGGAAGCTACCTTCCAAATTTCAGCTTTCTAGATTCAGCGGTTTCGGCTCGGCGATGATGAATTAGTTAGTCAGTCAGTCAGGTTAAGCTCTTTTATAAATATAGTATAGATTTTGATAAGGAGATTATAGCGAAATGTTAATCAATCAAGTATGAGTTCTTAGCAGGTTAAGCTCATAAGCTCTTATAGGTATAGATTTATTACTAAATTAACAAAAAAAACATTACGAAATAAAGCGACCTTATTATTAACATACTAATGATACCTACTATTTAGCAGCCAGACACAGAACAGACATCCACTTCTATTACCAACTGAGCTGTCCTGTAAAATACTGTGGCTCGCGTATTTCAGAGTATAGAAGCTATAGAGAATCATACCTAGCTCCGCTGTGTAACAAAGCCATTACACCTTTATTAGAACTGTCTATCTAAACCTTTATTAAGGAAGGAATGCAAACAAGTTTAGTAATTGAAAATGGTATACTTCCAACTTCTATTACTGAGTAAATTGAACCGGCTATCTACGTTTTAATTAAAGTTTGATGATGCCATCGCGTTTTGAGGAATAATCGGCTTTTCTGTGAGTTAATTGTCTGTAGGTATACCTTATGAGTGATGAACTATTCGTGCGTACGAAACAGTCGCCAATAATTAAGTTATGGTGTTTATACTTACTAAGTACTAGTTTCTGCCCGTAGCTTCGTGCGCGTGGTATATAATTGTTTTACAAAAAAAACGACTTCAAACAGGAAACTAAAATGTATAAAATTTCTTTACTGTCCTTTGTCTTCATCATCAGATCCCTAATGACAGTCAACCCATCTAGGTGTAAAATTCTCATCAATACAAATTAATCAAGCCCAAATACCAGGTAAGTGGTAAATCGTCGTGTAAATCGTTGAAGAGCTCCCTCGACTGTCTTTCGAGCTTTCGGCTTCATCATCAGATCGACTCCAGACCTTCATTAAATAGTAGTGCTTTAAAATACTTAATAAAACAATTATCAAACGCACTAGTCGCCACTACGATTTTCGTTCCCCTTTATTTCTCTAGGATGCCATCCTGCTGATCCTGAATTCCTTATCATGATACCACTCTTGGGATATCTCCTTTTAACAATAAAATAATTATCAAAATCGGTTCATAAACGACGAAGTTATCCGCGAACACACTTTAAAAATATATATACGGTGGAATTGAGAAACCTCCTATTTTTGAAGTTGGTAAAAAAGTAGGATGTGTCCGTCCTAAAGATAAAATCTATCTAGTTACCAAAATTCATCAAGATCCGTTCAGCCGTCAAACAGCAGGTCAAACAAACAGAGACATATTCGAATTGATATTCCCGCCACGGAACAAATGTTTGTCGGCCTCACTAATAAACGTCTCTGAACTTCTATCATTAGTTAAACACTGTTAAAAATAGTGCCATCCCTTTTGTAAAATAGTGACAAATAGTGACAGGGCGAATCTTAAGTAGGGTTTAGGCAGTTTTCATATTGAGAGGTGTTTATAAATAAGGCCTTGTATGTTCTGCAAATATTTGTCTTGGGTGTTTCTATGTATAATGAGTATTTACCAAAAAAAATTATGTAAGTAGTATCAGTCATCTGGTACCCATAACACAAGCTCTGCTTTGGAGCTAGATGATGATTTTGTGTGAAATGTCAGGCATTATTTATTTTATTTATTTATTAGCACTTGATGGCACCACACGAATAATTAGAACGCGCTATCGTTGCGAAATTTCTATTAATATCTCGCCATATTTAACCTGATTAAGAGATTTATAATATTGGTAGGATGGATATGAATATGGATTTTGAGGCTATGTTTGAGTTTTGCCTATCAAAACTATCGATTTTTATTTTATTACGGTCAGTAATTTACTGTAGATATACGTCTAATATATTGTTTGACGGATAATCGGGTTTTCTGGTAATATTCTGAAAATATTATCTTATGACTTGAGTAAAGGACTATTGCCTATGAACGAACGGTCACCAAATAATATAGGAGATTTGTCTATCAATTCTTGAAAGTCGACATTCTCATTTTCCTCTCTAAGACCTAGTGCACGATGTGCTATATGCGATTAATCCGCGGCGATTTTTTAGCGCTATTCTGTGGAACATGGAATCAGACGTAGACGCACGCACAAGCGGAAAACCCCGCGTTGAAAATTACATGCTTCAGGAAAAGGCAGAATAGCGCGGTTTAAACCGCTCAGATTAACTCGCTTGTGAGTGGTAAGCCTTATTGTGGCGACTATTTTGTAGTGTAGTTTTTTTTTTATTTTGTTTTTTGGCTGCAAATTAAAGCTAAACTTATAAAGCTACTTTTACGATACCCTAAAATCAACTACAACAATTTATAAAGACACAAAAATAATTAACATCTAACAATTGAATATCCTGTTCACTAAGGCGAAAATTAATTAAAAGTTCTCTCCATACTAACCTAACATTCACGGAACAAATAACAAAGCGAAGCACTTGCTGGGTTAGTTGGTTAGTACTTCCGAAGGTAAGGATAATTTATGGGAAAAACATGCTTACATACGAAGGCGCACAGCTGTATTTAACTACCGTCTATTGCAAAAAATGTCAACTTGTTTGAAGTGTTTAAATGTAATTTAGCCCAACACGTAGTCGAAAACTATTTTTAGATATATTGAATTCAGTAGTAACTTGTATCATAGTTACCTGTCTACCTGCAGGTCTACTTGAGTTATAACGGTATCCTACTTATCCATATATCGAATTAAGATTATTTAGCGTACCTAACAACGAAACACTTTATAATTTTAATGATAGTTTATCATGTTACTATTTATAGTCTATTTGAGAAATAAACCGAAATTTGAATAAGAGTCAGAGGCCATCTAAAGATTTTATGAACAGTCTCCAAATAAACAAAGTTATGGGAGTTTTGTTCTATCAACATTCTCGAAAGTGGACAATTCTCGTTAGTTGAGTTAATATTTTGCGCTTTAGAATTGTTCAATTTAAATAAAGTTTAAATTTCACGTGTGTAATTTACACTATTGTATTATTATTTTGTACATATTACGGCACACATTACAATATTTTTAAATAAACTCTATAATAAGTTAAGATTAATAAGTGTTGCGGAGAGGAGCGGATTGTTCTTCGTTCGGTTCGGCCTATGCAACCTACGTCAGTCAAGTCAAGTTAATTTCAAGTCAAAAGATACTTTATTCAACACAATCACAAGGATCACTTTGAAACGTCTTACATACTAGGTAAATTTAGGTGCCAATTCCTGCTAACTAAAGCTCGAGAAGAATCGGCAAGAAACTCGTCCTGGTCCTAGCGCTTTTTTGCATGATCCATCTTATAACTACCTTAACTACGAAAAACTAATACAAGAGAGTTAACGTTTCAAATGTGTCGGTTAACCTTCTGAGGGCAGAGCGACATGAGGCCATTCATTAATATAGTTATATATATTATAATACGCTTTCTCGAAAAGACTATTTCTTATTAGATAGTTTAGTTACATTTTCAGGAAGCGCACCGTGCGCACCGAAGCGCACCAAACCGCACCGTGTTCCTACTAAAGGATTTAAGTGCTGGATCGGATGAGGTATCTAATGAAAGATTCTAGTCGGTACAATATTTCTTTATTCTTCTGGAAGATCCGTTCTATTCTGACACTGTTGTACTACTACATTTTACTACGCAGGATCCCTGTTTTATATATTGTTATTTCCCGTTATTTTCTTACTCTAGATAGAGCTCTCGTGGTATTTTGGCGTATGCTGCCTTCCCACGCCCTTCGTTAATTGTTTTATTACGGCACAACTTTATTTGCCATCTATATAACCTAGCTTTACCATCTTTTCTATTGACAATTACCGACAATAGATCCTTATACATCGAGACAAGTTCTCACGTTGGTACCGTTGCCAACCTCTTTACTCTTTCTTTACTAGTTTCTAGTAAACTGACTAACTTAAACAATATATTAATCGACTTAATGAAGAGCTCTGTCGCACAGTGGGCCAAGGCCCGCCTGAGACGCAGAAGGTTGCGGGTTCGATTCCCGCCGCGAGACAATTGTTTGTATGATCTGCTTAGTGTTTGTCTCGGGTGTTTTTCTATGTATAATATGTATGTATTTATGTATGTATTTACAAAAGAAAAGGTATATAATCAGGTGGTATAATAAAAACATGCTCTGCTTACTATGGGGCTAGATGATGCTGTATGAAATGTCCGGCATTATTATTATTATTTATATCTACTAATAAAGTCGGCGTCGCTAACAATAAGAATCTAGGTGAATCAAACAGTGTATGTGCCATCGACAAAATAATACGTGAGTAAAACGCGTTATTACAAAAATGTACCTTACTGTAGCCCAGATGTGTAAATGTTTTCTTAGCATAACACTCGGTTTATTAAAAAGGGCTTTGGCAATCAGCCCAAGCTACTATTTATTATACTGACCTGTGGTTTCTTACTAAACAGCTACCGTATTATGACATATTAACCGGTAACAAAACGAATGCTCGAATCTCGACCGTTCAGTAAAAGCATTCAAGTCTGACTGGCCTCATTACTCTGTTGGTAGTAGCTCCGACTTCTGCGTTGTATGTTTGGGGTTCAAACCCCTCACAGGGTAAACATTTATGTAATGAACATAGATGTTTATTCTGGGTCTGGAGTGTTATAGCATCATAAGTTTGTATTTATAAATATAATTTTATAATTCATCTTACAAGCTATGCTTAGTTTGCGGCTAGATGGTGTTGTATGGATTATATAGCCTATATTTATTTATTTTTAGCCTAGCCTAAAACTTGAGAATACACAAATCTCCCTTTTATTTGATCATTTCAAGAGCAACTTTCAAGATATACCTACTCTAGTTTCGTAATTGTCAATGGCAATTCTGCTGACAGAGAAAAAGGCAGCTCGAAAGTCTCCGTCATGGCTTACCTATAATGGTTAATATGACCTTAAACGACAAAGTACGAGGACAAGTTCTTCTTCTTCGACATCGCGGAATTGCCGTCTAGAACTTTCTAGGGATTCCTCGTCGTTCAAATCACATTGCACCATAATACACTTATAATGCAATTGGACATTCATGTGCTATGAAGTCACAAATTATTGATTGAAATTCCGCTAAGATTACTGAATAAAATATGCAAAAAAGCACGGAAAAAAAAAATAAAAAAAAAGGTTTATGTTACTTCACGAAATAACAAACGAAGAATCACGAAGAGGGGGGTATTTCATACTGAATATGGTATAGAACTTCAGTGTCATTTTTGAAACCATTTTGACAGCCGTTAAAAGTTTGCTATAATTCACATTAAGAACATGAGTGGGATTTTTCGTTTGTCATTTCATGAAGAAATACAGCTCTGCTAATTTAATATTTATTACTCGTTTTATTGCATGTTTTATTCAGTAATCTTTAAGAATAAATCTTAAGAATAAATTGTGACTACTTAAAACAAGTATGAAGAATTGTATTATGTGTATTATGGTGCAAGGTGATTTGAACGACGAGGAGTCCCAAGAAATTTCTAGACGGCCATTTCGCGATGACGTTTAGAATTGACAATTGACCATCGACTAAACTTTATTAAAAAAACAAATTAACTATAAACGAATATAAGTACTTGACACTGGCAAAATTAATTATCATGTCACATGCCATTAACATAGAAGAAGAAGACGAGTTTTTTTTTAACCGTCTTGCGAAGGAAATTTGCGCTCTTATTTTATTTATTATTCTCGAGTTACTTTTCTTGTTTTATTAGTATATTTGGTGATTTTATTCAAATTAAGCTAGAGTTCGAGTGTGAATACTTGGAATAAAAGTTTCTTTGTGTTTCTAGCAAAAATAATCCGTAAATTATTTTATAAGCCACCATTTTATATAACAAATGCTATTCGACTCTGTGACGAATTAGGTACCTACTATACAATCGAATCACTGGATATTGGCAAAATCACAGTTAGTTTCAAATTAAAAACATTAGATTCTTCGTTTGACGTGTTATAGAATAACATCGATTTATAAATCAATTAAGTTTTCTCGTGTTTTTTCATGTGGGTAATCCTAGCTGAATTAAAATCAATAAATTGTGACTCTAAGCACAAGGTACCAACAACTGAATTAGTGTAATATGTTGCTTTGCGACGAGAAATTTAACTTTTCGACGAGAAAACTCTAGACGGTCATTCCGCGATGACGTTTAGAATTAGACCAATGACGACAGACTTTGTCACGATATTATAACAAAATTATCACTGACATGCTCAAAATGTTCATCAAGACAGATGCTATTATAAAAAAAGGAGAATAAAAAAAAAAAATTGTGATCTATGGTGTTTGGCGGGGACCTGCTATATAATTATGGTTGTCGCTTCTTGGAAAAGCTTTAGGTAAACACACTCTGCCAGTTCCAAGTTACTTCACACAAAAACACGTAGATAATATTGACCTCTCGTTTAGTTAAATAGTCTGGGATCCATTCGAGCGTCTGCTCGTTAGTAAAATCTCCGAAAAAAGGCAACAGTCGAGCTTTTCAGATATACCTAAGTCCCAAGAGCGATCAAAAGTCAAGCGAGTGTTTTTATATTACTTTTACGGTAGAATTCAACGAAGTAACTTACTATGTTCCTTCTTAAGGATCATAATTTTACGTAGCTCTTTTTCTTTTCATGTTACTAGTTATTTTGAATCAGTGTGGCGAAAGGAAAGTCACCTCAAAAACTCCTTTCATGTACTTGACATATATGTTTTCGACCTTTTTAGGTTCTAAGACACGTATACGACATGTTTCTATGTGTATAATATGTATGTATTTACAAAGTATAATAATCAGTCCACATGACTGATTATAAAAGTAGTATAATCAGTCATGTGGTTCTCATAACACATGCTCTGCTTACTTTAGGGCTGTGTGAAATGTCCGGCACTATTTGTTATTTAAAAATTGTAAATAAATAGAACACAAAATTGAAAGAATTTAGTATATTGACATTCCATTTCAAAGGAGGTTAATTGTTTTGCAGTGCAGTTTATTCCAGTTTGATATTTCAAAACGTATTATTTGTTTAATCTCAAATAGTTTCAGCTAACGGAAGCGATATCGAACGTACGACGTCAAGCGTTATTACGTCATAACTCATTGGTAACTATTAGATTAGCGGTGGCTGCAGTAGCATTTTCATCTGAGCGCTTCTGGGCTTCGGAGGCCACGATAAGCTGTGGACTTCGACTTTTAGGAAAGGAATAAAGCTCCACAGTCCTGCCATAGCTACACGAGAATAGCCAAATATAGAGTATAGTATGAGAGGCCCTATCCGGCAATTCTCGCCTATGTTCATGTAGTCCTCATTTTGTGTCGGTATTTTGTGACGGAATCAAAGGGCTCTCGTGGTTTGTGCGAGACACTCCACCATGACGTCGATTTAATCAATGAAAATGCCTACAAATTACGAATGGACAACTGCGCGTACGAGAATATGTAGACCCGTTATCGGTCTCGTCCAGTCTCGGCGAGACCCGAGACAGAGCTCTCTCGACGTGTATGTGAAACGCATTTAACAGATGCCTTTGGGTGGCTATTAATTAGAGTCGTGGGTGACATGTCTGTCTGTCCGTCCGCCCCTAATCAGAGCTCTTGCTATTGTCTTATGGTGATGACAATTTTTATGGTGTTACCTATTAGGAAATATTTTTTTTTATATTTTTATCTTTAGATATTTTATTTCAACACCCTATCGTGTGGCATATCGTTGGATAGGTCTTTCAAAGCTGTTAGGAGGCGAATTTACTGTTTTATGGTACTGACATTTGTTTGATAAATTTTAAGCTTTGTAGTCGAAATACCACTCTACTGGCGTAACTGCTATTCGGGGGTACGTAACAAGCATTTATAATAGTAGAATATAATATGAAATTATATAGGAAAATATCACGACCAGTAAATTTTAACTAGATTTGGGTATGAGTAACACCCTAATTAGTAAACTATTTAAAAAAAACATGAAATATCCATACACATTATATCATAAATTAAATTAGTTTATCTCATATTATTTTTATTTTGCTAACTAGGTGTTAAATTGGGTTGCGACTTGACAACAATTCACGTCTCTGCTTTAATAGTATTTTCGCTTACAGGCGCGTAATACGGAGCTGGATTCAGTAATAAACGTTTTTGTAAGACTTGCTACTGATTTTGCAGCTTTTACGTAATAACCCTGTCGATTTTCTCGCTTTGTCAACAATAGTCCTTTGTTATATTGTGTCGTTACGTATTTACCGCCCATGATGTTCCATCCATAATCAATCTCCTGAATATGATCTAGGATTTCGCGGTTTGCGCCACCCGTCATGAAATGATTAACGACGACTATTTTATGTCAAAGTTGGTTAGATATTTTTATACTGGCCTAGTTTTAGGGATCTATAGGTAGTTATGCAACCGGCTAGTAGGCTAATCACAACTTTAAATGCGTGAGAATGCAAGCTAGCATATTAGCAGCTGCAGCCGGAAGCCTTATCTCTGCCACCTAAGTTTTTTTTTATTATCATAAATAAACCTACGTTTGACCACGATCTCGCCTGATGTTAAGCGACGATGTGGCCGACGATGGGGCACGCAGGTCTAGAAGACACCTATTTACTCGAGACTTGAAGAGACCTAGATTGTAGTTTTCAGGAAAGGCAGACGACGGCAAAGCATTCCATTCCTTGGCTGTCCGCATTATAAATGTGGAAGCAAAGCGCTTTGTTATATTCTGTGCCGTGTGGCCCATAGTTTGTAAGCTTATATTTATCAGTCGTAAAGAGAATAAAACTTGTCTCAGACGTCTCGTCTTAAATTGTCGGATTTTATTTAGAATTTCCTTCAATTAATTTTAAAGTTAGTTTTTAAAAACAAAGTTGACGTTCCCGTAAACTTTACTGGCGCAGCCGGGGCAGATTTCCCGAGTTTTCCCACGGAAAATACTACAATTTTCGCGAGTTTTCCGACGGATCGGATCTGTTCGAACCAAATAAATAAGTGAAGTGTATCTTCATCTGGGAGGCGATCGAGCATGTAGGTGACTGGCTGGTGAGTAGAATTTTCACCATCCTTTCCTACCTTTTGTTTTTGTGTTTTTGTTATTATTCGGAATCGAACTTCTTCCAATATAACGTATTCTGGTTTCCTGTCATAGGAAATTGTGAAATAGCTTTAGTAGAGTTAAGTAAACAATGCGTATCTAAATTTAGGTCATTGTTGGTATTATTTATGAAAATAATAAATAACTAGGATATAAATTAGTTACTTCGTTAAAATATAAATCAAATAGTATTGTGATTAATTCTTGTTTAGTTTAATATATATTTTTAGTAAGTAGAGTAGATATAGAGTATTAAAAATGACTACAGTAAATGTAATACCTAGGGAAATTGTATATATTATACCAATTTTTGACGATAGTAAACGTCATTTAAACTTATTTTTAAGAAAATGTGAGTATGTCATTAACAAATATCGTGGAAATGCAGAACAGTTAGAGGCAGTAATTGACTTAAAACACAATAAGCTCAGAACAAAAACCACGACTCTACCTATAATACAATGTATAACGAACCATGTGATAGAGTTAACCCCCCCGCACATAACAACGAGTACAAATACCTACGGACTTGTATTCTGGGGATGCCCTAATAAACTTTCAACAATTCTGCAATGGTGTTAGAATGGCTGCTGCTATTGTAAGATGCCAAAATGGATATGCTACTACCGTTATCCAGAACGCACTAGAGACGGAAATGACTTTAACTATCACTGCTCCGTTCAAGGTAATGGAATTTAATAACGATAGCGTTATAAACGTAAACTGTTATAATGACGTAGAAATGAAAGATATGGAAGTAGATGACATTTTAGAAAAAAACTTGACACGACTTAGATTAGACCACATGAACCAAGAGGAACAGAAGTGCATATCTGAGTTATGTAAAGAATATAAGGACATATTTTATTGCGACCAGCTTCCTTTAAGCTTTACAAACCAAGTTAAATATTTTATTCGAACTAAAATTGAAGATCCTATTTATGTTAAACCATACAGACAACCTCCTGTCCAAACACAAGAAATAAAATCTCAAGTAGAATAGATATTAAAAAATAACGTAGTTCAGGAATCGCATTCACCATGGAACGCACCTGTTCATCTTGTTCCCAAGAAAATTGATGCTTCAGGGGATGTGAAGTTTCGAATGGTCATTGACTACAGGCGACTTAACGAAATTACGACAGACGACAAATACCCTTTACCTAATCTAATATTACAGACTTATTTGATAAACTAGGTAAGAGTAAATATTTTACGACATTAGACATAGCAAACGGCTACCATCAAATCGAGATTAACGAGACTGACAGACAGAAGACAGCTTTTAGTACAGAAGGCAGGGCATTACGAATTCCTGAGAATGCCGTTTGGCCGCAAGACCACACCAGCGACTTTTCAACGACCCATGGACATGGATTCCTTAGGGGGCTCCAAGGGTTGCATTGCTTGGTATATATGGACGATATTATTATCTATAGCACTAGTATGCAGGAACACATTAAAGATTTAAAATCCATCTTTAACAGACTGAGAGAGGCCAATCTTAAGGTACAACTTGATAAATCAGATTTTTAAAAAAATAGGTACTTTATCTAGGTCATACTATCACCGACCAAGGCCTTAAGCTGAATGATGATAAAATACGGGCAGTTTATACTATCCGCTACCAGAAACAGTTACTGAAATTAAGAGTTTTCTGGGTCTTGTAGGATATTACGCTTTATCAAAGATTTTGCCCCAAAGTAACGAAATCATTAACGAATTGCCTTAAAATACAGTGTAAGATTGTAATAGAACAAAAATACGTAGATGATTTTAATCAGTGCAAGGAACTTTTAACACACGTACCTATACTTCAGTACCCCAATACATCAAAGCCCTATATTCTAACAACAGACGCATCCACAGTGGCGATAGGTGCCGTATTATCACAGGGTATCGTAGGAACTGATAAGCCTATCGCTTACGTGAGTAGAACCCTCAGTGAGACTGAAATGCGCTATAGCACCATTGAACGCGAACTCTTAGCAGTTATGTGGGCTGTCAAACACTTCAGGCCCTACCTATACGGTTTAAAATTTACTATCTATACAGATCATCGCCCTTTGGCCTGGCTAGATTCTCTAAAGGAACCAAATTGTAAGTTAACACGTTGGCGACTTCGTTTGCAAGAGTATAATTTTGAGACTAAATATAAAACTGGTAAGCAAAATACGAACGCCGACGCATTATCACACATCAAGGTTTATGCTATAGACAATAATTTGTCAGACGAATCAATGAAGGTTAATGTAGACGAAAAAGAACAGCGACTTTGAAAACACATTCAAGATGTAACTGAGAAAATTGAAAAACTAAGTAGAGACTCTAAAGACATCGATGAAAAACCTGTTGAAATAATAGAATTGTCAGATACATCTGATACGGAAACGGTGCGTAATGTTTCAGAATTAGAACAGAATTATCCACTATCGCCGTTATCAAGTTGCACGGGTGGAACTATTCATTCAGCGGAAGATTTAGAATTCAAAGAGATTCCTATCTTGAATGAAGTTATTGACACAAAACCTAACCAAATATCGGTCTTTACTTGATTTAGGAAAGAAACAAGATACAAGATACAAGATTTTATTAGTAAAAATAATTTTACAAATCAAATGATTACCTAGGTGCCTAGGTGCACTTTACCAGTGTTGGGCAAAATTTAATTGCAAGTTACAATTAAAAATAACAATTGATTAATTGTTAATTGTAAAATAACAATTAACAATTGAGTAATTGTTAACTGTATGTTTTTCAATTAACAATTAATCAATTGTTAATTGTAATTGTTCATGCAATCAAACTTGAATTAAATTTAAATAAAGTAAATAGAAATAATAAAAGATGGAGGAGTGGCACAGGGTAGGGCTCTCACAAGGTTGATTTTGCTAAGTCAGCAGGAAGCCGTTGGTTCCAGACCGCGCTAAATCGTTATTTACACACGGCTCATAATATGTGTATCACGGTTCATAATATGTGTATCACGGCTCATAATATGTGTATCACTATTCCATAATATGTGTTTGTCTCGCTCTGCATTATGTCGAGGGCTTCTGCCACAGGTGCAGCACAGATGAAATATTCTTTTATGTATTCAAATTCATTTTCTTTTATTACGTTTTTAATGTTCAAAAATCTATGAACAAGTAAGCTTTTTTTCTTTAATACTCTGTATTTGCTTCGGAGAGTCAAATAAGCTGTTCCATCTAGTTTCGCCAGGCCGTGCACCAGGTGCACCTACAGTACAAGTGCAGTGCAGAGAAACATGATTATTAATTGTTAGTTTTAATTGCTTCTTACAACAATTAAAAATATGAATTGCATTTTTTTAATTGTATCTTGCAATTAACATAACCAAATTTAAATAAATTAATTTAGATAATAATAATAAATAATAATAATATGTTTATTTCCAAAACAAAATCTTTACAAGTTCTTAAGTAACTTAGGTCTAAATACAGACAAAGAAACATTTGTCGCCTTAACCTGTAAAGTCTTGACATTGACTCCTCACTCTAAGTATTATTTACTTGTAAATAGACGTGAGGGATCTCTGCTTCGGCCTTTAACAAAGTGTAGGAAAACAGTTTGTTATGTATGTGTATTCGGACTTATATTTTTATTTTGTAGGGTTTCAACCATGCGAGATTATAATGTCTTATTAGGAGATAGAGAAAAAAAAGAGATAAAGAAAAAAAATATAAAAATATGCAACTAAAATAATTCATTAAAACTATATACAGCCACTAAATAAAAAAATAATAAATAAACTAAATACTCTTGAAATGGGTGTGTGTGTGTGTGTGTTCGTGTGTGTGAGTAGGTTTATGTGTATGTATGTATATGTTAGTAATTTGGGAGTGTGTGTGTAATGTGTTTTGTTTAGCCTGTGGATAGAAGGTCTTCTATTTGTTGGTATTCTAAGCTCTGCAGATAATTGTTAGTTTTAATTTTACATTCTCTGTAAGTTGTGTTGTGTAGTGTGGAATGCTTGTTTATTTTATTATATAAATGTGCTGCTAAAAAAAGTGTGTGACGCTGTGCAAATGTTGTTTTACATAGTTTTGTGTTGAATATATTATGTTTAAGTCTTCTATTTGTTAGGTTTGAGCCAGCGCGTTTTGTGTGTTGTTTAAGGACAACTTTTTGTATGTAGAGTTTCCTAACAGTTAAGACTTCGCAATCTTTGTAGAGTTCAGTGGTTGGAAACCTATACGGGTGGGAGTAGGCTACCTTGAGCACAGCTCTCTGTGCTCTTTCCAACGGAAGTAGATGTGTCTTAGCGGCTCCACCCCAGGAGTCTATGCAATATGTTATTAATGATTGGCATAATGCGTAATATACCGTTTTTAGTTGAGCTTTATTCGCCGCGTACCGTATGTTTTTAAAGACTGCAATAAATTTTCGTATTCTGGCTGTCAGTAGGTTAATGTGAGGTTGATAGGACAAATGTGAATCAAGTGTCACACCAAGATATTTAATAGTGTTGCACCTTTCCAAAGTTGGACAAATACATTTTGATGCGTTATCCTTTAAACATGATATAGAGTGAGCTTTTATTTTATGCTTAGGACTTTTCGGAAGCCCAGGTTTCCGAAGAGAAAAGGCTACATATTTGGTTTTGGTAGGATTTAGTGTAAGTATATTTTGGAAGAGCTTTTTTGTTATCATGTCAAAACCATTTTGGGCAAAAGAGTAAACCTGATCCCAACTCTCTCCCTGAAATAGCAATACCGTATCATCTGCAAAAGACAACAACTTACAGTTTGGTATAACGAGTTGGCAAACCTGGTTTATATACACTAGAAATAGAGTTGGTCCCAGGATAGAACCTTGCGGAATTCCATAAGTGACATGTAACTCTGTACTAAGGTGCTCTCCAATTTTTACACTTTGTGTTCTTTCACTCAGATAACTCCGCAGTAGCTCCAGCTGGTTATCACGGATTCCTAAGCCTTCCAGCTTCTCCAGGAGCAATGGAATAGACACCGTGTCAAATGCCTTAGCTAAGTCTAAAAATATGCCCATACATTTGGAACCCCTATCAAGACATTCCACAACATAGCGATTTAGCTCACTCACCGCGTCTGCAGTAGATCGGCCTTTTCTGAAGCCATATTGGTTTACTGAAATGAGGTTGAAATCTTCCAGGTATTTGACCAACCTATTGTTGAGTGCTCTTTCCAGGATTTTTGATAGTGATGGTAATATAGATATTGGTCTATAGTTACTTACTGTCTGTTTATCACCTGTCTTGTGAATAGGTAATATGATCGATTTTTTAAACGCTCTAGGGAAAACAGAAGTCGTTAAGCTAGGGTGGCAAATGTGTGTGAGAGGCACAATGATAAACTCTATGTTTTTTTTTAGGATGTTTGAAGAGATATTGTCCCATCCTATGGAGCAGTCTGATTTTAGGGAATTTGTGAGTGTTAAGATTTCTTTGTAGTCTGTATCTATGAGTCCAAAAGAGTTTGATGATTTATTTTGTGCATTTTCTTTGCAGTATGTATTTGTACATATTTTTTCAGCCAATTTCCTACCGATGTTTGCGAAAAAGTAATTTACTGTATTTACAGTTGTGGCTCCATCTGTTTGCTGTATGAGTTTTTGCGGTAGAGTTTTTTTAGTTTTAAAATTAGTTAAGTTATTTATGACTTTCCAGGTTTTTTTAACATCGTTCCCTGCTTTATCGAATTGAGATTTCTCGTATCGTTTTTGAAAAGACAGGCTACGCTATTCTGCAGACGTAAACAACAGTTTTCAAATAAAGAAAAGACAGTCTACGCTATTCTGCAGACGTAAACAACAGTTTTCAAATAAAGAAAAGACAGTGTACGCTATTCTGCAGACGTAAATAACAGTTTTCAAATAAAGAAAAGACAGGCTACGCTATTCTACAGACGTAAATAACAGTTTTCAAATAAAGAAAAGACAGTCTACGCTATTCTGCAGACGTAAATAACAGTTTTCAAATAAAGAAAAGACAGTCTACGCTATTCTGCAGACGTAAATAACAGTTTTCAAATAAAGAAAAGACAGGCTACGCTATTCTACAGACGTAAATAACAGTTTTCAAATAAAGAAAAGACAGTCTACGCTATTCTGCAGACGTAAACAACAGTTTTCAAATAAAGAAAAGACAGTGTACGCTATTCTGCAGACGTAAATAACAGTTTTCAAATAAAGAAAAGACAGGCTACGCTATTCTACAGACGTAAATAACAGTTTTCAAATAAAGAAAAGACAGTCTACGCTATTCTGCAGACGTAAATAACAGTTTTCAAATAAAGAAAAGACAGTCTACGCTATTCTGCAGACGTAAATAACAGTTTTCAAATAAAGAAAAGACAGTCTACGCTATTCTGCAGGCGTAAACAACAGTTTTCAAATAAAGAAAAGACAGTGTACGCTATTCTGCAGACGTAAATAACAGTTTTCAAATAAAGAAAAGACAGTCTACGCTATTCTACAGACGTAAATAACAGTTTTCAAATAAAGAAAAGACAGTCTACGCTATTCTGCAGACGTAAATAACAGTTTTCAAATAAAGAAAAGACAGTCTACGCTATTCTGCAGGCGTAAACAACAGTTTTCAAATAAAGAAAAGACAGTGTACGCTATTCTGCAGACGTAAATAACAGTTTTCAAATAAAGAAAAGACAGTCTACGCTATTCTGCAGACGTAAATAACAGTTTTCAAATAAAGAAAAGACAGTCTACGCTATTCTGCAGGCGTAAATAACAGTTTTCAAATAAAGAAAAGACAGTCTACGCTATTCTACAGACGTAAATAACAGTTTTCAAATAAAGAAAAGACAGTCTACGCTATTCTACAGACGTAAATAACAGTTTTCAAATAAAGAAAAGACAGTCTACGCTATTCTGCAGACGTAAATAACAGTTTTCAAATAAAGAAAAGACAGTCTACGCTATTCTGCAGGCGTAAACAACAGTTTTCAAATAAAGAAAAGACAGTGTACGCTATTCTGCAGACGTAAATAACAGTTTTCAAATAAAGAAAAGACAGTCTACGCTATTCTACAGACGTAAATAACAGTTTTCAAATAAAGAAAAGACAGTCTACGCTATTCTGCAGACGTAAATAACAGTTTTCAAATAAAGAAAAGACAGTCTACGCTATTCTGCAGGCGTAAATAACAGTTTTCAAATAAAGAAAAGACAGTCTACGCTATTCTACAGACGTAAATAACAGTTTTCAAATAAAGAAAAGACAGTCTACGCTATTCTACAGACGTAAATAACAGTTTTCAAATAAAGAAAAGACAGTCTACGCTATTCTGCAGACGTAAATAACAGTTTTCAAATAAAGAAAAGACAGTCTACGCTATTCTGCAGGCGTAAACAACAGTTTTCAAATAAAGAAAAGACAGTGTACGCTATTCTGCAGACGTAAATAACAGTTTTCAAATAAAGAAAAGACAGTCTACGCTATTCTACAGACGTAAATAACAGTTTTCAAATAAAGAAAAGACAGTCTACGCTATTCTGCAGACGTAAATAACAGTTTTCAAATAAAGAAAAGACAGTCTACGCTATTCTGCAGGCGTAAACAACAGTTTTCAAATAAAGAAAAGACAGTCTACGCTATTCTGCAGGCGTAAATAACAGTTTTCAAATAAAGAAAAGACAGTGTACGCTATTCTACAGACGTAAATAACAGTTTTCAAATAAAGAAAAGACAGTCTACGCTATTCTGCAGACGTAAATAACAGTTTTCAAATAAAGAAAAGACAGGCTACGCTATTCTGCAGACGTAAACAACAGTTTTCAAATAAAGAAAAGACAGGCTACGCTATTCTGCAGACTTAAGAAAATAGAAAAGTCAAATAAAATAATAAATAAATAAATAAATAATAGATAAATAAATAAATGGAAATAGAAAATATAAACTTGAAAGTCTATATATAGAAACATTGTTGAATGAACTTGTGGCCAGACTCTAGTATTATAATTTTTATCTTTAAATTTTCTGCAGTTTTGATTAACATCAATTTACATGGCGACTTAAATGACCTTAAATACGTCAATTTAGTAAATTCAAGAAGTGTCATTTAAAAATATGACTAACTCGGACTTAAGTGCAAAAAAAATAATATCGTTCTTATGTTACAAAATGTTACATTATCGAACTTTAAAGATCCATTCAATGACATCACTCTCGATCGAGAGTAGACGAGTGTCCCAGCAGTGGGAACCAGTCACGAACATGTTACAAAAACATACATTTACGGCTACGTTTTATGAACAGCTCCTAGTAAAAGGTCGTTTTATAGTAGTGTATTCTAAGTTATGTCAACTAATCGAGATAAATGGCGAGATATCGTGAGCCGAGCAACATAAAATCAACCCCTAGCAAAAATACTTCCTGACGACCGCTTCGTCAAGGGCGTTATGGCTTAGAAGATTTTGTTATGATAGACTGGTTGCTGCCCGCGGCTTTGACTGCGTAGCACGTAGATAAAAAGTATATAAGGGGTACCCTATGGTACCCCTATATTCTCATCCAGATCAACATCAAAATGTAAACCAAGTTTTATCTAAATAGGTTTAGCTGTAACAAATATCCACAAAAACAGTCACATATATAATACTAGCTTTAGTCTGCCGTTTCACACGCCATGTACAATAAATCCAAGGTGCTCTTTACTTAATTTCATGAATTAAGTAAAGAGTACCTTCTTCAGAGTTCAGCCTATAATAAATAAACAGTTTTTTAATTTTTTTTTATATTAGTATAGACTAGTAAAATAAATAAATAATGCCGCACAATTAACACAGCATCATCTAGCCCCAAAGTAAGCAGAGCTTGTGTTATGGGAACCACATGACTGATATACTACTTAGATAGTTTTTTTGTAAATAAATACATATTATACATAGAAACACCCAAACCCGAGACAAATACTTGCAGATGATACAAACATTTATACCGCGGCGGGAATCGAATCCGCAATCTCCTGTGTCTCAGGCGTGCATTCGTCCACTGCGCTGCAGAGGTCGTCATAGGATAGGATAGCCATAACTAGTATTAGTAGATAGATAAATAAATAATATCATTTCACACAGCATTATCTAGCCCAAAAGTAAGCGGATCTTGTGTTCTCGTATTTTTAAACACATAAGTTTTAAACATCCAGACCTGAGACTAATATTTGCAGGTCACACTAACATTAATAAGATACCTCTCTAACCTAACATTACTAATCTAAATCTGAGTGTCCAAGCAAGAACCAGTGAAACGAGTAACGAGCGAGTCCCAAGATCCTCCTAATCGAACTTCTATAGCCAATAAATCTGGGCCCAGCGTCGAACTTACTATCGGCAATCTCATTCCCGATTAAGCTTTTGTTTTATGTAAAACGGTGAATTTACACACCGTAATCTAGCGGTGAAATCAACATTTCTAGAAAAGCGCAATTATCTATACAGATATATATAAATGAATCTCTATTTCCCTTTGTTACGGCATCATACCTACTTGAACGGCTAGACGGAATTCGCAAATTTTGTTTTGTTGTGTTTGGTATTGTCAGAAGAAGGTTTTTATGAATGAAAAAATTAAGAAAGTTGCTTGGAAAAATAGATAATTAAAAAACTTAACTACGATATTAGCTTATCTAATGTAACTTAAGCGCTTGTGACAATATAAACTTTTAACATAAAAAATAAGAATACATCTTTTTTACGGCTTCTTCGGTTTATTGTGGCGCTATTCAATTCAATAGAAAGCTATTCAATGTATGAATTGATCATTGTTTCTATTCTGTTGACATCTATCTTTATTTTAAGTTTTAACCTAAGTATTATTAACTGTGTGTTTTATATCAGAATGATCAGATTCAGTTGAAAATTTTAATTTATAATTTATTTCAAATTGGTATTTATAGTGACATTGTATTTGATTAATGATATGTTATAATTTAAATTAATTTGTATGATAAATGAAATATATTCACGTGCCTGTACTCGGGCTAGATATGGAGCTCTACTATTGACAATTCCACCTAATGTATATTATAACCATGTCTTTTGTGAATAAACGTACTGAATTACTGAATATATGGCGGTCGCCGCTCGTTTTGAAACTTCGGCGTATAGTCATTCCAAGCTGAGAAAATGTTCTAAGTAGAAAGAGACAATAATATATTTGGAATCTAATCGATTACTCCATGTTAGGTAGCTTTTAGGCTTCGGAATACGGTAATTCTTTATAAGTATAGCCTGTTTCAATAAATCAATTATCGAATCTGTTGAAAGCAAGCACAGTGAAGGGTTCCTAAGTCAGTAAATCATTGACCTTCGTTTATCTGTTAAGATGATTTAGGTGGCGTCAGTCAAGTTACAGAGCAGTTATTTGTAATTTGAAACTTTCGTTCATGGATCCACTCCAGCAAGCTGTGGTGGGTGAAGTTCCCTCTCCACTGACGTCATGCCAGTGGATAGGGAACTTCTGAGATTCTGAGATTCTGTTTTATAGTGCAGGATTCTGACTCCTGAGATTCTGTTTTACAGTGCAGGCTTTCCCAGGTACCTACACTAACCTCTCGACCTTGCCGACAGGACCCGCAGGAAAGACGAATCATTACATACGGTGTCGGTTCGGTTGTAGGTGCATAACGGCTAGCACCGAGCCAGATTTATAGATTAACACTTTTAAGAAGAAATAATAGATATAAAATTGTTCGATGGGCGGCCTTATCGCCAGAAGCGATCTCTTCCAGGAAACCTTTAATGTATATGTCATATTTAGGCTTTTACTCAAAATCTAGTAAAGCCTTTCTAAGCGTGATTTTATCATCATATCAACCTATTTTGTAAAACATTTCGGGTTTCTCTAAATAGCAGTTTAGCCGGTGCCCCCAGGCACTGACCTGTATTAAATATGGCCATTTAAAAGCTTAATATTAATAAAACGTATATCTGAATCGAAAAGCTTGATTTATGGGAACTACGTGACCGATCTACTACTCATATATTATTTTTTTACATATACTCGTACATACAATTTTTACCCTGAATTTCTGTATTTTTGGTAATATAACACATATACAAATCTAAATATTATAAATGCAAATTTAGGTTATATAATTATAACCTAACCTATGATTTAGTTTGGAACGCAAAGTATAATCCTACAGACTGCTAAGCCGTGTGCAAAGCTCACAGCCAACCTTTAATAAATGTTGGAGCATTTGCTCGCTTTACGATGAAAAGGAATGATGAATCTTCGCCCGATTCGTAGAATTTTGGTGGTGAAGCTTTAAGCTGCTAAGTATTAAACGATATCTACCCTCATTTAAATTTATAACTACACAGTACAATTTTGTTTCAATTTGCCACGGGCTCAATAACAGTGTAGGAAAGCATCGCGAAAAAGCTACGAAAATATGACGTTCATTATTCCGAAAGATTAAAGTTGGAAGGGGAATAGATAACTATGAAAACAAGTTACAAAAAGAAAAAAAACTTGAAAAAAAAACATTTATACTCTTCCAGTGATACCATTCTAATGAGCTCAAACACTCTGCTGTAAGCTGGTGCGGAGTTGGATATCCTGTAGATTCCAGGTCATCAGGTAACCTGGACCTGATGTTGCAATATCACGTAACAGGATACCAAATTTCAAATCGATCAGACCTGTGGAAGTTGCATCCCTGCATCAACTAAAAAAACCTATTCATCTTTTAATGACTGAACAGATTTTCTTGAAACACAGACAACTTCTCATTCTTTCTTAGTATCGTGTCATTATATATTTAAAAGCAGTGTGTTGAAAGGATTAAAGTGCGCCTCAGCGGCTCCTTTCAATATAACATAGATAACATTCTAAATCAAGTGACTTTTAAACAATAAAAACAACATCAAAATCGGTTCATCCATTTGAAAACTACGATGCCACAGATAGGGACATACATACGCAGATACACACTTTTATAACACTTGTAACAATCCGCTGGTAGGTCAGGGGTTAAAAAACAATTTGACAAGCACAAGTTGTCCTTCTAGATTTAGTTATACTATGTCTTGGTACTACGCCTATATAATATTTCGTAGCACCGCTGAGCCAAACGCTACGCGCGTAGCAGCGTAGCATATTGCTGCTACGACGCGATTTAGTAAAATATTTGACGCAAAAATATGTACAGTCTTTTTATTTATTTAGGACGGGAGCTAAGTCTGTGGCGATGTTTTTTTCAGGATTAAATACTGGCAAAAGGTTTTTCCAACCTTTCCTTTTCCTTTCAAATTGTTAATTTAAAATGTAAATTTGTTCATAACTGCCAAATAAAATGGTGTCGAGTGAAAATAAAATAAACTGCTGAACAAATATACTCAAACAATATCTAACTTTATGACATTGAGTCGCTGATTCAGGTGTTTTTTTCTCATTAGACCATTGTTTAATAAAATTGTATAATCTAAAATCTTCAGATACGTTAGAATGAGCCTTTCACCAGCGAAGTTACGCAACCTTCAGCGTTGTCATTTGTTGGATGGGTGACAGTAGGGGTCTTTTCATTTGAGCGATTATATGCTTTGGAGGACACATTAAACTGTCGGCTTTTTAAAAGTATTAAGAAAATAACTATATCTTCGGGAGACCTTTTATCTGTATTAATAAGGTTGACTACCAACGAAGTCATATTAGTTGTAGTAGTCTTAAATAGTGTTTGGTGTCTTACCTACCAAAATCTAAACCCATTGTAATTTACTGAAGCTATTCGAAAACATTGATAATACGCGCTCTAGCACCAGTTACTATATTTTTTTGATGTGTAACATCTTTCCTTCTGCAATCTGTTGAAGTGATTTCGTGAAGAGGAATGGAAGTGTGTAACAGGAAACCGGGGAAACGCGAGCTATGTGATTTGACCAATGAACGTGCGCGGTGGTGGAGTTGGCCGTCAAATGGTACAAATCCATGTTCCGAGAGGTTCGTACTGTCAGACAACAGAAAAAAAAAAGGGAAATATATAAGGAGAACGCTTCAGCTGTGCGCTTAACCTACGGTGTTGTGTATAAAGTGAGCTATTATATAAACTAATTCAGCATATAATGTTAATGTTGTTTATTACCAAGGTAAGATGTCAGATGTTACATACGAGTATTATATGCGACTAGTGTAAGGCTGGCTTGTTTTTTTTACATAGAAACACCACGGATCCGAGACAAATATTTGCAGATCATACAAACACTAATCCCGTAGCGGAAAACGACCCACAACTTTCTATTCTATCTAGGATTATGAGAGTCTGTTGCATATAATTTAGTATCAGTAGGTGCATATTATAAAACCTTAGCCTCCGGTTAAGGTGTACAATTCATCCATGCGAAACCGCGGCTTGCTAGTGAATAATGAAAACCCAACTACGTTGCAACCTGAATACCTCTTTGGCGCAGTGGGCGAAGCCCCCCGCCGGAGACGCAGAATGTTGCGAGCTCGATTCTCACCGCGCTATAAATGTTTGTATGATCTGCTAATAATTGTCTCGGGTCTGGGTGTTATTCTATGAAATAAAACAGTATATAAGTAAGTAGTAATTGTAACATGTGAGCCAAGGGCCAGAGTGGCGATTATGGAACTTTTGACACCATCAATGTCTATTAGTTTCGATTAGCAATCAGCATAATTTCAATCATTAGTTTGATTGTAATTGGAACCTGTTTTGACAAGATGGATTTACTATTACGTACTATCGGTTTCTATCTCAGTCCAAATAAATATTTAGACAGAGGGCCGTGAATAACTTAAGTGAAGCCTCAAAACCATGCTCCACTGTGTAAATACACGCACCCACGCAAACACAGACACCCATACCGTGCTCCTTGTTCTTTATAAATGCATACATACTTGTACTATTATGTACTCTCTCATGTCTTAGTCTAGAAAACATCTTAAAAAAATATATTAAAATATGCTGTGACAAAAAAGAGTGTCACAGATATTTTTTGATCGCGGCGCTCTGTCTTTATATTGTATAATTCAGTAGAGCTAGATCAACATATTGAAAATACGTTGAATAGGTCATCGATGGGCAAAACGCATCGATAACGTGTTCTAATTTAGATAGACGAACAATGTAATCCTTCACATTGTGCATACACCTGTCTGTCTGAATACCAAGATCCTTTTTCTCAGGAACGTAGAGGTATTATGTTGAAACTAATATCAAATATAATGTCTACAATCTCTTGAAGCTTTAAAAAAATGGTGTGGGTCTCGGGACGCCCGACAGAAGTGATAAAATAAACTAATCTAACTAGCGTTGTTGTTTAGAGTGAGAGAGGAGGAGCCTACCTACCGCTGCGAGGTTAGGCGCGCTTACGTAACGCGTTAATCAAATCAAAAAATACGGCCTGAATGCGGTGCGGTTATTTATGCCCATAATATGTTGACGATCGCCAGTGTCTACCTAAGGGATACTAGAATCATCAGAATCCCGTCTCTAGAATCATCAAATTTGGCAAGAAACAAGGTGTGCCAGGTATACAAGTGTAAATACTATATTGTAAGCGGTAAGTTTGACAGATCAGATGGTAGTAGCACTGACTTCTGTACTGTAGGTTGTTGGTTCGATTCTCTTCCAGAATAAACATTTGTGTTGAACATAAATGTTCTGGGTGTTATAAAGAAGTATCATAAAGTGTGTATTTAGAAATATATAATTATACTCTGATTCATCTGGTACCCATAGTACAAGCTATGCTTAGTTTGGCGCTAGATGGTGTTGTGTGGATTGTCCACCAATATTTATTATTATTTTTTTATTATGTTTTTAATAATGTAACTAATCTACCTATTATACCTATAGACGACCTCTGTGGCGCAATGGGCTAAGGTCCGAATGAGACGCAGAAGGTTGCGGGTTCGATTCCCGCCGCGGGACAAATGTTTGTATGATCTGCAAGTATTTGTCTCGGGTCTGGGTGTTTCTATGTATAATATGTATATATATATATATCTATGTAAGTACTATATCAGTCATGTGGTAGACATAACACAAGTTCTGCTTAGTATGGGACCAGATGATGCTGTGTGATATGTCCGGGATTATTATTATTTTTATTATTAAGAAATTTAAAGCTTACATAAAGGGTAGTCTTTTGAAGAAAGCATATTATAATATAAATGACAATATTATTGATTGATATTGATTATTGAAGAATGCATGGCCTCATGTTGCTCTGCCCTCAGGCAGTTAACCGACACATTTAAAATGTATAAACTCTCTTGTGTTAGTGTTTCGTAGTTAATGTAATTATAAGATGGATCATGTAAAAACGCGCTAGATCCAGGACGAGATTCTTGCCAGTTCTTCTTGGGCTTGGTTTAGGAGTAATTGGTACCTAAATTCACCTAGTATGTAAGACGTTTAAAAGTGATCCTTGTGATTGTATTGCATAAATATCTTTTGACTTTGACTTTGATATAATTTTGCAAGGTCAGAAACTAGTGCTAGCTATCGGCAGACCGTTACTATTATCTGACTTCCGCGTACCCTCGTCAATAGTGTCAATAATCTCATTTTATCACGCTTTTCGACGTTCCGACATTTACAAACGCTGTGGTTAAATAATTGTTAAAGCTTTAATGCCCCTCTTACACTGAGCGGCTAACCGCTTGACTTTTGTTGAACCAGAACCGCTAAACCCTCTGAGTTAAGGCGTTGCCCTCAGAAAATAAAATAAATAAATAATACCGGGCATTTCACACAGCGTCATCTAGCATAAAAGAAAGCATAGCTTGTATTATGGTGACCAGATGACTGATAGTACACTTATATATTTTTTAATACAAATTTATAATACTTTATAACACCCAGACAAGTAATAGTAATAAAAACAGTAATAATAATAATCTCGGACTATATGAAAAGTCCGAGATTATTATAATTTACTTATCGACATGTAAACAGTCCAGCATATTAATTCGTGGCATAAATAAATAAATATTGTTGGAAAATGCAGAAAACACCATCTTGCTTTGTACGAGTAACTACGAAAAAGTAACACAGAGTTTAAACATTTAAATGTGTCGGTTAACTGTCTGAGGGCAGAGCAACATAAAGCCATGCATTCTTAGTCATTCGTGCCAATGAATTTTCGGTTTGGAAATGTATGTGTTATCATCATCATCATCAGCTTTCACCATACGTTTGAAATTACTAGCGACAGGAAGTGGTACCTACACACAGTGGTGATATATTACGTCATTAACCTCTCAATAAATCAAAAACATTATAATGTTTCAATGGAATGTCGCGAGCTACATAAAACTCGGTCCTAACATAAAATTGCTTTTAAAAGGTATTTTGTAGGAGCTCGTTGAGTTTCAAGATTTATCTTCACAATGCTAGCGAACGAAACAAAAGAACATGCTTTTGCTCACAATTGTAATCCCTAGCTCGTACATCTCAGATATCTAGTTACTTAGATGAGAATGTCTAAGGGAGTAGTCAGAAGCACGTTAAAACAGTATATTTGGCGTACCCACGGTTTCTCAGTAGTTATTACTCCGTACATGACAGGTTGCAAGCCCATTGTTGCTTGTAGGAAACACAACGTTGTACAAAACGATGACACCTTTAAATTTTTGGTTCTATGGTGTCCTTTTTATCAGGATATCTTTCACCGATTGAGAGCACAGCATTGCGCACATAAATTTTTCGAAATTAAATTCTATTGGTGTTTCACCAGGTTCTAACATTATGATCTGAAAGCAAGGGTACCAGCTCCCACTGCAGGATCAGTGCAATGCTCTCAACGCGGTAAACGTTGCCAAAGGGAAGATTATTATTAGAATTCGTCTATCCGTCGTTTTATTTAATCGCAAAATAAAACAGAACTTCATAATGTAAGTGCTACAACAGTCAAGATGTCATGTTGACTTCCTCTTTTAAACTAAGAAATATTTTTAATATCAATTATACTAATATACATTTTTTAAATATTAATAACTAGCTGGCCCGTTCACGACTTCGTCCGCGCGTTTAAAAAGAAAAATGTATCAGAATAAAACATTGACTTGACTTTTTTTGATGTCATATACAATTGTTAATGCGTGCACAATGGCAACTGTCATAACCTAACAAACCGAGCATCGTCTTAAATCGTTTAAATATTTTTTTTTATTTTGCATTTTTTTTTATAATTATTCTGTTATACAAATACAAAAAATCGGTCCAGCCGTTCTCAAGTTATAAATGGTGTAACTAATACGGCATTGTTTTATATATATATATATATATATATATATATATATATATTCATAAGTAAATAAATTAAATATTGCCCGATATAATATGGATAAATAAATAAATAAAATATCCGTGCAACGTGCAACATTGCAGCCTTAGGTAAACTTAAAGATCGAAATCTAGTAGTAGGTAAGAGTAGAGGTACTTTTCCATTGTTTTGGGATAGTTTTGCCCCCTAATGTAAACGTATAACAATTCCACTATCAAATCTGTCCAAATACCAAACAATACCAACATTTACCATGCAAATGGAGATCACTCCCATGGCAGCCTTCATAGGCCCCATGGCTATCAGTCGTGTTGCATGTCTGTCTAGATAACAAATGATGTTAAGGGGAAGGATACGAATACACAGTGCGTTTTTTCCCGCACTCATAAATTTACCGCTAAATCTTGCTATAGAATTTGGTTGCGATGGATGTATAATGCATTTTTTTTTTCAATGTCTGCCCGTTATTGACACAGTCATCGAGTTAAGATGGCAATCATGTTGCAATATGCGCAAACTTGTGGTCTTTTGAGTCATAAAAAATCTGCGCTGAAAGTTGTTGGTTCGATATCTAAGGACCAACATTAGTGTGATAAGCATAGACATGGACACTCATTTATTTTGTTACTCAAGCACTCACAATCAGAACAAACAGACAAATATATTGCAGAATAAATAAAATGGAGAATACAGAGAGTATGCCATGTATCTGTGTGGCACAGTAACAAAAACGACTAGACTCAGCATAATATGCCTCGCCACTTGGAGGTAGTTAGGCGCTGGTATTCTGTCGAAACCTTCAGCCAATAGACTCTGAGATATTTTTGTGAGTGTTTTATAGATCTTATAATAATGAGTTAGCATAAATAGAGATATAAATATTGCTGGACAATGCACACAGCACCATCTAGCCCAAAACTAAGTATAGCTTGTAATATGATAACCAGATAACTGATAGAATACTTATATATTTTTAAATACATACTTATGATACACCCAGACACATAACAAACACCTATGTTCATCACGAAAATGTTTATAATATGATAACCAGATAACTGATAGAATACTTAAATATTTTTAAATACATACTTATGATACACCCAGACACATAACAAACACCTATGTTCATCACACAAATGTTTATCCTGGGAGGGGATCGAATCTTCAACCTACAGCGCAGAAGACGGAGCTACTACCAACAGAGCTGACAGGCCAGTCAAGAATAGGAGTAATCACCTGTTTGCTCCGTGTCTGGGTGTCTAAAGTATCATAATAATGTATTTACGTGTATTCCATGTATTCTATCAGTCATCTAGTATCATCCGATGTAATTGCTTAGTTTGACTAGATGGTATTTTGTGAGCAGCAATGTTTATAAAATGTTTGCAATGCCCAATTCTCGACCTCAGCTGGTAAGGGTAAAAAACGCGGCATGAATTCCCAGCCTTAAAATAGTGAATAGCCGATCATTCATCATCTTTTTGTGAGGATTTTGGTGTGAAATTTTGATACGGTTTACGGTTTTGTTGTACGGTGCTGTGTGGGCTGTATGTATGTTGAATGCTATGAAATTGCTTAAAATAGAGGACAAAATCGTATGTTAAGTTTTTTATGAACAGTATTATAATATAAGATATATTATTTAGATAGCAAAAAAGCTTGGGATGAATCTGCTCCAACTTGACTCGGCATCCGTAACTAAATTTGCAAGGATCATACAAAAGAGTGTTAAGAGCAGAAGACGTTTCTTGCCGGATTCTTCTTGAACTGAGGTTAGTGGGAACCGGCAAGTAGATTCACTAACATGTAAGAAGACGATTCAAAGTAGTCCTTGTGATTATTTATTGAATAAAGAATTTAATTTGATTTCATAACGGGAAATTAATAATATTAAATAGTAATAAATAAATATGTATAAATAAATACTGCACACAACACCATCTAGCACCAAACTAAGCATAGCTTGTATTATGGTGACTATATGACTGATTGAATACATATATATTTTTAAATACATACTTATGATACTAAATAACACCCAGATACAGAACATACACCTATGTTTATCCTGAAAGGGAATCGAATCCTCAACCTACAGCGTAGAAGGCAGAGCTACTACCAACTGAGATGACAGGCCAGTCAAACGACTAACGAACGAAATCAGTAACGAACAACTTTATTGATAAATACTTTATAGACGGTTATCCCGAAAAGGGCGATCCCTTTCAGGAATTTCGTAACAAGTTTTAATATTGCGATGTTCTGGTCGATCCTTATTCACGAACACTTTGAAAGCGAGATTAAAAATTATATATAAAGTTTTCTGTAAAATCGGTGCTGGTTACATCGTATAAGCCGGTTCCAGGATAGTTAACACGATTAGCCAAAGAAATTTAAGAATGAACTAGTCGATTATCTTTCCGTACAAAAGTCGTTGAATAATCACTTCACCGTCTAATGTTGGACAACCAAAACTAAGAATAAAATCAAATGGTCTCTTCATAATCTATGCTTGTATTGCAACAGAATCGTAAAAAAATATGGGTTTGAAAGATGTAAACCTCAAAAAATCCTATACAAAAAACACTGTAAATAAATAACAAAAGGAGTAAGCAAACTGCAAAATTATTCCGATACAAGCATAGTGTATTTATTTAAGAGCTCGAATAACTTTATTCTGAATATAATATTCAGTAGTTTTTTCATGAGAACACTTGAGCCAAAAGTCTTTCATGATTTTACCCGGTCGTTTTATGTAGAAATCATAGTCTAATCTGATACTAAGACTCGAAATTATAATCATACTATCTCCTTACTGCTCATCACTATCCTTCGAGCACGTCTATCCTTTTCTTACATCATGCTACGTGAAATAGCATGCATTTTAGCCGCGCCCACTGACGAGTTTGTGCCGCTGACTAGTGTATCCTTAATACATTACCATCTCGTAAGATCAACTTTAAACGCTTAATAGGCGCGCACTACGGACTAATACGCAGTAATTTTTTTCGTGCTATTTGTGGAACATGGATTTAGTGGCGCACGCACTATTGGAAAATTTAAAATTACACACTTCAGAATAGCGTGGTTTAAACTGCGCGGATTGATTCGCTAGAGCGTGCTAGGTTTTAAATGAACCAATTGAAATGAAATAAGAGCGACACATTATTATGATACATATAGTAGGTATTATGATTGTGCTGTTCTCAAAGTGGCATATCAGTGTTGGAATAATAATTATTTTTATTATAATTATTTTGTAAATTTTTATTTACGAGTATGATAGCATTTATGGCAACAAATTCTTGAACGTCTGAAATTCTACAACACACGGAAAATAGGTAAAGTTAGGTTTAGGTAGGTTTTTACATATCGGTTTTTACCTATCGGTTTTTACATATCGGTTTTTACCTATCGGTTTTTACATATCGGTTTTTACCTATTGGTTTTTAGAGACTCCAAGTCAAGTCAGGTGCACAAAAAGCGCAGTTTAACTTTCACCACACTGGTCTAACACTAGTAACACGATAAGAAGAAGAAGATAGAACATAGAAACTACAACAAAAAAATTAAACAAATTGATATTTTCTATTGTAGCAAGCAGGTGTTCACACGTGAAATTCTCAGAATTCTTTGTGAAAATGTATAAGTTTGTGTCTGTTATATTTGTAAGTATCATATTATGCATACCATATAATCTATTTCTCTCTCTGTCTTAATGTATAATTATTAATAGGTATTTTCTATTAATTAATAACATGTTTGGTTAGTGACTGTCTTCTAATTATAGGTGATAAACATAAAATGTAAATCCGTTATTGGCTTTAGGATAAATGCGTTAGATTAAGTAATATTGTTTATTAAGAGCTGTGAATTTTGTTTAATAAATAAAATAAAAATAAAATATGAAGTCCAGTATCCTGGTATCAAAACAATATATATACCTACTAATACAAATCAGTTCGTGTACTAATTTTTATACTACTGTATACTAGTTTTTTTCTGTTTCAAATGATGTATACCAGAACAAGCCCGTTGATGAATCTAAAAAGTTTGAAAACATGAGCCAAGTGCACGAATCCGAAATAACTTCTGACACGAGAAGAAGAAAAATATATAATAAATAATAATAATAATAATGCCGGAGCAGATGATGCTGAGTGGAATACTCAGAATCATCTGCTCCCAAAGTAAGCAGAGCTTGTGTTAGGGTATGTGGTTAGATAGATAGATAGATAGATATTTATTTATTTCTTTAAACTTGTAGCAATCATTGGTTAATAGTGTTTTAAAGCCTATATTAGGTTTTTCTAAACACTAGGTTCTCGATAACAAATGTACTAAAAACAAAATAACAATAAGCATCACACACTTACTTCCAGCATTATTAAACAAAGTAGGTAGGTAACAATAAACAGTCGAATGAGCGACCGCTCACAACGATATCAACTGTGGTTGCACACATTCAAACGAGCGTCTTTACAAAAATCGACCCCGTCAGGTTAGGGGTACCACATGACTAATGTACTGCTTATTCAATTCAATTCAATTTAATTTATTTCAGCCTTTATAAGTATGTACAGTATGTAAGTATGTAATGTACAAATTAGAGCAAAGAAATAAAAAATAGACTGCATGCACCACAACATTACATCACCGGTGCGAATGGTGCACCTCTGTGCAGTGCTTCATGAAGATGCAGTCAGTATCCAGCCTTCCTGCTATAAGGTATCTGTTGGTGCTGTCCCTCACGTGACGCATCAGGGACGACGTTCTCTTGCGGATGATCGCATAAAAGTCATCGACGCGTGCGTTCGCGAACATCCCCGATGCGCTACAGAAGTATGGCAGCCTCAACAGCACCTATACCTATACTTGTTTATTTTGTAAATACATATATATTATATATAGAAACACCCAGATCCGAGACAAATACTTGCAGATTATACAAAAATTTGTCCCGCGGTGGCAATCGATCCCGCAAACTTCTGCGTCTCATCTGGGCCTTGGCCCACTGCGCCACAGAGGCTAATCTATAGTAGGTAGCCTTATGTAGTTTTATTTGCCCATCTAACGCGTTTCAATCAAACAACTGTAAAACTAGGCAGTACTATACTATTACAGTATTTCAAGAGCCTTTCTGATACACATTTTAGTAAACAATTGCCTGCAAAAAGATTTTCTGAAAGAGTCTGTTAGAAACGACTCGTAAGAGAAAATCTATACACCAAATGGTACAATGTCGACATGAAACCCTATTTGTGACATAGCCGGGAAAATAATAGCATTTCCGGACCAAATACGTAGGTATTACTTTACTAGTAAAGTCAACTGGGAAATGACTTCGAACGAAAACGAATAAACTCGTAAATACTACGATTTTTAGGGTTTCGTACTTTGATGAAATCAAATTACCGCTAATTTGTTTTCATCAAAGGTTTCGTACCTCAATAATTACGTTTTAAAAACAAATAGTTTTTAACAATAAAAACCGACTTCAAACAGGAAACTAAAATGTAAAAAATCCCTGCATTGTCCTTCGTCTTCATCATCAGACCCCTAATGATAGTCAACCCATCTAGGTGTAAAGTTCTAATCAATACAAATTAATCAAGCCCAAACACTAGGTAATTGCTGTAAATCGTTGAGGAGTTTCCTCGACTGGCTTTCGGCTCCATCATCAGATCGACTCCAGACCTTCATTAAATAGTAGAGCTTTTAAATACCTAATGAAAAAAAATTACAAACGCACTAGTCGTTACTACGATTTTCGAAGATTCCCCTCGATTTCTCTGGGTTGCCATCATCAGATTCTGGTTTCCTTATCATGGCACCACCCTTCGGATATCTCCTTTCCAACAAAAAAACAAAAAAGAATCATCAAAATCGGTTCATAAACGACGAAGTTATCGGCGAACACAAAAAAAAAAATTTTTTGTTTTTAAAAAAGGAGGTTTCTCAATTCGAAAAGGAGGTTTCTCAATTATCTAAATAAAAATCTCCTTTTTTTGTAGTCGGTTAACAAAGAAAACCGACTTCATTGAATGAAATTTGAGCTCATAAAAATACAACCGAATTGAGAACCTCCCCCTTTTTTTCACGCTTTTTAGTACTTTATCATTTTTCGAAATTCGTAAACACCACTAGAAAGTCACAGGAAAGCTTAATACGAAATTTTGATTACTTGGATTAAATATCTTTTCCAGCTGTTTTGATTTAAAAACGAAAATACCAATCCGATTTTGATGAAATTTATATGGGACCAATTGGAAAGTGTAAGTGGGTTCATAAAAGTCGAGTTATAAAGTAATAAACATAACAATAAAAAATATATGATTCGACCTTTGCAAGAGGTAGAGGTCGACTGAAAAAGGGGGGGGAATTGTTTCTATAGAGAGGGCTGGACAGGACTGGATGTCAAAGGCCAGAACGGTATAAAAATGTTGATGTTTGTTATATTATATACCTACTTACCGACCTAATTTGATAGCTTTTTGAAGTTTTTTTGAACTTCTTTAGCATCGTTGTGATTTGAAAGTCGATGAAACGAAAAAGCGACAGTATAAAGAGACAGACACATAAATTCATAAGATTTAGCGTGGGAAAAAATGAGATAGGAAGCATTATACGTGTTTGTGCGCGCATGCGTAGTACAAAGCTTCAGAAAAGGCATCACAACAACCGTGGTGTTTTGTATAGGCACGTGTACGCATTATACGTTTGTTTTTTGAAGGTTTCACTTCTACCACGTGTGAATTATATGAAGTGAAGTGTGAAGTGTGATTTTTTTTATATTAAGACGACTCCCTGATCAAATGAATTTGGCACGTATTTACGTATACGAAACACGATATTTTTATCAGAAAACTTTTAAATAAGCATTTTGAAAAAAAAAATGGTAATGTTTTAATAAGTTTACATTCCGCCTATTAGTGTAAATTGCAAGTTAAAACGATGTCAACTTTAGAAGATAATGATTAAATAATAATTAAATTATAAAAATAACAATTACTTTAAAAACAATTTAAAACGAGGAAGTAGGAGGTAAAATATTAAAAATACATACCACATATCTTTTTTTCCTATTGTTCCTTTAATTAACGGACAGATCGTCACTAAATAGCGGTAAAAAAAGACGAAATTTTTCATACGAAAGTACATTCACTGAGGGCACCGTCTGAGCTAAAGTTACTTTATAATTACCGACCTTATTTGAAAGCGTAAGTCGATGATCACACTAAAATTAATCGCAAGCAAAAAACATGCTTAGTGTAAACGTGGTTTTATAAAAATCTTTCTTATACTTTGCCTTTGTCGAGGTAGCTTAAAGCCGAAAAGTATTATCTCATGAAACGCGAACTTTGCCCGCTGAAATAAGAAAAAATAACGTGAATATAACTTTATATTGCACGTTAGCCAACTAATTTGTAAAGCTAATAAACTAAAGCTGCGTTTTTTTAAAAACCAGTCACCGTATCGTGACGTCCGTTTTCCAACACTTTGTTTATAGATATCTTTGGTTGAAGCTATTCGCTTTTCTCTGAATAGTTGGATAAAAGTTATGTCTCAAAATTGGCACTCAACATTTGTTACCATTAAAATGTTTTAATGGTATTTTTTAATTTTTATATCATCTTTCGCAACTTCTTACTTTTTTGAACATAACTCCCATTAAATTATGATATCCGTGATGTTTAATAAGTAAAGAAGAATAAAAATAATGCTATTTTATTATTTATTTAATTATTAAATTAGCTATCACTAAGATGATTTGAATCGTCATCTTTACATAGTATAAAAAGAAGTCGCTTCCGCTGTCTGTTCGCTTATATCTTTTAAACTGCTCAACGGATTTTAATGCAGTTTTCAGCAATAGATAGAATGATTCAAGAGGAAGGTTTATATGTATAATATATATATATATATATTATAGTATAAAAAAGCCGAAAAATTCAAAGATTTGTAATGTACAAATACAAATAAAATGTGTTATTTACCAAGCTATTTTATACAACACAGTATTATTCCTTATCCAATAATACATTACATACGTTGTATGTAGATCAAAACTTCTTTTGAGCATTTCATAAATTATTAATTTGGAGCTGTGAGATGGAAGATGAGAGATAGGAGATAGGAGATGGGTGGGAGATGGGCCACCTTCCAAGTAATAAATAGGAGATGGGAGATGGTGGAAGACTCGAGATGGTTTGAAGGCGCAATGATTTTACTGTCTGGCGAACTTAAACCGACAACAAATATGAGAGTTGCATTGGTTAACGATACAACTGCTGAAGATTTCTCTGATCAATTGCTGACTATCGGAAATTGTCGAAATGTCCAAATGTCCAAATGTTCCTGTCCAAATGTCAAATAAAGTGTTCCCAAACATCATTACTAACCACAAAAATAAAGAATGGTTAAATAAGTGAACAATTTTGGTGGTTAAAGATGTGGTAAATTACGATTAGATGTGGATGACTTAAACTTCGTAATTCAAAATGAAATCATTTGTACACTGCATTTATTCAAATCTATTGACTGTGTAGCATGTTCATGGGTCGGAAAACCATTATCTTTATTTGTTTTTGCGCCTGACAACAAAACAAAAATGCCGTTTATCACAAAGTGCTTCACTGAAGAGTGCAACCCATGCACCATACACGACCAAAACATGTATTTATTATTCTAATACAAAATGAACATAATAGTGTATTAATTTTAGAATGCTAAATCCGCTTAATTTTTGACTGTTAGGCAGAACGAAGTTTGCCGGGTCAGCTAGTCTTATATAATAGGTAAATAGGTGCCAGTTCCTGCTAATCCCAGTTCAAGAAGAATCCGGTAAGAAACTCGTCCAGTCTTATCGCTTTTTTTTTATTATTTTAGGGCCAAATACTGCTTTGTAAAACGTCCGGCATTAAAAAAACAATAATTGACACAAGGTTGACTATTTTTTGACTTAACTCTAGATCCATGACGGTCACTGCTTCTTAAAAATCATAAACAGATCACAGACTATGTACGAACTATATAGAGCCGCAAAATATAAATCCTATCTAGTTATGTTACCTATCTGTAGCGAAGGGTCTGATGCTGAAATAAAAGTGATTTTTATGAGAAAATAACGGGTGACCGTGTGACAGTAGCCGAAACACGGTTTATGTACTTCAACCACGGGTTAGATATTATGTTGTAAGTTATATAACATTTTATCTTGCGTGTATCTAGCGTGTCATGACATAAATTGGTCATGATATCGTTGACGCCTAGCTAGCACAAAAAAATCTATGTCTTGACATATATTAGTAGATTATTATTTACTTAGATGTGTAAAATATACTAACGATTACAATACGCTACATAATGATTTTTTATTTTTAATAAAAATATAAAAATATAAGATTTATAAAAAAATTGTAAATAGAATATCTTAATTTAATCTATATAATATTTGTCAAATACAACTCACTCATTCATCACGAAATCTCAAAATTCACCGAACGGATTGGAATTATATTTGGTATGCAGCTTCCTCTAGGGCCGTAGATACTCGCTAAGGTTTTCAAAAAATTCACTCGGGATCATGGTCAAACGCGAAAACCGTGATTATGCTTTGTAATTTTTCCGAAACATTCATTCGTTCAATTATTAATTAAAGTAGCAAGATCTACTTTTTATCTACCATGCGGGAAAAGCCGCGGGATTGTTTGTGTTTGTGTAAAAAGAAAGGCTAAACCTAGAGTATTCAATGACAGCCAACCTAAAGCTGCCCTTGACATAGGTTGTTGGTTAATTACGTTTTAAAAACTAAAAAGCAAACCGATTTCAATGGATACAATTTGAGAGCATAAAATTATGTGATTCACCCTTTTAAACAAAAAAAATTGAAATTGGTTCAGGCGTCTTTGAGTAGGTACTCGGTGAACATACATAAAAAAAAAGATTCCGACGAGTTGAGAACCTCCTCCTTTTTGATAATGTCGGTTAAAAACGGTCAAATACTTGCAGATCATACAAACATTTATCCCGCGGCAGGAATCGAACCCGCAACCTTCTGCGTCTCAGGCGACCTTAGCCCACTTTGCCACAGAGGTAATTGAAGAGAACCAATGAAATCATGTCACGTGATTCGTTCATATTTTGCTTATAGATTACTCACCAATCTCCCCTCCATTTTATGTATAACCATCATCTTTACGCGTCAAATGTAAATATGCTAAAAATGCTTCCGAGTGCAGAGCTATCTAAAAAGACTTATCCCTTTGAAGGGATACTTATACCTTTTCCTTTAAGAAACGTAATGCTCGATCGTGTTGGTCTTTCGTGTCTTTAGATATCCCAAATAATATAACAAAACCGAAAGTAACTCCCGTATGTCTGTCTGTTTGTTACGTTTCACGCTATTTAGCTTTAGCAGGGTTCGACGATGATGAATCAGTCAGAGAGTAGATAAGGTTCTATATATATCCATACGAAATTTCATGCAAATTGGTTTAGCCGTTATTGCGTCATTGAGTAAACAACAAATATCTAAACATTCACACTGATTCACACGTACAAAGGTTGTCTGGAAGAAATAGCTCCCTTAAGTACCGATAAGACCGCCCACTGTATAAATATTTTTAGGTATTCTTAGTTGTCAAATTGTTTATGGGCTAGTTTTAAGGTGTACAATTAAGAGTATTCATTCATTCATGCATTCAATATTAGCCCTTCTCTCGCCCTGTAGAAACAACAGCAACAGGAAGTTCTTGACCTTGACACCTGTCGCCTTCCGGAAGTGATGTATGTCTCTAATCCATTATCCTGTCTGAGATTAGGACGTGAACACATTATTTAACCAGTAAATGTATTGTATAGAAATCACCTACCTATAATTACGTCACCACGTCATGTATATTGTTACAATAATAACTATCGCAAATAGGTAGGTAGGTATCTACAAAATGTAAGGATAAAAACATACCTACCTACAGGAAACCTATTTTTGGAAATGAGTTATAAATAACTCATTTTTATCTCTGCTTAAACTATAATAATAATATATGTATATGTTTTTATTACTTACGCGTTTATTATTTCCTTATTTTATAAATAAACTGCCAAAATCCCACTAAAACAGAGCACTCATGTCCACTGAATGCCACCAAAAGCCACAAAATAAAAACTTATTTAAAACAAAAACTTTGCAGTATAACCTCTTTGCACAGTGCACTTCAGAGTTCCAATTTCAATTTTCCCGCGCTCGTGTTTCGACGTTTCATGGTTAAGGCGCGAGTAGACTGTCGCGCGGCAGGCTAACCGGTCGACTGGATTGGACAATGCGAGATTTTCGCAGGCGCGGACCAACATCATACGTCGGCGTCGCGTCGTAGGCACTGTTGCCAGCTTAGCTAGAGTTTGGTTAAATCTAGAGCTTTTGAAACGCCTATGCACTAATTCCGATAGGGTAGCTTTATACAAATTAAATAGAACTGTATTATATGTATAATAATTACATAATTCGCTAGCGTGGCGGTAAAGTACAGTCTGTCCTTGTCATTCAAATGTCACTGAATATAGATGGCAACAAATTTAGTATTAGAATTGGCTTGATTCATGGCATTTAACATGATTCGTTTTAAACTTTAAGAACTAAATTAGATCGTTGACTTAAATGCATATAAATGCAATAACCTAATATTTCGACCTTTTACCGAAAAATAAAATCTCTTCGAAGTAGAGTCTCTATTATTTCTAGCCAGTTTTAGCAACAAATGTGTCTATCTATTCAATACCAGACTGAGATGACGAGCAACCTTGAGATCTCGTATTTGGTGGATGACGCGCCAATATTATCGTTTGACGCGACTCTCGGTACCGGCTTGTTTGAAAGCGATAAAAGGAAAAGGTGCGCATAAATTGTGCCTTTTCAGTAAAGTATCGGAATCAATTAATTCTGAACGCGACTAAGAATATTGCTTTATCTAATTTCACGGAATAATACCATTTTAGAGTATTTTAATGATTTTCGTTACATGGCCATTTCATTTGGCCCGCAGTGCCTTTTTATTTTATATTTTATTATATACTCGCAATAAAAGTAAAGAGGACATTAAGACGTTTTTAATAGGTACTTTTGACGCTGGAATTCCTCGTCGAGGAATAATTTAATTAATGCTCTTTAATCACCTATTTACTAAATTTAATATCCTATGGACGCAATGCCATAACTTTCAATCCTATAATATAAAACACCACAATAAAATCATGTAGTTTAAAATTAAGTACTTTTTGCGTCATCACTCTTTCTATACGAATGGCAACACAAAAAAAACAAATAAAATTGAATCAGTATTAGGGCAGCGGGACACGAGTCGTTAGACCCCACAAGGAAGACAATAAAATTGTCAATTTTGGCGCGAGTAATTGACATAGGATCGTTACCGCACGCGATAGGCTGTGCGCACACTGGCGACAATGTTTTGACAGCACACCAAAATAATAGTAATTAGTTCAACAAGCGAGCAAATTAATTTTTGTTGCCTTTAAATCACTAACGAACGAAGTAGTCTAGAATTGAATCACGAAGATATCGAGTGATTCTAATATAGACACAGTATATATAGACACAGTATATATAATATAGACACAGAGCACAGTGAGTGATTTAAAGGCACATAAAAATTATTTGCTCCCGTGTGATACATTCAACTTTTTAGAGAGAGTAGAGGACAAGCGAGAATAGTTTTATAGGTAAGAAAAACTAAATTACCTAGTTATGTTATGTAAGCTATATCAATGTTTAATAATATTTATTTTAAATAACTTTTTACATCTACTAATGTGAAAAGTGCTTCAGGTTCTAGGTAAGAAAAACAATTGAGACAATAATTAACTAGTTATTTAATGTAAGCGATATTAATGTTTACTAGTATTTATTTGAAATATTACATCTTTAAAAAGGCAACTTAAATTTCAATAAATAGCATACAAAATTTTATGCTTATCTATGATTGAAATCGGTAGGCCAAAATAAGTTTCTGAACGAACTAATGCGTTTTTTTTTTCAGAGCTGACTATTTTCAAATTCGACTTTGAAATTCGAATCACTTGCTAACGCTCGCAGCAAAAAACAAGTTTTTACGCACCAAGTTACGCCTTTATGTGCCGTTGAGATGAAAATAATATTAATTTGAGCTGAGCCGGACACCTAGATTCCCGTAAAATCGAAGTTCTTCATTTGTTTCAAAGTTTTGAATTCTCGAAACCAGACGCAATGAGATCGAAATTAAAATAATAGTACACTACAGATTTGTTTTAAATCGAGTAACTTTCTCATGATGGACGAATAAATTGTCTATCCTGCAATTACACATTAGAATTCAAATCTGTTGTTATCTATATTCTATATATACATTTTTATATATATATATATATATACTTATCTTCAAACTTGTATACTTATATATATCTATATTTATACTAGGTGAGTATAGGATAGAGGTTTTTTTTTTGCCTTCTCTAAACGGCACTAACATAAATGTATACTGTCGCTATAATGTTGCGACAACCTTCCATAATTTTATTCATACTTTAAGTATTCCAAATAACTTACATAAGATAAATTCGATTAACTTTGCATGTGACAGATCTCCCAATTTTACTTTTAATATTTTCTTTTAATCAAATACCCATTTATCCTTTGATACATACTCCTATCCAATTTGACATCTTAATACAATTTGTTTGCAATATAGATCAATTTTAATCCCAAAAGTAATTAATACACAATTTGTTCTCAAGATAACTTAACTGTATTAAGCAATCCGAAAAACTAGGATTTTTATATTAGATTTAATATTTAAATACAGCTTCTTATTACTTTTTCCTCCATATCTTGTGATTACAGCCAGAGGACGGTTGGCCATCTCCTCCAACACTTCACCATTAGCTGCAGCTGCAAAGGATAGAAGTTAACCCAAACTTTCTATCCTATAAATACATAATTAGCAAGCGTGGCGTTAACGTAGGATTATAATATAAATGGCAAATTATTTAAATAATACAAAGGTTGTCTGGAAGAAATCGCTTCCTTAGCGATAAGACCGCCCATTGTACATTATACATTTTTTTAAGTAAATTTAGTTATCAAATTGTTATATTTAGGTATAAGGTGTACAATAAAGAATTTTAATTCATTCATCAATTAGCTAATTAACGATTATAAGATTATATCAACTCCAATGGTCTAACCAATAATCACACACTAGATAATATATTGTTAAAATCTGTTGCCATCTCTATTCATTGATATTAGAATGACAAGGACACACGATACATTAAGCCGCGCAAGCTAATATTTATATGATTATATATATTAGTAGTGGGTAAATATTTTAGTCGTCTTGTTAAATGAAAAATACTTCAGACTTATTAATAAATATTTTCCGTTACAACAAGAATTTGTTATTCCACTTTTATTCTCAAAATATTATTTGTCGGTTTTGTTTCATAATTTCCGTGTAATAAAGAAACAGAAACCAGTTATTACGTTGTTAGTACGTAATATTAGAAATAATGTCATAAATTCAGGAAGGAGGTCTAACGAGTCCTTTGTTTGTATAACAAATTAAGTATACCTACCGCCGAGTCTAGTATTTTTACACTAGCATTTGCCCACGGATTCGTTCATATAAAACCACGGTTTTAATCTACTGAACCCACTAACTCAGTAACGAAAGCCAGTCAGTCAAACCCCGGTGATCAACAATTTATTATAATTTCGGACAGAGGATAACGGCTCTATCTTACGAGTATCCCTACTAATATTATAAATGTGAAAGTAACTCTGTCTGTCTGTTTGTCACGTTTTTACGCAAACCACTGAACCAATTTTGATGAATGTTGGTATAGAGATACATGGGACCTTGGAGACGGACAGAGATCATGTATTATTTTTTTCTATATAAGTATATTATATAGGTATTTACCAAAAAAACATATAAGTAGTAGTAGTTTACAAAGTCATGTGGTTCCCATAACACAAGTTCTCTTTTCTTTCTTTTTTTACACCAAAGTTATGGTGATAATGGTAATAAAATGGTGCTCTGGGCTGTACTCAACACCATCTAACCCCAACTAAGTCATCTGGTCACCATGATAACTAATCGTTTATCATGGTGACCAGATGACCTGATAGATTTAAATGTTTAAATATATACATTTGAAAGTAAATAAATACATAGTTTTATAAATTTTGATAAACAACGGTTTTACTCTCGTACATTTTGTCGTTGGAGGCACTGGCACTGTTTCGATTCATTCTAGACATTCTTTAGAATGTCTCTTTAGATAATCTTTATCAGGGTGAGTTTGATCCGCGGTCCGCTTGTCAGTGCGAACCGTGAACTCGAGTGAAGTAAAGTCCGTGTTTATCAAAATATAGTACAACTCACGAAATTTTAAAAGTATAATATATATATAGTTTATCATCACTACATAGTATAAAACAAAGTCGGATCCCAATGTCTGTCTGTCCCTATGTATGCCTAGATCTTTAAAAATAACCAAACGGATTTTGATGCGGTTTTTTTTATAGATACAATAATTCAAGAGGAAGGTTCATATGTATGATACATGTATAAATTACAAGAGAAACACTGATAATTTTAGAGGTTTCTAATCACATTAGACATTCTGTAGTATATATAGTATCAGCATTGCACCCGTGCGAAGCCGGGGCGGGTCGCTAGTTGTATATAAATACATCTTAAAAATCATGCTAGGTGTGATGCAAAGATTTTTTTTCATTACATAGTAATGAAAATAAACGAATTTCATCCGTCTCATCGGATGAATTCCGTTTTTTTATTGGAATGATTCATGAAAATCTGTTCCGTAATTTGAAGACAAGCTTTATATCTGATAGATAATACTAATTGTAGGTAGTACACCTACTCGCGTTTAGTGTTGCCCTATTGTATATTTTGCATAAATAAAGTATTGGTGGGCAATGCCCACAACACCATCTAGCCCCAAACTAAGCATACCTTGTAACATGGTGACCAGATGACTGATAGAATACTTTTAGATTTCTTAATACATACTTATGATATTTGTCACACAATTAGTAACCATGGGACAATTAGTAACCTACAGTGCAGAAGGCAGAGCTACTACCAACTGAGCTGACAGGCATATAAAGGCTCAATAAGAGTGCACTATTTCGTTTAAAATAAAAACACGTATTTTTTGAGTGAGTTGTGATATTTATATTGCATTATAAAGAAGACATGATCCGATTTTGTGTGGAATAAAATATACAGCAAATGGCCCCCACGGCTCTGATGTCAGACCATTACTCCTTTCATAAAATTTTCGAAGACTTTTTGACAAAGATGTGACGGTATCTCACTGATAACGTATTGGATTTTGGCCATGAGCTCAGGAATTGTTTCTCGTTTATTTGCATAAACCCGAGCTTCGCAAAACCCCAAAGAAGGAAAACGCACGGCGTTAAATCTCATGGTCTTGGTGGCTAGTTGACATCTGAATTTCGTGAGATGGTTTGGTCTGGAAATCGTTGCTGTAATAAATCAATTGTTTCATGGGCGGTGTGGCAGGTGGCGCCGTCCAGCTCAAGCCAAATGTCGTCCAGATTCATACCGTCTTGAGGCCACAAGAACTCTGTTATCATATGTAAGGAATGCCGTTCACAGTCACTGCAACTCCGACTTAATTTTCAAAAAAGTAAAGCCCAATCACACCGCCTGACTAAAATCCGCACCGGATAGTTGCTCGTTGTAGATGCATTTGTTTTTTATGGATTGCGTGTGGATTTTCTAAGCCCAAAATTTGAAAATTTTGTTTATTTACAAAGCCATACTGATGGAAATGCGTTTCATCGGTGAAGAAGACTTTTTGAAAAATCGTCGTTCGCTTCATTTTGCTCTTTGCCCATTGAACAAATTACCGTCGATTTACTGTGTCTGCTTGGTTTGAGCTCCTGAGTAAGCCGAATCTTGTGCGGGTGGAGGTGGAGGTATTTCGTCAAAATTCGCTAGGTAGTGCTTCGTGAAATTTGAAGTTGTTGAGCACGATGCCGAACTGATGTTTTCGGGTTTTTGGCCACACTCTCGTTTACAGCAGCAATGTTTTCAAGCGATCTACCGGTACGTCGAAGCAGAGGATACTTATTGTACATAACTGACCCAGTTTCTTAAAATTTTTTGACTACTTTTCGAATTGTGGACACATTAGCTACACTTGCTCGACAAAAAAAATCCGCGAAGTTTGCGAGCGGTCTCAGCGTCACATTCTCCATTTTTGTAATGAGTTTTCACAATGATTACACGTTCTACACCCGTTAAAAAAAAAATACATTATAATTTTAATAGTGCGTTCTTATTGAGACATCCTTTATGTACTAACTCCTGTTAACGTGTTTCAATTGAATATTTTCATTCTTTCTTTCCTTTTGTAGTTAATGAAGAGATGTGAGAATATCCACAGATCTGATAGGTTAGAAAATTGGATAATTTAAGAAATTAGTAACATTGACCTGGAATCTGCAGGATACCCAAGTCCTCGCCAACTTATCGTGTTTGGAAGACTTATTGGACAACTTATTGGAAGAGTCTCAGTAAATAGTGAAGGTTGTAAGTAGATGTATTTTTTGTATCGAGGTTTTTTTAATGTATACTCGTATGTCCGTGTTTTATGGGAAAATGTAACGTGTACATAACAGTTATAAAAATGCGTCTGCCCATCTGCCTGTCCGTCTTAAATTTAAGCTTTTGCATACCTATTAGTTAGTTTTTTTAAATCCCATTGTATGTCATATGGTTGGATAGGTCTTCCAAATATATAAAGAGGTTTCAGAGGAGGAGACAGACAGAAATTATTTTGATAAATATAATTTTTTAAAGCTGTATTTCAGAGTCCAGTGACTCCCGTTGTAAACAACGGCCACCTAAACCACTAACCTAATAACATTAACATTATATCCTGAATTAGTTTATATAACAGCTCACTTTATACACAACACTTTAGGTTAAGCGCACAGCTGATGCATTCTTTTTCTCTATTTCCTTTTCTCTTTCTCGTCACACACACGCACACACTATTGGCTGACAGTGCCAACCTCTCGGGAAATAGGTTGATACCACCGGCCAACTCTACCACCGCGCGCTTTTTGGTCAAATCAAATAGAGCGCGCTTCCCCGGCTTCCTGTCACACACTTCTGTCCCTTTTTAGAGGAAAGATGTTAAACTTCAAACATCATGGAAACTCCATATAAAATTATTTTATTTTGCTAACTACATAGATGGTGTTTAATTGGTTTGGGTTAAAACCATCTTCTTATCATGCCACTTCTTCTTCTTATCATAGCTATTTCAAACCAACGTGGTGAAAGGATCGCTTGGGTCACTCAGTAGCTCCTTTCCTGTACCTAGGAACTTGGGTTAAGTTTCTTTTTTTATACCACAATGGTGGCAAACAAACTTACGGCCCGCCTGACGGTAAGCGGTCACCGAAGCTTATGGACGCTGCAACACCAGGAGCATCACATGCGCGTTGGCGACCTTGAAGAAATCTATGAACTCCCCTCTTGAAGTACCCCATATTGTATTTTCCCGGGAAAACCTTGGCAGGGAGCTCATTCCACTTCCACTGAGTTGGGTTGACTTGGGCTTGTGACCTGACCACCCAGTCATTCTCATCCTTTCACATATGAGGCCAAATTTAATTTTGTTTTGGGAAAATTCTATAAACGTTCGCACTTGTGCTAGCCCTGTTCAGAATGTGATATGTTTGTTCCGGGTGCCACCAATTCCCTAATCGATTTTTTACTTTAATAAAGGGTGAAAGGGTTCTATATTACAATTGGGATGCTCCATTGTTTAAATAAATGGAAAATAACCCTTCGGTCTTACGTGTGATCTGTAGTTCAACCCCTAGTTCTAAGCAGTGTAACGTGAATAAATTTCAAAGTGAGGTTAAGATTGCAAGTTATGCTAGCTCTTTGACTGCATATATTTCGGGTAATGGACAGATCGGCATTCCACAGTACCTACAGTCGGCTGTACTGGATCGCATAGTTTTTAAATCTTTGCAATATAATAAATAATTAAAATAACTAAAAAATCATGAAATTGGGTGATAGAAGATAATAAAAGACCTTAATATTTCAGCTAAAATTGTGCAATATATATAAAATATAAAGAGCTAGAGAAAAAACAACATAACAATAATTACGTTTTAAAACTAAAAAGAAACCGACTTCATTGAATAAAATTTGAGCCTAATATAATACATTTTTAGTGGAAAGTAGATGTATTTTGTATATACAACTCACTGCTCCAATGAGACAGCGAGGTATCGAAGTACATGATAACATCATCGATGTATAAAATTTTTAGATTTTGGTCAATTTTTCAGCTCGTCCGATTTTGATAAAATTTATATGGACATACTTCACAGGTGGTGATATTAAATTTCTATCACCACCTGTGAAGTATACCCTTTCAAACAAAAAAAGAATTTTCCAAATCGGTTTAGCCGTTTTCGAATAATCGGTGAACAAATATATAAAAAAAAAAAAAAGTTCCGACGAATACTCTGTTAAAATGAAGTTCCTATAGTAGTATATTATTACTGATTAAAACATCTATTATATTATATTAGAAACGCAGATATAACTAATGAATTGAAGAATGTTAGGAAATTTCGCAATTAATATATTTTTTCGAGTTGTGAAAATAAACAATCTATTGTATGAACGAATTAGATGAGTTGAATGATGTACATCATTTAACTCATCTATTTCGTTCGTTCCTTCGTTCCTTCGTTTAAAGAAAAGGTCGTGAAGGAAATTCATGACGGAAAAATACATTTGTTTCTTACACATTTTACACTTTACACTTTTACAATTTTTTCGCCTAGCCCCCCATCCGCCAAGTCCGTACTGTGTGAAAAGGAACATCGTTCCAATAAATTAATAATAATAACAACAAATATGCCAGTCTTGATAAAGCCTACTTAATGTATTGAGCCTTTTGGAGTCAAGACCCCGATAATGATTTCTCGGCGACTAGTAGAATCATTGCGTGTCCCAAGAGCTGGCTCCTATCTGGCTCAGCGTATTAGCATTGCCATTCAACGTGGCAATGCCGCCAGTGTCTTGGGAACGCTGCCCTCTGGCAGTGATCGGGATCAGTTGGTCCTTAGATAGATCATGTATTATATATCATTGTATATTATTCTGTACATTTCTGTAATTAATTATGTAAACGAAACATAAGAACAAACTGCGACACACGGTTTTAAAACTATTATTTTAATAATAATAAATAATCAGTAATAATCATTTTATTGGTAAATTGTATGTTTACAGGTCAGTTTAAATTAAAAATTAATAGTTTACAAAAACTAAATAACACGCTTTATATAGAAAACCAAACTAAAAAAATAGAAAAAAATGTTTTATTTAAAAAAAGCGTGGGGTGCATGATGTCAATAGTTATAAATATTTCATTGACAGATATGAGAAGAAGGATTATCATTTCGATAATATCTTAAAAAGCACACCACGCTTTTTTTTTAATAAAACATTTTTTTCTTACCTACATTTATTAAAATTATTTTCTGTTTTTTTAGAATGGTTTTCTATATAAAGCGTGTTTTTTAGTTTTTTTAAACTATTCTTTATTTTCTACTTTTTAGTTTTAGGATAATCGTTCGAATTATTGCATTGTCATCGGTCTTTGACAGGTGTGCAAAATTTGAATGAAATCTGGCCGTTCAAAGTGGGTCAAAATCGCGTCCTAAGGAGTCGGTTACATACAAACATACAAACATACAAACATACATACAAGTGAAACTAATGTAAAGCGTATAAAAATAGAGGATAACAATATCTATTATATTAAATTATATAGTCGTGTTATATTAAATTATATTAATATAATGTCAGGATCACGATGTTTAGTTTTATTGAACTAGTTTGATATTAGTAAAACGGTTTTGACCCAATGTGAAAGTAATAATAATAATAATAGTACCGGACATATCACACAGCATCATCTGGCCCCAAAGTAAGCAGAGCTTGTGTTACGGGTACCACATGACTGAAATACTACTTATATACATGTAAATACATACATATTATACATAGAAACACCCAGACCCGACACATATACTTGCAGATCATACAAACATTTGTCCCTCAGCGGGAACCAAACCCGCAACCTTTTGCGTCTCAGCCGGACCTAAGCCCACTGCGCCACAGAGGTCGTCACCATCATACTTATCTGCTATGACATTTAGAAAGTAATGACTACGTGCTGTTCGTTATTTCTGCTATCCTCTTTCGAATGATCGTTTTGAAGCCGACCGTTTTTGCGACCAAAAAAACTCTAATATTTTATTCTTAATTCGATTATTTTTCCGCGTAATAACAATCATGGTCGGAATGCTTTTGAGTTTATATATTTGGAAAATTTTCGAATATTTTATATATATAGACAAGAATAAACAGGAAAACAATACTTTTAAATACTGAACATTTTTATCCAACACGGGATATTTACCATGTGAGTATTTCTGCTTCCCGATATTTCGCCGCAGTGTTATGCGCTATGATCTCGAGATCAACTGTATTTAATGTTAAATAGATATGAATGTTGTTTTCCAGTCCATTCTTGTTTATATTTACAAGATTCTTGAGTAAGTTTCCCAAATATATCAACTCCAAAGCATTCCAACCATGATTCCTATTGAAATGAAATGAAATGAAATGATTTATTTGCGTGAAATGTGGTACACAGAGAACTTAAATATATAATTAGATTCACACATTTCGCTAGGAAACCCAGCATGCAAAAATTGAGAAGGTACATATAATAATTTAATTAAAGACTACATTTTTAAACAAATTAAATCCTCCTCCTTGTGTCGTGTTCCTCATTGCTGAGGGTCGTGACCTCCACGAATCATTTTTTGGACGATAGCTTTCCACTTGCTTCGGTCTTGGGCAGTGTGTAGGCTTTCGTGGACGTTCTTGTTGGTGGTGTTCCGGATCTCGTCTGTCCACCGCATCGGACTCCTTCCCCTTGGTCGCCTTCCTTGTATCTTTCCTGTCACCAGGAGCTTTTCAAGGCTGTCATTCTTCCTTCTGGCCATGTGCCCGAAGAAGTCGAAGATCCTTCGTAGGCAGATGGTTGATAGCCTTACGGTGATTCCCACTTCGCGCAGAATAGACACATTTGTGCGGTGCGCTGTCCAGGGTACTCTCAGCATTCTCCTCCAGCACCACATTTCGAACGCGTCGATGCGTGTACGATCAGCCTTTTTGAGGGTCCACGTTTCAGCGCCATAGAGAAAAATTGCAAATACTAGGGTCCTCACCAGGCTTATCTTGGTCTTCAGAGAGATTGCTCTATCCGCCCAGATCCTACTAAGACGGGTCATCGCGCTCTTTGCCATCCCGATCCGCCTCCGCACATCCGGTTCGCATGAGCCATCGTTACATATGGTAGAGCCCAGGTATATGAAGTTGTCCACATATTGAAGGTTGAGTGTCCCACTAAGCTCCAGCTGCTTCGTGCGATCTACCACCATGATTTTGGTCTTGGCTTTGTTTATCAAAAGCCCAAGTTCGCCGCTCACACGTTCCATACGCTCCAGTAGCGCTCCCATCTCCAATTCGTCGGTCGCGACCAGTGTAGTGCCATCAGCGTAGCGCAAGTTAGTGATTCTGGCGCCTCCAATAGAGACACCGCCTCCCCAATCTTCGAGAGCACGTCGCATGATGTATTCCCCGTATGCGTTGAAAAGAAAAGGAGACAGAATGCATCCTTGTCTCACTCCTTTGCCAAATTTAAAAGGTTTCGAGAGGGTTTGATACACTCTTACGACTCCATGGTTGTTTGTATATAAAGACCGGAGGAGCAAGATTAAGTGCTGGGGTACGCCAAGCTCGTTAAGCACGGTCCACAAACTGTTCCAATTAACACAGTCGAAAGCCTTGCTGTAATCGACAAAGCACAGAACCAAGGGGGTATTATATTCGTAAGACTTCTCAATAAGTTGTCTGATGTTTAAAATTTGTTCTCTAGTGCCCTTTCCCTTCACGAAACCAGCTTGTTCCGGTGAAATTTGCCAATCCAAATAATGGCGGATCCTGTTATTTAGGATGTGCAGGAGGACTTTGCTTCCGTGAGATATTAGGGCTAGAGTTCGGTAATTGTCGCATACCCTGGTAGACCCCTTTTTATGCAGTGGCAGTACAATCGACTCGGTCCAGTCCGTCGGCCATTCACCGTGTGTCCATACGTAGTTGCAGATCTTATGCAAAGTGTGGATCCCCTTTTCGCCCAGGGCTTTTAGAACTTCCGCCGTTATTTGGTCAGGGCCAGGAGCCTTTCTGTTCTTCAAAAGATTGATGGCTGCTACTACCTCAGAGAGTAGAATTTCCGATATCAAGGCTATCCCAATTGATAGTGTCATCTGGGGAGGTGGTGGTATCCTGATAAAGAACTTCACAGTATTCGCGCCATCTCTCTACAACAGACTCCAACTCGTGTATGAGTTTGCCATCCTTGTCCTCAATGACCCACGATTTAGGTTTGAATTCACCACAGATGTTTTTAAAAAGGTCATGCGTGTGATATTTGATGCAGTGCTCCTCGATATCTCTACATATGTTCGCTATGAAACTATTTTTGTCACGGCGACAATGCTTCTTGATTGCACTGCTTAGTATAGAGTAGTCTTTCCGCACTTCATCGTTTTGCAGACCCTTAACCTTGATCGCCTTCCTCTGTTCGATAAGTTCCCAGGTAGAATCGGTTATCCACATTCTTTTCTTCCGTTCTACTCCGGCTTTTCTCTCCTTGGAAATAATGTCGAGAGTGTTGCATATTGTGGATTTAAGCTGGTTCCACGCAGTGCTAGCATTGTCTCCAGTAGGGGGGTCAACTGATAGCTTTGTTTCAACCGTGTCACGAAGATTCGCTTGCTCAATATGGTTCAAGGTTCTTGGTCTGATAGCTAGATTTTTCCTCGGAGCCTTTAAGCGAATATTAAACTTAGAGACCAGCAGGTTGTGGTCCGACCCACACTCCGCACCTGGATAAGTCTTTGTGTTGTGTATGGAGGATCGCCAGCGCTTATTTATGATGATGTAGCCTATCTGGTTACGGTAACGCGCTCCTGGAGATGTCCATGTGTATAAGCGTCTGGGATGGTGCTGAAAGAAGGTGTTCATGATGCTTAGATTCCTTTCTATGCAGAATTCAAGGAGTCTTTGGCCTCGGTCATTTCTAGCGCCCAAACCATATTTGCCGACGGTAGTCCCAATATGATTGTCCGAGGAGGTGGATCCGACTTTGGCGTTCCAATCACCAAGGATAATAGTGATGTTGCGGCTAGGTATTTCATCAAGGACCTCGCTCAGTTTTGCGTAAAAGCTGTCAATAGTCTCATCGGTTGCATTTCCGGTTGGGGCATACACTTGCACTATATGTAGGGTGGTTGGTCGGGTGTCCAGTTTTAGAGTGATGATCCTGTCCGAGACCGGATTGTATCCAAGGATATGTTTATTTAAGTGAGATGGTACCAGTACTGCCACACCCCTCGTGCTTTTATCTTGTAATATCTTTCTTTTCTACTTAGCTCGTAAACGCTCTTTATGTACATATTATATTATTTTACTTACGTGAAGATATGTAACGGATTATACTGCTCAACATAAACATGCTGCGTCTTTAACCATATTTATGGTATTCCATTTTACTTTCGTATCCTTGACTTCATACGGAGTTTCCGAGCAGTTTAATCTGAACACCATCACAAATATCTACCACATTTTACGATGTTTATTTATATTCATAACTTTTCATTGTAAAATCTTTGTTTACATTTTAATTAATCAAAATTGAAAGGTGAAGGAAGCTGTCAATATATTTCATAATTCTCAAATTAGCGAGAGGTCTGCTAATATTACAATGAAAACTTTCATAACACTGTCTGGCTGAAACTTGAAATTCAAAATCCGTGATGGATTTGATATGCGCGATTTGCGCAGAAAATGAAGGGAGGACTGAAATATGTCACTGAGATCGAGTTTTTTTGAGACAAAAATGCTGAAAAATATTATCTTCTAGTGGAGAGAAAAATGGAGAGTCAGAGCCAATTTTCAGCAGGGAAACACTACGAACCATTATCGATGGACCAATGGTGACGAGGATCTAACAATAATGAAAAGAGGACGTCCCCATCCTTCCGAAATATACCAGGGACGGAAATAATTACTAAACATAAAACTACGTGTGGAACTCTCCGCTTATAATCCTGTTTTTCGTGTGGAACTCTCTGGTTAGTGATACCTTAACACTTTATAAAAGCCAAGTGAAAGCCAAAAAACTTTTAAAAATTAACAAAACTATAAAATATCACAGTTTTTTTTACTGAATGTATTTATAATAAAATATAATATCTATCTCATTATAATTTTCTTATTTTTTACTCTAAAACAGATAGTTTCTCTCAATTTCTTTCTAAATTTCTTAATTAATTGCAGCTTACAATCTTTTTTTATATAGAAAGGGATTGTAATGCTACAATCTTCACATCCAGAGAAGTAGAGAGTGTTGCCCTGAGCTGTTGTGAAATGTCCCTGACCACGCATGTGAGTTTCGCTTAGCCCTAAAATTGAGATGCAATGTCTCTCAAACTCCTTCTCTACAATAGTAAGCTTTCTTGCTTGCAAGAGACCACGTACATTCCACGTGCCAATGCGATGTTCATCTTGTATGGAAAATTTTCTAACGGCGCCAGTAGCATTTCCTCCTGTCAAGGCCCGGCGCGGTACCCCGTCAGGTGCTTCGGTAACATATTTCACACCAGTCAGCCCGGGTACTGACTGGCGCCGATGGTTAGTCGGGTCGTCCAACGTATCAGCTTCCAAAAGTGTACGATTCATAGAGGTTTTCATGGGAGGTATCTCGTGGTAGGTTCCCAAGTCCTTCCACGGCAGTCTTGCCGAGGTGATTTAGTCCCTCGAGGCTACTGAGGCCTAAAGTTGGTCGAGTTACTTTACCGCCGCCCGATGTTCGGCGTTGTCTTTTTACGGCTGGGTAGACGACTTCCATCCAACCCTCCTCTTTTTTCATCCGGGCTTGGGACCGGCAATGGCAGAGTTCAAATTAAATTAAATAAACATTACAATAATTATTACAATCTCGAATAATTCAATTTAGATATGAATTACATAATAGTTTTTACCATAGCAAATGGAACGTTAATTAAGAAATTCTTTGACACTATAAAAACATTTGTCAACAACCCAAGTAAGCATTTTTGTTTTAAATTTATTGTATGGTAATTCTCTTATAGATCTAGGTATTCTATTAAATATTTTTATACACATTATGTAGCAATTTTTATGACTTAAAGTTGTTTATCGAACTGGAACTAATAGTCTAGTGGGGTCCCTCAATTTTATTTTTGAATTTATTTGGTCCTCATATTTGTCAAAGAATTTGTTGTGCTCCACAACAAAACAGCATACCTGAAATATATATGGGCTGGGCAACGTAAGCAACTTTAATTTTGTAAATAATGGTTTGCATGAGTCGAGTGGACCAGCACCACACACAGCTCTAATGCATTTTTTTTTGGACAATGAAGGCCCTATTGATGTGAATCAAATTACCCCAAAGTAGCAAACCATACCTTAATACCGAAGCAACATAACCATGGTACGCAGTCAAAGCCGTTTTTTGACCTGATGTTCGGCGCAATGTCTATAATACACAAACAAAACGATTATTTTTTATGCATGTGAAGTCAATATGTGACTTCCAGTTACAGTTTTCGTCTAACTTTAAACCTAAAATTTTATTTCATTAACATTATCTACGAATTCATCACGACATGTCAATTTAATATTAATATTATTTTTATTATTGTAATTGCTCGCAAATTGTTACATTCCAACCAATTAAGAATTAATTCAATCTCAGCATTAATTGACTCTACATAACTTATATTTTTACTATTATCAGAAACAACTATTGAAATAGCATCTGCAAATAGAACACATTGACATTTAGTGATCAAAGGTAAATCGTTTATATATAATAAAAATAATAATGGTCCCAGTATGCTTGCTATGTATGCTTCCCTGAGGCACTCCAAAATTATTATTAAGACTACTAGATTTGAATGCTGTCATTAGATCTTCGTTTAAAATTTTAATTTCTACATATTGTATACGATTTTCAAGATAACTTTTTAGCCAATTTAAAGCGTGTCCTCTAATACCATATTTCTCACATTTCTGTAACAGAGTATTATGATTTACAAAATCAAAGGCCTTGCTCATATCAAAAAATATAACTGAAACAGGAATACGTTTATCAATACTTTCAATAATACTCGACATTAATTGGAAAGCAGCTAAGGTCGTTGACTTATTCCTTTGAAAACCGTTCTGCTCTTCCTTAATTATTTTAAATTTATCTATAAAACTAACAAGACGCATATGCATTGCTTTTTCAAATAATTTAGCAAATATGGGAATTAAAGTGATTAGTCGATAATTATTCAAATCTTTCTTGTCATCTTTTTTGTGTAGAGGTCTAACTACCGAAAGCTTTAACCTTTCTGGGAAAACTCCAGTAGCTAGGGATAGATTAAGAAGATATTTCAAAATTGGGTGCAACAAGAACAAACACTTTTTGAGGATATGTGTCGAAATCCCATCAAATCCTACAGATTTTGTATTATTTAATGAATAGACGACTTTGACGACTTCATTGTCATTCAGTGGACTAATAAACAAACTAGCATCACAATGCTGTATCTTTGTAAGATAGCGATTATTTGGTAATGGTAACGACTTATTGGTTAATTCTATAAAAAACTTATTAAAAGACTCTGCTATTTCGAAGGGTTCTTGAATTGTTTTGCCACCATAATTTACTGCTTCAATAGTATCACAACTTTGTTCATCATCTACTTTATCCTTAATAATGTTCCATGCAGCTTTACATTTATTTTTGGCCTGCATCATATGTGTATTATTTATAATCATTTTAGATTTATTAATGCATTGTCTTAGAACTGTACTATATTTCTTATATTTTTGTTTAGATTCAGAGGTTTTGTTCATATAACACTGACTGGAATCTTAGTTCTCTTTTATACCTAGTGCTTATTTTAATTCCTTAATTCCTTTAGTGATCCACTTTGGTGTTGTGTATTTGCACTGTACCCTTATTTTTTCCATGAGAAAACACAAATTATATAAAAGACAAAAAAAGTCATGAAAATTATTAAAGGCTTTGTTTAAATTACTTTATTCAACGCGAGTATAGTATATACTGTTGCTGCTGACAGCGGTAAGCAGGAAAGACTGATCATAAGGCAGATTAGGAACTAATTAATGGACTTGACGGTTATATTAATATGAATAGGGTAAACTAAGTATTGATGACCTTAGTACCTTCCTACACAACTTTTAATAATAAAAATGTTGTCTGTAAAGTCGGTTTACGGACGATAATTATACGTGATAACGTCATAAGAAAACCAGCGTCACAAGCCGAACGCTTAGGCCGATGGTGCCTCTCTATCGCTTGTTCCGCACTCTCGCTTGCACGCTCGGCTCAGGCGGAACGTGACAATGAGACATGCTTTTTCGTGTGTGCAGCCGGCGTTCATCGATTTATTAACGAGCACTGGTGGTCTAGTGATAGTGCCCCGCCTTCCGATTCCTATGGTCGTGGGCTCAAATCAGGTCATGCACCTATGGCTTATTTGATTAAAATATATTTGCGCTATACCAGTACTCTCAAACAGTGAAGTTAAGCATCGCATCGTGAGGAAACTGGCATGTCGTAGAACCTAAAAAGTTCGTAGACATGTGCCTCGTGCACGATAGCTTCTGAGGCGCAATTTAATCCTTTCACCAAACTGATTTTAAAAAACTTGTGACACGACACGACAGAAGAGTAGATTTAATCATTCGGATTCCCAGCACGTCTTCTTGTTTTCAAAGAAATAAATCAACCGTCTATGAAATATTTAGATTAGATTCCAAGAACCCTTGTTCAATCGTTTAAAAGTGATTATCCCTAGCTGAAGTTTGCGACGTCAAATGGCTCGTTTTGCTCGCAAATTCAAATCGGTAACGTACGAGTATTTACCGTCGATCCGTAGCTGATGATGATGGCAATGCCATCGTCGTTTTCGAAGAAGTACGGACCGATGATGCTCCCGGACCACAATTCACACCAAACAGTGACTTTCGCGGATACATTGTCACTTGGTGGACCGGAATCCAAATCCGTCCCGAATCCGTCAATTTTGCTTGTTGACGTAACCTTCATCTATGAATTGACCTCGGAACTAATGATTTTTTGTCCTTGTCCTTTTTCATTTAAATGTCTTCTCCCCCTAGTTTGTTCCCATTTTGTATATATTTTATGTAAATACAACAAGTAGGTATACAATTGTACGAGCTAACGCACACATTTACAATGGTACAATGAACTTCAGTAATAGATATTAACCAAGAATTTATTAATTGAAGTTTTATTTGCTTTAATCGGGGTCTGTCCAATTGCTCCTGAAACCAGTCAGTTGTCGGCGTTGTCTATGGTCGTTTTCTTTTAGCTCCTGAGTCGGGAAGGTTAAATTTTGTACAGCTCTCAAAATTTTAAGTTACATAAATTAAAATAATGACGTCTAAGACCGTGGGTGCCGCTGCTGCTGCGGCAGAAGACCTCAAGAGGCGGAAATATGCATCCATTGGCAATGGTTATATATTTCTGCCTTTTGGGGTAAAAACTTTGGACCTGAGACGTGGCTCCTATTCAGAGAGTTATCAAAGAGACTGGTGGAAAAGACCAATGATCAAAGGGCTGGTGCTTACCTCGGACAAAGGATGAGTATGGCTATTCAACGAGGTAAAGTTACCAGCCTTTTGGGCACTCTACCTGCGGTCAGTGAACTGAACTGTATTTTTTATCTATAAGTTAATGTATATATGTATATATATATATATATATATATATTTATTTAAATAATCCCGGACATTTCACACAGCATCATCTAGCCCCGAAGTAAGCAGAGCTTGTGTTATGGGTACCAACATGACTGATATACTACTTATATACTTTTTTTTTTGAAAATACATACATATTATACATAGAAACACCCAGACCCGAGACAAATACATGCAGATCATACAAACATTTGTCCCGCGGCTGGAATCGAACCCGCAACCTTCTGCGACTCGGCCTGACCTTAGCCCTCTGCGCCACAGAGGTCGTCAAATTTATTTGATATATATCTGTTTACGAAATTATTAAATGACCACCAATGAAAATAAATAAATAAATATTAGTGAATAACGCACACAACACCATCTAGCCCCAAACTAAGCATAGCTTGTATTATAGTGACCAGATGACTGATAGTATACTAAAATATTTTCAAATTCCTTTTTAAATCACATGACGTTTGATTATTTGGTACTTGTGTAAGTAAAGTAGGTAAATATACGTATAAATCAAACCAACGATTTTACAAATAATTTTCCGGCTTCAGGCTAAAAACTAAGAGCTTCTAGAACTTTCCACGTTCTAATATCAAGGTTCATTTAAAACCTCTTACTCCAGTTCCGACTTCACCGCGACTCTCAAGAAAACAAAAAAATGCTAACGGGCAAAAAAGCGCTTAATTTGACCTCCTTTGTTGAAGCGCTTTATTAGTTTCACAAGTGGGTCTGTTTCATGAAAGCTCTGCCACTTCTCAATCCCTGCAAAGTTTGATTATGAAGTGATAACTTCTTATGGGGGGGGGGGTAAACCGCTTCGTTACGTAACGCGTTACGGCGCCAGTCTGTCTGGCTTCCCTTTCTCTCACGCATACGGCAGCGGTAGGCAGGTTCCTCCTCTCACACTCTTACCCACAGCGCTAGTTAGATTAGTTTAAGTTATCACATCTGTCGGGCGTCCCGAGACGCACACGTTTTTTTTTATAACTTTAGTCTCTTTTTGCGTGAATAGTTTTTTATCTAGTCTCTCTTTCCGCAACTTTCTAATCTTTTTTATACAATATAGTAATGTTGGTATGACCACTTGATATTTATGAATGTTCCTAAATGTTCGGGTTTGTCAATTATTATTTTACAGCTATAACAATAATTCATGAGTGTCTTTCTTCAACTGTCACCCTTAAATATTATGACGATTCTTCGTGTCATTTCATGAAGTAACATAGCACTTATTTTTTATTTTTATTATTTTTATATATATTATTTAATAATTATTTAATATAAAATAAATAATATTTTTTATTTTTTTTTTATTTTTTCTCGTGATTTTGCATGTTTTGTTTAGTAATCTTAGCGGAATTTTAATCAATAAATTGTGACTTCATAGCTCAAGAATGGACAATTCAATTATAATTATTTAATTATAATATATAATTATTACGTGATTTTAACGACGAGAAATTCCGAGAAAGTTCTAGACGGCCATTCCGCAATGACCGTACGAGCTAACGCACACATGAACAATTAACTTTTAGAAATAGATATTTTATATTTAAATTAGCCTAGCTTGCATTGCCTTACGCTTCAATTATTTTCGATCATTCATGAATACAATAAAGCAGTTGACACTCAACGGGTTAGGTCATTTATCTCTCTTCGGAGTCACCACCCCTCAACTAGCTTCCCTAAGCAGTTTTACCACAGCTTTACGTATTGTGGGGTTCATAGCCCTACAATGACGTTTAGAATAGGCAAGACGATCGGCTAAGACTCTTAACAAACAATCACTGGCAAAATTGACAACAAGATAGGTACCATAATAAGAAGAAATGTTATGACAAAAGAGTCAATGTATGACATTTGAGTGTACGGGATGTAGTCTTACAAAATAATATCGTCCTGGACAAAAATTCAAAATAATAATACCCACTGAAAAATAGGCAAGTGTTAGATAAAGGTAATGTTATCTTGTTGGTTTAAACAAAGACTGCACAAAAAAATATTTCTCACTAGCGAGCCGCCTCGGCTTCGCACGGGTGCAAGGGTTGCATTATTGAAATTTTGAAACAAAATACAGCCAATGTTACTCTTCTTCTGGTATGTTAATTATTTATTGAATGTTTTATGCAACATTTATAACTTCATGTTTAATTTTAATCTCTATCGCGCGTAGAGCCTCTACGCGATGTTATATAAAGTAATAAAAAAACAAAAATAAACTTCGATATTAAATTATAGCTTCCGTGACTTGTTATCACAATTCTGCCAGTTTGATTCAGAAGCAGTCAGTAAAAACCTGACACTGACTTTGGCAGCCCTTCATGAAACGATCCCCTGCTAATTCCAAAGCCGCTGATTTGTGCGATTCAATTAGACGGGCTATTTGCACTCGAATTTTGGTAGTCAGTTTGCATAATTTTGCCGCCATTTTTATGTCAGCAGTTAGTTAGTCTTAACTGAAATAAACCTGTCACCAACTAACCGTTGAGTTAACTAAAAACTTTTTATTACCTTATTCCAGTAACCTTATTCTATAGGAACTTTTAAAAACTTTTCAATTTGAAATTGGAATAACACTTTATTTTCCTTGAGTTCGACTGAATAAGGCTGTCACTGCACAAAGAAATGAGTACAAACGGAACCTTCAGTTCACAGTTCAGAAATCTACAAGGAACACTATAGTATTGCTATCTCCGTCTGCCAGTCTGTCTGTCTATCCACAGACAGACTCCTTTTTTTTTTTCTTTTTTTCAATCGTACATGTAAAGTGAGGTTGATTTATTTTATTAAAAAATTCCATCGTGTGGCATATCGTTTGATAGGTCTTTAAAATAAATTAGGAGTTTTGTTAAAGAGTTTTTCGTTACAGATATTTATTTAATATAATATTTAGATTTTAAGCTTTAATGTTTAATAGAGTTCAGCGTCGTCGTCGTCCTCCAAACCGGGGTAAACGGTTTTAAATAGCTTTCAAAAAATTGGATTTATAGAAGGAACATTTCACGGTAGGGCAAGATTGTGAGTAACAGCCTCATTTATAAACCATAAAATATATAGAAGCTACTGTATTCTTTTATTTTTCTTACTAAGAGTACATGGTGTTGAACTGCTGACCACTAGTCATTTTTATCCTTACTGACATCTTAAACCTCTTAACCTCCTCATCTTAAACCTCCTCTCATCACTGTGTATTGTCCGATACGCGCTTGGCCAATAATTTTTTGAAGTGATAACTTGTTATGGGAGGGTAAACTGCTTCGTGACGTAACGGGTAACGGCGCCAGTCTGCCTGGCTTCCCTTTCTTTCACGCACACGGCAGCGGTTGGCAGGCTCCTCCGCTCTCACTCTAACCCACAGCGCTAGTTAGATTAGTTTATGTTATCACTTCTGTCGGGCGTTCACGCACACGTTTTTTTTTAATCGGCTTATTGGTCCTGTGTCTAAGATTTGAAATTAGAACGACATTTTCATATTTATTTTCTAAATTTGACTGGTTATCACTGAGTTTTCTCACTACTGAGAATCTTCCCCAGTAACTATATATACTTCGATTTAGTCGCAAGTGTGCGTTCGTGCTTAGGACTTGCGTAGATCGGAAGTCGTTACGTTGCTTTTGAACTCAACACAATAGTAATATTTCGTTTTGTTTGTGGCGCAAATTAATAAACCAACTGGCTACTGTCTGGGTCGCTCTTTGTCTAGTCTAGGCCATCTAGGCACTTAACCTTAAGAAGGTAGGTATTGACACCTCGAATTCACAATTGGTTATCTTCAAGGTTGGTTTTTGGTTATACAAATTGTAAGAATTGAATAAATAAATAATGCTGGACATTTCACACAGCATCACCTAGCCCTAGTGAGCAGAGCTTGTGATATAGGTAGCACATGATGATATTTTTATTTGACAACCTCTGTGGCGCAGTGGGCTAAGGTCCGGCTGAAACACAGAAGGTTGCGGGTTCGATTCCCGCTGCGAGACAAATGTTTGTATGATCTGCAAGTATTTGTCTCAGATCTGGGTGTTTCTATGAATAATATGTATGTATTTACAAAAAAAAATTAAGTACTTAGTATATCAGTCATGTGGTACCCTTATGGGTACTTGTGTTATCACAAGCTCTGCTTACTTTGGGGCCAGATGATGCTGTGTGAAATGTCCGGTATTATTATTATTATTATATGTATTACTTACAAACTTTTTTTCTTTTGTAAATTCATATTATATTTTGTTTTTCTATGCATAATTATATAATAATTATGCATAGAAAAACAAGTATATGACAAAATTAGTTAATTTGACAACGCAGGAGAGAAAGAAAAACAGGAAAACAAAGGTTTAGATAATAATAATATCATTTTTCTTATAAATAAAAATCGAATGGCGTGCGATAGTTTTGCATAAACTCGAAAATGACTCGATTTGCATATTTTTTTGTTTCTTTCGCCTCAATACTGGGTTAGTTTTCAACCAAATAATTTTTATTTTAATTAAAATGCTGACTAATTCACACAGTACCATCTAGTCCCAAACAAAGCAGAGCTTGTATTATTAATTAATTAATTAATCCACCTAGCCGTTTTCGGCTACAGTGGCTGGCTTTATTTTTAGGAGCTTGGATGTTTAGCCCTAATATGACTAATGTACCCATTTTTTGAAGTGAACGTACGAGAGCACAAGGCGCACGTAAGGGTACCTATCATTAACAAAGTTATATTGTATGTTCGAAGGCGGTCTGTTTATGTTCGAAGCTATTATGGGAACCAGCTCACTGATGGAATAATTGTAATTATAATTTATAATACCCAGACACAACAAACACTTGAGTTCATCACACAAATGTTGATCCTAAATGGGAACCCACAACCTACATCGCAGAACGCAGAGATACCAACTGAGTTGTAGCTTGATTAATTAAGGGTTATAATAATAATAATAACGTCGGACACTTCACACAGCATCATCTGGTCCCAAAGTAAGCAGAGCTTGTGTTATGGGTACCATTAGACTGATATACCAATTACATACTTATTTTTTTTGTAAATAAATATTGCTGAACAATGCACACAACACCATTTAGTCCCAAACTAGCTTATCATAGCTTCTATTATGGTGACTAGATGACTGATAGAGTACTTATATATTTATAAATACATACTTATGATACTTTATAACACCCAAAACACAGAACAAACATCTATTTTCTTCACACAAATGTTTATCCTGGGAGGGATTCGAACCCTCAACCTACAGCGCAGTAGTCAGAGCTACAACCAACTGAGCTGACAGGCCAGTCAATACATACATATTACACATAGAAACACCCAGACCCGAGACAAATACTTGCAGATCATTCAAACATATGTCCAGGGGCGGGAATCGAACCCGCAACCTTCTGCGTCTCAGCCAGTCCTTAGCCCACTGCGCCATAGAGGTTGTTGGTTTAGTTTCACTTTCAAAACTTACGTGTTATATATACATTTTGCACTAACGGTACGAACCGTGTACACGAGCGGCAACGAGCGAACCGCGGATCAAACTCACCCTGATGATTCTCTAGATCAATTTAAACAGTGTCGGTGTCTTCGACAAAATAATACGTGAGTGTAACCCGTGTTTATCAAAATGTTACAACTTAACGTTATTTCAGTGATATGAAACAACCGCGGGTCAATCGTAGCATAATAAATGCACATCGCAGTCCGACACGAGTATTTCTAGTTATGTAGAATGTCCTTAGTGCATTGCCCTGCTAAATTTACTGCTAAATGCTAAACTACATTTTATGGTCTCAGACAGACTAATAGGGTTCCTTAGCCAAGTAAAAACAAAAATTACGTTTTATAAAAATTAAATTAAAAATCTTCTTTATAAAGAACTTTTTATGATCAAGCATTAAAGTTTAAATTGGTCATTAACACTTCTTTACAAACTAAAGATAATACGAAAATAAATAAAAGAAATAAATAAAGAAACATAAAATAAATAAATAATAATTTCGCATGAATTGTTTTTATCAGTAGAAAGTACTATCATGTATATGGTGAAATAGACTTTTCATTTATTGCGAGAGTGTACGATAATAATTGTGTACAATTACACAATTATTATTGTTACAATTATTGCAATTATTTTTCATAAACGTGACGATGACGCGAGTTCCATGATTTTTGTTCACCCTAAAAGTGCTCAACGCGCCTAAAGAAGTGTTCACTTAAATAATTACGTTTTAAAAACTAAAAAGAAACCGACTTCATTGAATGAAATTTGAGCCTATAATACGTTTTTAGTGGAAAGTAGATGTATTTTGTATATTATAATATGGGTAGGCCAAATAAACGCAACGCTCCAATGAGACAGCGAGGTATGAAAATACATGAAAACATCATCGATGTATACAAGTTTTAGATTTCGTTTATTTTTCAGCTCGAGCGATTTTGATTAAATTCATATGGGACCACCTGTGCAGTATACCCTTTCAAACAAAAAAGAATTTTCCAAATCGGTTCAGCCGTTTTCGAGTAATCGGTGAACATACAAAAAAAAAAAAAAGATTCCGACGAATGGAGAACCTCCTCCTTTTTGATAAAGTTGGTTAAAAATAGAACTACACTCCTCACAGAACCTCAGGCGTTCAGACAGAATCACCTCACCTCAGGCATTCAATCTTCCATCCGTCCGCAAACACATCACATTCAGGGTTCTCATTCAGGAGGGTATTGAATTCAGAAACGGTAAGTGCATTGGAAAACTGTGAAACGCAACCGTGTGACAAGAAGGTTCCTGGAACAGCCAGTGCTTTCTGTTACAGCAATATTTGTTAGGGACGTAGAGCCTATGATATACCGGTTTCATCGCGATGTATTCCTTCACTGTTTGAAAGCACTGGCATTGCGATAAGGAACGAAAGGAAACACCCATTGGTGCCCAACAAGGTTCGCACCCACGACCTTATGATCAAAAGGCAAGCGTGTTACCACTACATCACCAGTAGGGCGATCGCGCTATTTGCCAACGTATATACCATTGAACGGAAATATATTGGCAGCGATTCTGATGAGGTTCTGATTTGGTTAATCTGGATGTCAAGATGGTACCGCGCTATTTTTTATGAACGGTTTAATCGTTGAATTCAAAATAGAACCAAACATAAAACGTTAGAGTTTACAACGACAATAATAAAATCTATTAAAGTTTTTGTTCTTCTTTTGGTTATGGCATCTGTGATCCTCTTGTTATCGTTGATCGATTGAGTGTGATTATTTTTAATATTTACACTATAATAAAAAGCGGTTAAGTTTGTTTGTGTGTATGTTTTAACGTGTATGAACCCTCTACTGTTGATTTGCCCTCTATTAGGGCTCTTTAACTCGCGGCAACTAGCAATATGCGAATCGCCAAACTCCTGCTATCTAATACAATTTTTATTACGCTGATATGTCTGCTCTAAGCGTATTTTGACCTGTGAGGCAGCGGTAGCCTGTTTCATAGGCAGCGGCTGGCTTCTATATTGTCAGGTGGAGTGTGTACCCACTAAATGGTGGCAGAGAAGTAGATAATGAAACGTCTGTCGTCCGTTGTATGGAACATTAGTCAAAATCATGGGCCGCGAATGACAGAATTAACACAGGATCCTACAAACATAGGGTGGCCAAATTTGTTTATAATACCAGAGGCTCTTTCCGTGCAATGTTCACCACATTGCACGGAAAGAGCCTCTGAGGCGCACTTTGATCCTTTCACCACACTGGTTCAAAAGAACTAGTGACACGAAAAGAAGAAGTCGAAGATTCAGGCTGTAGATGATGAAAAACATGTTTTTACATTAAACTAAAACGTGCGGACGAGGTCGCGAGCGAAGCTGCTAGTATTTTGTACTTATGTCAAAATATTGTCAACTTGGATTGTAAACACTAGCATCCTATAGTTTGTGGTAAACACTGTGATTGTCAAAAACGAAATTGATATTGTTTCTTTAGTTAATGGGTATTTATCGCGTATTACCTTTTCATTCATATATTTTTTAACTAAATTGAACTTGAGGCAAGTAAGTATTGTTTTTGTTCATAATGGAGATATTATCAATAAGTGTACTTATTAGAGAAGAAAACTTAGTGTTCACGAGACACTGATCGTCCATGATAATGTAATATGTAATAATAATTAATATATTGCCCAGCTTTGTGCTTTTCAGATAAAATGGACGGTGGACGCCGTACCTACCACCAGCCTAAAGCAGCTTCAGTTGTTGATGGAGTTTGCCGAGGCCAATAAAGAATTAGCCCTCGGTAGACATCGACCTAAAGAGGGACGGGCTATGTCGGTTCGCCGTTGGCATGAGTGCGCTGACGCACTGAGTAAAGAAGGGCCAGTAAGACTGCCCAAAGAGTGGACCAAAGTATCTAACTATAAGGTTATTTATAACTTTATTACTACTAACTTTATTATAACTAACTATTTATCTTAATAAATAGTTTAAATTTCCAGATTTCGAATGATCATATCATTCGTCATTCAATCAATCAGAGTAAAGTAAGATCAAAATTGACGATTGCCTTACTCTCTACTCGTACAGGCGGCTTTCAATAAATGTAAAAAAAAACTTGTAGTCCGTGAAATAGATAATGTGTAAAAAATACCCCACGAAAGTGTTTCTGTCTTTTCTATTTCTTGATGTATAATTTTTTCGACAGCAAGCCATGGTGCACTCGACGAGAGCCGCAGTTTGATGATGCTCATTGAGGAGATGCGCGAGACAGCTTGCTCACTCAGTCTGCGCTGAGACAAGCTGAAGCCGCGAAAGCGCAGGCTGAGGCTGATGTAATAACAGCCAACGCCAGTAGACTGCAGGCCGAAACAATGGCAACAGAATGCCAATCTTTAACATCTTTAGTGCCTGCAGTTAATAATTTCTTAGGATAAAAATAAATAAGCTATAAATTAACTGTTTCCGGACCTTTTTCTTTTTGTCGTTAGACCTTAGGTACTTCTTTCCAAATTTATCTGACACGGTCAGAACCCAAACCAATTCAACGTCATCTAGTTAGCAGAACTAAAACATTTTTTACGGAGCTTACGGAGTTTTTTTAAGGTTTACAAATCAGGCTCTTATTCATATTTTAGTAAAACATTATTAGCTTGTGAGATTATAACTAATAGCAGACGCATTTCGGAATCTTAAAAACTACATTGACCCAACAGTAATGTTCATTTTCCCGCATGTCTATAACAATTTCTAGGAAAATACAAAAAATAAAACAATAAAGACTACATACTGCAAATAATAAATAAAAATATGGTATGACACATTTCAAGGAACTTTTTAATAAAATATCGTACACACAATAATTTAAATTTCCAGATTAAGATACTGAGATTAATTTATAAAAATAATATTTATTCAATAAATTAACTAAATTATGATAATAAATCACACTCACAAATAAACGTACTTACTTGAAAATTTAAATTCATTCTGAATAAAAGAAAACATTAAACAATAAAAACATTTAACTATGTTCATTATATTTATTTAACATATCAGGAAGAATAATCCTCCTCCTCCCTGTTACTCCTCCCTGTTACTTCCGTTACAGCCGTTGCTTGCTTAGTTGATTAGGACACTGGATGGTCCTTATTATCTCCAACCACCGTCTGGTACAAACCCATCACGTAAAACAGAGCTATCAGAACCTGAAAGATGTATTATATATAGTGCACCAGTAGACTTAACGCGGGATGATCAGCAGGGAGTATTTAATGATGATGTATGTAGCTTGGGTTGAAGATACGACTAAAACTTGCCTTTGTCTCTACACCTAGACCATCAGCACGAAGTGAAGGTCTTAGCTTTTCCAAAAATACCCATAGAAAGACGATACTGTTCCACATGGTTTCCTTCATATGAGATTGTGAGAGCTCGCCTTATTAATTCATTTTTTCTGCGGGTTGATGTTCGGCTTTCAGCCACATCTACCTCATACGCACTTTCTAAATGATCAAAGCAAATTCCGAGCATTTTCAGCAGTTAAAACGGCTCAGAAAACAATAAGAAATCTCTCGACACAAACTGAATTAAAAACGTTAGTTTGAAAGCGCTGTCAAAGATGACGCGATCCGGCAACGTTCGATCAACGTATTTTCCAAAATATATCTAAATCGTTTCCGATATAGTGATTAGCGCGGTACGAAATATGTCAAAAATAACGTTTTGACTTTGATTTTGATTTGGATTAGCTTTGGTTCAAACGTTCAAACGTTCAAAATTACCGCGATCGCCCCCCAGTACTCTTAGCATCTGCCTCAACTGCCGATCGATTCCTAGGACAAACATTTCTATGATGTACTATTTCTAGGTGTTATAAAAGTGTGTTATGTATATATTTATACGGGTTATTGGTAATTCGACGTATATCCGTTAGGAGATGATAGGGGTGACTATTTGCGATAATTTTAACCCCGATATGTATTATGCATAATTACGTTTTAAAAACTAAAAAGAAACCGACTTCATTGAATGAAATTTGAGCCTATAATACATTTTTAGTGGAAAGTCAATGTATTTTGTATATTATAATATGGGTAGGCCAAATAAACGCAACGCTCCAATGAGACAGCGAAGTATGAAAATACATGAAAACATCATCGATGTTATACAAGTTTTATATTTTCGTTTATTTTTCAGCTCGATCGATTTTGATAAAATTTATATTTATATTTATACCTGTGAAGTATACCCTTTCAAACAAAAAAAGAATTTTCCAAATCGGTTCAGCCGTTTTCGAGAAATCGGTGAACATACATAAAAAAAATAAAAACAAAAAAAAGATTCCGACGAATTGAGAACCTCCTCCTTTTTGATAAAGTCGTTTAAAAAGTGAACCATTTTTGAGTTAAGTATTATGTATTATAGGTTTTTTCAAAGTAAGTCAAAAATGCAACATCAAAAATTATATATAAAAAATTGAAATCTATTTTTTTTCTGATTTATAAAAACGATTTAACACTGGTTATTTATCACAATTATCGGTCCAAACTTAAAAATGCAAAAACGACCTTATTTCTATATTTTTATTGAGTTTTTTTTCCACTAAAATGCCTTAAAGCAAAAAAAAGTTATGAAACTTGGCTTGCAGATTATTTTAAATACAACCGTTTTCTTAGCTCTCCAATAATGCATAAGAACTAGGAACTTATTTCAAAGAATCTGTAAAAAAATTATCACAAAGGAAGTAGGCTGAAATTCGTATTCGAACTAACGGATATACGTCGAATTACCAATAACCCTGTATCTATCCATACCTATAAAAAAGCTTAACCTGACTGACTGACTGACAGACTCATCATCGCCGAGCCGATACCGCTGAAGCTAGAAAGCTAAAATTTGGATGGTAGCTTCACAGCAAAACCACCCACTAAGGCAGGATTTTTGGAAATTCAATCCCTAAGAGGGTGAAAGGGGGTGAAAACGAATGTATGAAACTTTATAACGCGTGGTGCGATTTGCTTGAAACTTGATATGAATAAATAAAATGCAAAACAAATAAATGTACATGTGTTTTAGGATTTTTCAAAATAACCCTAAAAAAGGGGTAAAATGGAGTGTCAAAGTTTGTATGGGAACTTTTTAACGGGTGGTGTGATTTCTTAGAAACTTTGTTTGGATACTTAAAATGCAAAATAAATGGACACGTGTTTCAGAATTTTTCAAAAGAATTCTCTTAAAGGAGTAAAATGGGCTATGAATTATGGAAACTTTTTAATGGGTGGTGGTGGGTGTGATTGGTTTGAAACTTATAAATAAAATTTGGCAAGGAGATAAATTGCATCCTGGGGAAGGAGATTTTAAGCTATAATTCCTTTAAAAAAAAATGCGTACGAAGTCGGCAGCAATAGCTAGTGTATGTATATATTAAATGTATGTATTAAATAAGTGAAATATATCAGTCATCTGGTTTCCAAAGTACAAGCTGGCTAAACAAATACACCAGTAAGTTTTTGCGTCAAGTCAAAGTCAAAGTTAACTGTCAACTGTCATAAATTATAACTTATAATGTATTTTATACAAGTGGCTCTGTGAGCTGTAGACATCGCTATCATTTTTCGAAATGCCTGAAATATACCTATTTTACGTTTTCAACCACCCCATATCTCCGCCATTTTGAAAATTTTACAAAAACCGAATCGATAAAAATATTGTATGTATATAGTTACAGAACGTGCTCACACAATTTCACGAGAATCGGTTGAGAAATGCGACCTGTATAGGAGCATAGAAGGAACATCTGAACAGACGCCGGCCGGACAGACAGACATACGAAAGCATTTTCACCTAAGCTAAATCGGAGATACTCGCTCGGTCAATTATTATAAGAAAATATTATGTATATTTCTGTAATTTATTTGTTAACTGAACTTGTTTTTTTGTGTATACAAGCTTAAAAGTAGTTTACAAGATTTGAGCTCCGCCAACATTCTGAGTTGAAAAAAACAGATGCAAATCGCAACACGGCTCGAGGAGTCCATACCTCTAAGTGGTTGTGAACGTGATCACAATTAAATATAACGGCTAATGGCTTGCTTTAGTTTCCTTAATGGTAGATCCAGGTTTGTGCCTGGAGCCACGACAAAAGTCACCCGTCAGAAGGCTCAGTCTGAAAAATAGCATAACATTTATATAATTTTTTTATTTTAAAGCTTTTTGTGTTTGTCCTCAAGCTTACCTGGAATATGTGGGAGTGATTTCGTAAAAAAGAACGGAAGTGTGTCATAAGAAGCCCGGGAAAGTGCACGCTATTTTATTTGACAAATGAGCGCGCGCAGTATTTGTTTTCGATGGTAGAGTTGGCCGTCAGATGGTACCAACCCATTTTCCGAGAGGTCGGTACTATTAGCCAACAGTTTGTGCGTGTGTGTGACGAGAAAGAGAAATAGAGAAGGTGAAGACGTCAGCTGTGTAATGTGTTGTGCGCTGGTTTGGTTAAACTAACTAGCTATCCAGCTCTCGACTTCGTCCGCTTTCTGAAAAGAAAAATATATCACAGTGTAACACTTAAACAAAATTCGGATCGTAAGTTTAAGGTAAAAAGAAAAGTGAGATTGTTTCAAAGATAACCCTCTGCATCGATAATCATAAATATTTTAACCATTTATCACTAAGTAAAATCCGTTCTTAGTGAGCGCCTTCACCATTTAAAGAATCGTGCCAAATTTCAAAAATTAAACTCATGTAGTTTTGAAGATTTCATGATGAGTGAGTGAGTCGGTGAGTACTTCAACTTAGTCAGTGAGAAGTTAGACTTTTCCTTTATCTATCGAATACCATTAAACGAGCAATTCTTGTATATATGTATATATAATCTGAATCTCGGAAACGGCTCCAACGATTTTCATGAAATTTAGTATGCAAGGGACTTCGGGAACGATAAATCGATCTAGCTAGGTTTCATTTTTAGAAAACGTCGTTTTATCCGTGTTTTATATCGAGCAAAGTTCGGTCATCCAGGTACTATATATTGATTTAGGATATAATTTTAATATTGCTTGTTACCAAGGTGAGATGTCAGATGTTACACCACTAGCTTTGTATGGGACTATTAAGTTTAAGATGGACCTATTTCGTCACATTCAAGGAGAGACTGTTTTTTTCCTTTGAATTCCCAGTTGCAATATATTACAATTTAACATTATTGTTAATTTTCATATCTGTTATTTAAAATGTTTTTAAATGATAACTTCTTATGGGTAGTTTGCTTATGGCTTCGTTGCGTAACGCGTTACGGCGCCAGTCTGTATGGCTTCCCATTCTCTCACGCATACGGCAGCGGTACGCAGGCTCCTCCTCTCTCACTCTAACCCACAGTGCTAGTTAGATTAGCTTAACTTATCACTTCTGTCGGGCGTCCCGAGACGCACACGTTTTTTTTTAATAGGTATTTTGTTTTATTGTGTGATTTTCTATTTTAGATATGTATTACGAGTTACTTGGGTATGGCGGTCGTTAATCCTTGTGAGCGGCTTCTTAAGAAACCAAAGCTTAAGTGGTGAAAGCTGGGGAGACGTAAGACGTGTTCCGTAAAAGTGTAATGGATCTGAAGGGTTCTGGGAAAAATATTTCGTGCTTTGGTTTTGAAATGGCAGCGAATCCGGTAAACAGTAGGTAGATTGGTGTTGAAATTGTAATACTTAATAACCAACATTATGAAGTGGAGCCGCGTCAACGAGGCACTTAACCCTTGGACTTGTATCATAATATAACTTCAATGTGGCGCTACTGTACCACAAATAATTTTAGGGAAGGTACTTACGTAGGTCTTAAGATAGATAACAATAGATGTTTTTGTAGGTTGACTAGTTATAATAATAGGATACCTAGTTTAAGATAAAGATTGGTCCTTACTAGTTTTAAGGCCTTTTCTTCATCTTTTATATTGTTTAATTGGTTAAACTTTAGTAGTGCGTCGCACGAAAATGAAGGAAAAAAAATGGGGGGGGCGGAGACCCCCCCTCCCCCCTGGTACCACCCTCATACAAGGTATTGCCCCGTTCTCGAGATATTTGAATAAATGTAACCTAACCTCAAAAACATTCTTCTAGTTTAAATTACCAGTTCAGATGTTACATACCAGTCCAGATGTCCAGTAGATCAGCAAGGGTCAGTTGTGAAGGCAGAAATTGGAAGGTGAAGGTGTCCAGTGTATAAGCGTAGGTCAATCGTGTAAGTAAACAAACAAGGTCCAGAAGATAAGATAAACCAAACAAGCAAAGTCGTCGAAAGAAGCCATAAGTCAAAGACATCGGTTTTTTACGTATGGCGCGATTTGGCGCGGTTACAGTGACACATGACAGGTTTTTTACGTTTCGTTCGCATCAATTTTGCACAAAATGATAAACCACAGACAACAAATACGACAAAGATCAGATATACCGTGACCTTGTATTATTTTCTGGCGCTGTGGCGGCCGCTGCCGCGGCACGCTCGCTACGCTCGCTCGCCTTGCGCATTTTTTTCTATACTCCAACATAACCTACCTAGTGATAGGTGATAAGTAACCAAGTGAAGTGAAGATAAGCCAAAGTCGTCGAAAGAAGCCATAACAAAATCACTGACAGGATTTTTACGTTTCGTTCACATCAATTTTGCACACAATATGTTAAACCATAGACAAGAAATACGACAAGATTATTATCTGTCAATTTTTACGTAGTTTTATCTGATTTATTTGATTTGAGGTTAAAAATGTTTTATTATTTTCTCGAAAACTAAGAATAACCTAATGTTATTAGTGGTAAATATGTAATCAGAAAGCAAAACCCTACCAGATGTGAGTCTTTTCACCCTCCAATTCGTGCGACGCACTACTAAAGTCAAGCCGAAACCACTTCTGGACCACAAAATAGCCGGCGACGGTCACCTTAAAATATAAAACCATTTTACATATTAGTTGCTGCATTCATTGAATCACTGTAGATTCTACAGTGATTCAATGATGAAATAAATAATGCTCAGATTCTTCTACAGTGTAGAAAAATCTGAGCAATATTTATTTACACATACATAAGATTCTAAATCTCCATTAAGTTCCAATGCTAAAAATAATTTGACGAGAAAAAATATCTGTTCACCAAAAACCTTAAATTTGAAATGAAGGATCAAAACGTTACGGCTGTGTTACAACAACCGTGGTCATATGCTGGCTGGAAGCATAAAGAGTTATCACCAAGTAGCAAGATCAGTTTTTCGAACTACCCTCACTTCTTCTTCTTATCGTGTCACTAGCTATTTCGAACCAGTGTGGTGAAAGGAATAAAGGGCACCTCAGAGGCTCCTTTCGTTTATGGATCATGCAAAAAAGCGCTAGGACCAGGACGAATTTCTTGCCGGTTCTTCTCGGGTTTGGGTTAAGAGGAATCGGCACCTAAATTCACCTAATGTAAGTCGTTTAAAAGTGAACTTTGTGATTGTATTGAATAAAGTATATTCTTACTTGACATGAATTTGACTACCCTCATTTTCCTTAAATATCAACACAAACACGAAAACAAAAAGAAATGTTTTTGTAAAAACTGGCAAAGTTTCATTTGACTTTTCCAACTTTTCCAAAAACATTTCTGAAACAAAAGTTTCAAACAAACCTCAAAAAGAAACAAATGTCCAAGTTCCAAAGTAAAACAAACACTCAACTGCATTGTTAATAAGTTCACTTGGTCCTTCACACGAGCGCCACATAAAAGTGTCAGAATGATTATGAATTATGTCAGTTTTAGTTGGAGTGCCGATATGGCGTCGCTTTTGAAATGTTTCAAGAAGGATGCGGAAAGGAGTAGGAAAGTAAGCATACACAGGATATACCAATTATATGTATCATATCGTTCGGGTAATGTTATTTTTATACAAGTTGTAACCCCCCCGCTGCACCTTTAAGAGGCAAAATTTCCCGGTGATCCTTTCTCAGTGCGTGAATAAACACTGTAAAAAATATCCCTCTCAATTTCAAGGCTCTACGTCCACGGTAGACAACGATTTCACCCCGGTAAGACTAGACAAAAATAACATTTGCAGAATGCCTTATTTTAAGAAAGATTTGGGCAGACATTTGTTTATTTACTGAATAAACACACATACACATCAATAATAAAAAAGAAGACTAAATAATATTAGGTACTTACTTACCTACCTTGTGTGTGTAACAGTGTTGTGTGGTCTTTTTGCTGCTGTACTTGTAAGTACAGCAGCAAAAAGACTTCGACTCAGCGTTATACTTCCCTGTGAGATGACAGCGCTTTTATTCTGGCTGAGATTTCTCGTAAGAACTTTCTTTTCTCGGAAGATAGTTCGATAATCGCCATGCTACGGGTGAAGTGGTTTAGGCTAAGTGTTGCATATACGTCAGTGAGTCAGTCAGGAATTTCAATTATTGTAAGTAATCTTGTTTTTTCTAAGAACAAGCACCTTTGAACCTTGTCACTAGAGAGTTGGAAGTTGGGAAATAAGGTCATTTGTAAGCGCTAAAAGGGTCCATTTAGGAAGCTCCTTAGGAATTCTCAAGGGTTCAGTAAATAAAAATTGGAGTGTGTATGTATACCAACTTACTTGCTATGTCTGGGGATTACACTCGTAAGCCTATTACTTTTGTTTATCAAATAAATTGGGTAATCGCATGTGAGCACGCACAGTGAAAGCTTCCGAAATTAGTAAGTCTAAGAATGACTATTAGATAGTTCCCACTCAATTTCAACACCATATAGTTAGCAAAATAAAATAATTTAATTTGTAACTAGTTATGCAACCGGCTAGTAGGCTAATCACAACTTTGAATGTGAAAACTTGTCCCAGACGTCTTAAATTGTCGGATTTTATTTAGAATTTCTTTCAGTTAATTTTATAGTTAGTTTTGAAAAACAAAGTTGACGTTCCCGTAAACTTTACTAGCTTTCATTATTTTACAAATCAGGCTCATCTTACTCATGATCTAGCTTTGAAAAACCAATCCAATGATACGCCACACGATGGTGTAGTAAAATGTTTTTTAAACGAAATTCTTATCGCGGGTTGAGGGGACCTAGCCGAGAAAAAATGTAACGCGTTACGTTACGAAAAACCGTAAGAGAAAGAGAAAATTAAGAATATCGATAACTAGTCCCACATAAAATACATATATGTATATGTGAGTGTGTGTGTATACAGGGTGTCAACAATGTGCGTTACCTACCTAAAAAGTTTCGCATGAGTTCAAATTGTCTGCTAAGCTAGGCTAGATACCTACCTAGGTTGGGTTATGTAGGTATTTTTTGACGTACCTACATTACATACCTACTGACTGCGATATTCTCACAAGCCATGGTGTTTCGTTTGTAGCACAAAACTAAGTAGATATTTATTACGGAAAATGTTAAGTTTAAATTTCTATGAAGATCCGAATCAAGTTGTTTTAATAATGAGATGTGAACATGTAATCATCATCGTCCACAGTTTCAGTTAACTTGCTAATTTTCGGATATACTGCATTTTATTGTTGTTGACACATTTGACAGAAGAACAAACAATATTCTTATAAAAATAGCAGCTGAACTCAACTAAGAAACAGAAATTGAGTCTCTTCTCAGAGGCATCACAATGTAGGCAACTTTTATGATTGTGTTGTTACGTGAAATCATACTTCATTTTGAGATCACGCTCAAAGCTCAATAAACAGCAGATTTTAGGGACATTTGTAGTAAGTGCAGTTTTAAAGCAAACTTTACTGCTCTTTTCTTCAATGAGAAACATTGAACTTATAAGAGTGGTAAAACATATGTTGTTCTCGTAAGTATCGAGAATTGGCCCACCTCGGCATAACATACTAGTTCCAGGACACCTTGTATATATTTATTTATGAATATAGTTATTTATATTTATTTATCCACCGCAAGAGAGTGATGACGCTGTTGATGCGACACCGAGCACATCCAGCCAGGATGTGCTCGGTCCCGTCATATCATTCCAGAATGGTCTGCCGGCGGCCTGGATGGTGTGACTCCACAACACCTAAAGGTCCTGCTGTCTGGCGGTTTGGGCCATGCCGGTGGAGTTCTTCTGAAAGATATAACGGCCCTGATCAACCTGATGTCAGGTCGAGTCAACAGCGAAATCACTGAGCTCCTGTACGATGCGAACCTAAACGCACTCAAAAATAACGACGGCGGTATTAGAACCATAGCCATGGGTACCACCTACCGCTGCCTTGCAGCTAAAGTGTGCTATCGGAAAAATCCGCGCCATATTTCGATTTTATAATAAAAACAAAATGATTGCGATTCTATTTTTGGAGCTCGGGCAGACGACATGCCTACGACGTGAGATATGGGTTCGATTCTGTGTACATAAAACATTTTGTACATAACAATGGCTTGTGTAGGATAATAAGCTGTTATAAAAAAAAATGGCCGACCTTTATGTACAACTTCATAGCAGCATCTATCAACATTATAATGATTGCAGAAGAATCTCTGTGCAATTTCCGATTTCTACATTTTTCCTCTTTGCCCATAAAAAAAGATGTGTTTTCATACTTTTATAAATCAATTATTATCAATAAAAAATCTAAATCATAAATATGTGTCAACAAATGCACACTTGTTATAATGGCTAGTTACACTCCAAAGATGCAAAATGACCTTTGTAAACATTTTAAGCGCCTTATCTGTTGTGGCTCTAGGTGTAGTACGTCCCCAAAACTTTAACGATTCCCAATACAGTTTTTGTTAACCTAAGCATAACCTTTAGCACTAAACTCCACACGAGATCTTCATCTCGTTATCAACTCGGCAAACTGATTTCGATAACAACCTCTGTGGTGCAGTGGGCTAAGGTCTGGCTGAGACGCAGAAGGTTGCGGGTTCGATTCCCGCCGCTGGACAAACGTTTGTATGATGTGCTATCGGAATATTTCGGCGACTTTTTCCGACCGCTTCGAGCTAGGATTTGGTTCGCGTGGCGGCTTGAAGCCGCAGTCGGTACATTCTCTTTGTACATTTTTGGATCGAAATTGCGGGGAGGTCATTTTAAAGGTGGATATTAAAAACGCCTTCAATTCCGTAGATATTCCGTCTTGCTTAAAGAAATTAAAACTAAAATTCCCGAAATTTATCCATTTCTTTGGCAGTGTTATAGTTCACCTTCTAAATTGATCTATCAGGACAATGTTATTTCGTCTGACGTTGGATGTCAGCAATGCGACCGCCTTGGTCCAGCCATTTTCAGCTTTGCCATCCATCCGATTATTCAACATCTCCAATCTAAACTCAATGTTTGGTACTTGGATGACGGAACTTTAGGTTTAGGTTTAGGAGACGTGGACAGTATTTTTAGTGACCTAAAACTCATCAGTGACGAATTTCGGCAGATTGGTTTAGAGCTAAATTATTCAAAATGCGATCTTTACGTTTCGAACACATCATCATCATCATTTAGCCCGATTGCACCCACTGCTGGGTATAGGCCTCCTCTTTAATACGCCACTCTTTCCGGTCCCTAGCAAGTCTCATCCAGTGGTTCCCGACAACGCTGACTATATCGTTCGACCATTGGGCGGGTGGTCTGCCTCTTGGCCGTTGAGCATTCCTTGGCCACCACTCCGTTACCGCCTTTGTCCATCTCACGTTATCCATTCTTGCCAAGTGCCACGCCCATTTCCACTTCAACCTGGCGATCTGAATACCCACGTCCACGACTTTGGTCCGACGTCTAATTTCAACATTGGGTATGTGATCTAAAAGTGATATTCCGAGCATGGCGCGCTCTATTGCTCGTTGTGCTACACCGATCTTATGTATTCCTTTGTGAGAGCCCATGTCTCGGATCCATAAGTAAGTATAGGCAGGACACATTAGTTGAACATCTTGGTTTTCAGGCTCTGAGGGATTTTAGATTTCAAGACGTCTTCCAACTTCATGTTTGGATAAAAATTCAATTGTTTCAAAATTCAACAGTTTAGCCGCAAATATTACAGTTGTTGACAAATGTTCATTTCGCCTCCTTGGTTCACCAATTCTTAACGAGTCTTTTTCGACCTTCATAGAAGAGAAAAATCTAAATTTTAGCAAAACCTCGGACAGATTATTCAAAATTTATAGTCATATGCCTTTACAATTATCAAGTTTGGTCTTTTTGTTCCAAAATTTAGACATAGACACCCTGGCCGCATCTCATCTGTCGGGGACTTCCGTTAGAGCTGGTGCGGCGGCTGAATGTGCCGGGAACCTCAAAAGGCGCAAATATGCCGGTCTTGATAAGGCCTACATATTTGAGCCTTTGGAGTTGAGATCCTGGGCCCGTGGGGAACAGGAGCCCACCCAGTTTTCAAAATAATCTCCCCGCGTCTGGTAGATACATTACGTTACCCAAGAGCTGGCTCAGCGTATTAACATTGCCATTCAATGTGGCAATGCCGCCAGTGTCTTGGGAACGCTGCCCTCTGGCAGTCAACTTGATCAGTTGAACTATCTCTATGTCGTTATAAACGGTCCTTAGATAGCTCAACTGTTTCACATGTATTTTATATTATTTTGTAATTTCTGTAATTATTTTTATAAATAAATGTAGTTATTATCAATAATCAAAATTAAAGAGAGGGGTGGGAAGTTAATTTTTACGTTCCGCCTGAGCCGAGCGTGCAAGCGAGAGCGCGGAACAAGCGATAGAGAGGCACGATCGGCCTAAGCATTAGGCTAGTGACGCATCTTAATATGTTAAAAGTATGCAATTTTTCATTAATGTTTTCTTATGACGTTATCACGTAAAATTATCGTCCGTAAACCGACTTTACAGACAACCATTTTTTGTATTAAAATATTTGCAGATCATACAAACATTTGTCCCGCTGCGGGAATCGTACCCGCAACCTTCTCCGCAAGCGTCTCACCATGGCCTTTGTCCACTGATTCCTAAGGGTTTGATCTTATAAATTCGAACATAGAAACAAAAAAAAATACCATGTCACTAGTTATTTCGAAACAGTGTGGTGGTGAGAGAATTTATTTCGTGCACTTGTAAGAACTTGTAAGTATGTACTTACAAAAAACTTTATGTAATTCTGTCTGTACCTATATCCCTGAAGGGCATTCAATGAGTCAGGGGTAAATCCAAAGTGGTAATAGCTACAATATTTTCAGGAGTTCAGCCTTGAGGACTACGACAAAACTTTCGCCGTTACGAAGGCTATACTCAGACTAGGAGGACTTCGTCTGATGAGACAAGATTCCAAATTTACTAGGTAATTTCTACGCCTAGATTTTTTAGTATGCTAATTTCACGAGGGTTTATTAATACTAAAAATAACAGTGATGAGGAAACTAAAATGTTTTTACTTCTAGAAGAAACTAAACTAATTTACTCGTTATAATACCAACTTAATGAATATTATAGTTTTCGTTTTTTACAGTTTTTCTCTTAATTTTTTAATTTTACGGTGACTCCAAGCAAAGTATTCAAGATGGTATTTGCATAATTAAGTATATATATAACTCACGCGGGTTTGCCCGCGCGGTGCAAAGATTATTTATTTTTTATAATTTATTTTATTTGTTTACTATCATGTGAGGAGTACTCTTTAGACAACCCATATTAAGGTTTACAAGCGATTTTTTTTTGCTAAGTTTAATGTCTCTTTATTTCGTAAAATTAATAAATTACCCATATGTTTTAGGTATATTTATTCCAAGTTTTATTCAAATCTGTTCAGCCAGTTTTGCATCATTGAGAAACATAAACATCTACACAATCTTTCACATAAGTATATAATTTTAATGCGATAGATCACTATCAAATAAAATTAAATTTTATTTAATTTATTCAGACTATAATGAGGATCCGTAACGTTTTTAGTTGAGAATGCAGATATAGACCTAAGAAATCCTTAACATACAGTGCAATTTTTTTTGTTCTACGACATAAAAAAACGAAGTTATGATGAAATTACTAGCGAAGTTCACTGAGTATTTGCCGCGGTAGCTGTGACGTCACAGGGACGGTCGCCGCCAATTATCGAATCGTGAAGTAAGAGGGCTACTCTCGGACCGTCCCAGTGACTACACACGCACCCGCGTACATTGATTTACCGACAGGAACGGCTTAATGTTTATTACTTAATATCTTCGTAAGTAATGGTCCGATTTGGATCATTCAAAATGATATAACATTCTTATGTCATCAATAATAACGTGGATACTAGTTCTATTGAATTTACTTTAACTTTACTGATCCTTATTGGGTCTATACAAACATGTCACACAAAATAAATTTAAATAAACTAAAATATAGAATATTTACAACACTCAACACAAGATACTCCTAATAAAATATAATAATCACTTAATTATTTCAATAAATTTGTTTAGCGAACCTACATCAAGTACCTTTGAAGACTACTGTCATTTCAGCCAAGGCCCCAAGTAGACCCTTAGGGCTACCCAGGATTCTGCGTTTAAAAAATGATAATTTATTACGTAGTACACTAATATATACGTAGATAGTATAGAAGTATTATATATTCGCGTCGTAAATATGCCAGTGTAGTACGTCTGGTATGTTTTAGAATCTAGGTCACTCCACCATCGCTTTAAACAAATTATTAGAATGGCCTCTTAGGTCTCTAAAAGAGTTTTGGTATATGTAATCCACACGCCGATAGAATGATTGATAGGACTTAATCAACGATACCTTGACCTCTAATGAGCCATGAGCAAACCTACGGCATATTTCCCCGTCCCACGAGTACAAGCACCCTACGTTCCCTTTCTACATCGTCAGTATCTTTTAAATAAATAAGACAATCTAGCTAGTTCACTATCGTTCAGATAAATGGGCTAATGGCCTCAATTCTGTTGACACCAACCTAACTAATTTTAGCTAAAATTAGGTTTTGAACTGTCAAATGAAACTTTAGCTTTAATTGACAGTTGCTGCTACCAACTTATCCTTATTTAATTTTATCTAATGTAATTAAGCGTTCTTCATTTAGTTAGATGGTACCAACCGAATAGGTTTTACAAATGTTACTTTACAAGTTTTACTAACTAAATATATTTTAGACATTTCCTAATTTTAGAAATGAACCAACCGAATCGCCACCATTATCCTACTACAATACAGAATTGTATTACTAAAGGATATTGTAGAATAAAGCAAGGTACTCTGCATTAATAATACTCCTTTAGTGTTCCATTATGCATGAAAATAGTCATTCCCCGAAATTGGTTCTTGCATTACGTAGCTGATAGTTATTTTGTCCCATTCCCAAGACATTTCACTTGCTACAATGCACTTCAAAGATAAACACAAAATCCTATGACTACTTGAACGGACTCTTGTAGAAATGTCGTACTAACACTCTCATTCCTCATTCAAAACCCCGTAATTCGGCCTTTCTGCTCAATTAGCTATGCCTTCTGCGCTGTAGATTGTGGGGTCGACACCCATCCAGGACTAATATTTGTGTGATGAACATAGATGTTTGTACATTACCTGGGTTTTATGTAGTAGGTAAAATTCAAAATAAAAAACTTTAAATCTTTATTTTGGAACTGATAACAATTATACATAAAATAGTGAGAAAACGATAACATCTGCTGAAGTATAAAACAGTGTTAAAGACATCAACGCCCTCTTCCGGTAACAAAAAATATAAACTTAGTTAGATCTATAACTACTAAAGTTATAAAATATAAACTTAGTTAAATCTATAACTTTAAGTAGGTAGTACAATAAATAATAATCCTACTATATAATATATAATATTATTATAAATGTGAATGTAAGTTTGTTTGTTACGCTTTCACGCGAAAACTACTTAACCCGATCATCATGAAACTTTGTACACATATTCTTGGAGGTATTAGAAGTAACATAGGATACTTTTTATGAAAAAAATTTTTTTTACGAAAGATATTTATATGGCAAAATAACGTTTGCCGGGTCAGCTAGTAATAAATAAATATGATGGACACAACACCATCTAGTCCCAAACTAAGCATAGCTTGTATAATGGTGACTAGATGACTAATAGAATACTTATACATATTTTTAAATACATACTTATGATACTTTATAAAACCCAGACACAGAACAAACGCCTATGTTCTTTACACAAATGTTTATCCTGGGAGAGAATCGAACCCTGAGAAGGCAGAGCTACTGCCAACTAAGCGGACAGGCCAGTCATGAATGCTTATACTATGGGAATCCTGAGGCGAATATAATTCTGATACGAGTACTGTCAAAAACAAAAGATACCAAAAGTTTTCAGTTACTATTGATGAATTGGTGATACGGAAAATTGATTTTGATTAACACATGCTGCCTTATAAATAGAAACTGAAATAGAAACCGAACGTATGTAATACCAATCCATGAAATAATGTCAATTGCATTGTATTTATTATTATTATTCCTTTGAGGCCAGATGGTGGTATATGAAACGTACACCAATATTTATTTATTCCATCTGCTAGGCTGATGTGGAACATATTTTACTGGTTCTCATTCGCGAACCTCTTCATCGTCACATGGTTGGAGCTGGTGAACATGGTGAAGACGGCGCAAGGCGGCTCCTTTCAAGATGCTATAGAAATATTCCGGATGATGCCGTGTGTTGGATACCTTTTACTTGGTACGTTGTGGTATTATACAAGCTGCTGCTGGCGGCTTCGCTCACAAAATAACATGTCTTTCCTTAAAATAAAACCTATTTCCTTACCAAATTACATGAATATCCGTTCTTCCGTTTAGCCGTAAAAAGGTAATAAACAATAGACAAACAGAGATCTTTAGAATTTAGAATATTAGTTTGGAAATGGATGGACAAAAAAATGCCCAAAAAAAAAATTTTTTTGTGTTTATTTTTAAAAAAGGTAGTTAATACCAAGAACTGTTGAATTTTAGGTATTTAATTCGCACAAACAGATTACAAAGATAATGTGCTTAACATTAGAGCCCATTCTTAGAAATAAACGAGACGAAACAAACTTAAGTAAGATTATCAGAGTTTTAAATTTTCCAGTAGAAACTTTTACGACATTTTGTATCTTTTAGCGATGGCAAAGTCTTACAAGATAGTGTACTACCGTTCGACCTACGAGAACTTGTACAGTGAGTTGAGAGAGATGTGGCCTCAAGAAGTGGTAACAGATGAGGAGCACCAGATCGTCAGCACAGCGCTAAAGCAACTAAACATCGTTATTCAAGGTAACTCACTCATTAGTGTTGACTAGACAGCTTTTAAGCAGTAGTAATTTGACTAGCTACCACAGCAGACGTGTTTTTGCTGGATTCTTCTTGAACAGGGGTTAGAAGGAACCGGCGCCTACATTCACTTAACATGTAAAACGATTCAAACAGTTCTTGTGGTTTTAATGAAAAAAAAAACATTTTGATTTTGATTTTCAACATCAACGTTTATTAAAGAAATGTACATAAATGTATTCTGTGTTTTATATTGTTGTGTAGAATTATACACAACAATATAAAATACATGTGAAACAGTTGAGCTATCTATAGATCGTTTCAAACGATCCCTAGCAGCGTGTCCAAGTCACTGCGATAAGGGAGTACTCATTGACCGTGGATGAACTACTCAAAGTCTCAAACAATGATCAAGTCCACTTTGATTCATTTGTGACTAACCCCACCTGTGATAGTCAGTGTTCTGAGAATCCTAGGCCAGTGTGTGCTTCTGTATCGTCATCCCAAGCGTGTTCGGACTCACACAAAAATGTAACATTAGAAGAAACCATAATGTTCTGTGATGAAATTGGAAAAAATATGGGCCAATTATTATTAAACACTAGCATGGGACATACTGTACTAAATAATTGCTTACCAAACTGTGACCTGCATGACATAATGCAATTAATAACTAAGTATAATTTTAAGCACTACTCTAATTTAGTAATTTGGCTTGGAAATAGGGGTAATGTAAACAAAACTGAATTAATAAAATATTTTGAAACACTTTGTTCATTGCAAGTAAACAAAATTGTAATGTTTACATTTCCCTACAGCGACAGCTTGCCACAAGCAGAAAATGACCATAGGTATAAATTAAATCAGGCTTTGCATACAATGTCATGCAATAATAATAATGTAATTCATATGATTGACACTAACAACATTGTTAGTAAAAAATATTATTTGACAAAAGGTAGATACTACCTTCCTAATTATTACAAACGACAGGTAGCTGTTTCGCAATCTTATTATTTTAGTATAACAGCTAAGAACTTGGCTACACACAATGCTTCTATTGAGCATAATCTTGACATTCCAAATCAGACTCTGGAATTTTTTCCTAGTAATTTAAATTAGATAAAAAGACAATAAAGGAAGTCTCTAGCACTGGCAAGTCAAATAATATATGTTATAAAAATAGTCAATCAAACAAAAAGGCTAAAAACTGTAAAATAAATACTGTAAATAAGTTTAAGTTTACTAACTTGGTGCATCAAAATATTCAAGGAATTTGTAACAAAGAATTAGAATTAGACTTGTACATGAACTCAAACAATATTTACATAATCTGCTTAACAGAACATTGGCTGAAAAGTCATGAGCTCATGTTCAACTTCAAGAATCACCAAGTTGGTAGTTCTTTCTGCAGAGTACATTCTATAAGAGGTGGATCATTAATATTAATAAATAAATAAATAAAATTCAAAGAACGCAAAGACATTGTCGCCCACTCTGTAGAAAGACACATTGAGATAGCCTGAATAGAGTTGGAGCGGTTCCTTGTTATAAGCACTTATAGCCCACCAACCGCCTCATTTGATATTTTTGAGAAAATTATGGAGGGCATTTTGCACAAGTCCATTACAAAATCAAATAAAGAAATTGTTGTATGCGGTGATTTTAATATAAATTTGCTTGAGAAATATTCATTAAGTACCAGAATAACTAGTTTATTTAATTCATTTGGTCTTGAACCTACATTTATGGAGCCAACTAGAATAACTGCCACTTCGGCCAAATGCATAGATAATATCTTTACCAATGTAAACATAATAAGCAAAAATATAATTAGTAATATTCACTCTGACCATCTCGGTCAACTAGTTCAAATAGAAACTAAAATGAATAATAAAGATGTACAAAAAAAAATTACTTATATACCACTGATCGTTTGGAGAAAGTAATATTGAACCTGGATACCAACTTGCCTTTTTTGTTGTATACTGATGATAATCCAAATGATTTATACAATACATTTTTCACTGAATTTAATAAAGTATTCAGTTCCATTTTCACATCCAAAACTATTGTGGTCTCTGGCAGTTCAACATTTTGTGAGTGGGCAACAGCAGGTATTCATAAGAGTAGGCGTACCTTGTATGAATTGTACAGTGAAAAACGGTATAACTTTAGTGAAGAGTTTAAAGAAAATGTAAAAAATTACTCAAAAATCTTTAAAAATGTTTGTCGCTTTGCTAAATCTCAGTATTTAAGTTCCAAAATTAAAAACAGTCAAGATAAAATAAAAGCAACTTGGAAAATAATTAATAGTGAGACCGGAAAATCCAAAACTCATAAAAGTGTAATAAATTTAAATATCAACAATAATATCATTAAGCAAGATATAAATGTAGCAAAGGCATTTGAAACTTTTTTTACTGATATTCCAGTCTCCACTACAAAGTCTTTAAACTCTTCTCATGTAATAGCAGAATCATTGTTAAAATATCGTTTACCTGAATGTGTCACACAATTTTACTTTGAACATGTGGACAATAACGATATTATCAAGGCATTCAAAATGATTAATGTAAAAAAGACCACTGATCTCTGGGGCATTTCTGTCAGTGTTATAAAACCACTAATTGACATTATTGCACCAGATCTAGCTTTCATATTTAATCAATGTATTGACAGTGGAGTATTTCCTGATTTAATGAAACATAGCACGATCATACCTCTATTCAAATCAGGTAGTCATTCCGATCCTAGTAACTTTAGACCTATATCAGTACTTCCTAAATTTAGTAAAATATTTGAAAAACTTATGCTGAACCAATTACAACGGCATTTTAATACCAACAATTTACTTGACAGTAAACAATTCGGATTTACAAAGGGACGCTCAAAGACTGATGCCGGTGTTGAGTTAATATCACATATTTTTGATATCTGGGAGGAATCACGCGATGCCTTAGGTATTTTTTGTGATCTGTCGAAAGCTTTTGATTGCGTTCATCATGAAACTCTAAGCAGCAAACTACATCACTATGGTGTTAAGGGAGTTTCACTTAAGCTTCTTACATCCTACTTAAGTGACCGAACTACAGTAGATGTAAATGGAAAGCGTTCTCCAGGTTCAATGGTAAAAATGGGTGTACCACAAGGATCAATACTCGGGCCATTCTTGTTTTTAATTTATATAAATGATATACCTAAACTTGTAAAGGATGATCACGAGATTGTACTGTTTGCTGATGACACGTCGCTTTTATTTAAATTAAAGCGACGACTTACTAATCTTGACGATGTAAACAATGCAATCTCTAAAGTTGTAACATGGTTTAATGTAAACAACTTATTACTTAACGAGAAAAAAACGAAATGCATTCGTTTTATACTGCCCAACGTTAAACAGGTGAAAGCTATGTAAAAATTAAAAACGAAAAGATAGATCTCGTCGACACCACAGTGTTCTTAGGCATTACTTTATATAATAAACTGCAATGGGGCCCGCACATAGATAAATTGTCGAAGAGACTCAGCTCTGCGGCATACGCTGTTAAAAAGATCCGTCATTTTACCGACGTAGATACCGCTAGACTCGTTTACTTCAGCTACTTTCATAGCATTATGTCGTATGGCATTCTGTTGTGGGGGAGTGCTGCTGATATTAACACCATATTTGTGTTGCAGAAGAGGGCTGTTCGTGCAATTTATAACATGGATCACTTAGAAATAAGTTTCATGAAATTAATATTATGACAGTGCTTTGTCAGTATATATACGAAAATGTAATGTATGTGCACAAAAGGAACTTTTATCGCTCGACTTTTTTACATTTTAAAGGCTTTCGTTTGACCGTTGTCTTCCTTATGAATGATCAATGAACAATGTCTTTGTTGAATGTTCACAAAAATGTTCAACAGTTTAAACAAAAATAGCGTTAAACAGACTTTTGATACTAGAAATAATAAATAACAGTTAAAAAAAGTAAAAAACACGTTTTATATAGAAAACCAAACTAAAAAAAATAGAAAATAAACTTTAATAAATGATTGTAAGATAAAAATGTTTTATTTAAAAAAAAAGCGTGGGGTGCATGGTGTCAATAGTTATAAATATTTCATTGACAGATATGAGAACAAGGATTATCATTTCGATAATATCTTAAAAAGCACCCCACGCTTTTTTTGTGTTTTGTGCGTGTTTTTAGTTTTTTTAAACTTTATTATATTATAATAATATATATAATTATATTATATTATATTATATTATATTATATTATATTATATTATATTATATTATATTATATTATATTATATTATATTATATTATATTATATTATATTATATTATATTATATTATATTATATTATATTATATTATATTATATTATATTATATTATATTATATTATATTATATTATATTATATTATATTATATTATATTATACTATATTGGTACAAAGTACATGGGCATACTAAAAGTTTTGCACTTCTAGCTATTTGAATTTCAAATGTTATATTTTTTTAAACGTTGCAACGTTTTATTTTTAAACCTTCGTAGTAATAAAAAAAAACATTTGGCGGGAAATAATTTGTAAATTGTTTTTAATCACACATCAAAGTTCTACGTACGCAACGAAAATGGAATTAAGTCGAAAAGATTTTAGAGCGATGATTTTTATGATTTTAAAAGTTCTCTCTCTCCGCAAGACTGTGCCGCTCGTCTTCAAAATGCTTTTGGGAGAGAAGCACCTTGTTTGAGCACCGTGAGGCGATGGTTTGCTGAATTTGAGAGAGGTCGAGTTTGTTTACATGACGAATTTCGTGAATTTTCGCCTTCAACTGCCGTCAACGAAAATAATGTGGCTGTTAAGCGGCTAATTGAAGAAAACCCGCGGATTACCTATGAGACAATTCGAGGACTATTGGGGATTGGTATGAGCCAAATCCAGAAAATTTTACACGAAGAATTGAAAGTTCAGAAACTTTGTTGTCGTTGGATCCCTCATGAACTGACAGCGGAGCAGAAGCGGGCTCGCGTGGAATGGTGCTCACAGATGCTACTGAAGTACGACCACGGACATTCTAATGCTGTTTATGACATTGTCACAGGAGACGAAACGTGGATTTATTGATTTGAACCCGAAAAAAAACAGCAATCTTGTGAATGGGTGTTTGAAAATGAAAGGAGAAAGGTTGGTAAAAAAATGATCGCGTTTTTTTCTCAGCTACATCTGTACAATTCCACTTGAATATCAAAAGAGTGTTAATGCCGAGTGGTATTCTACCATTTGTTTACCCAGGGTGTTAGAAAAAGTTCGCGAAAGATGACCCAAAAGCCGCATTCTCCTACATCATGACAACGCTTCTTCACACACGGCCAACAAAACAAAGTCATTTTTAGCTTCCGAAAAAGTACAACTCGTCACCCATCCTGCGCATAGCCCCGACCTAGCACCCTGTGATTTCTGTATTTTCCCCAAAATCAAAGATTTGATGAGAGGTTTCGCTTTTACCAACTCCGAAGAGGCAGCGTTCAATCAGCACGTAGAAAACATGCATTCAGATCTGTGGTACCTCCTGTTTTAAAAAATGGTTCGATCGCAGGAAAACATTTTTAAAATGTAAAGGAGAGTATTTTGAAAAGCAATAAACATAACTTTTAAAACTATCATGGTTTTGCACATAATTTTCACTCAAAACGGGATATTTATTTTATATGCGCCATGATCACGAGATAAACTGTTTATCTCGTGATCATGGCGCATGCAACTGTGCCGAAATATCGAGAAGCAGAAAAACTCATATATCATGGTAAATATCCCGGAGTGAAAATCAATAAACATAATATTTTGGTTTTAAACAAGTTGTTTTTTTAAGTTACACAAAACTTATTCAAGCCCTTTCATTTGATACCCATATCGAGGGAGTTGTGAAAAAATATGTAATCCGCCATTTTGTGGCGGCGGCCATATAAGACCGATTTTCATCAAACATATCTTAAAAATTCCCGACTAATTCGGCTTGTTCCTCATGGCCATACTATTTCGTCTAACTGATTTGGCTACGAGGACTAACATTGGCCGATCTCGTGTCAAAATAGGCAAAGTACACTCGCCACCGCAGAGAGCATACCTACTAATTACTTATGAATAAATGTTTCCCATTAGTTCTTTTATAAGACTATGCTTTACACCTGGCTTCAATGTAAAATTTTATCTTCTGGCGCTTCGGCGACCGCTGCCGCGGCACGCTCGCCTTACGCTGTTGTTTCCTATACCCCAACATAACCTAACCAACTGGTTTCGATCTGAAGTATTACAGAGGTATTTTCATTTAACCAACTAGATAACTGTACTTGCTTTGCTTGTTTTGACACGAGTTCGGCCATGAGGATATGTTAGTCCTCGTAGCCAAAGCAGTTAGGCGAACTAGTATGCCCATGAGGAACTACCTACTAATTCACCTTTTAAACAAATAAACAAAATCATAATCGGTTCATCCGTTCGGGAGCTACGGCCACAGACAGACACACATACACACGTCAAACTTATAACACCCCGTCGTTTTTGTGTTGGAGGTTAAAAATAGCAAATTATGGATTGCATTGAATGTGCTCCAACTCGGCTTGCTAACTTGCTGCTCGCTTCCTTGCTAACAAAATTAGCAAGGATCATACAAAAATCATAATACAAAAGAATCCTCCAAGAAACTCGTTGGTCATAACACAAGACCAATGAGTTTCTTGGCGGATTCTTCTTTAACTGGGGTTTGGATGAACCAGTACCTGGATTCTCACTAGCATTTAATAAGACGATTAAAAGTGTCCTTGTTTATTGAATAAATATCATTATCAAATGTTGATTTTAATGTTCAATGGTTAGGTGCGAAGAATCCTTATATAAGCTATCTTTGTCCCCAGGTTACTACTGGTGCAACAATGCTCTCTTAGTGATATTCCTCTCGCCACCATTCGTGGAGATCTTAAAACGGGTTCTAGGGTACGACGTGCCACTCATTCTCCCGTTCTTCTACTGGTTCCCATTCGATCCCTTCGCGAGGGTCTATTATGAAGTCATCCTGGTGCTCCAAACATGGCATGGTAAGATTATCCACGTGCTAAATTCATTATAACATATTCCTTTTAATTATTGTCAGATATTTATTTATATATTTATTAGTCATTTTACAGCTATTTTTACAGGATTCACCCAATACAATAGTGTAGTCATCATTTTACAAAATGTTACAAATTATCATTAATTACATATTACAATTTAACAAAATAACTTAACACATATAAAGTAGCCTTTGCGAATTCATTCAGAGGACATTGGAATACATCAACCTTGTCTGCTACTAGATTCAGCGTGTGCAAGGTGCGCGTTTGAGGTGCTTTGCCCAATAAATGTGTCCTTCCTCGAGGCACTAAGAACAGGCGCGGCTGCCTACGCCTGTGTACGTAGTCGTCGGACACGCCCAAACTCATAATCTACAAAATATCCGGGTTTACAATTTTACCTCGGAACACTCCAAGCACGTACCGAGCAAGTGCCCATTCTCTTCTTTCTATATATAAATTACAGTCTGACTATTATATTAATGAAATAAAGATACGTGCAATGAATATATTCTTCTTCGCATCGTGTCTTTAGTTACGTCGAAACAGTGTGGTAACAGAAGTAAAGTGATTTTATTGGACAGATTAGTATATTTGGTGTATTCAATGAACAGTTGCACAACAAAGGAGTTTGCTACCTCATCTAACTAGCTGCTAGTTAAATGAGGTACCTCATCTAACTGGCTTGGTACCTACTTGCCAAGATCCTATAATAATGATGCACACGTTCGTTTTATTACCCTCTTTTTCCTTATTAAAAATCTAACAAACATCTTTTAATAGAAAACATCCGTCCCATCGTAGAAGCGAAATCTACGAAATATCTTTATTTAGCAGTTCTTGGCTATATCAGAAATTTGAATGTATATTTCGTTTGTATCTTCTACTGCGGCTCTACGACGTAGAGCCTCTACGAAATATCTCTATTTGCAATTCGGTTCTACACGGCTTAATAGGTTAGGTAGGTAGGTAGGTTTAGCTAAACTTGTATAATTAGAGCAAATAATTAATTATAACCTACGAAACTACGCCTTGAGAACTAACATGCGAAACTAATTTGGAATTTAGAGCCCTAGCTACTTGTCAAGTTTTACGTTGGATTCTAAAAAACGGTGACTATCATAACACTGCCGTAAGAAGCTAAGGCCTCCTGTTAATGTTTCGATGTACATGTCAAGTCGATCTAAACATCGAGGTGGAAGAGTATGTATCTTGTTAAAAGAAGAAATAGATTTTGTTGAGCTTAATTACATAACTAACATGTCAATAGAGTATCTTATTGAAACATGTGCAATAGAAATTCCTTAATTAGATCTTATAATAGCTATCATATACTGGCCTGATGAAAACAGAATGCCAGATAAATTTAATAAAACATTAATTTATATTTTAAAATTCTTATATCTAAAATATAGTACAAGAAATATAATAATAGGAAAATAAATCTGTTACAGCAACCTTACTTAACACAATGCACAGTTACAACTTACATCAACATCTAAAAGAACCAACAAGAGTAACTCATTGTACATCTACCTGTATAGATTGAATATTCACAATTGTTTGTAATACTAAAATGAAAAGTAAAGTAATAGAATACGGGTTCTCAGACCATGAGCGTCTTAGTGAACGTGCCAACTAAACAGATAGATTCAAGGAAAAATTGGTACACTTGTAGAAGGCTCTACAATGAACAAAACATTAATCATTTTACATCGGAATTAAAAGGCATTAATTTTTAAACAATAAAACAAAATTTTGATCACGTCGGGGTCACCACTGTGCCGTATATGGCATGTTTTCTACTGAGTATTGTGTGTGTTTATAAATGTAAGGTAGAATCACGAGATATGTTCGTTTATTAATGTTCATTGCAATACTGCTTGTATGTAGGCACAACAGTATAAATGAAAATTATAACTCATTCACTAAATGTATAAAGAAATTATTAGACCAACGTATACCAAAATTACAATTAAAAATAAGTAATAAAACAAAAAATACGTAAAAATCACTACAGGCATAATACAATCTTGTCAACATAAAAGACAATTAAAAATATTAACATTACACGTTACTAACCCTTTATTTTATTTAATTTAATTTATTTAATTTTAAATAAACATTATAAACAATACGAAAAAATACTTAAAAACACGATTGCTCTATCAAAAAAAAATACAAAACACAAAGAATATTTATAATTCTGATAACATTGTAAAAGCCATGCACAGTGAAACAGCAAACTTTTTTTTAATATTTATTTACAGAAATTTGTACAGAAATGTACAAAATAATATAAAATACACGTGAAACAGTTGAGCTATCTAAGAACCGTTTAAAACGATCTATAGATAGCTCAACTGATCCAAATCACTGCCAGAGGGCAGCGTTCCCAAGATACTTTATTTATTTTATATTATTTATTTTAAGAATTATATGAAACTTACAGCTAATATCAGCACGGTAAATTACTTAAGATAACATGCATTATACATACATGTTAAGTTACTGAGGGCTAATTACAAGTTTCAACTACTGACTATACTGGCGGCATTACCACGTTGAATGGCAATGCTAATACGCTGGGCCAGATAGGAGCCAGCTCTTGGGTCACGCAATGTATCTACCAGACGCCGTGAAATAATTTTGAAAACGCGGTGGGCTCCTGTTCCCCACGGGCCCAGGGTCTCGACTCCAAAAGGCTCAAATATGTAGACCTTATCCAAGCCAGCATATTTGCGGTTTTTGAGGTCCTCGGCACATTCAGCCGCCGCACCAGCCCTAACGGAAGTCCCCAACAGATGGGATGCGGCCAGGGTGTCTACGCAAGTAGCATCCCACTTTAATGGCCTACCCATCTCCCAAGGGACAAGAGTCATACCATCAGGCCTCTTACCATCATCTCGTATCAGACCGTTGGGTTCGAGAACAGCTGGTACGTTGACGCTGGTGAGTGCCCGACGAATGATATCGTTAAGACTGGCGTGGCGGGCAATCCTACCGGCGACCGACCTAACCCATGGAGACCAAGCTGGTCGACCGCTGTACCACACTGGCATTGATGAGGGGCGCAGCACCGCGTACCCAACCACAGACAAATTGCAACTAGAAATGTAGGATCTAATAATGTTCCAACGTTAGATGATGGTAGTCCTTATAACCAATGTCCTGACTCCCATTTCGAAACGGCTAGGAGACGGACGCGATCTACGGCGCTTGAGCATGTTTCTAACAGATGATTCCATGTAAGCTCACATAGAGGCCCGTCTCATTGCCGTTGGGCTGAAAGGTTCTTGAGGGGAGCGGAATTAGGGCAAGCACTGTGTCAAGCGTTTCTTGCTTCGTCTAGGTATGAAATTTTATGAGTGATGCCAGAACTAGCCGGAAAAGACGGAATTAGAATTTTTTCAACCAAATTACTAGTGCTGTAGACAGAAGACAAGAACGCCGGTAACACTTGAAATTTTGCGAATAATAAAAAAATAAAAAACAAACCAATAAATTGAGAATCAAAGATAAAAATAATATAAAAATCTTAATTAACAATAAAATAACGGAAGAACCAAAAGAAATAGTAAATTCATTTAACAGTTTTTTTGTATCTGTTGGAAAACAAGCAGAAAGCTTAGACATTTTACCACCAATAGGCCAGCCTGTGATAAACCCTTAGGAAAACTCAATGTTTTTGCAGCCAGTGACTATGAAAGAAACTTTCGAGATAATCCGAAACAAATAAAAAAAAAAGTATTTGAAAGTGCGATGTCTAAAAGTCAGTTCGTCATTTAATGAAAAATTTTATATATTAAACGCCAGTCAAAATGATTTTAGAAAACATCACTCCACATCACTAGCAGTTTATTAATTTATAGATGAAATTCTTAGTATAATAAATAAAAAACAATATGCAGTTGGCATATTACTAGATATAAGCAAGGCGTATGAGAGAGTCACATATAAGATTTTATTTAAAAAATTACACGGTGTAGATGTTAGGGGTATGTCTCATGATTGGTTTGTAACTTACCTGTCTAACCGTGCACAACAAGTAGAAATTGAATACTTCAATACAGGAGAAATTACGAATTAGATCACAATGTTACCCAATCAATAACACAAGGAAGTGTACTTGGTTGTGTGTTATTTTTGATATATAGGTATATAAATGATCTGCCAAATATTAAAATTTTTATATTATTTGCAGATGACATATCAGTTGTAATTCCTTATAAAAATAATATTAACAATAACTTAAATTATCATTTTGACTCTATTATATCAAAAATTGTTCAATGACTACTTGACCATAACCTACAAGTTAACATTAAAAAAACTAAAATAATGCAGTTTTAACCATACCAAAAATCACCCTTACATATTGACTATACTTTTTAAAACATAAAAATAGAATCCATGAAAACTTACTCATTTTATTCTATTCCAAAGACAAAGGTCTTCCCCAAATACTTCTATCTAGCTCTATACTTCGAGATCGTCCATTCTCTCTCAAAGTTGTCAAGATCGAACCACCAACAATGATATTATATATAAACCTCATTGCCCACCAACGCTTATTCGACCGCGACGCCGCTGCCCGTCAGTCTGCCAGGCTGTTCTTTTTTTAAATATGTTTTATTAGGTTACTCAGTAGGCACTCGGTCTACTGGTATAATGGTAGCAATGCAAAAGGGTGGAGCAAATGTATGATATTCGTACCTACTCGAACATAACTTTAAATTAAATTAAATTGATTTAAACAAACAATAAACATTTTATTTGAATATTTTACACGATTAACGTATAATTACACATAATTTAAAAACGGGATATTTACCAGTATATGCGAGCTTTACTGCTTGCCGATATTTCGGCACTATTACTTGATCACGAGATATCTCCATAATAGTTTAAAAAATTACACATAACTTAAAACAATAGATGTCAAATAAAAATGTCATATAATTAAATGCTTAGATTGTCAATGATTTCGTGTGGCTGAATTACAATGATATTTATTTTTATTTAATTTAATACGCTATTCATTGTAAAATTCGTCCACTGAATAAAAACACTTTTCCTGTTTTACAAGCTTAATTTAAAATATACTTGGACTATGAACGGTTTTCATTTCAACAGGTAGAGAGTTGTATAATCTGACCGCTTGAAAACGCCAACCATGCTTAACGCTTTCTTACCTCGGACATTGAGGGGTCTCTAAATATGTTCATCTTGTATCTAACTACTAGAAATATTACCCAACTACCGGTATAATATCGAGTTGAGCTGTGAAATTCAACAAGCCATTGATCAATGTCACTGAGCACAGCGAACAAAATACTCCGCACGTTATAACTTTGCGAATAAATTAGAAGATTATATAATTAAGTACGATGTCGTCGAAAAGCTCTTTCTTCATTAATTCGTGCATAAAATAAACAACTCTGCTCTGTACACTAACATAGCCTTTTAGGTAAAATCCATACTTATTATTATGAATTTGATTGTGTATCTGTCTGTTTGTTTGATACGTTTTCACGGCTAAACGACTGAACGGATCTTGATGAAATTTGATAAAGAAATACATTGTATGAAGGATTCAGACATAGGCTACATTTTATGTAAAAAGAATGAAAATATGATTATATGACAACACATTAAGGAGCGGAAGTCAGAAAATAAAAGGTAACAATATGGATACAAAGAAATAAACAAGAGATAAGAAAAATGAAAAACAATCCCTACTAATATTGTAAATGCGAAAGTAACACTGTCTGTCTGTCTGTCTGTTACGAACCGCTGATCAGATTTTTATGAATTTTGTTAAAGAGATTTGATTTGACCTTGAAGAAGGACATAATACTTTTTATGGAGATACCAAGCTTACTAGCTGCTGCCCGCAGCTACTAAGTAATACAATCTAAGTCGTGTAGCTAATTAGACCTACCAACCAAGTAGGTAGGAACTAGGCACCCTAATGCTAGGTCAAACATAAGCACCAATTAGTCCCGCTATATGTGCGAATCCAAACAGGTCCTGAACTCATACCGCATAAAGCGGCTCTACATGGTTGATAGCGACTACCTACCATTCAAAGCTGCGCTGGTTTTCAGTCTGGGCCTGGGAATGGTCACATCACAAATACCATAACCACAATAGGAAAAAATATGTAGGTACCACACTTGCAAAGCTCCGGGCACCAGCTAGTTTATTAAACATTCGAATGTGTTTCTTTTTGTTTGTTTCTTAGTAACATTTTCGTAGTTAAACGGCTGATAGGATCTGAATGAAGTTTAGTAAGGATATTGTATTTTGGGGAGGATATAGGTAGGCTACTTTTAATGTAGGTTCTACACGTGCAAAGCCACGGGTAGAAGCTAGTCTTGCATCATTTTAAGTTCTAAAATGTGGACAGTGGAACATGGTCACACAATAAAATATCTATTGTTATTTGGCTACAATTCGAGTCCTTATTTCTCCTACTTTATTATAGAGCAGTTTGTTTACGCGAGGTTTAGAACCAGTTTAATTAAACTGTATTGTATTGTTCAGTGAAGGCTTTGGAGCCAACTTTTGTCTAGACTTTACTACGGTTCCCTAGCAGGGTTAAAAAGGTTCGCAGAAATATAAACACGGACAGACAGGCGGAGTAGACTTAGTAATAGTAATAGGGTCTTGTTTGTAAACTACAATTATTACAAAATTAACACACATAAAAGGCAGTCTTTTGAAGAAAGCGTATTATAAATGTATTATAAATGTGTGACGGCAAATGTATTCAGCTGAGTGACTCGGTAAAAAACTTATACATTGACATGCAACTTTTGTGGCGACCGCACTTGGCTGAAGTCAGTCGAAAAGTGTTTGCTGCTGGGGCTTCAGCAGGCTTCTCAGAAGGCTACGAAATTTTCTCCCTACCGCTACTAAAAAAGCGCTTGCACAATCCCTCCTTCTTCCAATCCTTGATTATGCTGACGCCTGCTATCTCGACATCACTGAAAAGCAACTTTATAAGCTTGAGCGTCTTCAAAATTACTGTATACGGTTCATATTTGGTTTACGCAAATATGACCACATTTCTGAATTTCGCAATAAACTCAAGTGGTTGCCAATCCGTTTTCGCCGGAATGCTCACATTCTCAATCTTCTCTATAATATTCTGTTCTCTCCTTCAACTCCCTTTTATCTCAAGGAACGGTTTGAATTTCTCTCTCTCTAACCCTAGACCTTTACGCTCCTCAGATACCAATCAACTCAAAATTCCCGTTCACTCCTGTACCTTCTATGGAAAGTCATTTACAGTGCAGGCTGTCCACGTAGTCATTTCTGTATTGTTGATTTTTTATACTGTTTATGTTTATATATATATATATCTTTGAGTACATAATGTAGGTATATATTTATATCAGTATTTGTTTAATTTATACATATATGTAAGTATGTAATTATATAAATACATCACACCTACATGCCCCTTCTCTGTTTTAGTCCAGTCCATCCAACGGTTGTCTGGTAGAGATCGCTATTAGCGATAAGGCCGCCCATTGTATTGTCTTAAATAAGTTTAGTTTTTTGTTATTGTAATATTCCGTGTGGTAGTTTTCTATCTTTCTATCTAAGTATATATTATAATATTTGTATTATAATTTATTTCTTAGTCATTTATGACTATATTATTGATAAGAATGCATGGTCTCATGTTGCTCTGCCCTCAGACATATTTGAATTATTTTTCGTAGTTAAGGTAGTTATAAGATAATCATGTGAAAAAGCGCTAGGATCAGGACGAGTTTCTTGCCAGTTCTTCTCGGGCTTTGGTTAGGAGGTGTTGGCACCTAAATTCACTTAATATGTAAGACGTTTCACAGTGATCCTTGTGATTTTATTGAATAAAATATTTTTTTGACGTTGACTATGCAATCTTTGGATACGAAACCCTGAGAAAAAGCTTCAGAATTCCAGATTCTATGTGAATACTGCACATATTCTATACTAATAATAATAATAATAATAATACCGGACATTTCACACAGCATCATCAGGCCTCAAAGTAAGCAGAGCTTGTGTTATGCGTACCACATGACTGATATACTACTTATATACTTTTTTTTTTGTAAATACATACATATTATACATAGAAACACCCAGACCCGAGACAAATACTTGCAGATCATACAAATATTTGTCCCGCAGCGGGAATCGAACCCGCAACCTTTTGCATCTCAGCTGGACTTAGGCCCACTGCGCCACAGAGGTCGTCAATACTATAAGGTTCTAGCTATAAAATAGGCTCCTGGGCTCGTAATCACATAATTTACTAATGGTTCGTTGACCTATTGTCTGTCCTTGTCTTTCTAAATGTCAATGAATAAAGAACGTGTCAGAAATAATCAGAGCTATACCAAATACTACCTGTTCACTACTTAGTAAGTAGGGGAAATGTAGGTAGATAAATTTGTGGACATTATTTCATCGATTAACAATAATGTACCTAGATAGATCAAAGCTTTAAATACATTTAAAGACTTACATATCACAACATAGCACAGCTAGTAAATACTAGGAAAATTAAAGTTACCTACACATAAAACTATAGCACATCAATTAACAAAACATTACACACCGAAAGGTAACAACTTAATAAGTAACTGATACAAATGTATGTAGTTCACGAAGATAAAATTGTTTTAAAGCCTGGGATATATACCAACCAGAGAACAACACAAATAATTAACAGTATAAATATTAAATACACACAAATAGGTATGTTTTTCTACAATATTATAACAACATATTTAATATTTCTAGTTCGGTACATATCACAACATAGCACAGCTAGTAAATACTAGGAAAATTAAAGTTACCTACACATAAAACTATAGCACATCAATTAACAAAACATTACACACCGAAAGGTAACAACTTAATAAGTAACTGATACAAATGTATGTAGTTCACGAAGATAAAATTGTTTTAAAGCCTGGGATATATACCAACCAGAGAACAACACAAATAATTAACAGTATAAATATTAAATACACACAAATAGGTATGTTTTTCTACAATATTATAACAACATATTTAATCTTTCTAGTTCGGTGGTCACTCCTAATATATCTGTTTTAGGCTTTTACATCGCCTTTTATATGTATTTTGAAATGTATACAAAACATCACACTTTATCCACCATATCAACCAATCACAGTACAAGCGCAAATATTTCGGTACATTATGATCAAAAACTGAATCTATTATTCAAAAAATATGTTGAAACATAAGTAATTCAGTTTATAAGTACATTTGTATGTACACATTATTTTCATTATTAATCACTTATTATTATTATCATCACCCTTTTTTCAGATAAGTACATTTAGTTCAATCCATCCCAAGGTTGTCTGGCAGAGATCGATACATAGCAATAAGACCGCCCATTGTACTACCGACTAGCAAAACATTGTTATTTTTAGGGTTCCGTACCTCGAAAGGAAAAAACGGAACCCCACATTTATAGGATCACTTTGTGGTCCGTCCGTCCGTCTGTCTGTCAAGACCCTTTTTCTCAGGAACGCGTGGAAGTATCAAGCTGAAATTTAAATCGAATACTCAGGTCTACTGTCCCTTAAAGCTGTGAAAAAAACAAACTTCTAAGCCAATGCAATCAAAAGATACAGCCGTTTATGCCCCAAATTTCCTAAAATTTTCGACACTCGCAAAAGGAATCAAAACCTACAGGTTACCTACAAACCCACCAAACCTAAACCTACACTACCTACTTCCCGTGAACTCAGAATCTTGAAATTTAGTACGAAGCAATTTTTCAAGTAAATTTTTAGATGGATTTCATTTTGCAATAAAAATACCATAACTATGACTCAATTGTCGTGATGGGTGAACTTTTACTTATATACCTACAGGTTTTTACGGAACACTCGGTGCGCGTATTCGACTCGCACTTGACCGCTTGTTTTCTACTTGTCCAGTGTATTTATGGTTTGAAATAAAGTATTTTTTATTCTATTCTAAGTAATTGTAACTTATGTGTTACAATTTATAGTAATGCTATATAGGCACAATCATCGAATAAGTAAAATTAATTATTCAACTAATCACAGAAGCATATTAGTCTAATGTCAAAAGCCAAGTCAAAAGATGCTTTATTCAATACAATCACAAGGATCACTTTGAAACGTCTTACATACTAGGTGAATTTAGGTGCCAATTCATCCTAACCCAAGCCCGAGAAGAACTGGCAAGAAACTCGTCTTGGTCCTAGCGCTTTTTTACATGAGTCATCTTATAACTACCTTAACTACGAAATACTAATACAAGAGAGTTTATACATTTCAAGTGTGTCGGTTAACTGTCTAAGGGGAGAGCGACATGAGGTCATGCATTCTTATCAATAATATAGTAATTTATATTATAATAAGCTTTCTTCAAAAGACTACCTTTTATGTAAGCTTCAAATTTCTTAATATGTAGTTTAGTAGCATTTTTAGGAATCTTATTATAGAAGCACACCGTGTTCCCCATAAAGGACTTATTTACTTTTTCTAGTCGAAACCAAGGGATGTATAATTTGTGTCTATTCCTAGTTTTGATTCTATGAAGGTCACTAATTTGCTGAAAACCAACTCTATTTTTATGTGTATATAACAAATTTTCATATACCTATATATTGTGAAGCTGTTGTGAGAGTATTCATTTCTTTGAATATTTATCTCAAAGATTCTCGTGGTTTCATTTTATATATGGCACGTATTGCCCTTTTTTGAATTACAAATATTTTAAAAATATCAGCAGCTTTCCCCCAGAGAACGATGCCGTATGACATAACACTATGGAAGTAACTGAAATAAACTAGTCTAGCTGTAGCTTCATCAATAAGCCACCGTATCGCACGAACTGCATATGCAGCGGAACTAAGCCCATCAGCAAGTGTTTCAATATGTGGTCCCCACTGTCGTTTTGCATCAATATTAAGACCTAGGAAGATCGTGGAATCTACAAGATTCATTGCCTCTCCACTCATTGCAATGTTGGTCGGGCTATGAATAACATTTGGCAAAGTTAATTTGATACATTTCGTTTTTTTTTTATTAAGCAAAATATTATTTACAGTGAACCAGTTAGGAACTAACGATAAGGATTCATTTACGTTATCGCAAATACTAGTTTTACCTCTATCAACTTTAAAAATTAAAGACGTATCGTCTGCAAATAAAACTATATCACAAATATTTTTTACTAAGTATAACGAAGAAAGTTATTTACTTAATAATAACAATAAAAGAAGTTGAAATATAACTCAAGAAACAATGGATTCATAGTTTTGCTATTTATGTCTTTATCTCTTAGTACAATAATTATAACGAATTTGTCTAAATATCTAGTAAACAATCAATTGAAGGACTTATAAATATCAGAATAATGAGTAAAGATAATAATATAGTGAGGTATTCGTTAATAAATCCAAACTAATTAAGGACTGAAAAATAGTAAGATATGTGGATATGTATGTATCAAACAATTAAATCTACAAATTATATCAAACATTGGATTCTTTCATTCAGAAATCTTAATTTCGTTCCCAAGTGTGTGTGATGGTATAATCATTTTTATTACAATAATATTTATTAGAAGCAAATGTTAATTAAAACCAACAGTAAAATAACAACAGTAAATAACAGTAAAATTATAAGAAGGTACATAAAACTTTCATAATAGTCATAATAGTCATTTATTGATAATGTTACATTATAGGTCAGAAATAACAAAAATAACATAGCAATGAGTAAATAAACAGCTAACCACTAACTACATCGCTACGTGACAATTACACATTATATTTAAATTAGATGTAATGACAACATAAAAAAAAATTGGACTATTATTACAACCTTGGGTAAAGTATATTACTGCCCATGAACTCATCATAGGTGTAGAAAGTACGCTCGATAAGCCAGCACTGCAATTTCTTTTTAAAAACGTTTATGTTTGGGGCATTTGTGATAGTGTTCGGAAGTCTATTATATACATCCGGACCCATGACATGCGTTAGCTTAGATGACTTTGTAAGTGTCCGCGGTAGTTTACAAATATTGGTTTGGAGACGACATCAAGCAACTGGTTTATCATAACGACATCTGTGATTTTAGCTGTGAACTAAGTGAATGACTAGGTGGTTTTATATTGGAATCTATGAGTATTATTTCAATTATACTATCATACGCAATAGATTTTAACGGTTATATATAGACAAATACTTTGATAACACATAATAAAAGCTTAAGCTCATACATGTTTTTATTCAATAAAATTAAACAAGAATCACTTTGAAACATATTAGGTGAATTAAAAAATGTGCTTTTATTTATTTAAGCATTAAAACACACTGTTGGCTGACTGTACCTACCAACCTCTCGGAAAATGGGTTGGTACCATCTGACGGCTAACTCTACCACCGCGCATCGCTCATTGGTCGGATTAAATAGCGCTCGTTTCCACTTTTGTTCCATTTCACGAAATCTGCCCTATAGATTGCAGGAAAGCGAGAGGAAAGATGTTACACATCAAACATCGTTTATAAACGTAAAAACAAAGCTCTTTTATACCACACTTAATCTATAGTATCTATATACTTACAAATGAGCTTAACCTGACTGACTGATTCATCATGGCCGAGCCGAAACCGCTGAAGCTAGAAAGCTGAAATTTGGAAGGTAGCTTCCTTTTACAGCAAAACCACCCACTAAGGTGAGATTTTTTGAAATTCAACCCCTAAGAAGGTGAAAAGGGGTAAAACGAATGTAGGAAAACTTTTCAACGCGTGGTGCGATTTGCTTGAAACTTGATATGAATAAATAAAATGCAAAATAAATGGACACGTGTTTTAGGATTTTTCAAAATAACTCTAATAAAGAGGTAAAATGGGGTGTCAAAGTTTGTATGGGAACTTTTTAACGTGTGGTGTGATGTCTTAGAAACTTGGTTTGGATACTTAAAATGGACAATAAATGGACACATGTTTCAGGATTTTTCAAAATAACCTTCATAAAGGAGTAAAATGGGGTATGAATGTTTGTATGGAAACTTTTTAATGGGTGGTGGGTGTGATTGGTTTGAAACTTATCAATCAAATTTGGCAAGAAGATAAAAAGCATTCTAGATAATAAAAGGATTCAAGCTATAATTATAGCGAGCGAGCAACAGCAGGCACATTTATATAACTCTAACTATTTTTTCATGTTTGAAACCCCATATCTTAACAACCCTTTGTTGAATTTGGTTCAATAAGTAACCAGCTCATTTCTTAATTCTAGTCTGTCCACCTGCCAAATTTCATGAAGGTTGTATCCTCGGTTCGAAAGTTGCTGTCGAACAAATAAATGTACAAAACCAAATCGCCAAAACTGCCACTGAGATCTTTGTTCGCTTCGCTCGCTCGATCAATAATAAAAAAATCACGACATGCACACACAAAGTGTATAAAGATTATGATTTAGTAATGTCAACAAAATAAAAAACGTGTGCGTCTCGGGACGCCCGACAGAAGTGATGAACTTAAACTAATCTAATGAGAGAGAGTGAGAGAGGAGGAGCCTGCCTACCGCTGCCGTATGCGTGAGAGAAAGGGAAGCCAGACAGACTGGCGCTGTAACGCGTTAGGGGTTGAATTTCAAAAAATCTCGCCTTAGTGGGTGGTTTTGCTGTAAAAGGAAGCTACCTTCCAAATTTCAGCTTTCTAGCTTCAGCGGTTTCGGCTCGGCCATGATGAATCAGTCAGTCAGGTTAAGCTCTTTTATAGGTATAGATTAAGTGTGGTTTATAAGTGCTTTGTTTCTACGTTCATAAACGATTTGATGTGTAACATCTTTCCTCTCGCTCTCCTGCAATCTATAGGGCAGATTTCGTGAAAAGGAACAAAAGTAGAAACCGGGGAAGCGAGCGCTATTTACGTAACGAAGCGGTTTACCCTCCCATAAGAAGTTATCACTTAAATAATAATAAATAATAATAATGATAATACATACTAATACTGGACATTTTACACAGCATCATCTGGCCCCAAAGTAAGCAGAGCTTGTGTGTTTTTTTGTAAATACATACATATTATACATTGAAATACCCAGACCCGAACAAAACCCGACAAATACGGGGTTTCCATTAATTACGTGAAGTGTTCTAGGGGGGGAGGGGATCAAGCTAAATCTTTCTAAATCTCACTTAGGGGGGAGGGGGGTTCTTGGCAAATATCACGTAGTTATTTTTCTCGCAGAAAACAGTGTAAAATTGCGTGAAAAATTATTTCTAGATTAAAATATGGCCAAATCTGAGACAATAGTATTTGTCGTATTCGCACGAAATACTAGCCTTTGCTAGTCTTTAATAAAAGTAATAGAACAAGTTATTTTTTTTTTCTCAATAATCCAATACGTTTACAGCCCAAATAGAAGTTTTGAAGAATCTCGCGTGAGATTAGGGGTGGGGGGAGGGAGTTGAGGAAAATCTTACGATATCTCACCAAGGAGGGAGGGGGAGTCGAAAAATTCTCAAAAATGCCTCACGTAATTAATGGACGCCCCCAATTACTTGCAGATCATACAATCATTTGTCCCACGGCGGGAATCAAACCCGCAACCTTTTGCGTTTCAGCCGGACCTAAGCCCACTGCGCCACAGAGGTCGTCAATAAATGTTTATTGACATACATTTAAAGTTTGTACAGACATCCTATGAAGTCTCTGAGTCCCGAGCTTATAGCTACAAAAGACCTGTGTTACAGAAATCACTGCCCTCTCCCATTTTCAACATGTTAGGTACGTAAATATTTATATTTTATGTATATTATATATTTTATCCCGCACTTATGTGGAATCTACGTCTCCACAGGTCTTATAACAATCTGGTTCATGTTGTGCGGAGACTTGCTGTTCTGTATATACCTGAGCCATATCACGACGCAGTTCGACCTTCTTTCTGCCAGAATAAAAAGGCTAGTATACGTGCCTATTGATAACCAGCTAGTTGAAGAGTTTCCGCTTGGTATGTATCTTGTTTATATCCTTTACTAATCTATACATATATTATAAATGCGAAAGTGTCTCTGTCTGTCCGTTTGTTACGTTTTCACGGCTAAACGGCTGAACGGATCTTGTTGAAATTTGGTAAGAAGATGTATTGCATTCGGGGGAAGAATATATGCTTTTTGTGTTTAAAAAAACTACCTTGAAGGGGTAAAATATGAAAGTTTGTTAGGGATCTGAAAATTCATATTTAGGCTTTTGGTGAGAAATAAAGAAATATGTGTTTCAACGTTTTTGCTAAATAACTCCCGAAGGAGATAACATAGGGGATTAAACTTAAGAGATGTTCTTTAGATGAACAGAATGCATTCCTTCCAAAAATAAATAAAGGTTCCAAGCATAGGTACGCGTACGAAGTCGCGGGTAACAGCTAGTCTGTCTATTTAAAGGAAAAGTCTACTCACTGACTCACTCACTCATCACGAAATCTCCATAAGGGTTACGTTTGGAATTTTGCACGATCATTCTTTGAGAAGTCAAGGCGCTCATTTAAAACGGATTTTACAAAATTCGACCTCTAAGAGGGTCATATAAATTTGCTTTGATATTAATGATAAAATACTAATAATTTTTTTTAATGAACAACCCTTAGAGAAGTGTGCAATGAGGGTTTAAAATTCGTCGCATGATGCGATTTGGTTAGGTTTGTATACATTAAATATAAAATAAATCTAAATGTGTATTTACATATTACATATGTGGTTTACAAAACAAACCTTAAAAAAAGAGTGCTATCGACTGATTCATACAAGATCGTTCGTATGGCAAACCAAAATTCTTTTAAAGGGTCCAATGAGCTGAGAAAAGAATATTTTGGTGAAAATAACCCTTCAGCAATCTCAGCACGCCCTATTCTAAGACGTTTGGTAGAATAAAAATTGCATGGTAGGATAGCAAGAAAGCTACCCATGTTGAAACTTTGCCACAGATAAGCCCGGCTTGCATTTGCGAGAAAGTATGAAAACTGGACTGTGCGACAGTGGAAAAATGTACTTTTTTCTGACGAAACGAAAATAAACAGAGTACCTATGTTCTGATGGAAAACTATATATACCTACGACGTCCCCCGAATTACAGCATTCGACCCTAAGTACACGAAAGTTACATTACGGTGGTGGAAATGTGAAAATTTGGGGGTGCTTTTCTGGACATGGTGTTGGACCTGTAAAGTTGATAGAAGGTAACATGGATAAAAGATAAAGATAAAGATCATTTATTTGCATAAACATGTGTAGATATAAGATTTTACAAACAGGTGTGTATCATCATGTTTTACCGATTACGGTGTACAAATTGTAAGAGATGGCATGCAACAGTAACTAAAATAATAATTGAGATATTCAAAGGAAGTAATGTCAAGTGCAATAATTAATTCTATAATAACAACTCCATACATTTTCATTAGAAAATTAAAATTTATCATTTAAAAAATCTAATCTTCTAATAACATTTTTCAATTAATAGTTTCTTAAATTTTTTTTTAAATTCACAATCATTAAGTTGCTGGTAGCTCTTTGGTATTTTGTTGTAAATTTCGGTGCCATTGATACTATGCTCTTATGTAGTAATGCAGTTTTGGATGGAAATAAACAAAGCCTCTCTTCACGTCTGTTTCTTGGCGCTTTGTCTGACACGCGGAAACAGGTGGGGGTTATTTCTTACAAAAAGAGCTGCTTCGATAATATATGGCGACGGAAGTGTTAATATTTTGTGCTTTGTGAATAGAGGTCTACAGCTATCAGTCATATGTATTCTGAACATGGCTCGCATACCTACAACGTTTTTGCGCTTTAAAGATAATGTCTTTATCCGTAGAATTCCCCCAAAAAAATATTCCGTATCTCAGTATCGATTCAACCAAGCCGTAGTATGCTACAATTAGTGTGACAATATTAAGGGTTAGGTATAATCTGAATAGCGCGTATGCCGAACTACTAATCCTCTTGGTTATATATTCAATATGGGTTTTCCATTTTAATTTGTCATCTATTTGTAAACCTAGAAATTTTATGGAGTCAGTGTTTTCTATTATATTATTTTGAATTATTAAATCAATGTTAGGATTTTTTTTAATTGATTAAAATGCATTATCCTCGTTTTTTCAAGGTTTATTTTTAAGTTATTGTCATCAAGCCAATTAATAATAGAGATTAGTGATTGATTAATGTCAGATTCATAATTTTCGTTCCTTATCTTCTTTTTTAAATATTGGTTTCACTATTGTCAATTTTAAATCTTGGGGGAATGTACCTGTTTCTATGCTGAGATTGATTATGTAACAAAGGTGAGCGCTAATATATTTATTTACAGCTTTTATTATATTTGTTATTACACCGTCAGATCCTACACTATTTGTGTTCTTTAGATTGTTTATAATTTTGAATACATGGTGCGGCAAACATGGCGCCATTAACATTGATCCCATACGATTACGTATATTATCTGTCACTCTTCTCCTGCCTGCGCCGGTAACTGGTTTAACTTTGTCAATAAAATAATTGTTAAATAAATTTGCTATATCTGCAGCGTCAGTAATATACTCATTATCGTCATTTTTAATTTTTAATATTGATTCTTTTGGTTTATTATAGCGTGTTTTATTGATTATTTCCCATGATGTCTTAGATTTGTTAATAGAAGAATTTATTTTATGTATATTTTGTGCTTTTTGTGTGAGTGATATAATTTTTTTAAATCGTTTGTTATATTGATTATATTTTAGTTTATTTTTGTTAGTAGGGTTTATTCTAAGGTTCCATAGTAAATGTCTTTTCCGTTTGCTACATAGCTTTATGCCGCGTGACATCCATTTAGGTATTTTTATTATATTTATCAAGGTTTTTTCTTTAGGGCTTACTGCAACTTTTTTAACAGTTCAGTTTGTTTGGTTAGGTCTTCTATACATTGTTTTTGTTTGTTATTTTGTAATGATAACGCTTCAATCTCCTCATGCGCACTTTTGAGCTCGATTTCGAGTGTTTCGATTCGATCTTTTCATTTCTGTACATTGTACATAATCTAAACTTAATCAATAATGGCATGTACACAGGCGAGCCCTAAAAAGAGTTCTTTTCCAGCAAACCTTGGGAATTGGAGATATTAAAAACGAATGAGTGGGTAAAAAGTGTACAAAAGGAGGAAAAGTGAAAAATTAAATTCACAAAACTAATATAAATATGAACTAACTAATAGAGAAATACAGATAAATAATATATAAACTAAATATAATTACCTAAACATTATTGCTAAATATATTATAAACCTAATATATAATTATTATTATTATTATATATATCTACCTAAATATATTAAACTTACATAAAATAGTACACAAATAAATATACCTAAATACTTACAAGGAGAGATAGTGCTCTTTGACTTTACGCTTGAAAATGGCAAGCGAGGGACTAGCGCGGATAACGTGAGGGAGTGAATTCCACAACTTCACAGAGTGGACCGTGAATGAACCACCATAGCGACTACAAGAGTGGGCAGGTATTTTAAGAAGAAGAGATTTTGCAGTTCTGCATGACTCACCACGGGGAACAAGGAAATCGAAACGCTCATAAAGATAAGAAGGAGAGAGAGGGTTGTTGAGAATATTAAATAGAAGAGATACGACATGCAGATCTCGGCGCCGACGAATGGGTAGCTGAGTATTGAAACGTGGTCAAACTTCCGCAGTCCAAATATAAATCGGATGCACAAGTTCAGAAGACGTTCCAGTTTATTAAGGTACTCCTCCGTGGCGTCAATGAAACAGCAGTCGGCATAATCTATAAGAGGAAGTAACAAAGTTTGAGCTAGAATGACTTTGGTCTCATGAGGTAGAAATTTCTGGAATCTCTTAAGGGACTGGAATGAAAAATGGACTCTTTTACTGATTTCATTGATGTGGTTTACCCAAGACAACTGAGAGCCAAAAATGATACTCAGGTTCTTAGCGTTAGCTTTGAAACAAATGGGAGAGTTAGCGTACACAAGAGGAAGCAGGGAAGATTTATGTATGAAACTCAGCATATAAGAGCTTCCAAAAATTAACGCCTGAGCATTGGATGGACTAACCAGAAGACCAAAAGCCTTCGCCCATGTGTAGATACTATTCAAGTCAGCGTTTATTTGATTAATACCAACAGACACCTCGCTAACTTTAAAATGGTTATAAATTTGCAAGTCATCAGCATAAAGATGATGATTAGAAGAAATTACTTGAGTGATGCCATTAATGAAAACTGAGAAGAGGAGAGGTGAAATAACACCACCTTGAGGCACGCCCCCAGTGATATCACACCAGTCAGAGAAAGACTCTTCAGAGCGTACACACTGTGAACGGCCTGAAAGATATGAATCGAACCAAGAGATTGTCTCGGGGGAAACATTAAGAGAGGAAAGTATGGAGAGAAGAATGTCATAGTCAACCGAATTAAACGCACTGCTAAAATCAAGAAGCACTAAGACAGTAAGAAGCTGGTTATCCATTGCCCACCGAATATCATCAGATACCTTGATCAGGGTACTGACGGTACTGTGGCCCGGGCGGAAGCCAGATTGAAAAGGACTGAGGAGTTTATTTTTGTAAAGGAAGAGAGAAAGCTGTTTGTGAACAACCTGCTCCAGGATTTTAGATAAAATGGATAAGATGGATATTGGTCTAAATTGGAATGCAGTGGAGGGGTTAGAGGTTTTAGGTAGGGGAATAACAAAAGCTTTTTTCCACGTGAACGGGTATGAGATCATTTCAAGGGAAAAGTTGATAATGTGAGTGATTGCTGAAACGAGCTCGGAGGACAGGATTTTTAGCATATGGGCATGAATACCATCCACACCAACAGCTTTAGTGGAAATGGATTAATTAATTTTAATACATCCCCCTCAGAAACCTCCGCAAAGCAGAAACCAGGACAATTGGGTTTAGATAGGCGAGATAAGTGATCGATAGTAGAGAGCTTTGTTCCAGCATCCAAAGACGTAGGAGAATAAGAAAAATGAGTATTTATTGAATTTAAGTCGAAAGAAATAGGGGTTACAGTGGAGTCTTTTCCAATGCCCAAAGAGTTCAGAAATTTCCACATAAGGGGAGGACTACAGTTTTGAATGGAGTTGTGTATGTGTTGTCTTTTTACATCCCTGCACATCTTGGAGCAGCGGTTGCGAAGCTTTTTGTAGGTAGCCAGGTTTTTGTCAGTAGGAGTCAGCTTATAGAGTCTCTTTGCTTTATTCCGCTTAGACATAGCCCTTTTAATAGATTTAGTCAACCAGGGAGCAGGTAAATGCTTAACTTTAACACGTTTGAGCGGTGCGTGAATATCATAAAGATTAAGCACAATTGAATTGAAGGCAGAGACCTTTTCATCAATACAAACCGCATCAATGACAGGCGACCAATCAATACCATCCGCATCCTGTTTCAAGCGATCAAGATCAATATCTTTGAAACTGCGGAGTAAAAGGAATTTAGGCTTAGGTTTAGGACAACGGATTTTATAGGATAGGTACACAAGGTCATGATTGGAAAATGAAGTATCCAATTGTCCATATGTAGCCACTCGGTCAGGGTCAGAAACAATAATTAGATCAAGAAGAGAGGGAGTGGAATGAGGAGCATGGTGAGTAGCAGATAGCGGAAGAATGTGTAAGTTGACAGAGGTTATTAAAGAAGTGAGTTTCATACTACGTGAAACACACTTTATCAGGCACGTATTAAAATCCCCAAGAAGGAGTGTGTCATCATACAGAGGAGTAAGAAAATTCAAGTTTCGTTTCTAGAGAAGAAAAGTAATCTATATGGCAAGAAGGGGGATAGAATACCCCTAGCGGAACTTTGGTGTGGTTTACTGTAATTTCCACAAAAAGGTGTTCAGCAGAGTTAGTAAACTGCATAGGAGAATGATCTACAATTTTGGATGGGATGTCAGCTCGATGGTAGATTGCCACGCCACCACCTCCCTTACCAACTCTATCATTTCTGATAAGTTTATAGCCGGGGAGAGGGTATTGAGTGGATGGCATTGCAGATTTAAAAAATGACTCGGAAACTAGTATTGCATCAATCAGCTTATAATTGAAAGAGGAGTGAAAATCATCAAAGTGTGCTGGAATGCTATGAGCATTTACATGGACAATATTTAAATTACTAGTATAACCCGCAAAAGAAGATTCAAGATGGTCACGAAGATGTAGAGAGTCATCGCTACAGGCACTGGCAAAGTCTTTGTCAGAAGAGCAAAATGAAGAGCATGAAAAAAAACTATCATCAAATATTTATACGACATAATACTACCTAACAATAAAATAATATATAAAATAAATACCTACCTAATTCTAATAATTAATAGGTGCTAACTAAAATAAAAACAGTCACACAGTCAACCAGTCTCATACAGCCAATCAGTTTATCAGATTGCTTTCATATTCCTGCATCCTGGTGTCGAAGGATATCCTCCATATTTGTGGACAGCTTTGCATAGAGGTCCATTGTGTTTTTTTTTAAAGTAGTGTTTTTAGTGAGTGGAAAGGAGATTTTGATATTGGCCGGTGTTGAATGGACTAAGTGTTAGCAACTGGTATATGTAGTCATATAATTAGCCCCTATTAATAATTTTAGAATATAAATAAATATGGAACTAAAAATATTTTTTTTGTCACTTTAACTACCCACAGGCAAAAAAGTAGTTACAGTGATTCATCTTCCGATACGTCCGGTAGACCGCATGCGGTATTGTTATTTTTTGTTTGCGTGATTTCGTCGTCGTCAGTCTGACTGAGTGAGTTTGTTGATTTGGTCCAGTTCCTTCTAAACGTTATATTTTCTAAGAAGTTCATATTAGATTTCGGCTACTTTAGTTGTTGAAATAAACAAACAAAAAGTCAACCTTGCAGAGAACTGATCATCGGTGTGTTCGCACGGGTATCGGACGTGCTACCGCTCTACCAGTGATGTTTATTTTTACTAGTTGAATATATGAGTGAGTAGCTTTGCTCGACGGGTTTCGTCATGTAGATTGTAGTTCATAGAATTATCATTTAATGTGGTAGGTAGTTCGAGATTTTTAACGGCGTAAATATTTCTAATTCAGTTTTCTTTTCTATTGAGTGCTTCTTTTCAAAGATTTATGATGTACTCACAGTGAATAGATGTTGGTGAATTTCTGTGACTCTTTGCGAGTATCTGTCGTGCGTCCAGGAAAAAGTCATCTTCGAGTTTATTGTGCAGTTGTTCACAGCACTGTAACTTATCCAGAGCTTGATATTTTCTGCGGAAAACACTTGTACGTAATATTTCACTACAGTTTTATAATCCTATGATACTTTGCGCCGTGAAAACCTTTTACTTTAATTATAAGATTTAGAATAATACAGAGTCGATGTTGCATAGACGACTAGAGCAATCTCTCTCGATCAGTTCCAATACAAATATATATTGGAAGAAACAACGTTACCTTATGCTGAAGACGTTCTACCGGTTATTTGGACATTCTGGAATGAGAATGATCCAAAGCACACTGCACGCACCGTAATGGAATTTCTTACAGCCCAATCAGTTTCTGTCTTAGACTAGCCAGCTAACATCCCAGATCTAAACCCAATAGATAATCTGTGGTTCGAAGTAAAGAAAAAGGTTTCAAATACACAGTGAAGGAATTTAAAAGAGCTGTACGCCCTGTTTTTAGAAGAATGGAACTTTCTCTTGCGAAATGTTTAAAATTAATAGAGTCAATGCCTCGCCGGTATAAGCAGTAATTAAAAGCCGTGGATATGCTATTAACTATTAATTTTAGTTAAAAATGTATTAAATTGATTTTAAATTTTCTGCGCTACATATTATGTGATTTTGTAAATGTAACAAAACAATTCCCGAGCAGTTTAATAAATCGTTCTTAATTATTTATCCAGCTTCAGTACCTACTATTTGAATGTGTTACCTTGGTAAAATAAATAAAATGTGAAAATGTGAATGTGAAAAAATAGTTTGCGATTTTATTCATTATTCCTAAGCCACGTTGCTCTATTAATGAGGCTATTTTATAACATAACTAGTTGCTTCTCAGAAGGTACACATCTCTGTGTATGGCACGATTTAAATAAAAAACTTCTATAACTTCAAATCGTTCTTAATTATATGACAACAACTGTATATGTATAGATATAAAACAAAGTCGTGTTAGTTACATCATTTATAACTCGAGAACGGCTGGACTGATTTTCATGATTTTTGATTTGTTGAAGTGGTGAGTTCAGCTAGCAATTGTTTTAATGTGATATATTTTTATTTTTAAAACGTGCGGACGAAGTCGCGAAGTAATACATAAAGTCAAACAGAAACAGAACAAAAGAAAATAAACAGTATCTAGGTAATAAATTGGTATATTTTTGTGCTAATTAGTCCCCTCTGTGTCGTGTCCGGCAAGGTCCTTTCTGGTACTGGACTGGTGGGCTTAATTACAAACAATCATTCTGTTTCAGCTATTAATGGCAAAGAATATGAGCGCAATCAAAAGAGAAATGTTGAAGGTTTAGAAGATGGAGATTGGGATAGAATACATCGGAATGATTTGGCTGCGATTATTGTACGACATCGTGCTTTGATCAGGTATATATAGATATATAAAATAATGCTTACGCTTGGCCCGTCGGCGTCGTGTGCATTGAACCCGCACCACTTGCTTTCTTAGCCGGCCATTCACCTGCCACGCCATTGTGGCGCGATTAGATAGATACGAGTAAAGTCAACGTGGGGAAGTCCGTCTAGGCCCTAAGTCCGTCTAGCGGCAATAACTTCTATTTTTGAATAGCTAGAGCCCTCTAACTCGGTCGGTATAACAGTATCATAGAGCTGGTTCGAACTGGGGATCATAGATGCCGCTAATATCTTTATGTTGGAAGAAATTTGATAGCCATTTTTTTCGTGTGTTTTACATGAAGCTGGAGTGTGACGTCTCGTCAAAAAATAAAATAAAAGTGGAATTATCGAAGGAGTTTTTCGAGTGTTTGTGATAACGTAAGCCATTTACAGTTCCGTGAATTGATTCCTGGTGTTAAATACATTATTAACGCATTAATTTCGTAATTATTACCGACTGAAAAAATCTAACTTTAAAATGTGGTAGTTGGGAACTCCGTCTACCATGGATAAGGCAAGTCCGTCATATGCCGGTCTTGCCTCAATATCAGATATTGTCAACCTTTTCATATTTTTTTAATTATTTTTATTGTCAATATCAAATGTACAATATCAGATATTGAACTTGTAAAGAGAAAGATCCTGATATCTCCTGTGCCTGGGCATTCCTGCCATGTTCCTTTTAGCACAATTTCTCCAATGCCAAATAAAAACAAAAAGGAAGAAAAAGGTAAAGGCCAAGGCAAGAGAACAAAACAACATTCGGCAATTCTCACTTCTACTCCAATGAAAACACTCTTAGAAAATAAAGCCCAGAAAAGAACGTTAAAGAAAGAAAAAAAAAGAAGAGATGAAAGAGATAAAGACGTGCAAAAAGGCACCAAGAGTCTCTAAAAATCCTATTCAAAAGAGAACTAAAAGGCAGACAAAGAAAAGAAGGATAAACTCCATCATCTGAAGCTAATGAAAACGTTTTGTGTGATGATGACGATGATGATGATAGGCAGTTTTATTATGAGGGGCAGCAAGGTTTTGACGAGTTGTGCATAATATGTGTCGAGTTTAGGAAAAACCGCGAACTTTGGTTCAGATGCGTGTCTTGCGGAAAATGGAGAGAATTCAGCGGACAATTTTGTGTGTGCATTTTGTGAATAAATGATAATTGATTCGTAATTGATTGAAATAAATTCTTTTAATTGTAATCAAGTACATCCCATCATGTTTTTTTGAGAATAAAAACGTTGTTATATATTAGACTAACGACGTACGGAATTACACGCAGGTGTCGGGTTTATCCGTACATGCTCACTTTTTGGAAAAAACTTAATTTTGACAGTTCTAAGGTTGATTCATTGAATTTTTTTTATTCATATAAAACTCCAAAAATTTAGGGTGACTTAGTGCATAATACTTGGCCTTGTACTCAACAGATTCGAAGAAAATGATGTTAAGAGTTAGGTGTACGGCAATACCCTCCGCTCCCCTACTTACCTACTCAAAATGGCGGCGCACTATAAATTTATGTTTAATGGCACCGTGAACCGTTATTTAAAGCTAAAAAAATAACAGCTAAGTATCGTGAACTAAAGTATGGTACCTAACCATACTTGGTCATACATACTAGGTCGTTTAGGATTTTTTTCATCATTTGTTACATGAGCATTCCATCCCCCCCCCCCCCCCAATACACCTCCGTGAAAAAATTGCAATAATTAAGAAAAACAATTTGGGCCTGAGAGGGTTACCTACCTACCTACCTACCTATCTAATTATCTACCTACTTACCTACCTACTATGAAGAAGTAAGTAAATAATTTTTCAGATTATCGGAAGATGTGGAAAACATGTTTAGTTTCGCGTTGCTGGTGAACTTCTTCAACAGTTCCATCATCATTTGCTTCTGTGGCTTCTGTTGTGTTGTGAGTACCTACCAGCCTGCTCTTGAGCGAGAGTGACTGGTTTGGAAAATCCATCCATTGGAAAAACCATTGGGTGCGTTGTTAAAGTACCTATGTACTTTAACTACGCACCCAATTGAACCCGATACAAAAAGGTTAAATTTTCATATATTAGTTAACATCCAGTACCTAGGTACATAGTTTCATTGTTATTTATTTATGTACGTATAGATACATATTATATAAATAAATAAATAATTCTGGACTGTTCATAGTTATTTATTCCATTGACAAATTACATTGTATACGAAAATATAAATTATAAAATATAGAATTAATATAGAATATGAAATAGAAGTGCCCAGAGTACAACCGGCCCACGTGTCTTGCCTTTGTAGACTATGAAAAGGCTTTCGACAGCGTCGAGCACTGGGCAGTGTTTCACTCTCTTCATCGTAGTAACGTTGACAAGCGGTATGTGAATATCTTACGGGAATTATACAAGAATGCCACTCTGCAAGTCCGTATGCATAGTCTTTGAGACTACATACCGATTCAACGAGGCGTGCGGCAAGGAGACACCATCTCACCCAAATTATTTACCAGCGTTCTCGAAGATATTATGAAAACACTCGACTGGGATGAAATGGGCATTAACATCGATGGCCGCAACATATCGCACCTGCGCTTTGCCGATGATTTAGTCCTCCTAACTGAAAACGTCGACGACTTACAAAGAATGCTAGAAGACCTACAGCAAACCTCACTGAGGGTGGCCCTTAAGATGAACATGTCCAAAACCAAGGTTATGACCAACCTTCCGGGTACTAAGCCTAACACAATCGTAGGTAACTGCCAGATAGAGGCAGTGGACGACTACATATACCTTGGACATTGTTTATCTTTCGGCCCACAGACCCAATTAAAAGAGATCTCAAGACGAATCCAGCTAGGATGTGCTTTAGTAAGTTGGAGGACGTCTTAAAATCGAAAATCCCTCAGAGCCTGAAAACCAAGATGTTCAACCAATGTGTCCTGCCTATACTAACTTATGGATCCGAGACATGGGCGCTCACAAAGGAATACATGCATAAAATCAGAGTAGCACAACGGGCAATGGAGCGCGCCATGCTCGGAATATCACTTTTGGATCACATACCCAATGTCGAAATCAGACGTCGGACGAAAGTCGTGGACGTAGGTATGCAGATCGCCAGGTTGAAGTGGAAATGGGCGGGACACTTGGCAAGAATGGATAACGGGAGATGGACAAAGGCGGTAACGCAATGGTGGCCAAGGGATGCTTAACGACCAAGAGGCAGACCACCCGCCCGATGGTCGAACGATATAGTCAGCGTTGTCGGGAACCATTGGATGAAACTTGCTAGGGATCGGAAAGAGTGGCATAATAAAGTGGAGGCCTATACCCAGCAGTGGGTGCAATCGGGCTGAAATGATGATGATGATGATGATGGAAATAGACTAGAAGAAAATATAGAATTAATATTATTAAATATGGTAAACATGCAATACCTATATTATAATGTCATTTATAATGTCCACCGATACTTAATCAAGAAAATGAATTATCATAACACAGCGTATAACCCCCCACCCAAGGTAACTAAGCTAAGACCAAATGACTACTATATACTATGTATACTATACTTACTTTTATTACATACATAGGTATAGTACTACATAGAAAAACACCCAGACCCGAGATAAATATTCGCAGATCATATAAACATTTATCCCGCGGCGGGAATCGACCGCAACCTTCTACGTCTCAGGCGGCCCTTAGTCGACTGTACCAGAGGTCGTCAAATTCGAAGTTGTATCATGCCTATAGGTAAGTAGGTACTTCTTATGTACCTAAGAGTACCAACACTTAGGTACATAAGTAGGTAACCTACAAAACGGAATTATACGGAAAACGAACCTAAGTTAAGAATGAAACGATTCGAAGTGATTCTTGTGATACCGGACTTGCCTACTTAGATAAGTCGAAAAAAAAGGTTTTTTATATACTTAATGATTTAACCACTTTTTGCTTTCTGTTTGCAGGTGGTAGAAAAATGGAATGAGATGGTTTACAAGTCGTTCCTAACCACAGCACTCTCCCAGACTTGGCTGCTGTGTTGGTATGGTCAGAGGTTGCTAGAATCCGTAAGCCATTGAACTAAAATAAAACATTACGACCCTTCAGCTTAAGGGTCGTTAGTACTAAGCTAACACCAGGTAAACAAGTGTTCCACAATTAAATATGTTTTTTTTTTATTTCAGAGCGAAGGAGTTTCCGATGCTCTCTATAACAGTGGCTGGTATAACTCTTCGAAGTCAATCGGCAACTCCATCTTGATCATGCTACACAGGTAGGTCATAGATCCAGGTCGTAAAAAATCATCAATGAAAAACGTGTGCTACCCTCTATCATTAGATCACTTTATTTCAAGTACCTGCAGTCCTTTGACATCGATTTTACCCCTATACTCTATGTTAGGTATTAACTTTACGTAGGTAAACATTACGTAACATTACTACGTAGTTCAAAGAAAATAACTTTATATTATACTAGTTATAGTATAATGTTATTTTCTTTGAACTACGTAGTAATGTTATCATTAATCTAATCACTACAAAACCGAATACACAGCAGGACAATACGTAAATTTATATCTAAATAAAAAGTAAAAAACAGTGCAATAATGAGATTTCATATAACATAGTAATGTTATATGAAATCTCTTATTAAGATATAAGTTTCCCACAAAGGTTTATTAATATTTCCCATTAAGTTTAATATAAAATGTTTGCATTAGATCAAAAAGATTCTGGCTGATAATAAAAATCGGCTGAATAAAACAGACTTGGTGAAAAAATAAACTTTAGAAAACTTTGATTCTTCATATTTTTAGTTTGAGTAGGTATATTTTATCACAGTAGGTAGATTGGTAGTTGAAAGAAAAGTAAATTAAGCACCTTGCTAAAGAGAGTAATTAATGCACTCGCTTGCGCTCTGGCACCAACATAACACTCGTGCATTAATAACTCACTTTGCGCCCGGTGCAACAATCTACTATTGTGACTTTACTATTCTATACTAAACTATAGGTGGCCTCAATTCTGTTGGCACCAACCTAACTAATATTAGCTAAAATTAGGTTTTGAACTGTCAAATTAACCTTTGGTATTCTGCTGCTACCAACTTATCCTAATTTAATTTTATCTAACTTAATTAAGCGTTCCTAATTTAGTTAGATGGTACCAACCGAATAGGTTTTACAAATGCTATGACTAACTAAATATATTTTAGACAATTCCTAAATTTAGAAATGAACCAACCGAATTGCCTCCAAATGGCTGGCTAAGCTGTCTAAATGAGCTCTATGATATGTTTAGAGTTAACCCGTCGACTATTTAGGGTCAGAGTGGAAACAGTGACCACAGTGGGTACAGTGAACTTTTTCTGTTTCTCGGAATAGGACAGGTATATATGTGCGTCTTTTTCACATTTGTGCCGCCCTCCGACGACATTACGTCTGCTCCAGTAAGCGAGTCGCCCCCGTGCTAATTGTTTGCGAAAAGATTGTTTGTTTGTTTTGAATCGTCGAAAGTTAAAAAAAAAGGTACGTTTTCAAGTTTTTTGCTTCCTACGATATAAGTCGTCATTATTCTGGAATAAACATATATTTTGTAATAGAAAACGGAAAGTAATGGAGGGGAGAAAAATTGGCGCTACGACAGAAGCACAAATGAAATTAGCATTATCGGAAATTAGAGCAGGAAAGAAGATAAGGGTGGTGTCAAAGGAGACAAAAATACCGTTTACCACATTACGGCGTTACTATTTGAAGACAAAGGCTGGGACTGATATGGATGTAAGACTAACGCCAAATTACGAGGTAAATCAAATTTTTTCACCTGTTCAGGAAGGTGCTCTGAAAGATTACCTGAAGTCTTGCGCTCTCATGTTTTATGGCTTGACGACCAAAGATTGCCGTAGATTAGCGTATGAAATATCTGTAATAAATAAACTGAAATTCCCACAATCTTGGGCTGCTACAGAAATGGCGGGCATTGACTGACTTAAGGCCTATAGAAAACGTCACCCCGATTTGACTCTACGCAAACCAGAAGCATGCAGTTTGGCCAGAGCCACGGCATTCAACCGTGAAACTGTAAAAAGCTTCTATGGAAACCTGGAAAAAATATATAGCCGATACCCCTCATTCGCCGATGGGACCCGAGTTTTAATCTCGACGAGACGGCGACTACAACGGTCCAAAAGCCACAAAAGGTAATTGCTGTCCGAGGAAAAAATGTCTGTAAAGTTACTAGTGGAGAAAAAGGCAAGAAAAAGGCCTAGTAACGACCTGCTGTATAATCAGTGCAGCTGGTCAAGCCTTACCTCCGGTAATGATATTCCCGAGGAAAAACTTCAAAACATTCATGAGCAACGGAGCACCTCCAGGAACTACGGGCCTTGCAAATTCTTCTGGCTGGATGAATACGGAACTTTTCGTTGAAACCATGAAGCATTTCATCAAACACTCAGGGAGCACCAAGGATAATCCTTCCTTACTTATATTGGACAATCATGAGTCCCATCTCTGCATTGAGGCACTAGCGAGGTCAGCTAAGGATAATGGTGTAACAGTTTTAACACTGCATCCGCACACTTCAGCCAAGATGCAACCATTAGATGTAGGAATCTACGCTCCGTTTAAAATGTTTTACAACGCAGCAATGGAATCATGGATGTTACGCCACCCCGCCAAACCTGCCACGATTTACGAATTAGCCGGGTTCGTGGGAACAGCTTTTATGAAAGCAATGACTCCTTCCAACATTATAAACTCTTTCAAGAAGACTGGAATATTTCCTTTGGACAAGAATATTTTTACCGACGAAGACTTTTTACCGAGTTCTGTCACTGATCGACCTGATCCATCCTTAGTTGGCATTGCTGCCGCTGAATCACACCGAACTCCGGAGCATGCTATAGAGGTGGATGATACACATAGTCCTTCAATGTTGCGGGAAGAATCTGGAGATGATGACAAAACAGATATGGAGTCTGATCTTGAAAACATTGAACCACTTGTGCTACCAGAGACCGATAAACAACATCCTAATGATTTCGACGAGAGTGTACAAAATCAATACACAATGACTTGAGAAAGTTTATCAGTCCCAGCCAATTCAGACCTCCTTTAAAGGCTCAACCTAGAAATAATATTAGAAAGAGGAAGCCTGGTCGGAGTCTTATTGCTACAGATACACCAGAAAAGGATGCGATCAGGGACAAAAAATTAAGTAACATAAAGAATAAAACTAGAGATCCCATAAAGAATAAAACTTTAAAAATAAAAAAAACTCAAAAACAGAAGGTTGTAAAGACAGATATTAGCCAGTGATTCTGAAGATGACTTTACTATGTCTGTTCATGACGACGATTCCGAATGGTCTAGAGAAGAAGAGACAGATATTGACATCATATCAGAAGAAATCCAGTTGAAGGAGATTATGTCCTCGTTCGATTTGCTACGAAAACGAAGTGTGTCTTTTATGTGGGTAAAATTCTTCATAATCGCAATAATAAAATAGAATATTATGTAAGTTTCTTAAGAATGAACAAACGCAGACAACAATTTAACATGCCAACTGTCCCAGACTTGTCGTATGTCAAAGAATGCGACATTCGTCTGATTTTGCCTGCTCCTCGCGTTGGAGGAAGCACAGCCCGCCAGCAATCATACTTTTTCTTTGATAAAGATTTTTCTCATATCAACATTCGCTAAAGCGAATAAATACTTTGAGCACTTTTTTATGACTGATTCTTGGCTAGATAGGTACCTATAAGGTTATTTTAAATGTTATTTGATTGATATAAGTATACAGTGTTTTATTTTGTTAATTTAAGATAGATAATTGATTCAGGCGTGACTTTGCGGAAATCCATTACAAAACATTAAACAGATATAAATAGTAAAGTTGGAGCGCGAATGGCCCAGTCTCATTCTGACGTTGGTGAAGCAACAAGTCTGCAGAGCAGAGTGTTTTTTCGTCGGGGTGCGGAGTAAGTCAAGTGTTCCTGAGGATGCCTCGTGGAGAGGCGAAACACGTGTCGAATTTCTTTTGGAGGTAACTCTTTAGGAATAGATTAGCGGAATTGTACTAAATATTTGTCGATCTGTTTAATGTTTTGTTAATTTAAGACAATCTGCATTCCAAAATCAAGCCATAACCTGTAAGTGAACATTAGATTAGGATAATTTCCTACATTTATTGCTTGATTCACTGTGTACTAAGCCCTGTTTCACTGTGTACACCCCCAAGTACACAGTGGATCAAATGAAATCTTTTAAAAAAACTTTAATAACTCAGTGGCTATTTGTCGTAGCAGTTCAGTATCTTTAAACATAACAAAGCCATCGAGCATACCTAACGTTTAGTAAAGGTTTTATTTCAATAATTTGAAAACCTAGACAGCTACTGACCTCTGAAAAAAAATGAGCCACTGTTCCCACTCTGACCCTACTGGTATAATTGTACCGGTAGTAAACATTTCGTAGACTCCCATCTGGCCCGAAAGTTCTAGCGCGGGAATTGTATATAAAGTCTAAATTTAGGCACGCAACTCAAGGGTAGTTAGGTAATTACTGTGACCGGACTAGGTATTTTTCTTTTCACAGATCACGAAAAGAAGTTCACGTGACTACCTATGGATTCTCTGTAATGTCTCTAGCGACTTATACAACGGTAAGTAATATGTGGCGGGTCAAAACTAAACAGGGGGCCTACTCCTGAAATCGATAAAAGGTATATCGGGTCAAAAATCGTGCAAATTGGTACGCTATGCAACCTCGTTTCTTCTTGTTTTGAGCGATGGAATGACCGACATTACTTTTGTCAATATATAAGTAACTGCAAACTATTCGATTTGATTTGACAACGTAAAACTGTCAATTAAACTGAATGTGACGTAAATTTCAACGACTCTATCGCAACGATATATCGATATCGGTTTGCACAGTAGACGCCCAGATGCAACTGTATTTTTCGTGGCATGTAGGTAGGTGCATGCACTAGGTACCTACTTACTTTACCATGGCTAACATTTATGATATTTCTTCTTGCAGATCATTAAAACAGCGTGGTCCTACTTCACCTTATTGTTAAATATTTACAAGCAGTAGATTGCAATAATTAGCATTAATGTATCGCATGTTATCCGAAAAGAAAACATCTTGCACAGGTCACGTACCTACATATGTAAAACGGCGATAAATTGTAGTGAAATGTATTTTTTAGTAGTACCTATTCATTTATATTAGTTAGTTAATCTACACTGCCTCTAATCAGTTGATAACGCTACATTGTGGGGTAGTGCTGGGTACGGAATACAACACACGATGTGATGTAATGTGTCGTTTGTCGCATACCTACACTCAGTCATATCATGACCTTTTTTCTTCATTTTTTCTTCCTATAATGGCATCTGTCTTGTCAACATATTTGCCAGTGTCAAGTGATTGTTTGATATAATAAAGTCTTAGTCGATTGTCATTAGTCTATATTAAGCGTCAACGCGGAATGACCGCCTAGAACTTTCTCGGGTTTCCTCGTCATTAAAATCACATTGCACCTTATTACACTTATAATTCAATTGTCCAAACTTGTCCCATGAAATCACAACTTATTCATTCAAATTCCGCTAAGATTACTGAATAAAAGATGCAATGACAAGAGAATAAATAATAATTTAGAAGTACTATGGTACTTCATGAAATGACAAACGAAGAATCTCTGTCATGGTCCTCAAGTTCAATCCTTGTACCCCACCGTTTTTGTCACACTGGTGACTAGCGTGACATGACAAGGCGTCCCATCTAGCACATACACACACCCTTCAAATTCAATCCACGTAGATTACCGCCTTAAAATGTTTGTCCCATTGACGCGTGCATTTAATTTGTCGCATACATTCAATCAAAAATGACATGCTCCATACGATTCTTAGCATAGATTAATGAACATATTCATGAAGGTACCGCTTTACACTTTTTGTCCTACTGACGCGTCACGTACGTATGAGTAAGAAAATGAGTATGAGTTATAATATGATTTTAAGTTTTAGAAGTTTGAGTATGAGTGAGTTGAGTTTGATTGATCTCCGAGTTAGCCGTGGTGGTTCCGGCATAGAAAAGGACCCCTCCATTTGGTCTTCAGTAAACTTCTAGAGGCTGATATGATGATCTCCGAGTTTGAGTATGATACCGATCGTCTTGAGATCGGCTTGTCTTAATCCTTTTGTAACACAATGAGTTGGTGGTACACAGATAGCTGTTACTTACTACCAATCTCTCATCTAAGACTTTGTCCTATAATGAGGGGCGGATTCATCGTTTGTCATTTCAAGAAGTAATATAGCACTTCTAAATCAGTTATTTTGCATCGTACTATTGCATGTTTCATTGTGCAATCTTAGCGGAATTTTAATCAATTAACTGTGACTTTATAGCACAAGCACACTGGACAATGAAATTATAAGCGTGTTATGGTGCAATAGGGTGCAATGTGATTTGATTTGAACGACGAGGAATCAAAGAGTATCCAATAAATTCCAATATCCTATAAGAAGAGTCGGGACACCATAGATTAATATAGACTAACACTTACGTCAATGTCAATCCTTAGGTACACTTATATAGGCAACCAAACATAAACGAAATAGGGCTGTTCAGCGATAACATTTAAAATTTATCGATATCGATGAATGACCTGACCTACCCACGGTTGCAACTCCTAAGTGGTATTGATTTAACTATCATTTTTTCATGTTAATAGGCTCAGTATAGATTTGGGCTCAATAATAAAACGTCATTAAAATAATCAATCAAATTTATTTAAGAAATTTTTTTTATAAGTACGTCCTCTTCCTGATTATCATAATAATACCTGTAATATAAAACGATCAGATAAGAAATTACATTTTTACTTTTTAAAATTGATCCATTCGCTTGCGGCTTTTCTAACCTTTGATGCTTCTTTTTACCATGGCTAGGCTGTTTAACTGTGTTCTTTTTTTGGAAGGTTTTATCATCAAAATGCTTTCTGCAAACAAATTTTAATTCATTAAGTTTTTCAATTGATAAGTCCTCATTGCCTGCCATCTTCACCCATTTTTACACCTAAAAATTATAGCATCGAAAAATATCGATGTTTGTAAAATATTTCGATGCACCCCTCTATTACTTAGATTACTGTTATTATAATAATATTTTGTTCCAAAATGATGTAGGCAGGTACTACTAGGTGCCTATAAATTGATATATTAGTTTAAGTTCTACTCACCGCCCTCATTCAGGGGAAATCTGGCCATAAAAAACCGATTATTACCATATTTTCTTTGTGAACGAAATCCACTTACCTCGCATTACACGCCATACACCTCTAAATTTTGCTGGAAAACAGGAATTTATAAGAAACACACTCATGTGTTTACCTCAACACTATCAGTATTTATTACAATTTAAAACGATTATTGAGTTCGTAAACAACATGTAAACATTGCAAAAAGTGACAACTGACGCTGAACTGACTGTCTGACTGACCAATTTATGTCAGTGCTGGAAAGAGGGAAGCTAATATCTTCCATTGCATCAAGTTTAGCCATATAGCGTAGTTCGTTTTATTTTTTGCATGTCGCAGCAGACTGCGAGGAATCATTAGAAAGTTCTAGACGACCTTTCCGCGATGACGTTTAGAATAGACAAATGACGATTGACACTGACAAAATTGTCATCATTATGACACATGCCATTAACGAGGAAGAAGAATAAGAAAATGAGGGGATCTTACAACCTCTTTTTGAAACTGTGTCCTACACAACTTTATTGTGTGGTAGTTTAGCGATCGGCCGATTCGAATAGAAACTCTTTGTTTTTTTAAACAAATAAAATAATAAATAAATAATCCCGGACATTTCACACATCATCTGGCCTCAAAGTAAGCAGAGCTTGTGTTATGGGTACTTACCACATGACTGATATACTACTTATATACTTTTTTTTTGTAAACACATACATATTATACATAGAAACACCCAGACCCGGGACAAATACTTGCAGATCATACAAACATTTGTCCCGCGGCGGGAATCGAACCCGCAACCTTCTGAGTCTCAGCCGAAGTAATACATCATTAGAATTTTAAAGAGAATGCCAGTTGAGTTGTAATATAAGTTTAAGGGCCTCGTTCACCATATCCAAGTAAAGCGTTGAATATTTACTTCCTAGTTAACGTTAATTGACAAGTAAAAGTTACGAATAACATTTGTCAATTTCACAAACGAAATTAAAGCTTAGAGTAACAACTTACTGGTTAAGTGAATGACATAAGAAATCATACGTTCTATTCGTTCAACTATCGTTCAATAAGCGTCAAACGTCATTGGCAGTTGTCAATTGTCTTGTCATTTGTGGTGTTTTTGGGTTTAGTGTTTGGAAAGCGTGTGTCGTGGTGAACAATTTGTTTCTTTGTTTTGGCCTATGGTTAGGTACCTATTGTTCAGAAATTCAGTAGTTTTGATAGGTTATTAGTTAAATCACTTTATTAATGACAAATAACCACTCACCTTTACGATTTAGGGATTATTTTATGTTTTATTAGGTTAAGCACTTGGTTTACTGCATACTTCAAAAGACGAAATCTAGCAAATAAATCATTTTCAACTAGGTCCATAAAATAATCAACACGGAATTTAAATATCCGAATCCTAGGTACTCGTTGTGTCGTAGAATGTTCTAATTCATCCAATTGATGATCAATCAAGTCAAATAAATCCATTTTTATCAATAAATTTTAAATAATTGTTGGATGTTATACACAAAATGACAACGGACAAATTTTAACTGCAAAGTAAACACGCTAATTGCTAGATGTCGTAGCAAGTAAGTTACAGGTCAGTTAATCTTATGATTAGTGCTACTCGAACGTCGTGAAATTGGCACATGCGGGTGACTTTAACTGGCGGTTAGCCTACTCGACACCTTACTTGAGGGTGGTGAAAGAGGCCCTTAGAGTGTAAAATGGAGGCCACAGAGCAAAGAACAGAAAATAAAGTATTACTGAAGTTTTCTACATTGACAGCATAGCATTGAACATTGACAGATTAGATTGTCATTCATTTAGTTTTTATTCTATGGTTTTGTTAAACGTTCGTTCGTTAGTTCGTTGGACGTTGTTTGTGTTGTGTTTTGTTTAGCGTTGGTTTTGCGTTGTGCTGTGCCGTGTTGTTGAGTCAAGTATTTAGGATCAGTTTTTTTTTATCACAATGTCCAACAAAAAGAATAAGGAACAGCATACCCACGATAGTGACAGTGAAGAAGAGCAGGAGTCTGCTAGTGAGAAGGATTCAGACCTGGATTCTGAAGGAAATTACGTCGGAGAAAAGGTAGGTAATGTGGCGTGAAAATAACCTCAAAACACATGGTTCGATTTTAAAATCATGTCTGTTCTACACAATTCACGCATTATTACTAAATAGTTATTTGTTCAAAAGTTATGTCAGTAAAAAAAACATTGGTCGATCAAATTACGCTAATGCGACGATTTTTACTTGTTACATTTTATTGCCGGTTGCATGTAGTTAGCGCAGTGTTACAGTTTTTATAGTCAGATATCAGATTATATTCAGAAACTAATGTTGTTGAAGATGCGTATGATCAATGCTTTCCTTCTTAGGAGCTCCAAGCAGACTTTGAAGGTCGCAATCCAGAGGATTGTGACTTCCACGGCATCAAGGCATTACTCAGACAACTATTTCTGAAATCTGATGTGGATTTAGGAGAACTCGCACAGATTATTATTTGTAAGTTTTTTATTTTATGATTTTTTGAGGAAATTAATGAGGGATGTTACACTGAAAAGTTATATTATAATTCTAGAATCTATTATTGTATTGTAGTCTTTCAGTAGGTTATGAGAATAATCTGGTTTCCAGCTCAAAACTACATTGGAAGTGTGGTGAAGCAATGCCTGGACGATGGCATGGAAGAGGATGATGATGATGATGATGGCAGTGATGGAGTATTTGGTGTCACCACTATACTTAACATTACTAAGAGAAAAGTAAGCATTTCAGATTGCTAGATGCAGATAATTTTAATTTACAGCAATATTACTTTAAATCAAATAAAAAAATTACATTACTTATTATGTATTTGAAATGGCTTTATTTGCATAACATAACATGAACAAATTTAATGAATTCACTGACATTAATAATTAAAATACCTACCTGTAGTAGAAACAAACTTTGCCCTGTAAAATGAAATACAGTGCTAATGCATAAGTGTTTTCGGCATGATTCCTAAAAGTTATAAGAAGATACCAGGGAGCATACAAAATAAAAAATTGTTTATCTTTAAAAATCAGCTTAACACTACTTGTACAAAAGAGTTATTACAGTATCACCAAGTACTTGAACTATGGAGTTACTTGTGAATAAATACTGGAACTTAATATATTTATTGTCTATTAAACTACAACAATATTGTAAACCTACATTCTGACAAATAAATGAATTGAATTACTTAACAAAGTTCAGAATACAGAGTAACAATTCAAACAATTACTGTGGTTGTCTCTTCATAACATAGGTGGATATGGTTAAGACCATAAATAATAAATAGTCATAACCTTTAATCACAAATTTTCATGATAAGTATAGTTATTTAAGTTATTTTATTACGTTCAATATAGTGTAGGATAATTGAAATATATAGAAAAGTATTCTTATCTTGTTCAACCAGGTTTAAAGTATTATTTCTTATTATTGACCTACTGTTGTCTTGTCTTGTCTCCCAGGATGAACTCAGCATACAACAGATTAGAACGCTCCTCACCACACTCGCTGAAGACAATGCCGATGACAGAACTAAAGCACTCATCAAGAAGATACTAGATGATGACTCAGGACATGTTGGGCTTGTTATAAATGAAAGGTATTGATCTCTTTCAGAACTTCACAGTAGCTATTTGTCCTGGCTACAGTAATTCTATGAATATGATGGCTATGTAAGGTAAGGTTGACTTGTATAAGCAGCTAGTACTTACCTATGTCACCAATCTGGGCTGCTTGTGGTGTTATTACTCATGCTCATTTTAGTGATGTTGAAGGAACAAAGAGCAACTTTGATTGGCTATTCAATCTTTTTGGCCCAATTGGTTTATGTGTACGAAAGTATTGTCAGTTTTCCACTTAAACTGACTAACAGAAGAGCTAGCAACAGAGAAGGAAAATTTAAAACAAACCCGACTCGGTGCCAGCCTTTATGCACCTGCAACAGAACCAACACCGCATGTACTAATTAGTCTTTCTTGCGGGTCCTGCCGCCGAGGTCGAGAGGTTAGTGTGGGTACCTGGGAACGCCTACGCTATCAAACAGAATGATGTCAGTGGAGAGAGAAAATTTCACCCACCTCAGCTTTCTATGTTTTCAATTACAAATAACTACTCTGTAACTTGACTGATGCCACCTAAATCACCTTCAACAGATGAACGAAGGCCAATCATGATGACATATGAAAAACATGGGTTTTTACTTGCATATTATTTAATCAATGGAGGCACAGACACTGTTCTATTGAATTGTTCTAAAATTCTATTGTTCTATTCATCTAAAGAATCTTCACCAAGGTGAGTTTGATCCGCTGTTAGCTCGCTCACGGTTTGCACTAAATGATGGATGAATTCTAGATAAAAGCAGTGTTGGTGCCTCTATCGACATATAATATGTGAGTAAAAGCATGTTTCTCAATGTATAGTACAACTCACGAAAGTTTTGATAGTGAAATAGTTTACCACATAGGTACCTAAGATAAGTATTTTAGTTATCTAAATGCAACTGGTTTTTCCAGGATCCTGAACATTCCAGCAGCGATTAGCGTTCCACTCTTCTCATCATTACAAGCAGAGCTAGACAAGGCTGTGAAACGCAATATGCCATACACATTCCGCTATCTCATTTGGATCAGCAAAACTTACAATACTGGTGGTATGTTACACAATGCAACTGTCTAATATAGAGATGGCTAATTTAACCATTCCCTAATGTAATCCTTCCATAGTTGAGCAGCTAGATTGATGGGTATTAGATAACTCTGCCTCTTATGCCCTTTAGGTTGTAGGGTTATGTTAGTAGTGTTCTATCCCCATTTAGGAAAAGCATGTATGTTTTGTGTCTGGGTGTTATTCAAAATCTCATGCTTGTATTAATGTGTATATAAGTATTCTATCAGTCATCTGCTTGTCTTACTTTGGGACTAGATGGTGCTGTATGAAATAATCATCAATGAAATATGTATAAAAACATATCTTGAAACAGAGTTTAATTTGCAATATTTTAGCATATAGCAAGTGAAATGTCAAGTATTATTACTGAGGATAGTATGTTTTGTAAACACACAGTAATGATGTTATTGTTCCGATGATATTGAATGCCTCTTGTAATGGAATATATTGTTTTGGCTCATTGTCATCAAAAGTGAGAATCAATTGTTTGTTTTGACTTCAATCAGCAGTAGACGACGAATATACTGTCGTTATTCGATTTCATAAATACCTTTTTCTTTCAACTACATAGTAATGTTATCATTAATCTCTACAAAACCGATCACAAAAGACGTATTTTTTGCTTAGAACCAAAACAGTGCAGTAATGATATATGAAATCTCATTATTGCACTGTTTTTTACTTTTCATTTTAGATATAAATTTACCACAGAGGTTTAATATCTCCCATTAAGTTTAATATAAAATGTTTGTATTCGATAAAAAAGATACTGGCTGATAATAAAAATCGGCTAAATAAAACCGACTTGGTGAAAAAAAAACAAATGGCGCGTATTTTGTACCATAGTAAAACTTTGATTATTCATATTTTTAATTTGAGTAGGTATATTTTATCACAGTAGGTAGATTGGTAGTTGAAAGAATAGTAAATTACGCACCTTGCTATAGAGAGTAATTAATGCACTCGTGTTAATTCAGTGCCCTCGCTTGCGCTCGGGCACCAACATAACACTCGTACGTTAATAACTCACTTTACGCTCGGTGCAACAATCTACTTTAATGGCATCAATTTTGACATGGTGGTCATTCTTTATTTCACAAAAAGTTTGCGGCAGTTTTATTCAACACAAATTTACATGTCGACTAAAATGACCTAAAACGCCTGTTATATAAAAAAGCTATATAATTCAGACAATTAATAAAATAATAAAACATCATCATCATCAGCAGCATGTCAGTTCACTGGACATAGGCTTCTCCTGTGGCACGCCACTGAGCTCGATCTTCAGCTCTCCTCCAATCCATAATAATCACTACATGGTATAAAGCAAAGTCGCTTCCCGCTGCCTGTCTGTCCTTATGTATGCTTAGATCTTAAAATTACGCAAGGGATGTTGATACGGTTTTTTAAATATATAAAGTAATTCAAGAGGAAGGTTTATATGTATAATACATCATTACATATACATAGTATAAAACAAAGTCGCTTCCCGCTGTCTGTCTGTCCCTATGCATGCTTAGATCTTTAAAACTACGCAACGGATTTTTATCCGTTTTTTTTAATAGATAGAGTGATTCAAGAGGAAGGTATATATGTATAATACATGCATAATATAGTAGAGAAACATTGATAATTTTAGAGGTTTCTGATGTGATGTCGTAAATAAACTCATTTTTTTGCGCTTATATTGCAAACGATGGCTGTAGTATATTTAGTACTAGCGGGGGCGGGTGCAATGCTGATCATCATTATCATTACATAGTATAAAACAAAGTTCCCTCCCGCTGTCTGTCTGTTCCGATGCATGCTTGGATCTAACGGATTTTTTTTTACGACACAACATTAGAAACCTCTAAAATTATCAGTGTTTATCTACTATATTATGCATGTTTTATACATATAAACCTTCCTCTTGAATTACTCTATCTATTAAAAAAACCGCATCAAAATCTGTTGCATAGTTTTAAAGATCTAAGCATACATCGGGACAGACAGACAGCGGGAGGCGACTTTGTTTTATACTATGTTATGATTATAATCAGCATTGCACTCGTGCAAAGCCGGGGCGGGTCGCTAATGCATAATATAGTAGAGAAACACTGATAATTTTAGAGGTATAAAATCACATTAGACATTCTGTAGTATATTAGTAACAGCATTGCACCCGTGCGAAGCCGGGGCGGTTCGCTAGTAATATATAAAATAAATACTAGTGGCCAATGCATGGTGCAATCAAAACAAGAACATTCGTATTTTACAAATTTTTAGCTAGTCCACCGAAAGAACAAAACAGAATCACCACCAATGTCTAAATTGACATCATAAAAGTATAGACCAAGCCTCTTTATGAACAGCTGAAACAGTTCACGATACGATAGTTCATAAATAAATATTGGTGGACAATGCACACAACACCATTTAGCCCTAAACTAATCATAGCTTGTATTATGTTGACCAGTAAGGCGATTATGGAACTCTAATTACAATCAATGTCCATCAGTTTTCGGCGTAATTTCAATCATTCGTTTTGACGAATTTGACGTTTCGATAGACATTGATTGTAATTAGAGTTGCATAATCGTCTTACAGATGATAGAATACTTTTTTATTATATTTATGAAATTTTAGTTAGCCCGGAGTAGAAACAAAATCAGGGCCAATGCCAATATGACTAATGCTGTTCACCAGTAATTTATTTGCTTATCAATCCACAGAAGGTTCAACAGAGGTGCTATTCGCGAACCAGGAAGAGAAGCCAGTTGCTGACGAGGCTATCGCCAGCTTCGAGGTGGATGTCACAGAACAGGCGGACTTATCGCAGTGGGACTACGAAGGAGGCGCGCTGACGCCTTGTCGGAAGGTAAACTAAATTATTATTCACAAATTTTAAAAATAATAACACTTTCATTGACTGTGATAGCTTTTAAACATGAATACTTAGTTTAGTTAAATAATGGAAAAATTAGAAGCTGTTTATTTCTGTAACTTATTATCAAAGTAGGTTTGGTTTTGGAGCCTCGTTTCTTTGAGAGTTCTTTATGCATAAATAGTATATTTTATGCTCCCAATATCCTAACAAAGAAGACGTACCTAAAGGTATTTTAGAATATGGTCATCACTCTATTGTTTCTAAATTGGACAAATATTAGTGTCAAGAGATAATTGTATTGGATTATCGATCCCTAATAAACTAGTGGTTCTGTGAGCTGTAGACCTCGCAAACATTTTTTGAAATGACTGAAATTTAACTTTTTTTACGTTTCCAATCCCCATAACTCCGCCATTTTGAAAAATTTCCAAAAAGTAAATCGACCAAAAAATCTATTTAGCTAATGAACCTGCTCTCAAAATTTTACGAGCATCGGTTGAGAAATGAGAAGAGGAGGACATCTGGATAGACGCCGGCCGGACAGACATACGAAAGCATTTTCCCCTAAGCTGAAACGGAGTCAATTAATTATATTCACTGCGCTTAATTGGCGACGTCATAAATTTCTTGTGATTGTTATTTCTGATGACTTAACTCTAATTTCAATTGTTCCAGGTCCTAATACTAGACGGCAACAAATTCAATACTTTAGTAGGACTTATCAAACAGGAAGTGGAGGGCGTCTAACTTGCTTATCACAACAGTGATCATATTTATGCCATATACCTATTTCAACATATTTATATAATATAACCTAAGCTTTACACCCACTTTTTGTTTCATTTGAACTTACTTGTAGGTAGAGTAAGGTTTTGGCATCAAACTCAACTAATCATTGCTCAGCCAGCCAGCTTTTAGGACTAACCTCAAGTTCGCTTGCCATAGTCTGCCGAAAGTCATCGAAATGGCGGTTTTTTTTATACTACAATGGTGGCAAACAAGCCTGATGGTAAGCAGTCACCGAAGCCTATGGACGCTGCAACACCAGGAACATCACATGCGCGTTGCCGATCTTTGAGAAATATTTTAACTCCCCTCTTGAAGTACCATATGTATATGTATTCCCCCGGGAAAACCTTGGCAGGGGCTCATTCCACATCCGGAGAGTTCGCGAGAGGAAATTCCTCTGAAACCGCACTTTGTTTTGTTGGTTATATATTTAATTTTTATTAGTTTATACTGATATTCATTGTCATGTTTTGTGTGAGTATAACATCGCTTTGGAAAACGTGTAATGGTGTTATAACTATTTGTATAAATAAATATTTGACGACCTCTGTATCGCAGTGGGCGAAGGCCTGTGATGCAGAAGGTAGCGGGTTCGTTTCCCATCGCGAGACTAACGTTTGTATGATTTGCATATATATGTTTTGGGCCTGGATGTTTATCTATGTATAATACACTCGAGAGCATAGAAATCGCACACCCCTACATTTTCATTTTGACCGCAATTTTTTTTTTTTTTTTGCAAATGCAACTTAATATAAATTAAAGGTTACACTGTTAGCTTTCTAAAAACCCATAATGTGTAGCCGTGACCTTCGAAATCATGACAGTGGCAATTTAATAATAGAATGACACAAATTCTGTACCCCGTCCGTCTTTACCATGCAGACATATCCCGCACTCGTCCATAGATCCATAGTCCAATTTATGTGATTTCGAGCAAACTGAAGGCGTTCTTGTCTGTGCGCTGGGGTCAATTTCGGGCTGGTCTGTTCGCTGTCAGGCCTCCTTCGGCTAGTCTTCTTCTAATCGTCCACCGACTGACTTCTTCTTCTCTATCTTCCTGGAGCTGCTGTCCGTGTTGAACTGCATTCTACCGGCGATTTCGAAGTGATGTTGTCACAAGAAAACGGTCATCGCGCTGTGTTCTCGCAAGTTTCGGCCTGTTCCTTGTCGCCTGGTATAGCCGTTAGTTTGTTAATATAGCTGGTATACACGTCAAACAGCATATCTGCTCAAATTTAACTGACGAGCCACTTGACTATGGTTCTGTCCAGCTTTAATTAGTGCAATCACTTGAGACGCTGCTTCCGGTGTGGTATCCATTTCCTTGTTCAATACACAAACTATAGGATGCTAACGCATGTTCAATATGATGACGTATTCGATAAAGGACCTTTCTGCAGCGAGTTGGTATCCAAATTATGTCATTTTAATCATGCCTTAACCTTTTATAACTGCCTAAGTCCCAATAACTAACAGAGCTACCTACCTTCTTCTTCTTTTCTTCGTTAATGGCCTGTGACATACAAAGGAAATTCTGCCAATGTCAAGTGTTTATAGTTTATATTCAGTTTGTTTGTTAAATAAGTCTTAGTCGATGGTCAGTTGTCAATTCTAGACGACACGCGGAATGGCGTCTCGAATTTTCTTGGGACTCCTCGTCGTTCAAATCACACTGCACCACAATACGCATGCAATCCAATTATGAATACCCGCCCCGCAGCCACAATTTATTCATTAAAATTCCGCCAAGATTACTGAATAAATGATCCAATAAAACGGGTAAAAAATATTAAATTAGCAGAGCCATGTTGCTCCATGAAATGACTGACAAAGAATCCGAGCTACCTGAAGCAAGCGAATTTGTGTCATTCTATTGTTAAGTTGCCACTGTCATGATTTCGAAGGTCACGGCTACACATTAAGGGTTTTTAGAAAGCTAACAGTGTAACCTTTAATTTATTTTAAGCTGTAATTGCAAAAAAAGATATAAAAGTATATCAATAAAATGAAAATGTAGGGGTGTGCGATTTCAATGCTCTCGAGTGTACGTATGTATTTACAAAAAAATATATATAATGTAGTTCACCAGTCATGTGGTTCCATAACACAAGCTCTGCTTTCTTTGTAGCTAGATAATGCTGTGTCCGGCATTATTTATTTATGATTATTAATTACACGTCTGTCTGTTACCTCTTCACAGCTAAACGGCTAATTAGATCTTGATGAAAAGTAAGAAGATAGATTGTATCTTGGGGATGGACATAGGCATAGGACATTTATGTAAGTACGATGCGAAGCCGCGGTCAGTGTTGATTAAGTACAAAATAAAACAACTAGGTATATTAGTATAATAAAATGATTATAAGTATATTTAGTTCTTAAATGTAGTTCATCAGCAAAAAATATTAAACTAATTATCAATTTAATTCAATTACATAATATGTGTATAACATAGTCACTTTCAAAATATTTTATCAAGATCTCTGACATTAAATCATGCCCCAAACCGAATTTCCATTAAAAACTACAAGCTTAACCTAACTTATTAGTAATGTTTATAAAGACACAAAGCGTCCTTCATCATAAAGTCTCGCAACGAGCATAAGCCCTTCAGTATCTTAGTGCTCTGATCCATCTTCTGTATATCCGTTTCCGAAAGACTTTTATCCTGTGCGAGAAATCCGTTAATGGCGTCTTCTGTCATCCAATGCGCGGGAAGCTTGTGCATGTTGTATTGAGCTGGGTCTGGGTTGATGGGCATTGGGGTCAGTGACTTCTCCCATGGTGTTATATACTTCTGCTCGGAGTGAAGACCTTCGATGTACCTGTGGAAGATTTTACCAGATAAAAATCTTGTGTAAGAGGAGCATGTAACTCAGGTTTATTAATAATCGCCAGAAGCAAAAACTGAAACGAATCATTTTATAGTGTTACTAGTTAGAACCAGTGTGGTGAAAAAATTAAAATGCGCTTTAGTGCACCTTTCGTGCACTTGGCACACATGTCTTGGTTCACATGTCTTCGAAGTTTTTAGGTTTTACGATATACCGGTTTCCTCACGATTGTATAGCGTACATAAACTTTTCGATCAGAAAAATCCATTGGTTCTGAATTCGAACCCGTCATGGGTTCGAATTCTAAGGATCGGAAAGTTGAGCCATTACCACTAGACCACAATTGCTTTAAAAACGAAAACGAATCATAAAAATAATTAATGCTTTTAAGGACCAACCTTACTAGAAAGCCAGATCATAAAATGCCTATATGTCAAGTAATCAACAGAAGTACAATAATAAAGCCTTATCAGTAAAGTTCTCTCTAAATTGTGAAATTAACATCTCAGCACTATCGTCTTTCGCAAGCGCGTTAAGGTCTTTTGACAGAGGCTGTTGAGTGGTCTGTTAACCCTCCTGAGTTGTCCACTAACCTATAGTACCTGAATCTGATGTACGCCTTCGCCTTTACCTATAAACTCCCGTCATGAGAATTATCAACATACTAAAGGCAGTAGCAATAGTAGGTACCTGATATATGCCCCTGCTTTGGAGTGACCTGTAAACTCTATCACTGGCCATATACTGATAGGAAGTAGCAGTAGTACCTGATGTATGCTTCAGAGTGCGTGACTCTCAGAGCTCGCGGCGGAGCTGACACGAACAGAGGATCGAGAGCTCGAGCCGCAGGAGCCAGCGCTGGCACGGGTAGACCTTCACCGGCACCAGGAGATGGTGTGTTGCGACCCATAGGCGACATACCCGATAGAGATGCTGAAAAACACATATATTACTATTCAAATCAATATGGCCGCGTGGTTGTGACAAAATATAGATACTTATTAGTAAAAGTACAGATAACGGACTCTGTGACTCTTTTAACTCTATCTCGTCTGGCGCTGCACTTCTCTACGAATATGCCCAACAAGTAGAGTACGTCAATGTACTTGTAACTTCAAACCTAAAGTCCACATCCACAGTAAATAAACATCCGCACTGAGATTTACAATTATAATATTAGTAGAATTATTCTTTGCCTACCCTCAAGTGACATGTTTAGACTGGATGAGTATATTGCAAATCATATCAGTCTATATATAAACAGTAACTCAAAAGTGTCTGCTTGTTTGAAACGTTGTCACAGTTAAATGTCTAAGCGGATCCTGATGAAATTTGGTAAGAAGATAGAATGTATCTTTGGGAAGAACATAGGTTACTTTTTATATAGGTAACGCGCGTGCGAGGTCCCGGGCAGCACCTACTAAAGTAATAAATAAGTTACCTCCAGGTGACATGACGCCGCTACGGATGTTAATAATTTTGGGTTTCTTGCTCGACGGAACGAAGTTTCTGTAATAAAAAAAACATATGTATATCTAAAATACTATGTTTATGTACTTATGCCCTAGACAACTGATATTTGAAGAATTTCGAGGTTAAAGAGGAATAAGAAAGGAATTCTTGAAATTTAACCCCTAAGACAGCAGCCGACAGTTGAAGTTTGCAAAGAAAAAAACAATGCAACTACCGAAATCGCGGGGAGTATTACTAGTTTCATACATGATTATATATACTTAAGAAACTTAATATTGGTAGACAACCAACAACACACTAATCTGGGAACCAGATGATTAACTAAATACTTGTCTTATATACTTGTAAATACATAACTAATGATGCTTTATATTTAGAACACCCAGACACAAAATAAACATCTATAGCATCAGGAACACTTGACTCGTTCCGCACTTTGACGAAAAACCAAGTTTTCCTGAGGATGCCTCATGGAGAGGCAAAACACGTATCGAATTTATTTTTGAGATTGCATGTGTAGATGGTGTGCGCCTTTTACTAACGCTTTGTATAGCTTTTCAATTACGGACGGGAACTCCCTCCCAAACAAGCTATTATTATAACAAGCTATAAATTGAAAAGCTATGCATGTGTCTGCATCGTGTCTAAATTCATTAGGATTGGCGGAATAATACTAAATATTTGTCCATCTGTTTAATGTTTACTAATGCAGCAGATTCAGCTCGCAACATCAATACACGGAGAGGACACGGCTAATGATTGACGGACCATATTGAGACGTGCGATGAACGAAAAGTGATGGCTGACCCGGACAAACGCCAGCAACAAAGACCTAAACCGAAGCTTACCCTTAGAAAGTTTATGGTTACTGTTTACGGTCAGTTCATGGGGTAAACACTACAGTGTCCTCCGGTCAAGCAATTCAACTTCCACACTGAGCTAAGAGCCGTCATCATTTTAAAATCGACGGAATTCGACGAACATTTCAACTACGTTATCGTTTCTATATATAGAAATCGGTTTGCCGAGTTGACGCACCAATACCTGGACCGTTCGACAACTGCCATCATCTGCCATATAGATCTCTCACGTTCCGCACGAGACAGGGGCCTACCCTGTCTCGTCTGATGCGAGACAACTCTTGAAATCGATTAACGATATATCGGGTCAATAATCGTGCAAAACCCTACTCTTAGCTATTATCTCATTATCTTATTATTATCTTATCTGGCGTAAGCTATCACGTCATCGTTTTGAGCAATAGAACGACACACATTACTTTTGATAATCGATGTCGTAATCCTCCACAACAGACGATTCGATTCTTGAATTTGACAACGAAATAATTGTCCATTCGACTGAATTCGACGTGCATTTCAATGACGATCGTCTCGATATATCGAAGTCGGATCCAGAGTAGACGCCCAGGTTGTTTAATGCTTGCGAATGCCGTTACAGCAACATAATAAACGTCTAATTCTACTTGCCCACATTTGAAGCAGTATACCTGGATCGTTCGTGAGCCGCCATCATCTTGCCATTGCCCTTGTTGACGTGTAAATCTCTGACGTGCCTCGTGAGGCGAGGCAGGTTGGGGAAGGGAGCTTGACCCTTGCGAACGCGAGCACATGCGCGCCAGAGACACGCGAACTCACTGGTCCCACCGCCGCGGTAGTGGTTCTGTACGTGCCCTGGAGGGACCGAACCTGAGGGAATATAAATAATAAATAAATAATGCTGGACGTTTCACCCCGCCAGCCCCAAAGTAAGCAGAGCTTGTGTTATGGCTCAAAACAAATATTTGCAGATCTCACAAACATTTGTCCCGGAGATGAGCCCACAACCTTCTGCGTTTCAGGCGGACTTTCGTACATTGCGCTACCAGATGCCCTCAATTAAAACTATTGTCTCTTACTTCCCCCCTTAAACATCCTCAAAGGTAATAATAATAATATTTATTCAGCACAGTAATCATATTGCAATATATAAACAGAAATCATGTTGAGCAAGATACAGTGTCAATTAGCAATATCATTGCCGCCGTGCCGTACAACTAGTTTATGCTATGAGTCTACTGTTGTCACTAAATACCTGAGGATACTTCTATCGAATCTGGAGACTTACAGAAGTGGGCATTTTTGTTAAACTTTAATACAAGTTATTAACACCATAGTATATATAACATTACGTATATTTATATAACTCTAATCTCCAGGCATAATCTGCTTCTATTTATTTCAAAATTCAAAGATGACTAACCTATCATGTTTTGTTAATTAATCAGTAGAAAACCACTTTCGAAACAATATTTTTTTTTATTGTTCCTGTCACGATATCGCGACTTCCTTACCTTAAAGACTTCTTTAACTTAAAGGTTAAGTCAGGGTTGTATATTCTGTGTAAGTTGCAAATAAACACTGGTCTACACTCTAGTGTGCGTTATGCCATCTACTTACTGTTAGTTCCGTCGCCGACGCAATGCTCCATACAATCGGTGAGATCTTCAAATTGAAAATCGCAGTTCTCCCACGCGCACTCGTATGTCATCTCCATTTGAGTCTGAGGAGTCAAGTTATTATAATTATGTTAGGCATTGCCAATCAAAACGGCAATGTATTTGAGTTGAGGGTTCATTTAACTCCTGAAACTATTATGATTTTTAACTTAATTTTACTCAAAACGGGATATCTACCATGATATAGTTTTACTTCTTCCCGATATCTCGGCACAGTTTAATAATAGTTAAATAATAAATAATGCCGGACATTTCACACAGCATCATCTAGAGTCTAGATTCTAGACCCAAAGAAAGCAGAGCTTGTGTTATGGGTACCGCATGACTGATGTACTACTTGTACACTTTTTATGAAATACATACATATTATACATAGAAACACGCAGACCTGAGACAAATACTAGCAGATCATACAAACATTTGCCTCGCGGCGGGAATCGTACCCGCCACTTTCTGCGTCTCAGCCGGACCTTGGGCCACTGCGCCACAGAGGTCGCCACAGTTACATGCGCCATGATCGATAAACTCAGTTTATTACTTTATCTCGTTGTCATGGCGCTTGCAACAGTGCCGAAATATCATGAAGAAGTGAAACTCACATATCATGGTAAATGATAACTCGTTTTGAGTTAAAATTTATCAATAATATTTGTATGACGAACAGAGATATGTTTGATCTGTGTCTGTAATATAGTAGGTATAGGTATGTTGTTTGTTTTTGTTGTTTAACCCGTACTGTCCCACTGCTGGGCAAAGGCCTCCCGACGAGTTTTCCATTTATTTCGGTTCAACGCCATTGTCTACCACCGACAGTCGACAGTCTTACTGTCTCAGGGCTCCACTCAGTGGTAGCTTTGGCCTACAGTTCGTCCGGCATGCGGTAAGTAGTAGTAGGTATGTATTTAAAAATATTATTTAAGTATTCTATCAGCCATCTGGTTCATATATATGTTTAGTTATGGGCTCGATGTTGCGCCCAAAAATCTTTATTTATACAAAAAACATGAGTTTTCAATGCAGGGTTTTTTTGTGGTAACTAACATGTGCAGATAGTTCTCTCATTTCCTCAGCGAGTCGCGCTGAAGTCTCCTCATTGCATCGCGCCGCACGTTCCTCCCAACTCTGTTTCGTAGACGCGGGTAGAGACCGCCATTCATTGCCGACTATCCGAGATATCTCGCCTACGGAGACAGATTGTCGTAAGTCTTATTCTAACGTTATAAACTAGCCGTAAAGCGCCAACGGTGTAACACCCTTACAATACAAAGAACTGGGCGTAGACAAGTCCCTCACTCTTTACGCTAATGCTACTGAAACATTAACGGCCTCAGAAACGTCTCTCAACATTATATGATGAACATAAATAAATCTTTATATATAAATATCTCGCATTACAATGCTTGTCCGAAACAAACTCTGGAACTAGATAACCAAGAATATGTTTTTGACAAAAGTTAATCACTGTTTAATAGTGCTATTCCTTTTTGTAAGATAGCGACAAATAGTGACGACGAATCTGAAAAGGCAGTGTTTAGGCATTGTTCTTGTTGAGAGGCGTTTATAATTACGGTTGTAAATTGTATGGATATGACAGTAGCAGTCACTCTTTAGTCACGTAATTTATCACAAGCCAGTGTCATATCAATACAATTTGATATTTCCGCAGTCGTGAACGATAACAGAAAGCGGATCTTGTCTAGGCTCTCTGAGTGTGACTTTTACTAGCTAAAATGGCTTAATGGCCTTCAGATACTGTAAATTAGTGATGCAACGGATAATGGTTTGGCATGAGACTGGATTTCGGATATTCGGCGTAAGCTATCTGGCAACCGGATATCCGGAGCAGAATTGTGTGATTCCATGTGACTTCATTCAAATTATAAGCTGTAGACGTGGGTATATGTTTATTGATCGTGATCGGAGCAGGTTTGTATTTTAATTGGTATTACTAGGCATTTGTCATCACGCTTGCATTTTTCTGCAAAACCAGGATTTCACATGGAGCATGTGCTATTCGGTGTTTGATCGGATACCGAATAGTTACCGGATATCCGTTGCATCTGCAAATTTTGATCAATGAAAAATCACGCTCTATATTTTTTTCTTCTGAAATTTCTTGATTGCTTTTCATACTACCGTTGAAGCGCTGTATAGCTAGCTTATAATATCTCTCAGTACTGAACATACCTTAGAAATAGGCGAATCTTTGCGCAACATAACCTTTCCTTTTTCTGCTTTTTCTTGAGCTGATCCTTCGGTAGGCATTAACAAAGAGATGCGAGAGAAATTATGTCACGGTCTAAGATTTACCAAGTACCGACTTCAAAACTGTTTCAATAAGATCTTAAATTATGAACTTAGTCAAAACCTCTCACTCGCACAATATAGATATTATTATTGTGCGAATGAGAGGACACGACTAATCAGCTTTCAGTAAACGAATGGCGGACTTAGTATGTCCTCTCACTCTTACAATATTGCTATTAGTATTAGTACATGACTAAATCCGACATTTATAATTCGTTTCTTTATTGGATCAGGTAATACATCATTTCTTCGGTGATTCTGTTGTAATTATACTAAAATTATCTATAATAGTTGGTGTCATTTTATTATTATCACTCAAATAAAATAGAACCCGATAGGTTTAATAAGATCGTATTAGTAAATTCAGCAACAGAATCACTACTATCAATCAAATTGAAGTTTTGAAGTAATTTTGATAAACACGGGCTTTACTCACGTATTATTTTGTCGATGGATGCAACGACACTGTTTCGATTGATCTAGAGAATCTTCATCAGGGTGAGTTTCATCCGCGGTCCGTTAGTTGCCGCGAGTGTTCATTCGAGTTCGAGCTCGAGTGCCTCCATCGACAAATTAATACATGAGTAAAGCCCGTGTTTATCAAAATGTATAGTACAACTCACGAATGTTTTGAAAATAAAATAGTTTTGAAGTCAGTATAATTTCAAGTATCAAGACTACTTCTAAGGCATTAACTAGATCTATGTTCATAAAACACACCCTCAATCAATCAAAGTTAAATACTACTATACTATATACTAATATAATACTGAAAATCTCTACAATAAGACGTTTTATCCACTACTACTAATATTCGTACTAATGTACTAAGTACGTACAAAGGTAAATAATTTAAGATATTCTACTTCTAAAATACTGCAATACGATACCTACTTACTGAAATCATGCACTTTAAATTGACGAGTGAAAGATTATGTTAAATTATGCTCTTTTTTAAGATAACTCCGAAATCGTATGGATAGAGTTTAGAGATAACACGATTAGTCGCATGGCTTTGTAGATTCGCATTCGTAATAATGTAATGGTTCGATTAATTAGCTTAATTTATTTTGTAACTAGCTGACCGGCCGGGTCGCTGTAGCTCAGTAGTTCTAATACGTTGAACCCATATACGCTAACCTCTAAAATTATCAGTGTTTCTCTACTATACTATGTATGTATTATACATATAAACCTTCCTCTTGAATCACTCTATTAAAAAAAACCGCATCAAAATCCGTTTCGTAGTTTTGAAGATCTAAGCATACATAGGGACAGACAGACAGCGGGAAGCGACATTGTTTTATATTATGTAATGATTATTTATTCGTTTTGGCGGAAGTAGTTAATCATTTTTCGTATATTAAGGCAGTCAATTGACTGTAAAAGACTTGCTGTCTCGTGATTGGACTACCTGGCCGGATGCTTGATTTTACTGGTTGGTCGGGTAGGGAAAAATATTCGACAGTCTGCTAGGCGATCTCGTGTAGTTAAGTTATCTGGAAAAACTGTGTTTAAGAACTGAAATTGGAATAAAGTTCTAACTCTATTTGAGCTGGTTTGATTTCATTACATCTCAAAAGTATGTATTTGCTAATGATGATTACTCTTATAACAGAAGGATCTGCTTGATCCTCTTACAGGATCTAGCAGATCCTTCTGCAGCAGATTGACAACGCGGTTTCGAATTTTATAAAATTGCCCTTTTTTGTTTTTTTAACACACAATAGCTTTAATAAAAAAAGGTATACCTACGTTGTATATTATTATTTCACTAGATTCTGACTTAATAAGCTTTTATTTTTTTAATTTGGACAATCTTTTTTTTATTTTTTTTATTCTTTTTTTATTAGCTTTTCTTTTTTTAATTTGCATCATCGTACAAATTCAAAAATACAAATGTCGCCGAGACGGTAAGTTTTAATCGTAGATATAAATGGACCTAAATTGGACCGTATTTCTATAGGACGAGAGTCATTGGCCTCAATTCTGTTGGCACCAACCTAACAAATTTTAGCTAAAATTAGGTTTAGAACTGTCAAATGTCACTCTGGTATTCTGCTGTTACCAACTTATCCTAATTTAATTATATCTAATTGAATTAAGCGTTCCTAATTTAGTTAGATTGTATCAACAGGTTTACAAATTAAGAATTACAAATAGGTTTTACAAATGCTATGTAAAATATACTAACTAAAATATATTTTAGACAATTTCAAATTTTAGAAATGAACCAACCGAATTGCCACCATTACCTTGCAGTATCACAGTTTTAAACTAGCACGGGAGGTAAAGTTTCTTTTACGATATCCATAGTAACAATTTTTTTGTTTTATTTAGTTTATAAATGTATTCAAAATTATATAATTATAAGTAAATTAAGTTAGATTAGTTAGATTAGAGTTAACATTAGGTATACTGTAAGTTATTTCCGCCAAAATAAAAGTATTATTATTATTATTACTATTATTATTAAATGCTGATTTTAGGCTCTATTTAGAAGTGTGTATGTGTATTTTATATCCTACTAGCTGTTGCTCGCGACTTCGTCCGCATGTTTTTTTATAAGAATTGTAGCTTTCCTTCCCTTCCCCAGCCTTCCCCAGGATGCTTTTTATCTCCTTGCTAAATTTTATTGATAAGTTTCAAACCAATTACACCCATAACCCATTAAAAAGTTTCTATACAAACATACCCATACCATTTTACTCCTTTATGAGGGTTATTTTGAAAAATCCTGAAACATGGGTCCATTTATTTTGTATTTTAAGTATCCAAACCAAGTTTCTAAGATATCACACCACCCGTTAAAAAGTTCCCATACAAAATTTGACACCCCATTTTATCCCTTTGTTAGGGTTATTTTGAAAGATTCTGAAACACGTGTTCATTTATTTTGCATTTTATTTATTCATATCAAGTTTCAAGCAAATCGCACCACGCGTTAAAAAGTTTCATACTAAAGTTTTCATCCCTTTTCACCCTGGGATTGAATTTCTAAAAATCCCGCTTTATTGGGTGGTTTTGCTGTAAAAGGAAGGTACCTTCAAAATTTCAGCTTTCTAGCTTCAGCGGTTTCGACTCGGGGATGATGAATCAGTCAGTCAGTCAGTCAGGTTAAGCTCTTTTATAGATATGGATTACGAGCAGAATGAGATGAAAATGAGATATCTAAATGTGCGAATATTTATATTAGTTACATCTCTAACAAAAACATGTCAGTCGTCAATATAAAATGCATGCATAAAAACTACCGGCAATGTGTAAAGCTCTACCATATTTTAACCAATCGGGACACCTACCCGGTTTCGCATTTTTCAAATCCTTGTTAGCTGGATACATAATGTTGGTGTTAGGATAATAGTTAGGTACATGAAATAAATATTAATTTAGGGTAAAATTATCAGGTGATGTGCAAAAGGTTTTAAAATAAGTAGCAAAGATTTCCAAGCTTTGTACAGGTTACTCCGACGACTTCACTCGCTACTAAACCTCCTTAATTACGTAATTGGATAGCGGGGTGTTAAAGTATAGTTTGTCTTTGTCATTCATATGTTAATAGAGATGGCATCAGAGTTAAATGATGCTAATGTGTTATTATAGACTTCAGGCCTATGTTTATTGGCAAATGAATTTATTAATAAATAATGCTGGTTATTTCACACAGCAGCATCTAGCCTCAAAGTAAGCAGAGCTTGTGTTATGGGTACCACATGACTGATATATTTTGATAATTTTGTTTTGTAAATACAAACATATTGTAAAATAAGTAAATAGGTGAATCAAGTCAAAAAAAAATATTCAATAAAATCCTAGGACCACTTTGAATCGTCTTCTTTTATGCTTGTGATCAGGTGCCGATCGATTACCCCAGTTCAAGAAGAATCCGGCAAGATACTCGTCTAGACTTAACACTTTTTTGTATGATCCTTGCCAATTTTGTTACGGATACCGAGTCGAGTTGGAGCAGGTTCATTCCAAGCTTTGTTGTCATCTAAATGATTTAGTTATTTTATAATATGCTTTAATAAGAGACCGTTCTGATTACGTGAAAGTTAGTACTCCGGCTACAGACAAGAGTCAGTCCTATGAAAACACTAGGTAATGTATAATTTAAATATGTTGCTATCTCTACTCATTAATATTACAATGACAAGGACAAACCACATTTTAACACCATTTAATTATGTAATCATAGGTTAGACTGTAAAGGTTTCATATGGGCAGGTAGGCTTGTAAGAGATTATCTATCAATATTTTTTGAATTCGAACTCAATCACAAAAGAAAATGATTAAATACAAAAGATGAAATATGATTGGCCACCTTATGCGACACTTTCATAAACACCATCATAGAGCTGAAGGAAAGCAAGGAATAGGAAAGTCACGAATCAGCTTCATGCACTAAATTAAGAAGTTATGTCGTATAAGGAGATCAAGGAGGCTGCAGCAGAGGAACAGGTAGAAAGACCTGCATCATTGACAAAACCGCAGCTTTTAAGTTACAGATGACAAAAGAAACTCACCAAAGGAACTATCAGGGTTGTTAGCTATGATAGCTTTGCGAACCTCGCTGGAGTATAGGATATACCCGGAGACGACCTTCGGCTTGGATTCCTTCTTCTTCTTCCCGCTGGCCGGAGTCGCGACCGCGCGTTCCTGCGTGGCCGTCAGTGACGGGTTGTACGGGTTACTGTTACCTCCTGGAAGATAATTAATATCAACATCATCATCAAACAAAGGTATATTTAAAACCAAAACTATTTATATATTTGTCCTGGGTCTGGGTGTACTTCTATGTATATATTAGGTTGGGGAAAAAGTCTTTTCGCATTATAGTATGTATGAACTTGTAATAAAATCTCTTCGGTTATACTATTTGTATCTGGCTGGTTTTGGTATCATTAAAAGTTTAAATTTTAAAGAACACAATTCCAAATTCAAATTAGGAAAATGTCTGATTACTGGTATGTCTGGTACTGTCAAGATGAGTGAATCTAATGAAGAAATTCCATACATTTTAAAATTTTACTACAAAAAAGGTAAAATTCAAATGAAAATATTTGCGATGTTTATGGACCTAGTGCAGTGTCTGTGAGAGTAGCACAAATTTGGTTTAAGCGTTTTCAATCCGGAAATTTAGATGTCAAAGATGCACGTCGCTCTCTGGTCGCCCTATTACGGATAAAATGGATACCATTTTTGAAAAAGTGGAGCAAGATCGGCATATCAGTAGTTACGACGTAGCTGAAGAACTGGGAATTGACCACAAAACAGTTTTGGCGCATTTGAAAAAAACTGGGTACACAAAAAAGCTCGATATTTGAGTAACTCACGAGCTCACTGAAAGAAACCTAATGAACCGTGTACTCATTTGTGATTCTTTATTACGACGAAATGAAACCGAACCATTTTTGAAGAAGCTGATAACTGGTGATGAAAAGTGGATCACGTACGACAAGAACGTGCGAAAAAGGTCGTGGTCAAAGGCTGGTCAGGCTTCACAGACTGGCGAAACCCGGGTTAACTCGCAACAAGGTGATGTTGTGTGTGTGGTGGGATTGGAAGGGCATTATTCATTATGAGCTGTTGCCACCAAGCAGGACCATCGATTCTGAACTCTACTGCGAACAACTGATGAGATTAAAGCAAGAAGTTGAGAGAAAGCGGCCGAAATTAATCAACAGAAGGGGTGTGGTTTTTCATCATGATAACGCTAGACCTCACACATCTTTAGCCACTCAGCAAAAATTAAGAGTTTGGCTGGGAGGTGTTAATGCATCCGCCGTATATACCTTCAGAATTCTTTAGGCAGTCAGGTTATCATCACGAGAGGACTGCCAAAACCACTTGTCGCGGTATTTTGATCAGAAGTCCCAAAATTTCTATGGCAATGGGATCATGTCACTAACTACAAGATGGCAAAAAGTTATCGAATAAAATGGTTCCTACATACTTTAGTTAAATGTAAATAAACTATACTAAAAAATGTTTTTTATTTTCTTAAAAAATGCGAAGAAACTTTTTCCCCAACCTATTATGTTTAGAAAACGTAAGTAGTTAAATATTTTAGTCATGTCGTTCTGGTTTAGAAATGAACATCTTTACTTATTTAAGCGTCTGGGCACCTATATGCAGGGTAGATACAAATACTTATAGTTTACTAGCTGCTGCCCGCGGCTCCGCATTCGCGATACCGACATAAAAAGTAGCCTATGTCCGTCACCAAGATACAACCACATCTCCTTAACAAATTCCACCCAAAAATCATCAAACAAAAAGATAGAGATCCTTCTGAATTTAAATTTTTAGAATGGATTGCTGGACAGATGGACAAATATTTAGTACTATATCTACTCCTAATGAGTTAGACACGTTGATGAGATGAAAAAAATAAATTAAACACGTGTTTCTTTTTGAGGTTGCATATGTGGATGGTGTGCGCTAACTTTTAAGTTTATCTTTGCATGGCTTTTCTATTGCTGGCGGGAGGGAGGTGCCTGCGTTTGTATCCTAACTCATTAGGAATAGATTGGCGGAATAGTACTTAATATTTACAACTGATTAATATTTTGTAATGGATTTCCGCAAAGAAATTAAATCAATTATCTATCTTATATTTATTTATATTTATACTTTAAGAACCAAAAACTAATATAAATTAAATTAGTGTTAAAGCCTCTAAGCTTATCTTATAAGCACACACTAACTAATGTGTTGTTTACTGTTGCCATATTTATTAATTTATATTAGAATGACAAGGCCAAGACAACAATTTGCGATCCACGTATGCCCCTTAATCGTATGGATCTGAGTGTTGGGCATTAAAAGGGACGGATGAACAAAAGGTGCACGTGGCTGAGATGCGAATGCTGAGGTGGATGTGTGGAGTGACGTGGATGTGTGGAGTGACGCGAATGGACAGAGTGAGGAATGAGTACATAAGAGGAAGTGTGAAAGTCGCGCCAGTGAATGAAAAGATGAGGAGCAACAGGCTAGTATGGTATGGGCATGTAATGAGAAGGGAAGAATGGCATGTAACTAGGAGAGTGCTCGGTATGAATGTTGATGGATTTACGAGTAGAGGTAGGCCAAAGAAAAGATGGATGGATTGTGTGAAGGATGACATGAGTAAGAAAGGAGTGAGTGTTGAGATGACGGCTGATAGAGGAGAATGGAAGAAGAACACATGTTGTGCCGACCCCACATAATGTGGGAAAAGGGCAGGAAGATGATGATCTATTAATTTACATTAAAATGACAAGGCGGCAATATATATTTTTTTCTTATTTTTTATCATTGATCGAGCTACGTTTGACCACGCCTGGTGGTTAGTGACGATGCGGCCGATGATGGGGAACGAAGATCTAGAAGACACCTATTTATTCTCGAAGAGACTCAGGTTGTAGTTTTCAGGAAAGACAGACGACAGCAAAGCTTTCCAATCCTTGGCTGTACGCATTATAAACGTGGAAGCGAAGCGCTTTGTTCGTAAGGGTGGTAGACTGACAAGGTATGAATGGTACTGAGCGGTACGTCTGCTTGCCTTGTGACATGGACATGGTGGGATTAAATCATGCAATAATAACGAATTATGTAATTATAGGTGTCTAAGTTTATACCTATTGAAAGGGGCGTGGCTGGCGACGCCAACGACGAGTCGTCGAGAGAATTTTCTAGAATCATCTCGACGTCCTGACTACCGATCGTAGTGTTGATCAGATTTGTGAACTGCGGCTTGCAATCCTGTAACCAAAAAGATTCAAATTAGTAAAGAAAAGCTCCAAACAATTACATACATAGTCTAGACTATCCGACCGACTCGCGACTTAGTTCGCGCGTTTTAGTTTTAGCGGACGGTGCGTTTTGAATTAATCAATCATTTAAAACGGTCTTTAAACTATTTTATTTTGAAATTTGGTAAAACACGTGTTTATCAATATGTTTCCGACACTATGTACACTCTGTGGGGCAGTGAGCAGTGGACCCTACAAATGTTTGTATGGTCTACAAGTATTTGTCTTGTGGATGTTATTCTATTTATATGTATGTATTTCCAAAAAAATATATAAAAGGAGTGTATCAGTCATGTGGTTCCCATAACCAAGCTCTGCTTACAAAAAAAATAAAAATTAAAAATTCAATATCACTTTATTCAATACAATCACAAGGACCACTTTGAATCGTCTTCTTGCATGCTAGTGAATCTATGTGCCGGTTCCTCCTAACCCCAGTTCACGAAGAATCCGGCAAGAAACTTGTCAGGTCTAAACACTTTTTTGTATGGCCCTTGACAATTTTGTCACGGATGCCGAGTCGAGTTGGAGCAGCAATTTACTTTGGGGCAAGGTGATTCTGTGTGAAATATCCGGCATTTTTATTATTATTATTACTCTATGATAATGCCACTGCGGCCACCAAAACAAGGACTGATGGTAGAAGGTTGATTTATCTGTTACGAACGACATAGTCAACTATGCAACAAAGGCATTGTTTCTAGATCTGTTCCCATCTACTTAGAATCGACTCTCAACTTCTGTCAAAAGTTAATCTATACTAATATTATAAAGAGGAAAGATTTGATTGTTTGTTTGTTTGTATTGAATAGGCTCCGAAACTACTGGACCGATTTGAAAAATTCTTTTACCGTTGGAAAGCTACACTATCCCCGAGTAAAAAAGTAACCTATGTCGGTTACTTTTTATTGGTTTGTCCCGGGAAAAATCTTCAACGCAGGCGAAGCTGCGCGCGGACAACAGCTAGTCACTGTATAAAATAGTGCCATCCCTTTTTTGTAAGATAGTGACAAATAATAACAGGGCGAATCTTAACCCCTTGAGTGGCGAACCTAAATCTAGACTTTTAAATATGGCGTCGAGCGGTATAAGATGTATTTTGTATTGATACGATGTGATAAGATGTAGATTGTATTTTCAGAAAATCAACTATTTTGAACAAACTACTGCTTCTATCAACAATCTAAGAACAGCTGAAGAATCCTATTGAATGTTTCTATTAGATTATTGTAGTTTCATCCATTATTCTATAATTATTATAATTGTGTTTTATTCATTAATAATATTAATTAATTAATCTCGCTCGCTTTATAAACACATAATTCTTTATGTAAATATTATATGTTGTTATATTTGTCAATATATTGCTTGATAAGTGACATATTTAATTTTACTTACTTCAATATAAAAATACCAAGTTATTTGTACTTGAAAATTGGGCCAAGTGCAATGGCGAAAAAAATGTCGCCGAATTTTTACAGATTATCTCAATAAAATTTTCAACGACCATAGAGTACTGTATATCAAATGAACCGTAAGGATTCCGTCCTTCAGGCCACATCAATCAACCGCCAAAACAAAATAAAACGCGGGAAAGCTTTATGTGTAACAATTCCCGCGCTGGAACTTTCGGGCCAGTTGCGAGTCAACGGAGTTTTCACTACCGGGTAAATTTTACCAGTAAAGAGTCAACTGGTTAAGTAGTGTTTAGGCAATATTCCAGTTGAGGCGTTTATAAGTCCGCCAGTTGTGTGTAACGATACTTACCATAGCTTCGATATTGATCTGTGGGTTAAAAGGCTTCTGGGTGAAGGCAGCTGTGGAGCTCGACTGTACTTCTGTAGCGGACGCCAACGCAGGCGGACCCATTCTCTTCGAGAAGAAATAGATCTGCAAATCAAAATAAACTCGATTATTTACTATAGAACATAACAAAGGCTTACACAAAGTCTTTATATCCATTACGAACTTCCGAAACAATCACAAAGATCACTTTGAAACGTCTTACATACTAGGTGAATTTAGGTGCCAATTCCTCCTAACCCAAGCCCGAGAAGAACTGACAAGAAACTCGTCTTGGTCTTAGCGCTTCTTTGCATGATCCATCTTATAACTACCTTAACTACGAAAAACGAATACAAGAGAGTTTATACATTTGTTTACAAATGTGTCAGTTAACTGTCTGAGGGCAGAGCAACATGAAGCCATACATTCTTATCAATAATATACACATTTATATTATAATACGCTTTCTTCAAAAGACTACCCTTTATGTAAGCTTTAAATTTCTTAATAGGTAGTTTAGTTGCATTTTCAGGAAGGTTATTATAGAAGTGCATCGTAGACTTATAAAGGACTTACATATTTACTTTTTCTAGTCTAAACCTAGGGATGTAAAGGGTTCCGAAGTTCCGAAGACCCTTATAATGTAAGTATAAGTGAAACACGCGTACGAAATCGCGAGCTCGTCAGCTAGTAAGTAGGTGAAGAAACTGTGCCTGTGTCGGCCGCTACATCATACCGTAGTATCCGGTGATGTGGCCATGCTTAGAATAGTTTATACCTCGTCTACAGTGACGTCTTTAGTGTGTTCAAACTTGCGCAATCCAGCTTTCAGCTTCCGCGATATGCGGTTCGACTCGTCGTAGAGAGACTCGCAAACGAAGATGTCGTTCTCGGCGATTTCTGTCGGACGACCTGGGTTGAGAAAACATTTGATAAATAAGTAAACAAGTTTTGTATAATTTTAGTAGTTTGTATACTGATAAATCGCTAGCTGCTGCCCGCGTGGTACATAGATAAAAAGGTTAATTCTTGAATTAACACATTCACATCTATATTTATACTAAGTTTAATCCAAATGGCCAGCCAGCCTTTCTTGAGTAACAAATATACAACCAACCTAACATTTCCGCTTATACTAATTATCACCGATAACATACAAGACCCTTTCGAACCTTAGTTCTAAAAGCTGGTTTCTACTTGTGATAATAATAATAATAATAAATATTGCTGGACAATGCACACAACACCATCTAGTTCCAAACTAAGCAAAGCTGTATTATGGTGACTAGATGACCGATAGAATACTTATATGTTTTTAAATACATACTTATGATATTTTATAACACCCAGACACAGAACTAACACCTATGTTCTTCACACAAATGTTTAGGGAATCGAACCCTTAACCTACAGTGCAGAAGGCAGAGCTGACATGCCAGTGATGTGATGATTGATGGTTTTACAAATGCAGAGTCAGGGTTAACTTACACTTAAGATAGTCCTCGTAGTCCAACACGGCGCACTTGCCCACTATTCCCACAAGTGGGCTCGTGTCGTGCATTGTTGTTAGCAATACCTCTTGTTTGTAGAAGGGCTGAAAACAAAATATTACAAATTAGTACACAAATTTTCGTTCATAGTTGATACTCCTATTTGTATTGGCACGAAGAGCTATTGGCGTCTGGTGACGGAGATATTTAGATCGTCCGAAACTCTTCGCCATTGTCTAACAAAATCAAATAATTAATAAATAATGCGCTAATAATTCGCTAATGAGTGATTAAAAGATAGACCCTATATATTAGTATATTGTCAGTCTTGCGAAGCAAACATTGCACTCTTATAATTATTCATTATTATCGAATTATTTATTGTTTTATTAGTATTTAATATGATTTGATTTTCATTAATGACTTGGTGTGGATAATTGGAATAAAAGTTTTGTTTCTATTTGAATCGAGCAAAATAATTCATTTTATTATATTATATGAAAGGACACAATTTTATATAAAATAAAAAATTACGAATGACGGCATTAGACTCGTTGTACTTACTTTATTGATGATGTTCGCAACTTCAGCTGGGAAGATCAGAAATGGGCCTCGGAAGTAGCATTTGTTACTGAAATAATAATTTTTCATGTTTTGATGTGTTTGGAAATTCCCGTAATGAATTTCATGAAATTGAGTATTCAATAGATAGATTAAGACCCGGATTGAGTCTGGATATCCCATAGGAGACTGGATTGAGATATTTCATCCCGGTAATCTACCTTTACAGGTATGGTATGTAGGTATACGGCGCCTGCCGCTGGCTAGATGCGGGAAGTATCGCCGTAAATAATGTTCAACTCACTTGATGTTATTAGGTACACTGTTTATTAAAGCACTACAGAATTGATAGATTAGAAGGAAGACAGAACACAGAAACAGAAGATAGAAGCATGAGAAGCGTGATAGAAATAAATCCAGGATGTTCGTCGCGTAACGTAAACGATAGGCAGAGGCGCTAAGCGAGCGGCGTGCGTTCAACGTCAGAGCTAGGATCGGACTGGCGAGCGAGACCGGGGAGGCCGAGGCGCGTTTGCGCTGGAGCAGGTTATCGTGCCACTCGTGACGTCACGCACCGAGAGCTTGGTTCCATTGAACGAATGGATAACTACCAGCGGCTACACGCTCCACGACACGATAAAGTGTAAGGGTACCTATATATTTAATTAGTTATGTATGTTATGTTAATCTTATGTAAGTAATGTATCTAAGTGAATGTAAGTAATATACATAATGTGGGAGAAGCCCACACAGGAATCAAATGAGACGTCATAGTATATGAGCGTCCTTAGTTATAACTAGCTTCTACCCACGGCTTTGTACGTGGTATGAATTTACATCAAAAAGTACTCTATATGCTATTCCATGACACTGATAATATTTTAATATGTACCTACTAGGTTTCGCGTTCTTTATCTTTTTGTAACAGAAGTAGTATTTCAAACCAGTGTGGTGAAAGGATTAAAGTGCACCTCAGAGACTCCTTTATAATGTTCTAGCTGCTGCCCGCGGCTTCGCACATGTGGTACCTCCATAAAAAGTACCCTATGTCCTTCTCCAAAGTCCCATGTATCTCTAAACCAAAATTCATCAAAATCGGTTCAGCGGCTTATGCGTGAAAATGTAACAAACAGACTTCTGAACGGACCAAGATGAAACTTGGCATACTTACATGTAGTCTGTAACTTGGAATATAATATAGGATACTTTTTATGAAGATACCACGCGTGCAAAGCCGCGGGCAAAAGCTAGTGAATCATATATGATAGTCTAAACATAATAGATTGGTTGATACGTACTCTCCTGTTTCCCAAATAGTGTCAACTTGAGCGATCATCTGCTTGCCTCCATCTGTGACGACATACACGTAGTCTCCCGTCTTGATAACTCCGGAACAAACTGTGTTGTACTGCTCGTAATACGTGTTCTCATCGTCTGTGCCGAGCGGGTTGTACATTACCACATCCTGAAATACAGTAAGTTTATATGTGTATTAAGAATTAAAGAGCAGGTTACAGACATCAAAGCATCAGTGACATAACAGATGACCGATATGAACCAAATTTAACAAGAGGTTGGTAAGGTATGGGTTTCCAAGAGGCCAAACCAATGTTATACATATGTATCAAATGCGATGTGTGATAGTGCTTTGTTATGGCAATTTAAAACGATTTTTAATTTTACTCAATAGTAATAAATATTGTTGGACAATGCACACAACACCATCTAGTCCCAAACTAAGCATAGGTTGTATTATGGTGACTAGATGACTGATAGAATACTTATATATTTTTAAATACATACTTGTGATACTTTATAACACCCAGACACAGATCAAACACCTATGTTCTTCACACAAATGTTTATTTTGGGAGGGAATCGAACCCTCAACCCACAGTGCAGAAGGCAGAGCTACTACCAACTGAGCTGACAAGCCAGTCAAGGATGTATAGTTTTTAAGATACAAATCACAGTATTATATAAGGTGACAGCGAGCTGATCTAACGATGTAGTCAAGAGCAGTTTAATGGAACTACTTAGTTAGTGAATCAAAGTAGGTAAACAACCCGTGTTTGGGCTTATTAGAATTAGCTCGTGTTTATCTAACGAAGCTTTAATTCATAGATACGTAACGTTTTCAAAGGTACTTATCGAACGATCCGATATTTCGTTTGCAAAACTTTCGTAAGCAGTACAATACATTTTGATCGACACGGGGTTTACTCACGTATTAAACTGCTGATGGAGGCACTGTTTCGACTCATCTAGACTCTAGATGAATCGAAACAGAGGTTCTATATAAATCGAAACAGTGTCGGTGCCTCCATGTGTTGATCCAAACCCTGTATTGATTAAAATAGTACAATACAACTTAGAAAGTTTTGCAAGTAAAATTTCGTAATGTTCGATAAGTACCTTCATAATAGACAAAACGTATTGATATATGAAAGCTTTCGTTAGGTAAGCATGAGCTAGTATCGAATAAGCCCAAACACGGATTTTTTACCTGCTTTGATGAAGATTCTCTAGATTCTAGCTAGAGAATCTTCATCAAGGTGAGTATGATCCGCGGGGCGTGAGTTGCCGCGAGCGTTTACGGTTCACACTCTGCGAACCATGAATGAATTAATGAACGAATGAATGAATCGAAACAGTCTCGGTGCCTTCATCGACAAAATAATACGTTAGCAAACCCCGTGTTTATTAAATTGTACGATACCATATAAGTATTAGTAGGATAGGATAAGATTTGAACAAGATTGAATTTGTGACTTTCTAACACGATACGTCTAACAGAACAGACTGAAACTTCTAGAAGAATCTGGCGTATTATAATAGTATCTTACAGGTCTGTCCTTCTCCTGTACATTTTCCAACACCTCTAGTTCAGCGAGCTCGTCCTTGTGCTTCGCGACTCGATCACGGAACACAGACACGTTGCGGCTAGGCTCCAGTGGCACCTGAAACATATACCATTCAGCTGGCAAAGCGCACGGCCCACCTGTTGGTGAGTGGTTACCGTTACAACCGAAAACCATTCATGGAATCGACATCCAACCAAGTAAACTTCATAAGGGGCCAACCGTAAATTTCGGAGTTCTTCGTTTTTGTCTCACCTTTGTGTGACGTCGCATATTATAAAAAACACCTGGATGACCGAGCTTAGCTCGGTATATAACACGGATAAATCGACGTTTTCTAAAAATTAAACCTGTGACGTCACAAAGCTTCCCTCTTTGACACACTTTGTTGCCCTCTTCCACCTTAATGTGTGACGTAATTTAAGAATGCCCCCTATAACTGCAAACGTAGTAACGATAAGTAAGCAATGATTTGTTGATAAGAGGCAATACATGGTATATAACCCACCTTTAATACACAAACTCAACTTTGAAACCACCTACTCTTAGACAACCACGAACTAGCTCGCTTAGCTCGCTCTATCAACGAGTCTGCAGCTTCTTTTTTGTATCTATTTAAAATGTAGTAAAATGATTATAATAACTATTGTTAATCTGTGTCACAGGTATCAACGTCCGCCTCAGACCAAATGAAAAATGATTTAAGCATAGTCCTTAGAGGATGGAAGATAAAAAATCAAAGCATTCTGACACTCACGTCTCTGGGAATAAGAGCGTCTTTATCCCCAGTTTCCCAAACTTTGATCTTCTTGAACCAGCGATGTTTAGTGTTGTATCGGCTTTCGCACACATAGATATCCTTGTCCGAGAAACCTGAAATAAATAACACGTTAAGAAATGGCAACATTCTTTCAAGTTTAAGCTATTGGGAATATAATAATCATGCAAGCAAGCTTATACTTATAAGTGGTTATAAACATTTTATATACGTTCCTATAGTACACGCTTTGTTTAGTTTAGGGCTAGATAGTTTGAAACCTCCACCAATATTTATTAGTTTTATATACACTGGTTTTACACACCTTTTTAACAGTATCGCATTAACCAGATCGCAAATTAAACAATATTTTGATGTAAATCAAAATGAAACATGATGATAAGAGGTTAGCGTGGTATGAGCATGTCATGCAAAGGAAATAAATTATGATTAAATTAAGGGAACAAAGAGACAAAGGGATTAAATTATATAAGGGATGGATTTGAATGTGGATGGATGTAAGGGTAGTGGCAGCGGCGGCCCTAGGGTAGAACGAGAGGAGCGGTCGCTCTAGGCGCTAGGTAGCAAGGGGTGCCGAAATGTCATTTGGCAAAAACAATTCCGACCAAAAAATCATTTTTTTATGGTGTTATGTAAAACTTTTTTAGTTTATTCTTATTTAACATTTAAAGTTATTATTTGTAAATTAACAGTGACTCGCAGAAATTAACATCAAATATTATTTTAATGGTATATCAGGTTTTTATTTATGTACAAATTTTATTTTATTTAAATTCAATAAGTGTTGTTTTTGAATAAGTTTGTTATGATTATTTATTTGACATGAACTCAAACACTGATGGTGTGATAACATCGACGAAAGAGAATCCCGAAAGAGAATCTCGCTCTAACTTGATTCAAGGCTAGGGCCAGCGCTGGATAGAGGTAGGACTGTGTGAAAAATGATATGTATAAGAAAGGAATGACGGATTGAGATGACGGATGATAGAAAGGAATTGAAAAGCCAACAACACTTAGTAGGATAAAGACAAAAAGAAAAAAAATATATATTAAATGTATAATAATTAGACGCTCGGCTTCCAATCAGAAAAGAGTACCAGCTGTCAATATCAATATATGTAGATCATGCATAAAACATGCCCCGCTGCAGAATCAAACTAGGAAACCTAAGTCCCGCCACTTCTTTGTGTATGTGTGTGTGGTTACCTGCATAGACCATAGACCCATCTTCTCTTTGCCGGTAGCTGCCTTCCGAAGGACATTATGATTATGTTTACGAGTATATTATAAAATGGTCATTCTTACTATGATGTAAGAATGAGATAAGAATGTGATGATGATGATGAGGAACTTAAGAGTGATAATTTTCTATGTATAATTTATTCAGATTCTTAAAATTAAGTTGGTCTATTTCCTATCTTTTAGTAAAACCTGCTTACAATTCAATTCAATTCAGTTTATTTACACCTTATTTTAACATTACAGATACTATCTAATGCGTTAAATATAGCTTTATTTAGACAAACATTTATTCTCACAATAGGTAAGACACAGTCTCACTATCGTCTTCCAGTCATCCGCAAACAGTAGGGCGATTATTGGAACTCTTGATACAATCAAAGTCTATCAGTTTCGATTAGCAATCAGCATCAATGTCTATCAATCTCGATTAGCAAAAGGCATTATTTCAATCAATCATATACGATGTATTTAAATGCTTAGTATGATAAACACGGTTCCTACCATAATCGTACTTTGTAAATTGGTAGAGTTATAGTTCACATTGTAACTAGCGATGGAAATCGCAGCGATCCGTAATAGCAATTCATTAATAGTAACTGAAAGCTATTAGTATCAATGTTTTGATAGTATCAAAGTTCCATAATCGCCCCACAGATCCGACTGAGGATGTTCAGTGAGAAGCATAATTTAAACGTCTCTGTACGCGGCAGATGGGCGACTGTTGTCGTGAAACCGTGTTATTATTATTATTGTTCTATTATTACAAAGAATAATAGAAAATCAAAATACATTTATTAACAAAAATAATTACAGAATGTACAGAATAATATAAAATACACTTGAAACATTTGAGCTATCGACCGATGGACCTATGGACCGTTTAAAACGATCTATAGATAGCTCAACTGATCCAGATCACTGCCAGCGTTCCCAAGACACTGGCGGCATTGTCACGTTGAATGGCAATGCTAATACGCTGAGCCAAATAGGAGCCAGCTCTTGGGTCACGCAATGTATCTACCAGACGCCGTGAAATAATTATGAAAACGCGGTGGGCTCCTGTTCCCCATGGACCTAACTTTGTCCCCTACACTAGGCATCTAATGAGCCTGTATTATTCACACAGTGCCCCGTCTCAGACACTCATCATAACAGAACAAAATAAAAAAACATAAGTTGATACAATATTGTCGGCACGGACATATTGCGATAAGAAAGCTATACAACTGAGGAGGCACGTTATACCTTCTCAAGTAATGCCCACTACTTACCAATGGTTTACGTAACTTATAGACGTTTGTAATTTGTCTATTTGTTTAGTCATACCTTTTAGCACGTCGTTTGAACCGTTTTTACAGAGCGTACACTACGAGCAAAATCATCCGAATTTCTTCATTACCATTGTTTTTTTTTCGATAAATCTTTAATAAATTAAAAATGCGTGAGTGTCGTGGAACACTCGGTTGAAACGAAGTTCCTATCGTTATATATTATTATTGATAAAGGTATTATATTATTGATTAACAAATACAATTGAATGAATTACTATCGTCTGAAAGCAATTAAATGAAATGCAGAAATAACTAATTAATTGAAGGAATGGTAGGAAATTTCGTTATTCATATATTTTTTCGAGTTGGGAAAATAAAATTTTTATTGTACATCATTCAATTCATCTAATTGATTCGTGTCACCCTATGAATAACCGTCCACACTAACGAAAGGGTCGTGACGGAAATTCGTAACGGAAAAATCTTACACTTTTTTCGCCTAGTCCCTATCGTGTGATATAGAACTTCTTTCCAAAAGGTAAGCCTACAAGTCGTTAGACTGTTTTTTATTATACTATGCACTTTAGATCTCTACTGCGAGGATAAATAAAGAGGGTAGTCAGATATTTGGACAACACAAACTTAAAACCGTTAAAGAACAAGCTATGCTTATATGATGCTGTGTGAGTTGAGTTGAGTTGATCATTTATTTATTAATACCTTTAATTACTGTGAGAATAGATAAAGGGGATAGCCAGATTTAGACGTGAGCGCCGCGTTGAAAAATGTCGGCGGCGGCGCGCTGCACATTCTGGCTCGGCGGCGGCGCGGCGCCGGCGGCGTGGCTTGTTTTTGTATTTAGTTTTAGGGTCGCATTTTGTTGTCTCTCTCGGGTACTTAAGTATACCAAATTCTCTCGACATTTCTACTAACGTGTTAAGCCTAACCGATATTCCCGCCAACATGCTCTATTCCGCGGATGTGTCATCTCAAGGTACTGTACAACTCTGAGTGGGAGGTGCTGTGTTTCCTGAGATTGACACTGGAATCACGCCGGGATTGCCACGAAGGCCTCTACGGCACTACGGCAACGACAAGCTTTCAGAAGAAGAACAATCTGCTACGGCAGATCAAACGAGAGTTGAAGCGGAATAAAGAACTGTTTAGAGAATGAATGCCCTCACGCTGCCCTTGGCTCAAAACTGATCTGAATGCCCTGACCACGGAGGTATCGGCTTGGCGTAGGGAGTTGGGAGAGCACCGTCGACCAAATCTCCGAATACGAAACCAACCTCTACGCTCTCAGGATTCAAAAGCACGCACTACACAGCGCTCCAGCTGACGTGCGTGCTATATCACTTGGCAGAAAAGTTTAGCGTGAAAACGGACGGAAACGAGGAAAGGAATGTGACGTTGGCCTTATTCGCGGACGACAGCGCCTACTTCGCCTCCTTGCGCAGCCCAATCATCGTCAATAGACGAATGCAGCGCCTCCTGAACATCCTCCCGCTCTGGCTGGACAAGTAGTGCATGACCGTCAACGTGGGGAAGACAGCAGCGCTCTTTATGATAAGCCATCGTACACCACCGCAACCGCTACAGCTTCGGGGCCAGGATGTAGAGTGGAAGAAGTCATTGGATACCTCGGAATCGAAATCGTCAGGTCGTTGAGAATCGGCCCACACCAAACCGCGCCCGACACCAAACGCACGCTGCTCGAGACTAGCTTCGACTTGTCCTGTCCTCGCATCTCCCACTTAGAACCAAACTGAAGATCTACAAGGTTTACATCCGGTCCCGACTCACATATGCATCCCCTGCGTGGTACCCACTGACTCAGGTGCAGCTGCCCCTGCGAGTTGAATGAAGCCAGGGTATAGAGAAATATGTCAAGCTCCTTAGATGACCAGAGTAGTAGATCCACGTTTGCGATTTGGGCGCGAGTCGCAAACCGACATTCGCAAGCCGACCGCGGGTTCGTTTCGGCAGCGTGTGACAATATAAAGTAATAATTACACGCCGCACACAAATGGCGGCGGCGGCGGCGCCGGCGCGGCGCACACGTCTAAGCCAGATATTTGGACTATGTCAGCTTCAATCCTATAAGGTACAAGCTATTAGTCCAGGATCCCTGGTCCATTTTTGCTTTTGATTACTATCGAGCTAATTTTCCGTGAGTAGCTTCATTTTGATGAGACGCCCAACAATTTCTTGTACTAAACTCTCTATCGTGGTAGCTAACAGAGGAAGCAAGGATAAAATATGTCGATTTTATGATTATCAAATATTTATTACTACCTAACAGATTTTTTTTTGTTAAATCTCAAGTTAATTATCTAAATTATTCGAAAAAATATTTGTCCTACAAAATCGTTCGTCGATCAAAATCGATTGTCGTGAAATTTTGTGAGCAAGTAGAATTTTTTGTCGATTCAGTTTTTAAAAATTTTTCAAAATAGCAGAGATATGGGGCTTGAAAACGTAAAAAAAAGTTATATTTTAGTCATTCTTAAAAATTTTCGCAAGGTCTACAAGCTCACAGAGCCACTCGTTTAATTATGCTTAGTTTGATGTTAGATGGCGTTGTAAAAGTTATCGACCAATAAATAGCACCTATGTTAATGTATTTATTAGTACCTCTAATTACTGTGAGGATATACATATAAAGAGGTTAGGCAGATATTTGGACAACGCCAACTTTAAACCTACAAAGAACAAGTTATGTCTAGTTTGGGATTAGATTGTGCTATGCGAGTTGTCTAATATAATATTTATTTTTAGTTACCTTGAGGTTTAAACTTGAAGTACTCTTTAACGTTCATGACGTAGCAATGGCCGACGATTTGATCGAGAGGGATGGTACGATGTTGATCCGTTTTGAATACTTCCTGCTGAAGAAACTTGCGTGTTCGTACGTGGAACGTTTCTTGTGGCCTGTGAATAAGTTACTCTTATTACAATGAGCGTAGAGCTTAGATTAGAACACTTTAATTGCCCGCCTAAGCAGCACCGTAGCTTTCTTTACGAATAAGATACAAAAATAGCATTTTTCATTACCAATCTTAGGAATACTATCTATATTTATCACTCTTAATACAATGAATATAGAGTCTAAATTAACATACCTCACTCATAGTAAACATTGCAGTACATCTTCTTATATTCGTCACTCTTATTATAATGAGCAGAGTCTAAGTTTACGATCTCAGAAGGTTGCGGGTTGTACATTAGCACATCTCATGTGTTATAAACATTGGAGTGGACCATAGGAACACCATTTTAATTCGTGAGTTATTATAATGAACATAATACTCTATATTGGCACACCTCATCAGTAATAGACACTAAAAACACGTCCTCCATTCGTCACTCTTATTACAATGAACATAGAGTCTAAATTAGAACACCTCACCTGTAATAAACATTGTAGTGGATAGGAACACCCTTTTCATTCGTCACTCTTATACCAATGAACATAAGACTCTATATTGGCACACCTCATCAGTAATAGACACTAGGAATACGTCTGCCATTCGTCACTCTTATAACAATGAAAATAGAGTCTAAATTAGAACACCTCACCTGTAGTAAACATTGGAGTAGATCATTGGAACGCCCTCTATGTTCGTCCACACGCGTTCTATATGAACTATAGACGGCTCCTTATTGCCTTTCTCGGGTTGTACGTATACGAAATCACCTTTCGTGTACTGTGTTTGTTGAACGGGCGCGCCTGACATTGAGTCGTCGTTGCTTGATCTGAAAATACATTAAAAATACCACTAATATGTATGATGAATGGTCAAATCAGATGATGGAGATAATAGACCACCTAGAGGCCTTATTTTTTTTTTGAATCGTGTCGTACACCTTAACGTGCCCTCCGAAGCACGGAAGCGCTCTGATGAAAATGCCACTTCGGTCACCCATCCAGGTACCGACCTCGCACAAAGTTGCTAACTTCATCGATCTGTTAGGAACAACTAAGAAAACAATGCCACAAGCGCTTCACGACAAATGCCACCGTCCCTATAGAATATCTATACAAATACTAGCTGACTCGGCAAACGTTGTTTTATCGTATAAATTATTTCTAAGTATATATTTATCTTTTAATTGAAAATGATGCTGTTTACGGGTTGCATGAATCATTAAAAAAAAAGAATTTTGCCCAAAAAAATTTTACGTACTATTCTCAGACCTACTGAACATACACACAACATTTCATAAGAATCGGTCAAGCTGTTTCAGAGGAGTTTTATTGCAAATACTGTGACACGAGAATTTAGAAAAATAGAAGAAGATTACTAATAGGTAAAGTCTGTAGTTTTATTTTTTGAATGTGAAGGGTAATCTTTGAAATTGCTCAACCATTTACCTGAGGGATAGCAAAATTATTCCTAAGTGTTATTAAGCTATGCTTCGGTAAGTGGGTGAAACCACGGGACAGGCAACTGGTAATCTATAATCATCAATGATTTTACCATATATGTCTAGATTTTTATTAGTATTCCATGCGTAATTGTAATCATTCATCTTAAAAGCTAGCGACTATTGTTAGGTTTAATTAAATAGTATAAAACAAAGTCGCCTCCCGCTGTCTGTCTGTCTGTCCCGATGTATGCTTAGATCTTTAAAACTATACAACGGATTTTGATGCGGTTTTTTTAATAGATAGAGTAATTCAAAAGGAATGTTTATATGTATAAAACATGCATAATATAGTAGAGAAACACTGATAATTTTAGAGGTTTCTTATGTGGTGTCGTAAATAAACTCATTTTTTTATACGCTTTATATTAGCTTCACTTGTATGTATGTTTGTATGTTAGTATGTTTGTATGTAACCGACTCCTTAGGACGCGATTTTGACCCACATGTGTTTTTTAGTTTTTTTAACTATTATTTTTGCGCTTAAATTGCAAACGCTGGCTGAACCCTACGAGATAGATCAAAATCTACTACAGTATTGTACACCTTAAAAAGGTCTACACAAAAGTCCGCAATGGTATAAGTCTATCTCTTAGTCTATGTTATTCTCTTAGATAACGTTGTATATAAAGACATTCTGTAGTATATTTAGTATCAGCATTACACCCGTGCGAAGCCGGGGCGGGTCGCTAGTTTATTATAAGATCGAAATCGGCACGTCAAATAGGTATAGACCGTTCACCGTGAGATGTTTCCTGCCTTGGGAATTAGCTGCGTTGCCTACTGTGTTGTCAACAATATTATGTAGTATATACCCCACTTGGTGATTGGTGGTTGCCTGCAACATTATCTAAACTTGTATGTACCCACCACAGATTAAAATGTTTTACTTGCATATTTTAAATAATATACAGCTATAAGACTAGTAAGGTTGTAAATTATGACACAATTTAAATTTTAATTATTTATTGATTAATTTTTTTCTGAAAGTAATTGTGGTCGAAAGGAACGATTCCAGACATATCACTGTCACTTGCATAAACGTCATCATCATCTGCCGTATCCGAATCTGTGCTGCTGTCATTTCCAAGTTAAATTATGAATTTATCAGTAATATTATCCATGAATTCATCGCGTTTATATTTTAATTATTTATGTCAGTAAATTCTAATTACCCATACTAAAAACATTGTGTCGGAAGCATTGTGTTGGTATCCCTATTTTACTAACCTTTCATGGCGGCGACGAGAGATCGCACTTGATTGGGTGGAATAAGACAACAACAGATAGACAATCAATAGCGCCAACATCACGGCAGGGGACAACTTACGGTGAACGGTCTATAATATAGACTCTATATGTATATCCAGGCTTTAGATTAAGCACATGAAGGAACAAGTGACTGATAGATGTCGCTGTTATAAACATCGAAAAGCAACAGCTAATAACAATCACTTCCTATACAACAACGGTCCTCCCAATCTTCCATAGATGAGATACGCCAAAATATGGCATTTTGAAAATTTACTTTACACATCTTCGAGGAGTTGCGTACATTGCCGTTTAAAATTCAAGCCTTTCAATTACGTTCGATGATCAACACCCAATGGATTATAAACTAGACTTTAACATACTTGCGACTTAGAGGGCAAAACGTACATAAGAGAAGCGTCGCTACGCACGCATTTAAGCTCAATTTTACCGTTACAGAGCGCTGACATCAAGTAATTGTGTATGCCAACTTACCTAGTCTCGAGATCCTCTTCCTCATTCTCCTGCAGCATCTTGCATTGCTTTACCAGTTCCACGCTAGTGGTGATGGCATCTCTCGTGAACGTCAGCGCGGGCGACTGCAGAGTGTTCTGACATAGCAAGTCGCGTTGCTCAATGAAATACGACTGTAGTTCTACAGAGTCCTCGAATATTTGACTATCTGTGCGCGAGAGACGACGTGCTCTAGAAAACAATTTATCCATTATTATAAATTCAAATGTTTGTTTTTAAAATTTCACGGTAGACTGAAATTTTATGAAACTATGTAAGGCGACAGATAGATAGATTGATGTATCTTTGGTAAGGATATAGGCTACTTTTAATGTAGGTATCACGAATGCGAAGCTGCGGGCGGCATCCAGTAATATTAAAAATTTGAAAGTGTCTCAGTTTATTTGTTACGTTCTACAGCTAAACAAATGAATGATATGAATGATAGAATGAGTCTTGATCAAATGTGGTATGGAGATAGATTGTATTTTGGGAAAGGTTTTAGACTACTTTTTATTTAGGTACCACGCATGCGAAGCCGGGGACAGAAAGTAGTATTTTATATGAGAAAACCTGTAATTGGCTTTCATGTTCTACTGTTATATTCTGCTAAAACAAGCTATTGCTTTTCCAATAAAAAAATAAATATGTGGTACATTCTACGAACTTGTTCGCGTAGAAACTTAGCCTTTTTCAATCACATAAAAGTTGTTTTATAAAATGAACAGAGATACCTCTACAAATTCGCGTTTAACACTGATAAGAGTTTACTTAAGATAAGAGAATACATACTTTCATTTACATTTACCTTTCGAAAACTGAAAACATGTCTTGCTGGAAATGGTCCAGCCGCTTATACAGTCCCTTGTCCAATCTTCGCTTGACAAGGTCCAAAGAAATGGCACGAACTTTACCTCCGTTCGTGACGTCATCATGCTCCGGCAACTCTGCCATACTGTCCGAATAACATCTGTGGGAAAGTGTAGATTTGAATGTGTGTAATTTTGAATAGTCCAGTAACCATATTGTAGAGAAAAAATTAATTAAATGGCGGTTTTTTTTTTTTTTTTTCATTATTTGTCAGATAAGTCTATCACTGAGTTATCTGGCTATTAAAAAGTCGTCACTAAATGTAAGTATACTAAATAGGTTAAGTAGTTATTTCATTTTGTATTTTAAACCAATGGTATAAAGGTTAAGAAGGTCTAACTTTACAACAAATGGCCTCTGAAACCGCCCGTAGTCATCAAAAAGATTTAAGTAACGAGAAATCTGAGGTGTCAAAGTCAGTTAATATTTTTTAACTGAATCCAATAATTTAATAAATAAATATTTGTGTACTGGTGGAAATAAAGGTGAGTTTAGATGGGTTTAGGTAGTTTATTTGCATTTTCAGGAAGCTTATTATAGAAGCAAACTATGTTCCTCATATAGGACTTGTATACTTTTACTAGTCGAAACTTGTGCATAATTTGTTTCTGTTCCTAATTCACTATTTTGCTGAAACCCAATTTTTTTGAGTGTATGTACTTACATTTAAAAATAAATAAATTGTGAAGCTATTGTAGGCATACTCATTGCTTTGAATATTTCTCTCCTAGACTCGCGGTTTCATTTCATAAATGACACGTTTTCTAAAAACAGTGACGTAAATAAATGACGAACGACAAGATACAACTGCGACATACTATAAACAATATAAACACTTGACAATATATAAACAGTCAAAATTTACATTATTAACACATTCCATTAACGATGAACAAGAAGAGTTCCACTAAGACATTACCTGCCCTCTTCATCTTGATGGTTGTAAACAGTGGTGAAGAGATTCAACAGGAGTTCTTGAACTGCTGCAGGTACGTCTGGAACTGCATCGTCATCTTCTCGGCTGCAAATAAAAACATTGTGAGTATAAATAATTAAACATAATATAACTGGATAAATTCACACAGCACCATCTAGTCCTGAACTAAAAGCAAAGCTAATACTATGAAAACCAGGTGAGTGATTCCATACTAATATTACAAATGCGAAAGTGTCTCTGTCTGTCTGGTTGTTATGTTTTCACGGCAAAACAGCTGAACAGATCTTGATGAAATTTGGGTACTTTATAAAGGTATCACGCGTTATTAGATGCGGACAGTAGCTAGTACATTAATATTTTTAATACATGATAATAAGCAACATTAACATGCTATCTTGAATTAGTTTATATAACAGTACACTTTGTACACAACACTGTAGGTTAAGCGCACAGCTGATGCGTTCTCTCCTTCTCTATTTCTCACTATTGGCTGACAGTACCAACTTCTCGGAAAATGGGTTGGTACCATCTGACATCCAACTCTACCGTGCTCGCTAATTGCTCAAATCAAAAAATATTTACCTGAGCATCTGTTTAGTCTGCAGACAAACCCTATGAAGTATCAACGCATCTTTATAAATCTGTGAATCTGGCTCGTTATATTTGCACGCGTTGTCAAACATCAGTATAAAGTCCGAAGCTAGCTCGTTCACGGCGTTGTAATGGTTGTTCTTTAGTTTCTGCGCTATCTTTTCCATGTCTATGGGGCTTTTGATCAGCTCGTAGTAGTCTGGGTATTCCGCTTTGGAAGGTAGTTTCATGAAGATGAGAGCCAGTTGACGATTGGCTGCGGAAGAAATAATAGAACTCTAAGAAACCATATTATATATTTAATAAAATAACAAAAATGATTTTAATCATGCTCATATCAGCTTAGTTGGTAGTAACTCTGCCTTCTGCGCTATGGGTTGAGAGTTCGATTCTCTCCCAGGACAAGCATAGGTGTTTGTTCTGTGGCTGGGTGTTATAAAGAATCATAAGTATGTATTTAAAAATATATAAGTATTCTATCAGTCATCTGGTTAGCATTGAACAAGCTATGCTTAGTTCGGGGCTAGATGGTGTTGTGTGCATTATCCAAAAATATTTATTATTTATTTATATACACATGTTTCGCACTTATAATATTAAGTATGATACTAAAAGCATGCTCTACTGGTGACAGACAAAATGTCAAATAGCAACACAATTTATCGTTTCTCACTAGTTATTTCGAACCAGTGTGGTGAAAGCATTAAAGTGCGTCTCAGAGGCTTAACAAAAACTAGCTGTCATGCAAAAAGCCACTAAAACACTCTTACCCAAGTCTATCTACACCTCTCGGGGATATAAGTCTGAAATGGCACCTCAATACTCCGTATTTCCGACCCCTTCCACCTAGATAAACTAACCCAAACCTTTAGGATCCCTATAGTCTCTGATCGCATCATACAACGTCCGAAGCTTCTGTTCAAACTGCGACAGCTGTTTAGACTTAGGTAGTTTGATGGATTTCATTGGAGTCTTTCTGTCATGGCTGCCGTTGTTGATCTCTTTGAGTTTCTCGTTCATGACGCGTTCCAGTAACATTGCGTCTTCGTAGATCATTGAGCCCTCTTCGTTGAATTGCCGGCAGTTTGAGAACATGAGGCGGAAGTCTGCTACCATCTCGTCAACGGATGCGTAACGGTCCGACTGGGAAAGGTATAAATTAGGTACAAGAAACGTGTATACCATAAAATTTGTATATGTTAGTCGACTAAGTCTATTTTACACGCCCTTTGAGTTAACATTAAACATTAACGCTTTTACTAATAAACGCTTCTCAATTTGAACACTGCCCAAACACTGCTTAAGATTCGCCATTTCACTATTTGCCACTATCTAAATTTTTATTGGGTTAGTATAATTTTATACAGTGATTAACTTTTGACAGAAGTTAAAAGACGTTTCTAATCAAACTGTGACATTAAAAAATGTACCTTATTATAGTAATGGATACAAAAATAATATGAATTATAGACTGGTGAGTTTTGAGTTGCTTCCACATGCAACTTTTATAGAACTAATCAGATCACTTTACAGCAGCTCACTGTAAAGTGATCTGATCTCTGATCTGCTCGCTTCACTTGTTAATTCTGGCCTTTGACTGGCCGCAGAAGGCAGAACTACTACCAACTGACCTGTGGTAGTAGCTCTGCCTTCTGCGGTGTAGGTTGTGAGTTCGATTCCCTCCCAGGACTTCTGTGTTTTGGTGTTATAATGTATCATAAGTATGTATTAAGAAATATATAAGTATTCTATCAGTCATCTGGTCACCATAATATATTCTTAGTTTGGGGCTAGATGGCGTTTCGTGAAATGTCCACTAATATTGTTTGTATTATACATTATGTAAGCGTATCTATTATTTGCAAACTTAGGTATACATGGAATATTGGCACCTAAATTCACCTAGCATGTAAGACGTTTAAAAGTAATCTTTCTAATTGTATTGAATAAATATAATTTTGACATTAACATCCCATATAGCCATTACCCTTACATTTATATCAGATATCTAGTCATTTTGTATGATGGGTCAATTTTATTTCATTAACATTAAAATTCTTATACTAATACTAACCTTAATAAGATTCTCAATCATAATCATATCAATCGGCTTATCAATCACGTTATAATACTCGGGATACAACTTCTTGCTGGGTCGTTCCATGAAGAGTAACATGGGTTGTCTGCCATCAGAGCATGTGAACTCTACCAGTTGCTTGGATATGAAGTGCAGTTTCTTCCTTAGGGGTAGGTTGGACTTGGCAGGGGTGCTGATGGGCGATGGACGGTCGACTGCTGAGTTTTTGGGAGGACGGCCTGTTCACACATTATATAAATTAGTGTGGTAGAGAGAATCAGTCCTTGCGATTAAAACATTATTTACAGGTAAGTAGAGTATACAGTAATATAAAATACATTTGTTTAAAGATGATTCAGATCACTGTTGAGGGCCTTTTATTAGCCAAAGGGATTGTATTGAAGGAAAATCTTGATATAGAACCAACATCTTTGTTCTTCACACAAATGTTTGTCCTGAGGGGTATCGCACCCACAACCTACAGCGCAGAAGGCAACGTTACTACCAACTGACCTGTGAGATCATTGACTGTAATTAATATATATTTGACAGGATACAGGACAGGATTTGTTGAGTAGGTACTTTACAAGGTTGCCAGGAAGATCACTTTTTAGCGATATGCGATATAGCCGCCTATTGGCCGCCATATAATTACTATGGCGCTCTATTGCAATAACTTTCTATGATACACATTAGGGAAGTTATTGGTTTTCTGTAACACAGTGTTCTGTGAACTAACACAGAAACCAATGCATTTCTGTTACTTAAAAAAGTTATTTGAAATAAAACATTTTGTATTTGTATTTTGTATTGTACCAGTTTTTTGAACTTTTATCATTTTATTTCTGTACTGCAATAAAGCTATATTCCTATTATATTCTGCCCTCACATCACAGTTGGTAGAAACTGTCTTTTATTTTTAATTAAATATTAAAGATATGGACAAATGTTTAGTTCTATTCCGCCAATCTATTCCTAATGAGTTAGACACGATGCAGACGCATGCACCTCCCTCCCGCAATGGAAAAGCCATGCAAAGCGTTTAGTAAAACGGCGTTGGACTAATGTCCGGCTGAGACGCAGAAGGTTTGCGGGTTCAATTCCCGCCACAGGACAAATGTTTGTATGATCTACAAGTTTGTCAAAGTATATACGTAGTATATCAGTCATGTGGTATCTATAACACAGGCTCAGGGCCAGATTATGAAGTGTAAAAATGCATTTTATTTTTTATTATTGTCCACCAATATTGATTATTTCTAGCAACCCGTCCCGGCTTTGCACGAGTAAATTATACACCTAAGACTTCTTCATGAATTACTTTATCTTATTTTATCTTCGGTCCATAATTCCATAGTTCGGTCTGGTTTTAAAGAGGACTCTTAACTAGTTATTTACAACCAGAATAAAATATTAAATTGCGCCTCAGAGGCTCTTTTCGTGCACTTAATCTTCGAACTTTTTGAAAGGATAACTTCTTATGGGAGGGTAAACCGTACGTAACGCGTTACGGCGCCAGTCTGTCTGGCTTTCCTTTCTCTCACGCATACGGCAGCGGTAGGCAGGTTCCTCTCACACTAACCAACAGCGCTAGTTAGATTAGTTAAAGTTATCACTGCTGTTGGGCGTCCCGAGACGAACAAATTTTTTAAGTTCACCAATGGTTTTTAAGTTGTCACACAAAGTTTTCTTTCGCTTCGTTTTAGAGTACTGGTACTTTTTGAGCTTGTTTTACTCTGTTTTATAATATGTATGCTGCTTAATATACTAGCTTAGCATGCATGATACCTACGACAAAAGTAGATACTATCTCCTTACCAAAATTTCATCAAGATCCGGTCAGCCGTTTAGCCATGAAAAGGTAACAATTAAACAGTAAAGCAGAAATTCTTTCAAAAATTATTTTATTAGTATGAATTCAACATTACCTCTAGGTCTTGAGATGGGTGTTGCCTGGTTCTTGACAGAGGAGAGACTTTCGTCGTCGCTGGATGAAGATTGTACAATGTCGAGTAGTTCTTGCACGCGCTGTTGCATAAGTCTGTGTTAAAAACAAATTATCATGTTTAGGAACGGTCCGTTCTGATTTTCATAGATAAATCAACTGACGGATACTTCTAAGGGATGATTTTTTCTATAGATTAACTCTATAGAAATTGATTTTATAGCGCCTCTCTCTATATAAACAAGCCATTACATATATTCTAGACGACTTATACAGCTTTAAGTGAAACTTAGTCTTATTCTGACGTTGGTCGAAGCAACAAGTCTGCAGAGCAGAGTATTTTTTCGTCGGGATGCGGAGTGAGTCAAGTGTTCCTGAGGATGCCTCGTGGAGGGGCGAAACACGTGTCGAATTTCTTTTGAAGGTAACTCTTTAGGAATAGATTAGCGGAATTGTACTAAATATTTGTCCATCTGTTTAATGTTTTGAAACTTACTTACATTCGTATCTCGTCCGTTGAATAGTCAGTCGTGTCTCTGTCTACCCTGATGATCTAATTAACTAAACAACTGAGGTGTCTCAGAATTGGTATTTGAGCCCGGTAGATGAAGCCAGATAAAGAGTATCTAGACTAGATGAATCGATACATGTTGGAGCCTTCATCGAAAAAATAATACGTGAGTAATAACCCGTGTTAATGCATATGTTCGATTATTCAACTACTCTGGCACAGTATTTGATTGAAAGAAAAAAGTCAATAGGTTTATTTGACATAACATTACAGTAGGCTAACCCCCGCCTAAAACGCAAAAGGTTGCAGGTTCGATTCCCGCCGCGACATAAATGTTTGTTTGATCTGTCAAGTATATATCTATACTAGAGGTTGCGTGGTGCGCGAGCTGCATACAGCTCGCGGGTTTAACCCCTAAAAACCCCTACAACCCCTAAAAACCCCTGCAACCCCTAAAAATCCCTACAAACCCCTACAACCCCTAAAAACCCCTACAACCCCAAAAACCCCTACAAACCCCTACAACCCCTAAAAACCCCTAAAAACCCCTAAAAACCCCAACAACCCCTAAAAACCCCTACAACCCCTAAAAAATCCTACAAACCCCTACAACCCCTAAAAACCCCTACAACCCCTAAAAATCCCTACAACCCCTAAAAACCCCTAAAACCCCTAAAAACCCCTACAACCCCTAAAAACCCCTACGACCCCTAAAAACCCCTACTACCCCTAAAAACCCCTACAAATCCCTACAACCCCTAAAAACCCCTACAACCCCTAAAAACCCCTACAACCCCTAAAAACCCCTACAACCCCAAAAACCCCTACAAACCCCTACAACCCCTAAAAACCCCAACAACCCCTAAAAACCCCTACAACCCCTAAAAAATCCTACGAACCCCTACAACCCCTAAAAACCCCTAAAAACCCCAACAACCCCTAAAAACCCCTACAAACCCTACAACCCCTAAAAACCCCTACAACCCCTAAAAACCCCTACAACCCCTAAAACCCCTACAAACCCTAAAAACCCCTACAACCCCTTAAAACCCCTACAAACCCCTACAACCCCTAAAAACCCGTACAACCCCTAAAAACCCCTACAACCCCTAAAAACCCCTTCAACCCCTAAAAACCCATACAACCACTAAAAACCCCTATAACCCCTAAAAATCCCTAAAAATCTTAAAAATCCCTTCAACCCCTAAAAACCCCTACAACCCCTAAAAACCCCTACAACCCCTAAAAACCCCTACAAACCCCTACAACCCCTACAACCCCTAAAACCCCTACAACCCATAAAAACCCCTAAAAACCCCTACAACCCCTTAAAACCCCTACAACTAATAAAATATCCTACAAACCCCTACAACCCCTAAAAACCCCTACAACCCCTAAAACTCCTAAAAACCCCTACAACCCCTAAAAACCCCTACAACCCCTAAAAAATCCTACAAACCCCTTCAACCCCTAAAAACCCCTACAAACCCTAAAAACCCCTACAAACCCTAAAAACCCCTACAACCCCTAAAAACCCCTACAACCCCTAAAAAATTCTACAAACCCCTACAAACCCCTACAACCCCTAAAAACCCCTACAAACCCTAAAAACCCCTACAACCCCAAAAAAATCCTTCAAACCCTACAACCCCTAAAAACCCCTACAACCAATAAAAAACCCTACAAACCCCTACAACCCCTAAAAACCCCTACAACCCCTACAACCCCTAAAACCCCTACAACCCCTACAAACCCCTACAACCCCTAAAAACCCCTAAAAACCCCTACAACCCCTAAAAACCCCTGCAACCCCTAAAAATCCCTACGACCCCTAAAAACTCCTACAACCAATAAAAAATCCTACAAACCCCTACAACCCCTAAAAACCCCTACAACCCCTAAAAAAACCCCTACAACCCCTAAAAACCCCTACAAACCCCTACAACCCCTAAAAACCCCTACAACCCCTAAAAACCCCTAAAAACCCCAAAAAAATCCTACAAACCCCTACAACCACTAAAAACCCCTACAACCCCTTATATCCCTACAACCCCTAAAAACCCCTACAATCAATAAAAAATCCTACAAACCCCTACAACCCCTAAGAACCCCTACAACCCCTTAAAACCCCTACCACCCCTAAAAACCCCTACAAACCTTTACAACCCCTAAAAACTCCTAAAAACCCCTAAAACCCTTTAAAACCCCTACAACCCCTAAAAAATCCTACAAACCCCTACAAACCCCTACAACCCCTACAAACCCTAAAAACCCCTACAAACCCTAAAAACCCCTACAACCCCTAAAAAATCCTACAAATCCCTACAACCCCTAAAAAGCCCTACAAATCCCTAAAAACCCCTAAAATCCCTAAAAACCCTACAACCCCTAGAAACCCCTACGGGGGAATGGGGGGAGGGTGCAGTTTATAAAACCTTTGTACATTTTGAAGTACCATTTACAAATGCTTATACAAATCCTCAAAAAAAAAACACTAAAATTCCTTACAACCCAAGGTCAAGTTTGCTATGTCTATCTAGCACCGTTTAGAAGTTATGAAGGTTTAAAGTTTTTTATTTCTGAATCGGATAATGAAGAGGGTCTTGAGAAACATTTGTTCGAGCACGATCCCTCTCAGACTTGTAGTTTCCGAGATAATGAGAGAGGGGGGAAAAGGGGGCAAGGACGGGGGTGGGTAAAACATATTTTTTCAACTCAACGAAGCATCCTCCATACGATCCTACCAAAAAGATTCCACAAAAATTTTAATTCCAACATGATGCCTTCTTGCTATACCTAAAAAGGGGAGAGGGGGTGGGGGGTGGGGGGAATGGGGGGATGGTGCAGTTTAAAACACCTTTGTACATGTTGAAGCATCATTTACAAATCCTCAAAAAAAAACACTAAAATTCCTTACAACCCAAGGTAAAGTTTGCTATGTCTATCTAGCACCGTTTAAAAGTTATGAACGTTTAAAGTTTTTTATTTCTGAATCGGATAATTAAGAGGGTCTTGAGCAACATTTGTTCGAGCACCATCCCTCTCAGACTTGTAGTTTCCGAGATAATGAGAGAGGGGGGAAAAGGGGGCAAAGACGGGGGTGGGTAAAACATATTTATTTCTATTACATATATATTCTAATCTACGAAGCATCCTCTATACGATCCCACCAAAATGTAGTACCCAACATGATGCCATCTTGGTCTGCCTAAGAATTTACAAAGAAGATACAGGTGTTTTAAGATTTTGTATGGGAGTGCACTTTTTTGTATGGGACAATATTTTTTTTGTATGGCGGCCATCTTTTTTTTTATAGATTCGGATATTGAAAAGGGTCTTGAGCAACATTACTTAAAGCACCAACCCTCTCCGACTTGTAGTTTCCGAGATAATGTGGGGGGGTCAAAAAGGGGGGCAAAGAGTCACACAATTTTTTTCAACTCTTCCGAGCATCCTCTATACGATCCCACTAAAATTTAAATTCCAACTTGACGCCTTCTGGGTATACCATGAAGGGGGGTGAGAAAAATGAGGGGAGAGGGGGGAGTTTTAAAATCGTTTTTGAATCCTTGGAGCATCCTCTATGTGATCCCAATAAAATTTCAATTCCAACTGATGCCTTTTGGGTACACCTTAAAAGGGGGGTAGTAAAATGGGGGGAGGGGGGAGTTAAATTTTTTTTGTATTTTTTGAAGCACCATCTATACAAATCCCTAAAAAAAAATACACCTCGTCGAAAAGAATCCGATGTTGATTCTTGGGAGGGGCAGTTAGAGGGGGAAAAGGGGCACTTTAGGATTTTTCCCCCACTCGAATAAACTCCTTCTATAGTTTTCCATGAAAAAAAACACACCTCCCCCTCCACCATCTGGGAGAACAACCATGTCAATGAGTCAGTGAGTCAGTCAGTGGTAATCGAGCTATATATATAGTAGGAATATCAAGGGTCTGGGTGTTTATATATATAATATGTATTTACAAATAAAAAAAGTATATAATATATCCGTTTTATGTAGGTTATCAGTCATGTGGTACCCATAACACAAGCTCTGCTTACTTTGAGACCAGATTATGTTGTGTGAAATGTCCGGTATTATTTATTTATTTAATAAGTTTACCTTTGCATCTTAACAGCGTCCTTATAAAGCCTGGAGTTAGGAACGTTATACTGCTTCGCGTTCTCAAACATGATGTTCATATCGCCAGCCACCTCGGAAAGGTTTCCGTAGTTACCGCGACGGATTTTGTTCTTGATTTGGTTGAGAGACATTGGGTTCTTTATTTCTTTGTAATAGTCGGGGTAGGCACGCCGGGAGGGAAGCTTCCAGAATGGTTCAGACATTGGCGTACCTGTTGATATAACAATTACATTAACAAGCACCTATAAATTTGAAATTCTTAAAAGCCCGGTACTAAACATACATCTATAACCTATTTGTTGAGGGCATAATATAAAGAATTATATTAAGACTACAAAATTATTTTGAAATCTAGTAAGATATTTTTTTTTGAATAATATGTTTTTAACATTCTATGAACAAATTTTGAAGAAGTTTCTTGCATTATAGTAAACTTTCCCATACAAACTTCAATTATTTTTGTTTAATTTAAGGGTTTTTCAAAAAATCCCTGAATGACATGTCTATTTATTTTGTATTTAAAGTATCCAAATAAAGTTTCAAGCAAATCGCACCGCGCGTTTAAAAATCATACAATACAAACATTAACCCTTCTTTTTGTCCATTGTTATAGTACTAGCCGTCCCGTTCGCGACTTTGTCCGTGCGTTTGAAAGAGAACAATAAATAAGCTTTTTTCCACGGCTTTGCCCGCGTGGTAAATAAAAAGTAGCAAGATTAATTGAACGAATGAACATTTCGGAAAAATATTGCAAAGCAAAGCATAATCGCGGTTTTCGCGGTTTGACAATGAAAACCTTTCTTAGCGAGCACCTACGGCCCTAGAGGAAGCTGCATACCAATTTTCATTTCAATCCGTCTGAGATTTCGTGATGAATGAGTGAGTGGTATTTGACAAATATATAGCAGATTATTATAGTACTTATAGATTTAAAATATATTTTTACCATCAGGCCCCAAATGGTTTCTTATGGTTTCCAACAGCTTCCACTGAGGAGAGTCTTCATTTTCGTGCTTATCATCGTCACTGTCGCCGCTGTCTTCTGAATGCTGAAATAAAATGATGTACAAAAACAATAAAATTAAGCAATATGCGTCGTATATTGGGCCTTCAGTCTATAAGTAGTTTGTCGTTTTTTTTCTTAGGGTGCAATCATACACGTCTGAAGTGTCTTATACTCGAAAAAAGTAAGGTTAACTTTAGCCTCACAGCGAAATTTAAGTTTTTTTATCTGCTACTCGAAAAATGTTTATATTTTAGGATGTTTGTTACTCAATTACGTCGTGACAGCTGAACCGATTTCGATAATATTTAGCATATAGATAGATATAATAGGATACTTTCTATCCCAAAAAAATACTTTTGTGGTAATTCCATAGAATGCCAAACTTCTTAGGGGCGTAGCGTTTAATTAGTTTATAAGATCAGTATGTTGTGATTTAATCGTTTGAAGTATAATAGTGTGAAGTGTGATAGTGGGCAGTGTGATAGTGTAATAGTGTGATAGTGTTAAGTTTAAAGTCCGATAGTATTTTATTTATTTATTTATTTATTATTAATAATTAGAACGGTCTAGGACCACTTACACTAATTAATTAGATTTCAGATGTCACTTATTTTAAACTATTTTATACAAAGAATTAGTCAAATAATTGCATAAATAATAAATTCCAAAATATAGCAAAAATACACATTATAAATTAAACAGTAATGAAAAATGAATTACAATAGAAAGTACAATGAGAAAATAAAAAAATAAAAAGCTAGTCACTGTAAACAACTATTGATAAAATATAGATAAATTACAAAATTAACATAATTAGGTACATAACATAATGTCAAAAAAGATTCAGTCTTGGGTCTCACAAAATTTGCGACATGTCATCATAAAAGTAGCGAAACTGTCTACAAAAATGTCACAGTCTGGGTGTATTTTTATTACATTATTTAGAGCCGTGATGGTGCGAGGCAGCGGGGAGTTTGCGCGTGCGACAGTGTGACTCGATGGAACTGAGAGAAGCATATGTCCTCTACCCCGAAGGTAATTGTTTGGAACAAAGAGTCGACACAACTCGTTGTGCAGATCTGGAGCGTTGATGGTACTACGGAGAATTTTAAAGAACGTGTACATCTGATCGCATGCTCTTCTGGTTTTAAGGGAATTATAGCCAAGACATCCTTGCAAAAACCTCGTAGGATACAAAAAAGGATAGTAGCCTCCAGGTCCAATTTTAGTTAGGTAAACGACACACGATAGCGTTTTACACTGAACACAAGGCTTTATAAGTCTCACCAGAGCTACTTCACTTTTTATCAAGTTTAAACTTAAGAAACCACGGAGCAAACAAACGAGCTGTTGCTAAATTAACGGCGTACCGACAACTATGATGTACACACAGTTTGATGTAGTTCCTCTTGCTACAGATCCTTTCAGATGATGTGAGATAGTGTGATAGATTGAAGTGTAATGTGTGATAGTGTGATGTGCAATAGTATATGTGATACCTTAACATCAGCAGTATGATCTTGGGAAGGCTCCATGATGGCAAGCGCTCGACTGGTGGGCACGGGACCGACGCGCGAGTTCCTCTTGCTACGGATCCTCTCAGATGTCTTCCCTCGACCGTGCTGCTCCAACTCCTGCTTTCGGATTTGAATCACCTGGACATGACATGGTTACACCGTGAACAATGTGTATTGCATTTATATGTAGCTGTTTTAAGACTAGGCCATCTGGATATAACCTATAATATAAGAAACTATTCCAAAATCGCGATTTAAGTCTTGTCTTCTCACTCGCAAAATATTCCTATTGTATTAAGCTTACAACCGTACACATACGGAATGCTACTGTCCATAATGAGCTCCATTTTGTGGGCCTAATTTCATGTTCGGACTTGGCTCTGACTATCCCTTTTAAACGTACTCAAAGATCTAAGTAACTAGAAATCTCGAGATTTCTGGAAACCAAGGAAAAAGAGTCGTGAGAATATTAAGTATTACAATGGTAACTACATTAATAATTTATATTCTAAAACAAGCCTTCAAGTCTCTATGACCAGCAGACTAGCTGTGCGTTGTCCGTTTCAATGAGTCAGGACATTAATACAGATACAATACAATAATCCATTTGATACAGACTACCTTTTTCAACATCTTTGCATCCTTGTAAATTTGACTGCCTGGCTCGTTGAAGTGGCACGCGTTTCTGACCATCAGCTGTAGATCTCTCTCCAACTCCCCGATATTCGTGTACTCGCCACCTAGTGAGACATAAACGAAACCATTATAAATTAACTGATGCTCACAGCTTAGCCTATATGGTACATATATCAAAAGTAGCCTATTTGATAATCCAAGTCTATGTGTGATTCAAAGTTTTATATAAATGCACATCTACAATATTAGTAGTATAAATATCGGTGGGCATTTCACACTATCCAGCCCCAAACTAAGCAAAGCTATATGAACTGATTACTGGTAGATCTAATGCCCTCAGACAGTTAACTGACACATTTGGAATGTATCTCTCTTGTACTAGTTTTTCGTAGTTTAAGTAGTTATACGATAGATCATGCAAAAAAGCGCTAGGACGGACGAGTTTCTTGCCAGTTCTTCTCGGGCATGGGTTAGTAGGAATTGGCATAAATTCACCTAGTATGTAAGACGTTTTAAAGTGATCCGTGTGATTGTATTGAATAAAATATCTTTTGACTTTGACTTAATGCTCATATGTGCATACTTATGATACTTTATAAAACCCAGACTGAACAAACATCAGTTTGTCCCAGACTGAATGACAACTTCAATACTAAAAACAATAATTTGGTGACGGGGTTCAAACCACCAAAATTTATTTTATCTGGACCAATAAATTTCCTTAGTCTTAAAATATATCAGATTTAGTATTAGTGATTTTAAGGATTTTTATTGGGTGTCTGCGCAAAAATTAGACTTTTATAGTCATTTAGATTGGCGCTGTAGGCACTGTAGTTTAGGGGTTTGATTCCCTCTCAGGACAAACATTTTTTGCTAAACATAATATGTAGGTGTTTGTTCCGAGTCTAGGTCTTGTAAAGTATCATAAGAGTGAATTTAAAAATATATAAGTATTATATCAGTCATCAGGATTTATCTAGGGTCTAGATGGTGACGTGTCCATTGTCCACCAATATTTATTTATTTATTTAGTTTGGAAGTGGTTGGTTTCAAATGAAGCCGATTTTGGCTCAATCTATAAGCACCTTGAATCTTTTGCGCTATAGTCTTGAGGTCAATGGGTTGTTCTATAACGTTGAAGTACTCTGGGTAGCGTCGCTTCGATGGCAGGAATTGGAACGCCGGATAGAGCGGACGACCATCAGTGTTGGCTATCATTACCTGTGAAGAAAAACAAGCTAGGTATTCATATTCGGAGGCCAGTGCTGACAATTCTGACTTTTTGCCGGATAAGCTAAACCTAAAATGTGAACCGACCTTATTTTGTTTACACCAAAGTCAAAAAGTAGCAGTTTTAAACTAAGTTAAAATTGACATTTTGTTTCATTCTTCAATTGATTTTCCTAGGAATTTTCGCAGTTTTAATCAACACAAAATTTTAGCGATTTAATCTAAAGTGGGCTAACACGTCAATCATAAGTTGAATTATAAATTTTAGAAGTGACATTGAAATATTTTACTCTTATTCAGACTTTGGTGCAAACAAAATATATGATCGTTCGTATTTTACGAAATAATAGCTATTCTTGCGAAACAATAGAATTATGACTAGTGTGTGTGCATTTTGGAAAACTATATATAGTCTTTCTCGTCGGTATCGATGTCGGCGACCCTAAGTAAATATTAAAACATCTACATTACTTTCTTGAGTAAGCCCTAATATAGCTCGCGAGATTTTAAATACCCTTTATACATTCATTACAATGCATACATTACAATAGAGTTGGCCCGTAGCATTCTAGAGGAGGAGGAGGAGGAGGAGGAGGAGGAGTATTTTTTTTTTCTAGTTTGGCGTTTGACGTTAAAAGTGTCTCGAGTCGATACTTAAAGCTGGAGAGAAAATTTGTGTACAGAAGACGTTAGTCATACCCGTGCTTATATACGGCAGATATATGGTGCTTCTATAAACCATATATTAAGAAACTTTACAAAATTCATAAGACAGTTTGATGATTATCTGAATCTGAAGTTGCAAAAAACGAATATACCAACTAATGTTGCAAAATCTGCGCTGCTGCCACGATGTATCAATTCATTAAGGCTGAAAGACCTTTATGATAGGACCTAATAACATTAAAAGCGTTCCCAACACGTGGTCTTCAAAACATAGAAGCGCTCAGAATAATAACGTCGCCTTACTTCGGTAATCTGTTAGGAAAGGCTATAATAAAGTGACGGTTTAACATAATATGCAGTATACTTTCGTTTGCGAAAATAAAGTCCATTCTTATTTTTATTTTGTTACTAGTTATTTCGAACAAGTGTGGTGAAAGGATTAAAGTGCGCCTTAGACGCTCCTTTTGTGATGTCCGTTCTGATTTAAATGGAGTAATCAACTGACAACTAACGGATTTGATATTCCCGGTGGAATAAGTAAGATATATCATGCGAGCTAGGGTCTACTCACGGTATTGAAGAGTTCTTCGAAAATATCCTCTTCGGTGTTGGTAGATGTCTCCGACATGTCCTCGGCAACGTCAGAGCGGCGACTCGACGATGTACGCGACAGCTTCGGCGCCTTTAGTTCTTCACCTAATCACCAGAACTACTTTATGAACCCATAACCAGGTTATCTATATAATAATATGTGAAGCAAAAACTTTTTACCCCTTTTTAAGAAAATTGCGCGGACGGAGGAGTATGAAATTTCGCACACTTATAGTTTATATAGAGAAGGAGTGCAGAATGCTATTTTTCATTTTTTTTAGGATTTATTATGGTCGAATTTCGATCAGTGGGCGACCACTAATAAGAATAAAGAGGTTTCATTACAATTTCAATACACAACAATACAATTTCAATGTATCAACCACTGATACAGCATTTGTTTTACATTTCTATAAAATTTATTTATGCAAAAGAGTTAACTTGAAGAAAAACAAAGCAAAACAAAAAAAAACTCAGAAGAAGAATAGAATAGAAAATATTTAAATATTTCTTTCAACTACATGGTAATGTTATCATTAACCACTACAAAACCAACTATCACAAAATACGTAGTTTTTGCTTAGAACCAAAACAGTGCGGAAATGTTATATGAAATCTCATTGTTGCACTGTTTTTCATTATTGCACTGTTTATTACTTTTTATTTAGATATAAATTTACCACAGAGGTTTAATATCTCCCATTAAGTTTAATATAAAATGTTTGTAAATGTAAAAAGATACAGGCTGAAAATAAAAATCAGCTGAATAAAACCAACTTGGTGAAATAAATATTCATATTTTTAGTTTGAGTAGGTATATTTTATCACAGTAGATAGCTTGGTAGTTGAAAGAAAAGTAAATTACGCACCTTGCTAAAGAGAGTTATTAATGCACTCGTGTTAATTTAGCGTTAACATAACACTCATGCATTAATAACTCATTTTGCGCTCGGTGCAACAATCTACTATTAAACATCACATTACAAATACATGCGAATATTATATAAACTAGTGATGTAGTTTAAGAAGAAAGCGTGATGTACCTATATTTATAGTGTTTTCAATTAAATATGATACAGAATTAAAACAGCAACAGATATCCAGATACTATTCGCAATCTGACCAGTACCAGGAGGCAACTCCTCCACGTGAAATCCTGGTTTTGTATAGCAAACAAACAGCAAACTAATAGTTATCTCCGTCTCTTATCAAACTACATATTTCCAAATAGTGTTTTATTAACAGAACGCATCTTAACTTAGTTAATAATTACGTAACAATTAATGTGACAAGGGTAATGCTAAATAAATACATAGATAGAGTATCACTCCCTTGATTGAGGTTTACTAGCATTGAAACATGCAGGTTGCAGGATATTCGAAGCCTAAGCCAAACCAGGTCACCAGTCCAATGATTATCCATTGCAACACTACTCACCATTTTCAAGAGCAACTCTTGTCTGCTCATACAACTTCCAAAGCTGATCCGCATCCTTATACTCAACCGAGTCTGGCTTGTAGAATGCCTTCGCATTGCACACTAGCAGATCCATATCAGCTGATAGTTCTTCTATGTCATCGTAATTGTCAGTTTTGAGTTTCTGCTGGACCTAATACATTGAAATATAAAATCAGTGTTTTAATTAAAAAATCCCCAATAAAAATACATCTATCTATAACCTATTCATTGAGACAATTCCATTGAGCCCAAACATGATACCTCTGCAGGTCCAAGTTACCATGTTCTTGCAATATTATAGAATTAACAGAATACCAAATTTCTAATCAAACTGACACATGGAAGATCCCTTCATCAACTAGAAAAGAGCAGATGAGCTATAGAACAATCTCAACTAAACCATCTATTTTTTTTTTTTCCCCTCTTTATCTGCTATCGGCTCGTCAGCCATGAGATGTGTTCTGGGGGGGAGGAGATTTAGGAGCAGTTCCATTGAGTTGCCCTTATGACTGTTGTTGAACTTCTTAGTTCCTTTGGTCAAGCGAGAGGATATCCCATCTTTTAAGAGTGAACAAGTCGATTATCTTTCCATACAAACGTCGAAGGGTGATCACACCACTGTCTGATGATGAACAACCAAAACCTAAAAGTGATATAAATTTGTCTTGTTATAATCTATGCTTGTATCAATACAGAATTGTGAAAATAATATGGGTTTGAAAGATACAAGACTCAAAAAAAAACATTTTCATCACTGATTTTAGCGCAACTTTAGGTGTGAATAAATAACAAACGGAGTACGCAAACTAAAAAATTCAGTAGTTTTTTCATGAGAACCCTTGAGCCAAAGGTCTATTTATTATTTTTACGCAATCGTTTTATTTAGAAATCATAGATTAATCTGATCATATGACTCTAAATTATAATCACGCTATCTCCTTACTGCTCATCTCTATGCTTGGTGCACGTCTATCCTTTTCTCACATTAAGCAAGGTGAAATAGCATGCATTTTAGCTGCGCCCACTAACGAGTTTGTGCCGCTGACTTGTGTATTCTTAAGGCGTTTTATTGTGCTTTGGTCGTCCAGTAAGTTTTTAGCCAAAACGTTAGTGTGCTTGTCGAGTCTTTCCTTATATTTTGTGCAGTAGTGGCTAACTTATTTTTTGACTGTTGGCATCTCAAGGTACTCGTGGATTTCCAAGTTTCTCACAAACCAATGTGCACTGGAAACTGTTCTTAGAGCAATGTTCTGGAATCTTTGGAGGATCTCCAGGTTGGAGTTGCTGGCTGATCCCCAGAGCTCTATGCCATAGGTCCAGATGTTGAGTGAGAGACGGGACTGTCGTCCTAGTAGCCAGGAGAGACCCCTGAGTTGCAAGTTTGCTTCTGTTCTTTTAGCCTTGATGTGGTTTGCCCAGGTAAGTCTTCTGTCCAGATGCAGACCAAGATATTTTACGGTCTTGCTGGTTGGTAATGTATTGCCACCCATGCTGACAGGTTCGCCCATTTTCTCTTCTACAGTGATGGTTATAGCTTGCATCCAGTCTTCTTCGAAAGCGCTATGAAGATGATGCTTCTTATTATTTTTTATAATAATTGCTGCTCCACCGTGCGACGTAGTGTCAGGGTGATTGGTGCAGTATACATTGAAGTTGTCCATTTTAAAACTTTTTCGGTCATTCAGATGTGTTTCAGAAATTAGGGCAATATCTATTTTGTTGATTTTGATTAACAGTTCCAGTTCCTTTTTATTTGGCACTATACCATTGATGTTCCAGGTGGCGATTCTTAGCGAGAACATTATGGTAGTTTATTAATGAGGGTGACGAAGAGGTTCATCATTGTGCTAAGTTGTGTAATGAGCTTGTCGATTTTTTCTGTCTGGTTTATTATGAGCTCTTCTAGACTTAGTCTGTATTCTCTGGAAGTATTTTCAGCATTCATTCTAGTTTGTGTTCTACGTGTTCTATAGTCATGATTGTTATTCATGCTATTTGTTCTCTGAGACATTGGGTTGTCTACGTTGTTACTTTGTGGTCTTTGTAGCTCATATGCTATGTTGTGTGTTCTTAGAGACTGCGTGATGTCTTCGTTATTTTGAGGTCTTTTATGGTCAGACATTGGAGTTAGGCTTTTTTCAGACACTATTTTCTTTTTTAACCTTGGTCCGCTTTTCAGTTTTTCACTGTAGAGTTCTTGGGATTCCGCAAAGGTTAAATGTCTTGTGGGTTGAGTAGTCATGGTTGTATTAACATCCTCAGATGTGGGTTCAGTTACTATGGGTATGTCGTCATTGATACATGGTTCATACTCTTTTATATTGGGATTGGGCTTTGTATGCTTATTTGTAGATTGTTTTCTGGCTAGTACTTCCTTATACACTTGACACCCTTTGTAGTTGGCAGGGTGACTTCCTGTGCAGAGTGTACAGGTAGCTGGGGTGTTTTTGTCAATTGGACACATAGTTGTTTCATGTGTACCAGCACACAGTTGTTTTTGCTGTGTCCATATTGCTGGCACCTTTGGCATTGGATTACATCAGTTTTCCTTTTTGGGTCTTCTATTGTTACTCTTTGGTTGTAGATTATTCTAATATTTGTAACAAGTTTGTTATTTTCATGTGGGGCTACATTAACAAAAAATGTGTTTAGAGGTTCCTTCGTCCTAGGTTTCCTGGCAGTTACTATCTCCCCTTGTACGGAGTTTCCAGTTTTCTCTATTGCTGCTACGATTGCATCTTTGGGTGTGCTAAAGTGGAGGTGCTTATTGACGATTCTCATGCATTTTTGATCTTTGCGAGTAAAGGTATGTCCTATTAGGCCCTTCTTTCTTATGTGTTCTTAAAAAAATAAACCACCTTAAAAAAATATTTTATTAAAGGGCCAAGTTCCGGCTGAGATGCAGAAGGTTGCAGTTTCTATTCCCACTGCGAGACAAATGTTTGTATGATCTGCAAGTCTCAGGTCTGGGTGTTTGTATGTACATTATGAAAGTATTAAAAAAAATGTATATAAGTAGTATATCACTGATGTGGTACCCATAACACAAGCTCTGCTTACTTTGGGGCCAGATGATACTGTGTGAAATTTCCAGCATTATTAATGCATTTGGTACAATGCAACAGCAGACACACAGATACACATGTTAAACTTATAACAGAGGGGCTGTTAACTTTGAGGGTTAATGAATGGGCAACTTTGTCTTCTCGGTCTTGCCTAAGGAGGAATCAGCATTAAAATTCTGCTAAAATTAATAGCATTTGAGACTATTCAGTGTTTCTTGTTGTCAATGTGCCATTGTCTACCCCCTCAGATATTCCCAAAGATCAAAGCAATTGGAAATCTGAGAAGTTTAACTAACATAGAAATTACAGTCATGAGCATATAACATTGTCTATCTTACCCTGAGTAAATCAATAGGATTTGAGACCACTTCATAATACTGCGGCTCCTGGCGCCTTTTGGGAGCTCGGATAAATGCATCACACAGCAATGTGCCATCTTCCTTCTTGTAAGACCTGATGGTGTCATATAGCTGCTGGCATATTTCACTCTAAAAGAAAAGACAATTCTATGTAAGTAAACATTTTCTAATTTATTGAGAAACTTCAGCTTACTTTATTTTTGCCAGTAAATTCCTTTGAAAAAGCACAGGTGAGTATGCAGTAAGTAAATAAATAAATCAGGAACAGAGCTGCAAAACAATACATACTTACCTACATATCTAACAAATAGTTTATGTTGAGTGTCTTGATAGGCTAATTTGGCAGCAAATATAGTCGGAGCAGCAGAACATTGGTAACTTACAGGGTCTAATTTCTTCTTTTTCCGTGAAGGTGGTGGCCCAGGGCTGCTGAGCTCGGCCGCTTCATCACTATCATCATCCGCGCCCCGGCTGGCTCCCGACGACGCACGGCGTCTTTTACTCATTCTCATACAGCAGCACTGACCGAATTCAATATGAAGGCATATTAGCTACCGAATGATTCTAAACCTTTATAATTAACTTTTGAAATAGATAACCAATCTAGGTAACAAAATAGCTAGTTAGTTTCCCTTTCCCTGTGAGAACTTTATTTAATTTAGGAAATAATGCTCGCTCTATTACTTACTACCTTACCTACTCTACCTACTATACTTTTATTCTAGGATTATGTATATGTATAGTGTTTGTTTGTTTGATTGAATCGAAGTTTTGTAGGGATATTCGATATACATCGATGCATCGTATTTACTCGATGTTTATAGTACGATGCATCGAATCGATCCGATGTTTTGAAAAACTGTTAATTTACTCGATGTATCGATGTATTTTCATAAAACATCGAATCAATGGTAACTAGCTAATTATTATACCTACATGTTTATTACTCTGCAAAAACATGCAGTTCACACGTGGTAGAAACGAAACCTTCAAAAATTTTGGTTTCAAGATAATGAGACGAATAAGAATATAAGAAACACTGTATAATGCTTCCTATCTAATTTTCTCCCACGTTAAATCTTATGAATTATATGTCTCTTTTTACAGTCGCTTTTTCGTTTCATCGACTTTCAAATCACAACGATGCTAAAGAAGTTTTCACTTAAAAAAATCACGCTCAGAGTGAATCGAACCACCTTAGGGAGGAATCTAGATATTGACATGCAACACTGAATGCGCAATGATCTGTGATGAATCGTGAAGTGCACTCTTTACGAAAAGAAATAGGATTGGAGTTGGATGTATTATACTCATTAGAGCATCATCTCATCGTTTCCGTGTAAGTAAGTTGGTTTTACAATATTCAACACTTTCGCAGGACCAGTGGTACAAGTTGTTTAATTTCAATTAACTTTTTTCAATTAACATTAAGCGCGAAAATTTAAGATCTGCATATTGCTTGTACTTTTTTTAAATAAAACTGACAAAAAAAGTGTTGTTGTAGAAGTAATAGATAATTCAAAATTGTAGTTTGTTTGTAATGCAGTGTCAGAGTGCTGACTAGAAGTCTGTGCCACCAAACAAGTCCCGAAGAAAAGTTAAGATCTAAATTGTCAACCCATGTTCACTCATGCTTAACCATACTTTCGAATATTCACCTTAAAAAAAAATTGTTATGCGTTTTTTGTTCAAACTATTTTTCATACGCTTTGTACTGAAAACTGGAACTGAAACTGGACTGCAGCGCCACGTCATCTGCGGGACTTCATTCGTAGCGTGGACTTTTACTGCTTTGTGATGCTATGTTGCAAAAAGTACTCGATGTTGAAAAACATCGATGTTTCTAACCGATCCATCGGAAAATATCGTTGCATAGCCTCCCTACAAGGGACATCCCTAAAGTTTTGTGATAATTGAACGAAATTAATGGCGGCCGCAGCACAGCAAGTAATATTACCGCTGTCACTCTTGCTGACAGAACCAATTCTGTCTATAATTATTTTTACGGCAACATTTCATTACCGGTCCGGTCGACATAGTGTAAACACGGCATTACAGTGATACCGTGTTTACACTGTCTTCACACTTCTTTCGCCTTCATCCATGGGCAGTGTAGTGGACGTCAAAATCATTGTTTCTACAACCCACTGCCAATTGGGTTCACTCAATTATTTTAACACTTTAAAAATATATATAAATTACGAAAGAGACGTCGCGTCGTCTACGCCAGATCATCTGGTGGATGATACAAATTTTGTCTTGTCATCATAATTTTATTGACCGTGTCATAGTATTATGTTATCTGTTATCTGACCGTGTTCAGTCATCCAGATTACCCGAGGTTGAATGCAAAAGAGTTCAAAGTGGTGAACACACACTGCCGGTAATTCTGCCGCAGAAATAAGTATTTCTAAAGATAATTTCTGGCAGTGGCAATAGCATAATACAAACGGGGTATTAAATTCTCTTTGGACGCCGTTCTATTGCTACGGCCAGACTTGGAGGCGAAGATTCGCGTTCGCGTTGTCACGATAAAAGTTCATGTTCAATCTATGACGAAGTGCTTAGACACATCAAAAAAAAAACTTTAGTACGTCGCTATAATCAAGAACGTTTAGAACGTAAAATGTTTTTTCTTGTGGTTTGGCTCTTGCGGGTTCCATAAAACTGGTTCAGATTCATAATTTTGTATGAATTCTAATAACCTATCATTACTTATTCCAATCCTTGATTAACAAGTTCAATCAAACACCGCTCGGCGCGAAGTGTAGCCAACCGTACGAACGTTATCGCGACAAAATCCTAAAAGGTGCAATTCCAAGATGGACCGCAGGCCGCAAACTGCAGCTGCAGGCTGCAAGCGACAGTACCTATTGGTTTCTACGCATCTCTATGAAATTGATTCCAAGCACGGGAACATTGCGGCCTGTGGCCGTGGCACGCAGCGACCGCAGACTGTAGCGCCACTTTTTCGGAAGATGATGAAGAGAAATCGTTTAACTTTGTTGCCGCTCATCCAGTCAGGTTTTCTCTTTTGAAATCCGTCTGACATTCTGTATCACACAAAGGTATTAGAGTGACTGAGGCATCGTTCTATGCATTGTGCAGCCGCGGCATGCCGCCGTGCTTGGAAATAGAAGCAACCGCGACCGCAGGCAGCACTGCGGTCAACCGCAGCTGCTAGCCGCAATGTCGCCTGCGGTTGCAGTCTGCAGCCCATCTCGTGACTTACACCTTTAATGTGTGGCAATTTACCAACAGCGGCGTGAAGGGCATTCGTATTCGCGAAGATGATTCGCGATAGGACAAATTCTTTGGCCAGACGTGTCGAGACAACGTTAATCTTCGCGTTATGGTGAATGTGTGGCCCCAGCATTATCAATATATGACACAAAGCAAATAATAATACTTAAATACACATTATACTTAGCGTCCTATAGTTTGTGACATCTACGTACGTTTAACCGACTAAGATTGCTTGCTACTAATGTTTCTGTTTGTTTGGTTTCCAACCAACAGCAAACATTAGTAGGTTTGGATGGATTGCGGTCTTATAGGATATTGCATTGCATACTCTTTGGATTGGGGTAGGGGTGTCCACTTAGAAAATACATCGATGTTTTTTTCGATGCAATACATCGAGGCTATGCATCGATATTTTCCGACGCATCGGTTAGAAACATCGATGTTTTTCAACATCGAGTAATTTTTGCAACATAGCATCACAAAGCAGTAAAAGTCCACGCTACGAATGAAGTCCCGCAGATGACGTGTCGCTGTAGTCCAGTTTCAGTTCCAGTTTTCAGTACTAAGCGTATGAAAAATACTTTGAACAAAAAACGCATTACAATTTTTTTTTACGGTGTATATTCGAAAGTATGGTTAAGCATGAGTGTGCATGAGTTGACAATTTAGATCTTAACTTTTCCCGGGGACTTGTTTGGTGGCGCAGACTTCTAGTCAGCACTCTGACACTGCATTACAAACAAACCAGAATTTTGAATTATCTATTACTTTTAAAACACTATTTTTGTCCGCAAGCCTGTTGTGTGTTAAGGGATGTTTAAAGAAGACATGTATGTAACTAAGAAAAAAGACAATATACTTTGTTTTATTTAAAAAAAGGTACAAGCAATATGCAGATCTTAGATTTTCGCGCTTAATGTTAATTGAAATTAAATGAAAAAAGTTAATTGAAATTAAACAACTTCTACCACTGGTCCTGTGAAGGTGTTGAATATTGTAAAACTAACTTACTTACACGGAAACGATGAGATGATGCTCTAATGAGTATACATCCAACTCCAATCCTATTTCTTTTCGTAAAGTGTGCACATTCACGATTCATCACAGATCATTGCGCATTCAGTGTTGGATGTCAATTTCTAGATTCCTCCTAAGGTGGTTCGATTCATACTGAGCGTGATTTTTTGAAGTGAAAACTTCTTTAGCATCGTTGTGATTTGAAAGTCGATGAAACGAAAAAGCGACTGTAAAAAGAGACATATAATTCATAAGATTTAACGTGGGATAAAATTAGATAGGAAGCATTATACAGTGTTTCTTATATTCTTATTCGTCTCATTATCTTGAAGCCAAAATTTTTGAAGGTTTCACTTCTACCACGTGTGAACTGCATTTTTTTGCAGAGTAATAAACATGTAGGTATAATAATTAGCTAGTTACCATTGATTCGATGTTTTATGAAAATACATCGATACATCGAGTAAATTAACATTTTTCAAAACATCGAGTGAATTCGATGCATCGATGTATATCGAATATCCCTAGATTGGGGTTTTGTTTGGTTGTGGTCAGTGATGCCAGATTAAGCGACTTATCGCCCTTTAGGCTATCTCGACGGGTGGCGAGGCGACCAAAAAATTCGATCGGCGACTGGTCGCCGTTTAGGCTATTTAAGTAATTAAAAATTATGATAAATATTAGGCTACGTCCATCATATTTTTTTTACAATTACTATAATAAGTAGGTACAAAATGGATAAACCGGAATGTTTGTTTCATTCAGTCAATGTCAGTTGATGAGAGAGAATGTCATTTATTTTTTAATAGAGTGAGAAGAGAATGAAATGGTAGTGGTAAGTTGGATGCATATTTCGCGGCATTTAATCAATCAATAAATAGAGGAATCCTTGATGATGTTATTTTGTTAGCAGTCGACGAATAACATATATTTTTTTTATAATAAGATCTTTAACCCTACATAATAAAACCATTAACCATTAAATTTAATTAATGTTAAAACAGTTAATAAGTCTAGTCGTTTTTACTATGTTGCTTTATTGTTGTTATTTTATTAATGAGACTCTACACTACAGGAAAATAACATGCTTACAGTAATCACTTTAAATTTTTTTATTATCAAGGATTAGTTATGTATGTTTTATTTCCTGTTGAGTCTAAGCAAAAAAATAGGTTATCATAGTATTATTACCCGCATTAGGCGTATATTACGTGTCTTTGAATAAAGCAATATAGGCTAATTTATGAAATTAGTCCATATTTTGGTATAAAAAAATTGGGCGATTTTAGGCTACCTTTTATATTTTTTTTGGCGATTTGGACCGAGCTCCATCTGGCAACACTGCTTGTGGTTGGTGTTTGTTTTGTATTTTCGTCGGCTAAAATGTCGAAGATTAAATATTTTAAACAATTTATACTGTGTGGAGACCTCAGCTACCGTTGCCTTCTGTGCAAAGAGACTTGTAACAGTTCAGATAACGTAGAAAAGCACTTGCGATGGGAGAAACACAGGAAGGCGCTGAAAACTCAAACTTGCATGCCGCAGTTCAGCAAGGATTCCATTTACAAGGTTTTAAATTAATCGTGATATACATATGATAACCTACCGGTTGATGTCTAAACACTCGTAATATTTTATGTACTTTCGCTAACATGGCATACCGGTACAAACTGCTAGTTACTAAACCATTTCTTCATCGTTTACTATTTCAGATGGATCCCTACTACTACTGTTCTTTTTGCAATAGAACAATGGCTGACATTGCAGAAGTCAAACAGCACATTAATTCTGATATGCACAAGAACTACAAAAGCCACCCCACTGCAGCCACCACCAGAGTTGAAGTGAAACAGATTGATGACAACATTTACATCAAAAACACTCCAATCAGTTTCTTGCAATGGCAGGGGATAATAGACAACCAGTGTGTTCTGTGCAATGTCGCCGTAAAGAGTAATATGTCGAGTCATATGTGTAGTCCAGATCATATTGTAAAACTGCTACAGACTAGAGTCAAGGATGTAGATGATAAATACTACAGAAAGGTATGTTTGTTTACTAGCCATTGTCTCATTGTTGAATTAAGATCTCCATATCACCTTTCTGATAACTTTGATTCTGTGGACACAGAAAGGCCCAATCCAAAAACAGTCTAGCTCATCTTAGTCAGTGGATTATCGGAATAGCTACAACTATTTTTGACTGAACTGTTACCTCAATTGTTACCTTAATATCTTTGCCTTCTATGCAGTAGATTATGGGTTCAATTATCTAGGATAAACACTTCCCAGGATAAACACTAGTGTGATGAACATAAATAAATATATGTATATATAAAAATGTTACATAACAATGTTGGACCGGTAACTACCTATTAACTCAAGAACTATGTAACCAATTTTTATGAAATTTGGCTTACTGTGTGTAATATGGTCAAACTTAAAGATGTGATAGTTTTTGTCTTGATTATGGACCTAAAAGACACCCATGTTCATCACAAAATTGTCCTGGGAGTTATAAAGTGTTGTCTGACTGTTATAAAGTATCATTGTTAATCGAAGTATCAGCTATCTAGTTCCGTTAAGGCTTAAGCTATACTTAATTTGTAACTGTTTACATATATTAGTTAAAAAAATATTATAATAGGTACATATTTAAATGTTTCAGACAGACAAAAATACATTCCAATGCTTCACTTGTAAGAAGACCTTCTCAATACTCGAGTTCGACAATCACTTCATAAACCATTCCAACAATAATTCTGTTAATGCAGCTAATACTAGTAATGTGAACGGAAACATAACACTTAAAAAAGTTGAACCAATAGTTTTTGATAAAGATGATAATATATTAAAAGATTGTACAATGGCTGATGCAAATGAAAAATACCCGATAGTTGTCTGCGGATCAGGGATGGAGAAAATACGTGAAACCGAGTGGGATATTCAGCTTCTTGCTGGCCTGAACGATGAATACTTTGACATTGATATGGAACAAAAAAAACTAATATGCCACACTTGCAAGAAACTCATCAAAATTACTGCAGCCGAAATCTCCTGTCATTTATATTCACATGGTGAGTACCACACAAATTGCAGTGCTGTGTGCAAAGCAATTAATAATCACATCAATAAAAGTTATGTTCAAAGTAACTTTGACCATGGTGCAGCTAGATCTAAAACTGCTAAGTATGGACAGGAGAATCATATCAAACTAAATGCAGGAGGTAGTAAAGGATACTGTACATTATGTGATAAGTTCCTTTCGGCTAGCATTGATGTATTTAAAGGCCATACCGCTGGTCGCTTTCATAAAGGGCATCTCGAGCTAAAAGGTATTGAACAACCTCGGAAACACGAAAGAGGATCTTACAGGCCTGTTCTAATGATGGAGCTGATTAAAACCTTAACATACTCAGCGGACAAAAAGGCGTTTTTGATTAACAAATGTCTACTTATAAACGAAGACAGCTTTTTTTTGATGAAGCGCATTGAGCATGGCAAGTATTACATCAAGACCAAGTGCTTTGCATGCGATGAAACGCTATTGCCACAGGATGAAAAAGATCATTGCATATCTTGGAAGCATAAGTCTAATTTATTAGCTGCTAAGTCTATTTCAGAAGACCGCTTCACTATGAGAGAGGTCAGTAATTTTAGTGTAAATAATAGCACTATTTTGACAGTGATATATTTTGACAGAAGTTGATAGACAGGTCTATGTAGATGGGGTCAATGTTTAGTCCTGTCAAGACTAGAGCAGATTATAGCTGTCAGCTCTCAACATTAGCAGGTTGAGGTCATTTTAGCTTATTATGCATTAACTTTTGAATAGCTTCTGCCCAAGGCCTATGGGCACAGGCATATAAGTAGCTTATCTAATATTATAAAGCTGAAAAGTTTGTTTGTTTGTTTGAACGCGCTTATCTCAGGAACTACTGGTTTGAATTGAAAAAATATTTTTGTGTTCTTCACGCTCCGACCAGTAGGAGCGAAGCATCAACGGAAAATGTTGCAAACGGAAAATGTTGATTGGATCACTGTAACCTTTTTTATGGTAATTCAATTTGTTCGAAATTAATGCATTATTTGCGAAGGAGTTTTGTTGTGGCTGGACTAGTAGTCCCCGGGGAAAGGATAAATCCTTTCACCTCTGTCATTTTTGTCTACCTTGCGAGCACGGCCGCGCCAGGGAATAGTTTATCAGGGGGGGAATAGCGTTCTCTACCGCATTGTTGCCATTTTAGCAAATTAAATATAAATGACGTATCAGTCTACGATATTTCCTTCAATCCATCAAAACTCCAAAAATCGTTTGTTCCTTGTACTATCTGTGGTAGTAAAACAAAACAAAACTTGAGCAAAACACCGATTCTATTACACATGTTCAACTAAATAAATATGAGTGAGAAAGTAAGTAATGTGATAAATTGTATTGTTACATATATACCTATTTATAACATATTTTCGAAATCATAGTTTTCTTACGATAAGTGCTTTCGTTGTTTTGATTTTGTTATAATCAAGAATTGTTTTTCAACGCTCACATAATGTAATGTACCCATGATGTATTCTTCATTTTTCCTAGATTAAGGAGCAACAAATTGCAAATTAGAGTCATGGTTGACTTCATGGCCAACAGCAGCCATCTGGCAACCGATCTACGAGTTCACTGGGCCTCTAGAGAGCTGAAAAGCAGAGGGCCAACGGCTCAAGCTGAAAAGGTTGTCCGGACAGGAACATTGAGCAATGGAAGCAGGTTATATAATTATATTGGTTTGTATTTTGTTGTTAATACAAGTTTAACATGAAACAGACAAAATGGTGTGATTGCAATATAAAAAATGGAAATAAACAGCTAGCATTTTATAACTGTTGTTTATTACAGACATGGAAAGACTTAAAGACAAATGCCCACATTGAAAATGTATCCAGTGTAGAGATGGGCGCTTACCCGTTAAAAATCCGAACTTTGGGTTTTTACCCATTTATACCCATTTTTACCTTCCCATTTCGAATTAATACCGGGTAAAAATTCAATGCATCTTTTTTTTTGAAGTTCAACAAATTATATATGCTTTTACTTGTTAGTTTTTATTCCTGTTTATTTATTTGGGGCTGTGTAAAAATGTCCGCCACTATTTATTTATTATTTTATTTGTTTATTTTGTATTAAGTCAAATAATAAACCATAATAAGTAACATAATAACATAACATAACCATAATAAGTAAAAATATATTAACAAATAAGTAAATAAACATCGCTAGAAATCTACAGAAAGCTTTCGAATTAGTAAAAAACCGGCCAAGTGCGAGTCGGACTCCGAGGGTTCCGTACAAACCTATAGGTATATAAGTAAAATTTCACCCATCACGACAATTGAGTCATAGTTGGATGACGTCACTAAAAATTTACAGTTTTACAGGAAGTACCCTGTAGGTTTGGATTCCCTTGGGAGTTGCGAGTTTGAATATATGCGACTTAAATTGCTGTTTCTCTTGATTGCGTTGACATAGAAGTTTGATTTTATTACAGCTTATAGGTATTATAGACTTGAGTATTTTATATGAATTTCAATTTAATACCTCTACGCGTTCATGAGAAAAGGGGTAGTAAGTTTAAAATTATTAAAAATATTTTTATTATATGATGTAACTAAAAATGTACGGTTATCGCAATTTATCCTTTATCTGTGCTATAGGACGTTGCTTCGTACCAAATTTCAAGATTCTGAGTTCACGGGAAGTACTTACCCTGTAGGTTTTGATTCCCTTGCGAGTGTCGAAAATTTGCGGCATAAACGGCTGTATCTTTTGATTGCGGTGGCTTAGAAGTTTGATTTTTCACAGCTTTAATAGTAGACTTGAGTAGATACTTGATATAAATTTCTACTTGATACCTCTACGCGTTCCTGAGAAAATGTTTCTTGACAGACAGACGGACGGACGGACAACAAAGTCCTATAAGGGTTCCGTTTTTTCCTTTCGAGGTACGGAACCCTAAAAACAGCAATCATCAAATAGTTCCTCTCAATTGTGCAGCTCATACTTTGAACTTCTTAACTCATGACATCATAAAATGTGAAATTGTAAAAGCAGTTACTGAATTAGCAACAGATGTTATAAAAACAATAAAAAAAAGTCAAGTCTTGAGTTCATTACTGAACAAAATTGTAAAAGAAAAGAAAAGCGGAGAAACATTAAAGTTGCCAGTAAAGACACAGTGGGGTAGTCATGTAGCCGCCCTAAAAAGTAAAAAAAATTCAAAAACAGCTCTAATGGCCCTAGCCGTACATGAAGCCTCGGTACTATTGCCTTCAGAAACAAAGTCTACACTTCTTAATGTCAAATTTTGGACAATGATAGAAGATTGCCTTGCAATTTTGGAACCGGTTACAGGACCTATATTCAAACTTGAATCAAATGAATGTAATATCCATAACATATTCACCACATTCAAAGATATCAAATCAAAGATAGAATTAATTTTGCCCAATATTAACATATTAAATGATGAACACAAACAATCGATCTTGTATGCAGTTGAAAAAAGTAGAAAAAACAAATTTCAACTCATGGCGTAGGTTTTTCCTACGTAGTATTCAGGCTGCCCTACTTACTACGCATTTTTAAAAGTAATTAGGTTTTTTATTTTAATTGTAAAATATATGTCGAATTTTTACCCGGTATTAATAAAAAATACCCGTTATAAATGGGTATTTTTTAATTTTTACCTATTTTACCCTTTCCTTCCTATTTAACCCTCCCGAATTTTTACCCACCCGCCCATCTCTAATCCAGTGTAATAATAATTGATCCTTGTTTGGTGCAAGCAACATTAGTAAGTTGGTTTCCTTCACACATTGGACTGTAGTGGTGTTCTCTTCATTTGAGCTTGGCTCTATGTTATCCATTGGGACTCTGAAATAAACAAGGTGATGGAATGTAAGTAAAATAACACTGGTCATATTTGAAACTATCCATATAGGTAACTATAATTTCAATTAAACTCACCTATAATGGTACATGATATTGTATATTGTTGCACAACAGTATATCTGTGATGCCTTTTCGGGATCATAATGAAGCATCCTGTCAATGTTATTTTTAAGCAGCACTGTTTGGTGCAGCATTCAAATCAGGCATCATCATCCACGGCTCCAAGGTGTAGCCAGAGTCCCCTGTAAAAATGCTTTATACTAATACCATATTTTTTTCTTTTCAGTTTCCCTGGAGATTTTCAACAAAAAAACTTAATAAATATTGTCGATATCAAACTGTTATCTTTTCACTACCTATACATATATACTAAGTATTAATAGATCTTGATGGGAGCCGGTGCAACTGCAGGGTGTTACGTTTTATTAAAAAATAAAACTGGCCATACTTTTCATGAAAACCAGTAGATACACGCTGCCTTGCATGTTCTGTCCCTGGGAATATAATCCCTTTTGGCATTGATCTAAAAATTCAATACATAACCAGTTAATTTATTGCAGATCAAACTAACTTAGGTGTAGGTATGAAATACGTACCTATTTCTGGTTTTATTATCTTTGACTTGCAAGAGAATAATATCTGTAGGTACCTATATTTTCTAAACTAAATGTACTTTTAGGCAATTGTATAAAAAATTGAGCTTACATGCTGATGATAGCACCAGAAAGGTGAGTCAGATATTTTTTGACAGTGGTCTGAGCTATCACTAGGCTGGTCTTGGCCCATACCTTGCTGGTAGCGACCTATTGTAGAAAAACGTATACCTAAGAAGGTACTGGTAGGATTTGTTTAGCTTTAGTTGGTATCAGACCGAGGTAAATATATCCTAGGTCTGAGGAGTAGGTAGGTACGGATTTCATAAAAAACCTAAGTAGATAGATACTTGTAGGTATGTATTATTTACCTTGATATGCACCGGCAAACCATCCAAAGGATTTAGAGGCTGCAAGGCTTCTTTCAACTCCTCACACAAATATAAGGCCATTTCTTTAGTAACGCGAAATATGTGGCGAAACTCATTATCCGGGAATTCAAAGGCTCGTGCTCGCAAGGGATGCCAGTAACTGGCATCTCGGATAGGTATGTCTTGTGTAACTTTCGTTTTAACGTTTGCATATCTCGCGTTAGAACGAAATTGTAGAATACTTGAGACATTATTTTCTTGAGGAAACTATTCAATATTTACAATTTATACTTTTATACCCACCTTCAAAGGACAGTGATTAATATTCCCTGTCTTAGGTCAAATAGAGATAAATTTATCCAAGTTGTTTAGAGGCCGTGCTCTGGGGCGGGGAGTAGCGGGACATAAAGTCTACGATAAACGTCAAAGGGAAGCATTATATTCCTTTCCCCGAACCTGTGCTATGAGAAGTGGAAAAGGAAGTTATTTCCACTGACAGGTGGATAAAAACGGGGGAAAGACTACTTCTCGTGCCGTGCTATGCGAGGGATGAATTTCCACTGTACGCCCTCGCGTTCGGCCGCCTCAATGAGATCTTCATTTTTTATGTTTTTCGATTCATTTAACTCGCGATCTTCTCTCACGAAGTTCGTTCCATTGTCACTATTGATGGTGCGGAGGGTTCCGCGCTGGGCGGCCATTTTTCTTAGCGCCATAATCATCGAACTTTTTTCTTTTTAACACATAATTCAAGCAATAGATATAAAAAAACAAACAATAAAGTACAATTAAATTAAAGAAAATAAAAATAAATATTAATGTTTTTATAATTCAATTTCAATAACAACTACAATTGGAGTTCGTCCACGGTATAAAAGCACCCTTCTAGCAAGAGCTTTTTAAGCTTATTTTTAAATATATTTGGGCTATCAATAGTTTTCAATTCAACAGGCAGAGAGTTGTATAATCTAACCGCTTGAAATTGACACCCATGCTTAACAACTTCTAACCTCAACATTGAGGGTTCTCTAAATCTTTTCTTCTTGTTTCTAACCTTAGTGCTCTTTGGTCTGGTGATTCATATTTAGAGGGATGCCGTACAATATCCATGACAGTTACTAAGATGTAGAGTCAAAATGTTTAGCTCCTTAAAATACTTTTTACACGATTCCCATGGCGGAATCCGCACCATGGTGCGAATGGCTCGTTTTTGGATAACAAAAGCTCTATTCATGTTATAGGCGTAACTGCGTCCCCAGAATTTAATGCTATACCTTAATTTTGACTCAACCATATAGCCCGCGTAGTCAGGCACGTGAAGAGGGTTCCCCACCGTTTCTCTCGCCGTCGGCCTATGGATACGTGCATCGGGCCAAAGTAGTCTACTCCGGTGCACGTAAAAGACGGTCGGTTGTAGGCTAATCGTTCCGGCGGTAGGTTCCCTAACGGCGGGTACTCGGGCTTCGTTTTGTTGACTATGCACCACTGACATTGGCGCGCTATTTTTCGGATGGCGTTTCGTACTCCTAGAATCCAATACGACTGGCGTAGCTCGGTTGCGACCGCAGCGTGGCTCCCGTGATGAAAATTTTGTGATGATGTTCGATCAGAAGTTGGAAGATCTTTTGTTTACCATCTAAGATAGGTAGGTTTTGATTTCTATCAGAGTCTTGTAGCTTTGCAGTGCGACTGCGGAGGCTGAGTACGTTTTCTTCGTCTAGGGCCACGTCAATCTTCTTTATTTTACTGGGGCCTTCTATTGCCATCCCTTTCTCGAGTCTTTCGATCTCGTTTCCAAAATAATCCCGCTGGCTTTGCCGTAGTAGAGCTCTCTCAGTTTTGAGTAGATATTTATTTTCTATGGGCGGGTACTTATTCGACGATTTTTCATTGGTTTCTTTAGTTTTTTCTAGGCGTCATCGGTCGGCAAATACAAATATTCTCGCCGTAGTTCGCAGAAGCTTTGTCCAAGTACCAAAACGACTGGGATCGGGCGTCTTATCGCTTCGTTTTTTTGTGACTACGGCGCACGTAGCTTTTCTTTCTTCAGTATAAAATTCTTCTTTTCCTATGACTTTTGTTGGCCATTCAGACGGCGGCCGATACAGGAATGTGGGCCCAACGAACCACCTTGCTCGTGCATTTAATTGTGAACAATAGTGTCCAACATCAGTTGATTTCAATCGACAGCTTAGGAAATATCATAAATTTAAAATTACTACACAACAAAATAGGAACCTATGTTCAAGTTCACGTGCGCAGAAGTAAATCTGTCTATCTGTGACACTTTCACAGCTAAACGGCTACTGAATCGATTTGACGAAATTTTGTCAAATCAAACAACTATCCAACACAAAAATATTTTTTAAATTCCACCCAGTAGTTCCTGAGATTAGCGCGTGCAACCAAAAAAACAAACTTTTCAGCTTTATAATATTAGTATAGATATTAGCAAATATTCATGACAACTTGAGAAGAAAAGATGATCTGAGAGAGCCACGTGGCCACCAGTAAAAAACTCATTTGGGACCCTGCCCGCTTACTTGCCTCTTATCACTTCTTTAACAACAGAGAGGTCCACAATTGGAATGCACTACCAGATGACATGGTAACTGCTACCTCTGTCAATGCATTCAAAAACAAGCTCGACATCTGGCTACGAACTAACAAATCAGTGCTCAAAGGGATTAACCAATAATTAAAGACTATTTCAACACTGTGTGATATAGACATATCAGCTGCTCGTCGATCATCAATAAATAAATAAATTAATATGCTATTTCACAACACGGAATACATCTACCAAGTTTCATCTAAATCCGTTCAGCTGTTGCAGTGTGATTGACCCACAAACAAATATATCAACAATCTAAAATCCACACAAACATTATAGAAGTACACAATTTTTTTTATTTACAGATACGTCCCAGGCTCTATCACTGCGGTGTCTGCAACGAATCTCTGCCATACTGGGAGTCATACATAAAGCACACGAAAATGTTCTCCCACGAAATTAAGTACAAAGAAACATTACCAGCGATGGTAAAGTTTAGTTTTCAAAAACCGATTGTACTCAAAACAAATCAGGACAATCTGTACATGCAGTTGTTGAATGCCGTCTTCAACACTAAATATGTTATCAAACTTGGGTCCTAGTTTTAACTTACATAAGTTAAAATATAGTTTTAAGTAGAGCTAGCGTCCGAATACTGAAACGCTACTTAAATTGTAAGGCTACGTTTCCATCACTTTACTCCAATAAATTTGTATACCATCCTAGATTTTCTCATACCTACAATTTTGAAAGATAACAAGGTCTCAAATACATATGTGCTGTTTCAGTTTTCGGGCATAAAATTCAAGAGACAACAACTTACGTATTTCCAACCTTTCGTATGTTAATTCTCACAGAACTTTGACAAACGAATGCGTTAATTCACGCCAAGCAGGGAGAATTTTGCAAACATTCTCCATTTTTCCCATGAAATCGTTTGAGTAATTATTTTCTTTGCATTGATTTATATTAACAAGACTGTATCTTACGTGGAGGTTTAGGCGTAGAGGGTGCTGACTGTTGTGATCAGGAGCGTCAGGAGCTCGTTTAGGATATAACCACTAGTAATTATTATCTATTCTGTCATCGGAAGTCATTGTCCGCACGCGCTAGAATTTTGAATTGAATTTATTGATTATTAAAGTTTGGTAACGGTCTTTGTAAAACGGCCGCCATATAATTTAACTTGTGACTTCTAGCATCAAGCGTGACCGCTAATACCTCTACTATAACCGTATTTTCGCCTGTAGGAAGGCGACAGGCGATTAATATACAGCGGCAGGCTTCAGTAATAAGTGTTTAAACAACTTGAGACTAATTTTGGAGATATACTACTGTAGCTACGGCTCCTTTTACGTAATAACACTACGGGTATTGATAGATAGACCAACATCGTCTAAACTTCATACGCAAACGTTTACTCGTACTACCGATGATAATGAAAACTATTATTGTATGAACCTTATTAGTTAAACCCGTACAATACGTACATACTAACTGGTCTAAGTACTGTATCAATATTAGTAAAAGCCAAAATAAAGTGTAATCTAGAAGTAATATTTTTTTTTGGTTTCAAAGAATGATGTTTCTAAAATACATTCTTGTACCTATAGTTGTGTAAAAACTACAATTTAACTTATAGCTTTAAGGTTAAATTATGTTGTTATTTGGTAATCTTACCACTGTGTTAGCCTCTCAGAAGGCCTTAGATATTACTAAGATCTTTGGTTATACATACCATATTTTATAAGTATTTAAACTTGCCAGTGATTATCAAAGATACTGTAAAAAGGTTGTGATCGCACTTAAGATAACTATTAGTAGGTAATTGGGTAATGGCTTGACTGATTAATATGTTATTAGGAAAAGTATGTTAGTAAAATAGGTTTTTTGTGCCATTTTTTCAAGTCAGTATTCTTGCTAACAGTATTCATAAAAAGTTATAATAAGTATATCCTGATTACAATAATTGCCGTTAGTCAGTAATTAATGAATAACTACCCTAAATGTTTTTTTGAAACTGAAGCAGTTCAAAACCGGTTGCATTCCAGGATTCCAGATAGATTTTTTTATAAAATACTCGTCTAAAATGTTGATTATGTCTTGTTACTTATCCTCTAACTAGTTATTTTGAACCAGTCTGATGAAAGAATTAAAGTTCGCCTCAGAGGCTTCTTTCGTGGATACCAAAAGTTATGTTTAGTAAATCTGAAGTTATTATTTTTTTAGTAAGGTCGATGTGTTTTTTTAACCCTTGCTCGGTCGACATGGGGTTATTCAATTCCTTGAAAATCAGGGTGTTAGAGATATGTATTAATTACTTTTGTATTTTGTATAGTACCATGTGAACATGATTGTAAGATAGGGTTGAGCTATCTTACAATCATGTTCACATGGTACTTTTTTTCATCTGATTTTTTATGTGTAAGAGTTTTCCTCACAAAAGTGATTTAGTGAAAAGATACTGAAGTGTGTAACAGGAAGCCGAGAAAGCGCGCGCTATTTGATTTGACCAATCAGCGCGCGATGATAGAGTTGGCCGTGAGATGATACCAACCCCTTTTCCTGAGATTACACATCATATGCGATTACTGTAAGGCTCGCTCGTTTTTTTTATTTTTATACTAGTTATTATTGTTAAATTTAGTTTGAGAGTGTTATCACTTTGTTCTTTATGTAGGTATATCTACCTTCTTTGTTTGAAAACAGTTTAGTTATTGATTGTCTAAATAAAAAACTGAAATAAATACATATTATTTTATTGGGTAAAATAAATATCAAACCAAGTAGGAAAGTGTGTTAATAACAATATAAAGTCAGACTCTGACATTATATGCAGTTTTTTAAGGTATGGAAGAGTGTTTTGGACATAGCTGCTTTGTATTGTTGGTGGCATTATACCTACATCAATATTTATTAAAACAACAATATGGGATAGATGAACTGGATATAAAATAGAAATTGTATCTGGGCATATTTCTTTCACTTTTTTTATAAATTCCGATATAAACAGCTGAACATTTAAACTATAGTTTACATTGCTAAATATACAATTTAGTATTCCACAGCTTATTTGAAAACATTCAGGTGAAATTGAACATTTTTGCACAAGTTCTTTCAAATGGTCCGAGTAAAATAATTCATCTATATTTAAATTTTGTTGTACTAGTATGCTATTACATAAATCAAGAAAAGTCTTTTCTATTTCCGATTTCATACATATAGAAATATCACCAATATTGTTCACAATACTTTCACAAACAGGTTTTGTCCACAAATCTTTTAGTAGTGTTATGTTTTTTCTTTTTCCAACATCTATATCTAAAATTTTTTGTGAAATTGTTTCTATGCTGCTTTCATTTAGATTTACCAAGGCCTGGGCCACTTCTGGGTTCAATGATAATAAATTACCATTTGATTTTAGATCAAGCCCTTTTAGTTTACGGGTTAGGAAGTCATCCAGCTCTTTTTCTACGGAGTGTGTACATTGGTGTGTATGTGGAAAATTTATCTCTTCAATGTAAACTTCTGTCAACAGATTTGTAAAAGCTTCGCATATCTCCACATGGTTTTCTGGCTGCACCCGGCACGTTTTGCGTATATTGGAAAGAACTGAGTGCCGTAAGTTGTTGTTTATGTTGGTGTTCTGCTGGGAAACTCGAAGAATCTTGACGAAACTTTTTGATAGTGCCTTGGCCACATTGCGATCGAGCAGTGGGTTTTCGTAAATAAGCTCGGGACAAGCATTTGTATCGTTTGATTTTATAACCTTTTCGATAAGTTGGTTATTCATGTTAATTGATAACCTATGTAGTAAGTTGTATTAAATTGATTTTGAATTTTAATTGAATTAAACGAAACCAATGTAAATAAACAAACTGATACAATACAAACAAACCATCAGTCTGTCAGCTTTTGTCTTGTCGTCTGTCTGTCTGTTCTGCTGTCTTACTGTGACTTTGGCAAGTTTGACATATTCTAGGAATATTAGAGCCATCTAGTGTCGAGTAGCAAAACTGTCATCGTAAAAAGGTGCCACTAAACTGAAGGAAGCAAAGAAGTAGCAACTAAATTTAAAAATGTGGTTATAGTAGAAGTCACTAGATGGCTTTAGTTGTATGAATTTTGAAAATAATTAATATCATCCGACCACGTTCGGAGGACGAAAGTAATTATCGTACGTAGGTATGTAGATTACGTTGATATAGATAGGTACGTAAGTAGTTATATAAAAAGTGAATCTCGCATTGGGTAACTCATTTCCTCAGCGATTTTTTTTACTCAATGGTTTATCTTTAGGTTTTCCTACCTAAACCTACAAGTACACTATACCTAATAGGTAAGTAGGTACCTAGGTAGTCAATTATTTTTCAAACTACCTACTTAGATAGGTAGATACTATTCTACCTACCTACACACTTAATCTGAGTAAATAAACCGTGAACTTTGACTCGCATTTAATGCTATGCTTTCACTAAAATTAGACTTTCAAATAACATTGAAAGATCACGAAAAAGCCATAACACGTCATTAGAGGATAGATCAAAAACATGTTCTGAAAAATGTTTCACAATTAGGTACCCATGTTTGGAAAGATAATAGCTCACAATATATTTTTTTATAAAATAAATCACTGAGTAAGTAAGTACTGATTTCTTAGACCTAATAATATATAATAATAATATCTACATAAATAAATGCACACAATGCACACAAAACCAACAAGCCCCAAAATAAGCATTAGGTAGCTTGTATTACAGTGACCAAATTATTGATAAAATACTTATTATATATATTTTGAAATAGATACTTATGAAACTGAAACGACAAAACACCTGTGTTCATCACACAAATTTTTGTCCTGGGAGAGAATCGAACCCTCAACCTACAGCGCAGAAGGCAGAGTTGACCAACTGAGCTAACAGGCCAGCCAGTTAATTAATAATTAACCTTATTGCGGTGGCTAGGTTACCTACCTACAATATGAGGTAAATTGGTAGATTTAAAGATTACTTAGAATATTTTTGCGTATGTAGATTACCTAGATATTTTTTTTAAACCATAGTTCATAGGATCTGCCTAAGCACGGCAACTTCTCTTTAATAGAATATCATTTTTACAGTTTAATACAGCGAGTCAAGGCGTCTACTTTACAAACCGAATTCGATATATCGGAACGATAATGTTGCTGAGATGTTTGTGTAATTCAGTAGAATTGAATGGAATAGAATGGAATAGAAATTGTTTATTTGACACACTACACTGAGAACAAAAAACACTAAACACAACAAAAATACATTATTCATAAAGTCAAACAGAAAGTCAACAAAAAAAACAGTAGTCAAAAAATTGGTATAGTTTTGTGCTAATGAGTCTCCTCTGTGCCGTGTGGGACAAACAGGTCCAGTCACAGCATAATTATTGCAGCTTCACACATTCGCGGGTAGCGACAGCTTCAGACAGGGCCCTAAAAGAATGACCCCACAAACGCAAAAACAATTCAAATAAGGTAATGGTTTAATTTTGTTAGAAAGTTCAAAAATAAATTAAATTAAAATTAAAAAATGATACTCGTTTAAAATGTTATAATCTAGTCAAAGAGATGGGCCGATGGAGAAACAAGCTAAAGGAGACAGTTATTTAGTTGTCAATTTCAAATGATCGTATCGTCTGGGATTACGACATTGATTGTCAAAAGCAATGTCGGTCGTTCTATCGTTTAAAACGATGTTGCTAAGAGTAGGTATGTTTTGCAAGTATTGTCCCGATATATCGTTATTGTATTTCAAGAGTAGGCCCCCAGGTAATAATTAGATGATCTACCAGGCATTTGATATTATTAACAGCCCACTAACAAACTCCATCCGACTATCCGACACTCGTCGTGAACGATCGCTAGTCTAAAGTAATGACTTTATTATAAAAGTACGTACTTTCACAGTTAGATTGAAATCCGATGAAAAAACAGTTCAGTCTCAATAATTCACGTTTCTGAATGGTTTGAGCTGTTTGTGGGGCCCGGTTAATAAATTATTTTGAAGACCTCACATTGAGGGCCTAAATACGTGGGCAAAGGCAAAAGAGGCTCCGCCCGAGAGCGAGACGACGATATCTCGAAAACTATCTCTTTCTCGCAAGAGTAATAATTTCAAGAATGTCGTATGCTACCTGCTGGTGTTTATTTATGTGGTAGGTACCTAGTTTATGTATAGGTACTTAATTACTATTAAGGATTTCTAATTAAAAGAGGCGCGAGTGCGATAATTATAACTACATACGTAATCAGACAGCTGCAATGTAACTGCAACTTTGTTTTTTTTTTATAAGCTTTATTACTTTCTTATTAGCTGCCGCGGCTTCGCACGCAAAAGTCGCATATGTCCTCAATGATACAACCTATCTGCTTACCCAATTTCATCAATATCCGTTCAGCCGTTTAGCCGTGAAAAAGTAAAATACAGAGAAAGACACTTTCGAATTTATATATTAGTATGGACTAGCTTCCGCCCACGGTTTCCTACGGTACGTACCTATTAAGAGTGGTTTATGTTCTACCCCAAGATAAAATCTCCTTACCAATTTTCATTTATATCCGTTAAGCCATGCCATAAAAATGTAACAAACTTAAAGGGTATTTTAAATTTATATTTATGTAAGTATTTATGGATGACCAGATTTAAATTAAATCTATACCTTTGACAAAACAAAAGCTAGGTGTATGTTCTCATCTTACCCTTAATACCTACTTACGTGATCGATGCTGGTACCAATAGGTAAGTAACGAAATGACAGACGCCTTTATCGATTCTCATTTTAAAATCTATCGAGTCGCGATTTGAATCGATACGACACACCGGCAGCACCACGACGTGATTGATCGTCAGAGAATTGGTCGGTTACCGTGCGAAAACTCGGAGACTGCTAAATGTGTTGTTATGCACCATAATACCTAAAATAATAATCCGTAATTTAATATAGGTCTAGTCTAGTCTACTAGTCTAGTTGAAGTTGCACGGGCAGCTGCAGCGACTGGGGAATGCTCTCGTGGTAATTGAGGATACTCCAAACGGACAATGGGGACTACTTGTAAGGGCCTATTTGGGGAGAATTACTTGGGGAAATGGCTACCTGTTCTGGGATATATGCATTGTTTTTCCAATTAGAGATAACGCAACCAAGTTAATATATCCAACGTTGCCAGCCTTTTGAGCACTCAATAACAATAATAATAATAACCCCGGACAATTCACACAGCATCATCTGGCCCCAAAGTGACAAAGTTACCACATGACTGATATACTTATATAATTTTTTTGTAAACACTTACATATTATACATAGAAACACCCAGACCCGAGACAAATACTTCCAGATCATACAAACATTCGTACCGCGGCGGGAATTGAATCCGCAACCATCTGCGTCTCAGCCGGACCTTAGCCCACTGCGCCACAGAAGTCGACAAATAACTCTCCAAGTTTTTAAGTATTTGCTTTTAGTTTGTTCAATAAAATTATGTAGATTAATTAATTTGATTAACGCCATCTTTCGCTCTTGCCTCTCACTAGGTATAAGTTTTACGCTAGATATTTTACACATTTGTATCTTAAACTTAACAGTTAATAGTTGCTGATTGTTGGTCTAGTGGTAGTGCCCCGCCTTCAGATCCTAAGGCTGTGGGTTTAAATCCAGCCGCGCACCAATGGATTATTTTTGATCGAAAAATATACCTACCTACTTTGAGTACGTAAAGATACCTAATGGTCAATCAAAGTCAGTGTTACTAAAATCAACCCAGTTTCCATAGTATTTGGCGATTTAAAAACTGATTGATAAATTTGAAAAATGTAACTGAAATATTCAAGGTCATTGCCTTTATAGATAGTTAGATAAAATCTTTATTTGACATAACATTACACAGACACACAATAAGGTACAAGAATAAAATACTAAACTTAACTACTAACACTAAAAGAAAAATATAAAGACACGGGTTACAACTATCACACAAAGTAGCTAAGAAACACAGGTAAGTGCAAGGAGGTCTGTGTGTTGGGTTAAAAAGGACCAGTCTCAGCGTATTGTGCGCCATTGGGCGTTGTGCAACGCTGGTTTTTAGACTGGGCTTTATAGATTATCCCTTGTACTTGTCCCTTGTTTTCCTGCACGCTCGCTTCACGCCTGTAATATCAAATTGTATGGAAATGACAGCTGCTGTCATGAAAGGCTAGTCACGTGACAAGCTAGTACTTGTTTCCGAAAGCGTCTACGCCAACAGAGAGAAAGTGGATCTGTATGGCGATTATGGAACTTTTGACACAATCAATGTCTATCACTTAGTTTCAATTAGCAATCGGCATAATTTCAATCATTAGTTTGATTGGAATTTAAACTAGTTTTGACAAGATGGATTACTATGACGTACGTTCGGTTCGTCATAGTAATCCATCTCTCTATCTCAGATTAAATAAATATAGACATGGAGGACCGTAAATAACCAAAGTGAGGTCTCAAAAGCATGCTCCTCTGTGTAAATAGATGCACCCAAAATGTGTATCAGAACTTGAAATAATGGTGTTAATTCAAGTAAAACGTGACTCGTGATTCTGAAACGTGATTATATTCTTAATATATAAATAGTTTTTTAGTTATTTTGTACAACGTTATCGAACACATTTGATCGGAAGCGCGAGGGTTTTGAACGATGTATTAAGACGACGTGGCATATACTAAAATCAAGGAGCACGATTTCGTGTGTGTATGTGCGTGGGTGCGAGTATTTACACACAGGAGCACGGTTTTGAGACTTTATTTTGGTTGCGGCGCTTAGTCTTAATATTTATTTGTTCTAAGTTTTCTATTCATATGACAGCATGTATGACAATCAACATCAACCTTCCGTAATACCAATTCATCAATAGTAACTGAAAGCGATTAGTATCAAAGTTTTGATAGTATCAGAATTCCATGATCGCCCAGCTGGTCCTCAGCTTGTAAAGACTAGGTATTTTTTAGGTATTCTGGTACGAGGAATGTACAGATTATGATAGCATTTACGTGACGGGGCTTCGGTCGTTATTGCTATAATGACAGTCGGTGACGAAGGAGTGCAGAAGTCAAAATTATATGCCTACTTTCTAACGAATGAGAGGTCATAACGCGTGAACTAATGGAAAAGAAAAAAGAAAGAAAATACATAAATTTCCGAGAGTAAAACTGTAGACATTTAACAAATAATAACTTATGTTTCTTTTGTTTACTCATAGTTCTTATGAGTAAAACAAAAGAAACAAAACAAATACAGTAGTTTAATTAAATACTTTCATATTAACCTTCCAATATCGAAAGAAGCGTTTTTAAATCCTGTATCCTTACTTTCTCAAAATAAAGACTGAAAAAAAAACAAATTACCGCAACTCGATTAACGACCGCATCATCGAATGATTAATCGCGAATCGATTCGATAGCGAATAAGTACGAATTAATGCAATATTAATACCATCCGTAACGGACCACCAATTTATAACTCGAAGAGGTGGTGATCAGTATACAGTGCTTCCAACTTACTCCTGAAGCCGTTGCTAGATTTATTGCATAATGTGGCTACATTTCATATGATGGTGAGTCAAAAAAAAAACTGTTCAATGGACAGGATTATTATTTGGTAATTAACTTGGTATTTACATAAATTAATTTAGTCTGTCGTTATAAAATAAAAAAAAAAGAAAGCGATAGTTTTAACAAAGAAGATTGTGATAAAATTGTTTTCAAAAACTGGACAGCTCTTTTTGAATATATAAATAAACACTATGAATAAACTATTTTGAATAAACTATGTTATTTGTACAAAAAAAAAACAATTGAGCCTTAAGATGTGTTACATGTTTTACATCTGACATCTCAGGAAAATGAGGCCGTGTTGGCCTCTTTTTCCTGATCCTGTTTTTTTGACTACCACTGCGCGAGCTCATTGGTCGTCTAATCAATAAGCGCGCGCTTCCTCGACTTCCTGTTACACACTTCCGTCCCTTACACCAAATCACTCCCACAGATTGCAGAAAAACGAGGGGAAAGATATTACACAAACCACAACATCACATGGTTCGAAAATTTATATCTACTCATCTATATTGACTCATCTGTAAAACATTTGAAATTAAATTAATAAAATTAAATGTTAGATATTTGTCACAATGAAGACAAGATATTTTTTGAAGTGAGAACTTCTTTAACATCGTTGTGATTTGAAAGTCGATGAAACGAAAAAGCGACAGTAAAAAGAGACAGACACATAAATTCATAAGATTTAACGTGGGAGAAAATGAGATAGGAAGCATTATAGTGTTTCTTATATTCGTGGTTCTAAAATTTTTGAAGGTTTCACTTCTACTACGTGTGAATTGCACACATGTTTTTTTTTATTACTTACTAGTAAAAAAAAACTAAAAAACACGCTTTATATAGAAAACCAAACTAAAAAATTGAAAATAAATTATAATAAATGTAGGTAAGAAAAAATGTTTTATTTAAAAAAAAGCGTAAGGTGCATGGTGTCAATAGTGATAAATATTTCATTGACAGATATGAGAAGAAGGATTATCATTTCGATAATATCTTAAAAAGCACCCCACGTTTTTTTTTATATAAAACATTTTTTTCTTACTTACATTTATTAAAATTTATTTTCAATTTTTTAGTTTGGTTTTCTATATAAAGTGAGTTTTTTTAGTTTTTTTAAACTATTATTTATTTTCTACTTTTTAGTTTTAGGATAATGGGTTTTTTTTTTATTTTTTTTATTTTTATTCGAATTATTGCATTGTCATCGGTCTTTGATAGGTGTGCAAAATTTGAATGAAATCTGGCCGTTTAAAGTGGGTCAAAATCACGTCCTAAGGAGTCGGTTACAAACATACAAACATACATACAAGTGAAGCTAATATAAAGTGTATAATAAAAGAGGGATGTATGGGTTGTGCTAGGATATCAGACACTTCATTGCGCAGATCACCTATTAAAGTGGCTAAATTAAGCAAAAACTGGCGTAGATGGCAACAATCCTGTTACGTCTCGTTACGGCAGACCACCATGCGTGTGAGAGAGACAGACGATGTGCCTGGGTGGCCGGTAGAGGGTAATCACGGGCGAACAATAATCTATTGTTTCAGCGAATTGGATACCATAACTACAAGACTCATAGTGAGTCTATGGTTATTTTCAATTCTTAGGCCATAGGCCTAATAGGCCTTAATAGGCCTTGAGGCGGCCTATTAAGGCGGAACCAAGGTAAAGGTCATTTGCTTAGGCAAACCTTGAATTTTAGAAAAAAAGATGTCCTATGCTTTAATTAGTTTATTCTATCATTGATCGAGCGAGCGCGAGTGTCGCTGTTTCAGCTTAGGCGAAAATGATTTCGTATGTCTGTCCGACCGGCGTCTGTCCGGATGTTCTCTACAGGTCGCATTTCTCAACCGATTCTCGTGAAATTTTGTGAGCAGGTAACTTTAGATATGGGGGTTCAAAACGTAAAAAAAGTTATTTTTCAGTCATTTCGAACAATGTTCGCGAGGTCTACAGCTCACAGAGTCTCTAGTTATTTATGTAAGCTTCAAGATAAAACGACGTCAACTTAGAAAAAGTTGAATATTATTAACTTTATTTCAAAATTCAATAAAAAAATCAACAATTACTTTAAAAACAATTTGAAACGTGGAACGTGGAGGCAAATTGTTGAAAATACATTGCATATAATTTTTATCATCATTTTTTATCAATTAGCGTGCAGACGACCTCTGTAGCACAGTGGGCTAAGGTCCGACTTAAAACGCAGGAGGTTGCGGGTTCGATTCCCGCCGCGGGACAAAAGTTTGTATGATCTGCAAGTATTTGTCCCGGGTATGGGTGTTTCTACAGATGGGTGTATAATATGTATGTATTTACGGAAAAAAGTATATAAGTAGTATATATCAGTCATGTGGTACCCATAACACAAGCTCTGCTTACTTTGGGGCCAGATGATGCTGTGTGAAATGTCCGGGAATAAAAAAAAACCTTTTTTTCTTTCCATAAGTCATTTGAGGTCTTAACTTAAAGTTGACCAACTCTGACTCGTACGTACTAATTACTTAGTAGATCAATAAGTACTGACTTAGGTATTACCGTTAAGTATGTTTGACATTCCGTAAGACTATGGACAAAAATAATTACAGAAATGTACTGAATAATATACAATAATATAAAATACACGTGTAACAGTTGAACTATCTAAATAGCGTTTAAAACGTTCCATAGATAGCTCAACTGATCCAGATCACTGCCAGAGAAGCCACTAAAGATTCAGGCGGCATTGCCACGTTGAATGGCAATGCTAATACGCTGAGCCAGATAGGAGCCAGCTCTTGGGTCACGCAATATATCTACCAGGTTATTACCTATTAATAATTTAAATAGGTGGGTCGCGTTCTACCATTTTTCTATATTGCGAGAAGTAAATTACTTTTTTATAAAAGTACTAGCTGCTGCCCGTGGCGTCGCACGCATGGTACCTACATAAAAAGTAGCCTATGTCCTTCTCCAAGGTCTTATCTACGTCTTTACCAAAATTCACCAAAATCGGTTCAGATCGGTTCAGAACGTAACACATAGACAGACAGACTGACATACAGAGTTACTTATAATATTAGTAGGGATGTGCGCATGCTCCCTTATTATAAAAGGGTCTAAAAACCTTGAGTGACTAAATCCTTAAAATTAATTTTAACTTCCAATTCCCTGATAGAACACTTAAAAGTATAGGTACCTACTCGTAAATAAATAAATACAGAATAAATTTAAAATGACATTGCTTACAATACCATCAACTAAGCATAGCTTGTATTATGGTGACAAGATGACTGATAGAATACTTATATATTTTTAAATACATACTTATGATACTTTATAACAAATAACTATCTCTAGTCTATTATAGGGCAATGTGTACCTACGCTTCTATAACAAGGTCCCAAGCGACGTGTTAGATTTGTCGATTGGCAAATTTTAAAACGTAATTAAACAGAAACTGTTTAAAGCATATTATAAAATATCTGATTATTTAGATGACAAAAAAGCTTCAAAAAAACTCGACTCTGCATCCGTAACAAAATTGTCAAGGATCATACAAAAAAGTGTTAAGACCAGACAAGTTTCTTGCCGGATTCTTCTTGAACTGGCAGGAGGAACCGGCACCTAGATTCACTAGCATGTAAGAAGACGATTCAAAGTGGTCCTTGTGATTTTATTGAATAAAGATTTATTGAATTGAATTGAATTGAATCAACCGGACACAGAAACATAAATCTATGTTCATCACATCGCACAAATGGTTGTGCTGTATGAGAATCGAACCCACAACCTACAACATAGATAGTGGAGGCTGGGCTGTGAGGCTACGTTAAAAATTTGATTAAATTTTGTTTGACTGGCTTCTTAACTCAGTTGGTTGTAACTCTACCTTCTGCGCTTTAGGTTGTGCGTTCTATTACCTCCCAGGATAAACATTTCTGTGATGAACATTGAAGTTATCTGTGTCCGTAAGTAGCTAGATATGTGTTTGAAAATATATAAGTACTAGCTAACCCGGCCACGCGTTGCTGCAGCTTAGTATTTCTAATACGTTGAACCAATAAACGCTAACCTCTAAAATTATAAGTGTTTCTCTACTATATTATGCATGTATTATACATAGAAACCTTCCTCTTGAATCACTCTATCTATTAAAAAACCCGCATTAAAATCCGTTGCGTAGTTTTAAAGATCTAAGCATACAGACAGACAGCGGGAAGTGACTTTGTTTTATACTATGTAGTGATTCTATCAGTCGTTAGTTACCATAATACAAGCTATGCTTAGTTTGGGGCTAGATGATGTTATGTTGGTAGTACAACTATATTTATTTATTAAGTCCTCAGGCTGTTAAGGAAGGTATAATCATGGACTTGTGCGAATATATTCAAAGCAAACGCCCCTAATTTACTTAGTTCTAACTCTCATACTACAAATAAAACAGCCAAGGACGAAAGCCGCGTCTGAGGGTACCGTACCTACGTACCGATTCTTTTCACCACCATGGTTCTTTTACCATCACCAGTCCAACTCAGGATTGTCATGAACTATGAAAGCAGTGAACATTGTTTTAGCGAAAAGATAGGTCGTATTGAAGGACAATCTGGGCTCTGTTGTTAAAAAAATGTTCCCATAAATCGATATACCTGCGTCACGTTCATGTATGTTTCGATTCACAAAAAAAAAATTATATGAATCCTTACTAATATTATAAACGCGAAAGTTTGTATGTATGTTTGTTAATCTTTCACGCAAAATTTACCGAATGGATTTTATTGAAATAATATAGCTTATACATCAGAATAACACATAGGCTATAATTTATAAAGTTATTGTGTGAATTGTCCAACATATAACGATAAGTGTCAAGTAAGTAGGAAAAAATCTGCCATCTGCGAGCTATTCTGGCGTGCGCTGTAAAAACCGTTAGAATTACACGAAGTAGGTACTAATTCTACGCAGACGAAGTCGCGGGCACTAGCTAGTAACTTATATTTTTATTAATAAAAATCAACGATATGTGTTTTTTTATTTACCTTGTGCTGTGTGAACTTCATTTTTACCAAATTTCATGACTTTGGATCAAAGGTTTTAGATACCCAATAGATTTCGATTAACTGGCGATTGTCGAAATAATTGATTTTACAAAGAATCATGGGTACCACATGGCTGATATATCACTTTATAATTTTTTTTGTGAATTTACACATATCATACATTAAAAAAGAACAAAGAAATTACATTAACATGTTTCTATGTAATATTTGCGGATTCGGGATCCGCAAATATTTACATAGAAACATTTGTCCCGCGGCTGGAATTGGACCCGCTATTTTCGGCGTCTCAGGCGGCCCCACTGTTCCACAGAGGTCGTCCTCTGTTAAGTGCTAAATTACCGTACCGTAAGTGACCGTCTATTGACTGGCCTGTCAGCTCAGTTTGTAGTAGCTCTGCCTTCTGCGCTGTAGGTTGAGGGTTCGATTCCCTCCTAGGATAAACATTTGTGTGAAGAACATAGGTGTTTGTTCTGTGTCTGGGTGTTATAAAATATCATAAGTATGTATTTAAAAATATATAAGTATTCTATCAGTCATCTAGTCACCATTATACAACCTATGCTTAGTTTGGGACTAGATGGTGTTGTGTGCATGGTCCAGCAATATTTATTATTATTTTATATGTTATTTATTATTTAATGGCGTTGACTTAGAAGCATGATTTTTGTTCAGCTTCATGAGATTTTGTGTTATGAATTTCAACTTGATATCTCTTCGCGTTCTTAGGAAGAAGAGTCTAGACACAAAGATGGACCACGACCACGGTTCCTGTTTTGAGTTTGAGGTGCAGAACCCTAAAATCATTACGATTACTCAAGCGGTAAAAAGTAGCAATTTATTCTGTTAGACATGGAGCCCAAATTAAGCCGTTAAGCAAGGCAGAGCAGCCTGCTCTGTTGATAATGCAGTGCGTAAGTGGCGCCGTAATAGCCTTCGTGTGGGGTAACGATGCCTTGCCTTGCATCCACTTGCATCAGAGATTTTACAAGGTTTCTTGAAGCGTCCTTAAGAGCCGGTACAGATTTAAGATTTGATGCACACTTGTAGCTGTTGTCTTTCCTGATGATATACTACTTAAATACGTTTTTTTTTGTAAATACATACCTACATATAATAATGCCGGACATTTCACATAGCATCATCAGGCCCCAAAGTAAGCATAGCTTGTGTTGTGGGTATCACATGACTGATATACAACTTTTTTTTTTTTTGTAAAAACTTATACATATATTATACATAGAAAAACCCAGACCCGAGACAAATACTTGCAGATCATACAAGCATTTGTGAATCGAACCCGCAACCTTCTGCGTTTCAGCTGGACCTTAACCCACCGCCCAACAGAGGTCGTCATAATATACATAGAAAAACACTCAGACCCGAGACGAACACTCGCAGATCATACAAACATTTGTCCCGCAGCGGGAATCAAACTTATACTATTTATTTTCTCGATCTCGGGTTAATTAGCAATATTAGTAAAATTATTTAAATAGAGCTAGAGCTATTAACTCTGGTGTGAATAACTGGAGTAAAAGATTTGTATTTCTTTGTAATTCGAGCAAAAATAATCCGTATAACAATTCTAGAAAAGACTATTTTAGATAAAATAATAAATGACAAACTAACCCATTCGATGTCGCAATGTGATTTCAACGACGAGGAATCCCGAGAAAGTTCTAGACCGCCATTACGAGATGACGTTTAGAATAGACAAATGACTATCGACTAAGACTTTATAGCCTGCCGATTACTTGACACGGGCAAAATTGACAAGACAGATGCCATTATAGGAAGAAAAGAAGAAGTAATAAACGTTACTCTTGTCCTTTACATCGTAGAAGGAATAAACATATAACGTGATATTAATCCTGATTTTATAATTTCACTGGAGTAACTATAATTTCGTAAAATACGAACGATCTTATTTTGTTTGCACCAAAGTCTGAATTAGAATAACATTTTGACGTGATAACGTCTTATCGAATGAAAAATTGTCACGTTCCGCCTGAGCCGAGCGTGCAAGCAAGAGCGCGGAACAAGCGAAAGAGGCACGATCGGCCTAAGCGTTCGGCTTGTGACACATCTTAATAGGTTAAAAGTATGCAATTTATCATCAATGTTTTATTATGACGTTATCCGTCAACCGACTTTACAGACATCCATTTTTTTTTTATTACAGTTCTTTAATTTACTAAATAAACAGTAATAACTGAACTTAGTCATCATGTAACGAGATGTTGATTATAACGAAAAATAATTACGTTTTAAAAACTAAAAAGAAACAGACGTCATTCAATGAAATTTGAGCCTATAATACATTTTTAGTGGTAAGTAGATGTAGTTTATATATATATATATATATATATATAATATGGGCAGGCCAAATAAACACAACGCTCCAATGAGACAGCGAGGTATTAAAATACATGAAAACATCATCGATGTATACAATTTTTAGATTTTCGTTTGATTTTCAGCTCGACCGATTTTGATAAAATTTATATGGGACCACCTGTGAACCCTTTCAAACAAAAAAAGAATTTTCCAAATCGGTTCAGCTGTTTTCGAGTAATCGGTGAAAATACATAAAAAAAAAAAAAACCGACGAATTGAGAACCTCCTTCTTTTAAGTCGGTTAATTATACGAAAAACAATATAAAATAACATTTTGTGAGCAGGTTCTATAACTATATAGAAGTTTTTTGTCGATTCAGTTTTTGGCAATACACATTTCAAAATGGCGGAGATATTGGGCTTGAAAATGTAAAACAAGTTATATTTCAGTCATTTCGAAAAATATTCCCGAGGTCTAAAGCTCATAGAGCCACTAGTTTTAGAAAATTTCCAGCAAGTTTGGCGACACTACAGAACCACGGACGTTAGCGAAACTATTGCCCCTTGCACAAATGTTACTAATAAAGAATTTACGACGACAGCGGTCTTACATATAAATGTCTGTCAACATCTGTCGGTAATCACTGTTAAAAATAGTGCCATCCTTACATCCCCAATAGTGACAAATAGTGAATCGATTCTTAACCTATTTACGAAGTGTTCCAGTTGAGTGGTGGATTATATTTGACCGTTTTGCGAAGTAAACACGTTTTTCTATAAACAATCTAAATACTTGACATTGGCGAAATTGTCATCATGACACATGGCATTAACGAAGCAGAAGAAGAAGAGTTGAGAGGCGTTTATAAGTGTGTCACTAATTGACATAAATTAGTATAAAAAATGCGTGAGTGTCATGGAACACTCGGTTGGAACAGAGATAATAATAAAATTATTAATAATAATAAAGTTCCTATCTTAGTATATTATTATTGACTATAATTGACTAGTAACACCATTGCGCCCGTGCGAAGCCGGATGAATAATGCTAAATATACTACAGAATGGTTCAGCAAAAAATGTGTTTATTTACGACATCACATTAGAAACCTCTAAAATTATCAGTGTTTCTCTACTATATTATGCATGTTTTATACATATAAACCTTACTCTTGAATCACTCTATCTATCAAAAAAAACCACATGAAAATCTGTAGCGTAGTTTTAAAGATCTAAGCATACATAGGGACAGACAGACAGCTACTTTGTTTATACTATGTAGTGATAAACGCAATATATTGTATAACAAATACAAATAAATAAATTACTAGGCGTCTGAGAACAATTTCATAAACGCTGAAATAACTAATGAATTGAAGGAATGGCCGGAAATTTCGCAATTAATATATTTTGTCGTGTTGTGAAAATAACAATTTTAATGTACTTCATTCAATTCATCTAATTCATTCATCTAATTCATTCATACCTGTCACCCTATGGATAACCCTCTACACTAAAGAAGGCTCGTGACGGAAAATCGTGACGGAAAATGTTTACTCTTTTTTTTCGTCTAGCCCCCATCCGCCATGCCGTACCTTGCGATAAGGAACATATAAAAACCTGCTTTACTTTTTTTAAATGCCCTGGGTCCATCTCTGTACTGTAGGTAACTTTTGTTATGGTCGATGGAAGCTATCAACGCTGGATATACGTCACGATACGATTACGATAGATGGAAGTGTAACTGCTGGATCGCACGCGATGCGGTTTTATAAACAAATAGTAGTTATGGCGGATAGACTTCAATATTACCTAGTAGAGTCGTGGATCATTGCTTTTTGTATCTTATTTCGTTGAAATAAATGTCGTCTGAGCACTCTTCTCTTAGCAAACAGACTAGGTACTTATACCTACCTACTTAATCGATATAAAGTTCGATCAAGTTCTAGTAAGTATTTGGATGAGTTTATTAAAATATTATTAACTAATATTATTATTATTAAATGACTACCTACTGACTACTAGCTCTGCCTCAACCACTCTAGGTTGAGGGTTCGATTCCATCTCAGGATCAACATTTGTGTGATGAATACAGGTGTTTGTTCTGTGTCTGGGTGTTATTAAGTATCATAAGTATGTTTTTTTTATCACCAGACATTTCACACAGCATCATCTGGCCACATGACTGATATAAACTACTTATAAACTTATTTTTTTTAACCCTTAACTGGAGTCGGGGGGTAAAAGTTACCCCAGTATCCCCGTGTGTATCTGTGCATTTAGGTAATCTCATTACGTCGCGTGGTGCGGCGGGTGACGGACGCTCGTCGCTTGAACTCTCTCAGAAGGAGGAATGTACTTATGTATGTGGAAAATGGTTGTATTTTTGAAAATTCATATTGTAATGTTTATTGTTTTTTTTTTCAGTAATTCAGTACGTTTATTCACATAAGACATGGTTATAACATACATTAGGTGGAATTGTCAATAGTAGAGCTGTATATCTAGCCCGAGTACAGGCACGTGAATATATATCATTTATCATACAAATCAATTGAAATTATAACATATCATTAATACAATGTCACTATAAATACCAATTTAAAATAACTTATAAATTAAAATTGCCAACTGATTCTGATCATTCTGATATAATAAAACACATAATTAATAATAGGTCAAAACTTAAAATGAAGATAGATGTCAACAGAATAGAAACAATGATCAATTAATAAATTAAATAGTTTTCTATTGAATAAGGGCCCCCTCAGCTTTTTTACATGACTTGGCAATTTGTTATAAATTCTGATAGCCATGGTGTAACAGTTGCGACTAAACAATTCAGTTTTATGAACAGGTATTGCTAGTCTGTCCTTATATCTGGAGTTAAATTTGTATACCTGTTCGAAAGTGTCAAATAATTCCGCAAGTGATCTAACAAATTTACACATCTCTAAAATATACATACACGGCAAGGTCAAAATCTTATTTTTTTTAAAATAGTGGTGTACAAGGTTCCGAAGGTGGCTTGTTGAATATTGCACGAAGGCACTTTTTTGCGCTGTAAATAAAGCCTTGGCATTAACTCCGTTCCCCCGTATTATAACACTGTACCTAATAAGGGATGCTATATAACCGTGATAGGCTAGCAAAGCAGTTTTATGATCAGTTATGTTTGCAATATTCCATAACGCGTAAATGAAACTATTAATTTTTGATTTAATATGCTCAATGTGTGGTACCCATGAGCATACATTGACAAGTTTTAGACCAAGGAACACAACAGTATCACTTTCCTAAATTTCATCATTTTGATAAGTCACTTTAAATGTACTTCCTTTTCGTTTTCTATTATAAAATTTAATGAACTTTGTTTTTGATACATTTACTTTAAGATTATTTTTGCTTAACCAATCAATACACATTCCGACTGTGTTATTTAAGTCTTGTATGTGTTCAGGCTCATTGTCATTAGTTACTACTATAGAGATGTCGTCAGCAAAAAGTGTACAATGGTTATTAGTGATGTCTGGTAAATCATTAATGTATAATAAAAACAACAGTGGCCCAAGAACACTGCCTTGGGGCACACCTAGTGTATTATGTCTAAAAGGTGACCTGGAATGACCTGGACGGTAGTTGTTAATGTCAGTTGGGTAATTTTTTTTTTAAATAGGTTTAACAATTGAATATTTAAGTTTTAACGGGAATTCACCTGATTGAAATGATAGATTTACTAAATAGGTTAAGACTTCTTTCACTTCTGCTGAACAATTTTTAATTATTTTGGTGCATATACCATCATACCCTACAGATTTGGTATTTTTAAGAGAGTTTATAATATTTAGTATTTCTAGATTGTCACAAGGTTTTAGGAACATAGATGAGATCTGTTAATGTATATTAATGTCATTATTATTTAGAATATCAGAATTATTAGATGTCAAAGTAGTGTAGAAATTATTGAAAATCTCAGCAATACTAATAGGCTCATTAATAAGGTTGTTGTTATATTTTATTATTAGGTCAGAAGTAACCGGTTTTTTTTAATTATTATTTATTATATTCCATGAAGCCTTACATTTATTTTTAGAGTTAGAAATATAATTTGCATTAACCAATTTCTGTGAATGCGATATAACTTTTTTAAGCAATTTACTGTAGTTCGCATATTTTGATTTTAGTAGGTCATTTCGTTTTTTATAGTACGAAAATCTTAACTGTCTCTTAGTAGCACATGATTTTTTTATCCCATTAGTAATCCATTTAAATTTTTTCGTCTTATTATTTACTTTGATTTTAGTACGTGGAAAACACAATTCATAAAGAAGTACATACATGTCATAAAAAATATTAAATGCATTATAGAACTCTGCCTCTTCGTACACTTCAGCCCACGTCAATTTACATACATTCCCTAAATTTTCGTACATTATCCTTATAATAGTCTTGTTTCCATACATACCAACTTTGAATTGGGATATTTTTCTCGTCAATGTCTAATTGAAGCGTCTGGCCTGTTTCGTGGTCTGAAAGGCCCAGCTTATGACCGTACTTATTGCAGATTTTACATTACTAGCTATAAGATCTAAACATGATTTTAGTCGAGTAGGTTCATCTATATGCATAAGGTAATCATAATTTTGAAAAGATTCTCTCAATTGGTCTGTCGCAGTGCATTTTTTGAGGATATTTATGTTAAAGTCGCCTACTATAACTTTCTTTTTATTCCTCTTATGACGCAGGATGTATAATAAGTTGTCAAGTTTTCAACATATGAAGTCCAAATAGGTACCACTGTCATTGAACTGTTCGAAACATACTTCCATCAACTCCTTCTTAGATAACAAGCCACTGATATTCTGGTGGAATATGGTAATCTTATTTGCGAAAGGAGCAGTTATGGCCTGTATCATGATTGATTGTTGTGGGTTTTAAATTGGGTTCAACTGTCATTTGAAAGGCATTCGCTTTTGTGGTTCGTGTATTCTTATTAGACGGATAATAGTCTAGCAATGATCTTTGTGTGTAATATTAAACTTTTTTAGTAGCTTGTTTTTTATAAAATTTAAGTAATTACAGTCATAATCAATAGAGTCAATTATAAAATTATGTTTACTACACACATAGTCCGAATAAAAATATGAATCAGTAAAATATTAATGTTATGGACGACAATCGTATTGCACAACTTTTAGAGGACGATGACGATAGTTCAGACTGGGAACCTGTTCGTGATGCCACGTTACTTGCCTGTGATGATAAAGAAATCAGCGATTGTGGGGAAGCAGTAGAGCTTACTTGTTCTGAAGTAGACGAACTGGAGAGAGACGAGGATATTGACTCTTCCAGTTCAAGCAGCGGAACAAGAAGAAACAACACGGACTTCTGATTTTTATAGAGGTAAAAATCCTAACCTCAAGGTTTTAGAATGTTTATTAGTATTTGGTTTAGTTTGTCATTTTTTGTTCTTATCAAAAGAAGTTCTTATTTCTGTTATTTAGAACATATAAAGAAGCAGTGTGATTAAAGATTTATGTTTTGAATGAATTGAATGAATTATGTTTTTTTTATTTATTTTAGTAAAAGAGGGTTCCTAAAGTTGATACTTAAAAATTTATATAAAAAAACTAGAGATCTCTTTATTTTACAATAAAACATATTCATTTAAATTAAAAATTTAAAAAAATATTAATAATTTTAGTTATTAAGTTGTTTATTAATGAATAAAACGATATTTTAAAAAAATATATTGATTTTTTGGGTCATTTTTTACCCTCAACTCCAGATATGTTGTCAAAAATCCAAAACTCCAGCTAAGGGTTCAATACATACATATTATATAGACCCGAGACAAATATTTGCAGATCTTCTAAATATTTGTCTCGCGGCGAGAATCGAATAAAGTATCATAAGTATGTATATAAGAAGTCTATCAGTAATTTGGTCACCATAATACAAGCTATGCTTAGTTTGGGACTAAATGATGTTGTGTGTATTATCCACAAATACTAATATTTATAAAGAGCAGATATTATTTTTGTAATGAATTTACTCAAAAACGACTTAACAGTTTTTTATAAATTATTTTGCATATATAAAGCTATATTTACCAGCCAATAACAAGGGCTGTATTTTAATTTATAAAATTTATAAATCTTAACGAAATTTTCAATAATGTGTCCCAAGGTATCAAAAATTTGTCTATAAGACTCATTATTTGGCGTGCGCTACGAAAACTATTTTTGATACATAAAATAATGTACTACATGTTTAAAGTACTTATCATTACCCACAAAAAAGTCCGCGAGACTATACGTCTAATTATTATAGACATAATAGCCACTTTTTGTTCCAATTAGGATAAAAATAAGGATACAAAAGATAAATGCGAAAGGCGAACGCGAATGGGAGCAAGCGAACCCCGGATCAAACTTACCCTGATGAAGACTGTCAAATGTTCACTATACATTTGAGATTAGTTGCACAGATAAGGCAGGGAGCAAACGTGGACACTTTTGTGTCTTGTGTCAGATACAAGCTACCGATAAATATTTGATTTCTGTAGAATCAGTATGAAATCATCCACTCCCTGCGCAAACGTATCTAACCTAAAAGACATTTTTCAAATTGCTCTCACTTAACACATATGTGTTTGATTGACGATCAAAAAGTGTTCGGTGTCGGTAGCTGGAAACTAAAAGTCGTCAGTTGAAGACACAAGCAACATTAACAAATTTTCTTACAATTGTACTGAGTTTCTTTATCGACGTTCATCGTGAGACTGACGGAAAACAAGTAACGAATTGTACAAGTGGCCAGTAGGACACAGCAACTACAGTTCCCTGTGATGGTGTGCCGTGTCGGCAACAAAAAGTGTTTACGTTTGCGCAGCGTCTTAGTCAATAAAATCACGGGTAGAATCGAAAGATGATGACATTCGTATTATGATGTTATCCTTATCCAATTATATAGTTTTATAATCATGGTTGAATAAGTACATGCAATCACAACTCTAAATTACACACCTGCGAAGCCGGGGCGAGTCGCTAGTAGTTTTATACTGATGGTTGAACGTTCGATTCTCTCCCAGGACCAACATTTATGTGATGGATGGATGGATTACAATGCGTCTAGGTGTATTATTATGTACTCGTATGTATTTATTAATCATATCATCTATGATCATCATATATAATCAGATATACTATATATATATATATATATATATATATATATATATAAATATAGGATCTTCTAACACAAGTATTATTTACTTAAAAGAAGATCTTAACCTTAGTAATTAATATTGTAAACCTGTTACAGAAATAAATTAATTTATATTTTTCTATTTTCTATATGTTATGTGTTCTATCGGTCATTGTGGGGCGAGTATGGAATTTTGATACTATCACAACATTGATACTAATAGCTTTTAGTTACTATTGATGAATTGGTATTACGGATCGCTGCGATTTCTATCGGCTTCTATCGCTAGTTACAATGTGAAGTTGGTGTCAAACTATAACTCGACCAATTTACAAAGTACGATTGTGGTAGGAACCGTGTTTAGCGTACTAAGCATTTAAAATACATCGTATATGATTGATTGAAATAATGCTTATTGCTAATCGAAATTGATATACATTGTTCCCGTTGCTAATCGAAACTGATAGACATTGATTGTATCAAGAGTTCCCTGGTCACCATAATACAAGCTATGCTTAGTTTGGGGCTATGGATGCTGCTGTGTGCATTGTCCACTAATATATATTTAATTATTTTTATTTGTAGTACTTACCATCTTCAGTGTAGCAGTGGGCAACAAAAGTCTGGCTTAGCTGCATAATATAAGTGTTCGATTCTTGTTGCGGGACAAAAGCTTGCAAAAAAAGCTTGCTCTGAATCTGCTCCTACTCGGCTCGACCGTAACATAATTACGTTTTAAAAACAAATAAGAAAACTTAATTTTTATATGTGTATATATAATTTACACGAAATTTCTATACTTGGATAACATATTTTTTCCAGCTATTTTATTTTTAGAACTATTAACTATCAAACTACTGAACTGATTTAGAAATAACTATGGGAAAGTATATCCTTTCATATAACAAACAAATACAAAATGGTTTATTCTCGTAAATGACGCAGTTATAAGGTAACAAATAAAAATACAACCGAATTGATAACCTCCTCCTCTTTTTGTAGTCGATTAAAATTAGCAAGGATCATACAAAAAGTATGACCAGACGAGTTTCTTGCCTGATTCTTCTTAAACTGGGATTAGGAGAACCGGCGCCTATATTCACTAGCATGTAAAGTAGACGATTCAAAGTGGTCCTTATGATATTAATGAATAAAATATATATGTATTTAATTTAGATTTTGCCCAGCCTAGTCGACCTCCACAGGAGAAGATACCTACACGCAGAGCTGAATCTACGGGTTTCTCATGATGTTTTTCTACATTGTTTGAGAGCACTACCTATTCCTTTATCTAAAACTATTATCATAATAAAATATCTATTTGGTATATGTATTATAATATGCTGGTATTGATAGGGCCTACATATTTGAGCCTTTTGAAGTCGTTACCCAGGGCCCGTGGGGAACAGGAGCCGAAGTTGTTGTTAATATTATACCACGGCGTCTGGTAGAAACATTGCTGGCTCCTATCTGACCTAGCGTATTAGCATTGCCTTTCAACGTGGCAATGCCGCCAGTGTCTTGGGAACGCTGACCTCGATCGTTTTATATGGTCCTTAGACAGCTCAACTGTTTCATATTTATTTAAAACTAGCCGTTGTCGCAGCTTCGCACGCGTGGTACCTACATAAAAAGTAGCCTATGTCCTTCTACAAGGTCTCATTTATCTCTATACCAAAATTCATCAAAATCGGTTCAGCGGTTTAGACGTGAAATCGTAACAAATAGACAGATAGACAGAGTTACTTTCACATTTATAATATTAGTACCTATAGATATATAAAATATACAAATATAATTATATTAGTAAGGATCAACAGCCTAAAATTGTATGCTTCTAGTTCTGAAAATGACAATATTTTCATACAACCTTTCATCCCCCTTTTCAACTCTTTGCAAAACTTTTTTCCAATAAAAAAGTAGCCTATGTCCTTTCTCAGGCTTTAGACTATATGTGCACTAAATTTCATTTAAATCGGTTCAGTAGTTTTGGCGTAAAATCGAGACAGACAGACAGACGGACAGAGTTACTTTCGCATTTATGATATTATATAAATATAAAATATATTACTAAGAAATATTTTGTAAGTTTCTATAATTATTTAAAACCAAATTGGATTTAAAATTCTTATATAAGTAGTCCATCAGTTATTTGGTTGCCATAATACAAGCTATGCTTAGTTTGGAGCTAAATGGTACTGTTTGCATTGTCGACTAATATCCACAGGTAAATATCTTAGAATCGGATTTCATCACCAGCTTGAAACTTTAAATATCCCTCCTAATATTATAAATGCGAAAGTAACTCTGGCTGTCTGTCTGTCTGTCTGTTTGTTACGTTTCCACGCTTTTACCGCTGAACCGATTTTGATGAATTTTATTATAGAGATAGATGGGACCTTGAAGAAGTTCATAGTATACATTTTATGTAGGTCCACGCGTGCGAAGCCGCAGGCAGCAGCTAGTATCCTATAAAAAAGGCCTCTAGCCCATTGATCCTAATTAGGTCCCAGTCTAATACATGATGACCTATTTCAATCAACCCGTGCGGTCCATTTAGACCCATAATAAAACCTCTTTTGACATATCCGTGGCAAAATCCCACAGATACGACCCTTTAACTCCTCTAAGGTGTTATGAAAACTCAATGAACTCAAACTAAAACAGAGCTTATTCCGGACCGAGTAGGTTGGAAGTTATTTGCGAGTGTATAACTCGTTTATATGACTACAAAGAAGCCGCCGCGGTTGCCGGCGCCTTTGATCCGACCGGCTGTAATTACGGAACTTGAGATCGTTCGTATATATCGGTGTAGGACTGTAGGATAACTAGGATTTACATTTAAACGCGTGCGCAATTGAAAATGCATATTTTCATTGTTTGATCCTTATAGTGGTTAGATGTAAAGTGATGATCATTTTTAATGAGACGGTGTGCTTTACCTATGTTTTGTTTATTGAATTGTGTTGCTTAATTAAGATTAAAGTTACTTAAATACACAATAATGTTACAATTACAAACAATCATTTGCTAATGTGTCTTTGATCTGATCATCTTTATACATTACAATTTTTTTAAACTAAAAAGAAAACCGTCTTCATTGAATATAAAAAATAACAGAATTGAGAACCACTTCCTTTTTTTGAGGTCGGTTAAAAGAGTTTTTATTTCTCGCTTTTTAGCACTTTGTTATTTTTCGAAATTCGTTAACACTACTGGAAAGTTCTGGAAAGCAAAATACGGAATTTGGTTTATTTGGATGACATATTTTTTTATTTAAAAACGTAGGTACTGAACTGATTGATGAAATTTTTATGGGACCAATCGGAAAGTTACATGTATATCCTTTGACATTAAATAGTTTTTTTAATCTGTTTATAAATGACGGAGTTATGAGGTAACACACATAAAAATAAAAAACATATTGGGAACCTCCTTTTTTTGATGATACTAAAAAAAATTTTCGTTTAATTTAATTTTACGGGTATTTTTCACTTATAAAACTTTCATGTGCTGTATATGTAGTAAATACTTACTCATGCACCTACTTACCTATACATGTTTAAAAACTCGAGTTTCAGTAGGTTCGCATCGTGAACGGGAGCAAGAGAATCACTGATCAAACTCACCCTGATAAAGATTATCTATATGAATCGAAACAGTGTCGGTGCCTTCAACAAAATATTACAGGTTATTATCATAAGCAATTATTAAACCATATCTTGCCATAAACAAATCAAATTAACAAAATTATGACACTTTTGTACCACTAATTAGTATTATCGACTTCCTGAACCGAACATTTCCCAATTTCCATTCTAATTAAAATTATTGTCGTTATTATTCTGTGACGAATTAAGTATAAGGTGGCGGGGCGCAGGGGGCGTGGCTTCACTTCAAAGGAGCCGACACGGCATCACAAAGAGGGCGCTTGGTCGAGAGAGCGAGATAGCTGCTCCCGACTCTATGGCGAAGAGTGAGATGGACGATAATGTTTGTAGTATTAATCCGAATGAACGACTCGAGTTCAGAATGGCGGATAGTGAGGAGATGTTATCGATAAAATATATTATTTAGTTAGATACGGGTTTAATTTAATACCTTGTTGTAACTATGATTTACTCTGATGGTAAATAATTAATTATGAATATTCATTCTATTGTTAGTGCTTAGATTGAAGAAAAGTTTCAGATAATGAGTAATAATTATGACATGAGAGTAGTTTTTTTAATAACGTCGTAAAATTAGTTAAGTGTGTAAATTATTGCTGGGATAATTTATAATTACTTAGATTTTATGATGAGATAACTTGTAGCGGTTCCTGATTATTCTAAACTAGGTACTCAATTGTACTTGTACCAGACGTACTCCGCACTTTATGTTCGAAATCACAAGTACCTACATTGGCGTACTCAACCTGTTGTGCAAGTTCGAAAAGAAGTGCAGCGTCAGACGAGATAGAGTTAAGTACGTGATATAAAGAGAGGTAGGTAGGTGAATATAATGTGAGGCTCTAAGTGCTTGAGCAATCTGAAATGCACTTTTTTGCGTCTAAGCAAGAGTCGTTATTTATATAAATGTTTTCGTGGAGTTCGCCTGCTGTACTTGGACTAATAAGTAAGTTGTACCTACTCTATTGTATTTTAATGATTTTAAATCTTAATTGTGTGTTATTTAATTGGTACATACAATTCAATCAATGTACTTACATTACATACCTTATTAGGTAAAAACCCAGTAATTTAATTTAAAAAAATTGAGTTCAGCTGAGCTATCTATAGATTGTTGTAAACGGTCTTTAAAAAAGCTCAACTGTTTCACATGTATTTTATATTATTCTGAACATTTCTGTAATGATTTCTGTAAATAAACGTATTTAAAAAAATGTATAATAATAATCCCGGACATTTCACACAGCGTCATCTAGTGGTAAAAAAAGTAGAGCTTGTGTTATGGAAACCACGTGATTTATATTGAAAACGAATAGGTAGGGGGGGGGAAGAGAAAGATAAAATTCTGAAATACTAATACAAATATAAACTATTAGATAAATACAGCTATAAACTAAAAATAATTGAGTTTCTTTAAATACTAGTAAACACACACCAAATACATCTAATTACACTAATTTGGTAAAAGCGTAGTATCTTAAAATACAGTATTGATATATTATCGATATCGATAAGTACCGCAGCATCCCATTGTCCCAGCACTAGCGATAAATCTGAGCCGCTAAAGAAGCTGACGTCATTGAAGCATTGTTTATAAATCAAAGCGAGATGAGATTGAGGGAAAAAATGGATTATGATTTGCAAAAACTATTTCGACCTCACGTCAACATTACCTTGATGTAAAATCGAAATAGTTTATTATCATTAATGACTAATGCAATAGGTATCGCAATCATCCGTTAGTAGCATCTGTTAGTTAACTTTTGTATGAGAAAGGAAACTGTCCGTTTTGATTTTCATAGAAAAAATAACTGACTGAGAGGAGTAATTAGTGAAGGTTTTGGTCCTGATGCTTCCATCATCTCTTAGCAGCTCAGTTGGTAGTAGCTCTGCCTTCTTCGCTCTAGGTTGTGGGATTAGTAGGGCGCTGTTTGTCATTGAACGGATTGGTTTTGGCAATGGTTTGGATACCTATGGCAAATTTGAATGTCAAAATGGTACCGCGCTTTTCTTCCTGATCGATTTATTCGTTGATTTTATCAATCGAACAAATTTATATATACTAGTGGTGGTCCACTGGTCGAAATTCGACCAAATTATATAATAATTAATGTATTTTGATGTATAATTAAAAAACAATATTAGGTAGCATTCTGCACTCCTTCCCTATATAAACTAAAGTGTGCGAAATTTCATACTCCTCCGTCCACGCAATGTTCGTAAAAAGGGGTAGGTACAAAGTTTTTGCTTCACGAATTAATATATTAAATATACCTAGTATTACTCTATGCACAGACTACTAGGATGTACTAAATGAAAAACGTTCGTTTGAAAGTACTGTAACGTTTGATCAACGTATAATCCAAATTAGAGCTAAATCGTTTCCATTAGTGATTAGCGCGGTACGAAATATGACAAAAATAACGTTTTGACTTTAGTTTAGCTTTGGTTCAAACGTTCAAAATTACCGCGGTCGGCCTCCAGTTCCCTTCTAAGATGTGTGATGAAGATAGATCCATGTTCTGTGTCTGGATGTTATAAAGAATTTAATAATATATAAGTATTCTATCAATCATCTAGTATAGTACAAGCTAGGCTTAATTTGAGACTTGATGGTGTTTTGTTAATTATCCAATAATACGTTACTCATTACGAGTATGTGTTTTGACGAAGGACTTATTTAATGATTATGGGAAATAATAATATCTTTGGAATCTATCATGGTTATGAACATAATTGTCACTCAAAACGGGATATTTACAATGATAATATGAGCTAGTTTCCGATATTTCGGCACAGTTGTTTATATCGTGATAATGCCGCATGCAACTTTCAACGACCTCTGTGGCGCAGTAGGTTATGGTCTGGCTGGGACGCAGAAGGTTGCGAGTTCGATTCCGCCGCGGGACAAATGTTTGTATGATCTGTTAGTATTTGTCTTGGGTCTGGGTTTTTCTATGCATATGTATGTATTTACATCAGTCATGTGGTACCCTTAACACAAGCTCTGCTTACTTTGGGGCCGAAATATGCCGAAATATCTGGAAGCATTATCATGGTAAATATCCCATTTTGAGTGATAAGCTGATAAGTCAAAGTCAAAGTCAAAAGTCAAAACATTATTTACCTATTCAGTAAAATCACAAGGACCACTTTGAATCGTCTACATGCTAGTGAATCTAGGTGCCGGTTCCTCCCAACCCCAGTTCAAGAAAAATCCAGCAGAAACTCGTCTGGTCTTAACACTTTTTTGTATGATTCTTGACAATTTTCTTACGGATGCCGAGTCGAGTTAGAGCAGATTTATCCCAAGCTTTTTTATCATCTAAATAATCTGTTATAACTTTATTATTAAAATATTAGTTAGGAAGAATAGGTACTTATGTAGTAACAAGCTAAAAATGATTAATTATTTAATGCAATTATTAAATTATGCTTAAAGGCGTGACAATGGCTGCACCTGTCGCTGTATGTCATTTATCAATATCACGCATTATGAGAGACTTTTACAAATAAAAATTAAATATGAATTGAATATTTACGAAAGTAAAACGTTTAAAATGATTCAAAGAAACGATGAAGAGAAACATCATGACAATATATTATAGACATGCTCAAAACATACTACATAGGTAAGGTTGTCTGGCAGAGATCGCTATCTAGCTATAAGACCGCCTATTGTACTACCGTGTAGCTAAACACTGTTTCTTATAATAGTCTAATGCATTTTGTGGTGTGCAATAAAGTATTTTCTATCTATCTATCTATATGTCGTAGGTACAAGACTTATTAACTGGTTGTACGAAAGGGCATTTCAATTGCCCTGTCAGCTCAGTTGGTAGTATCTCTGCCTTCTGCGCTGTAGGTAGAGGGTTCGATTCCCTTCCAGGATAAACATTTGCGTGAATAACATAGGTGTTTGTTCTGTTTCTGGGTGTTATAAAGTATCATAAGTATGTATTTAAATATATAAGTATTCTATCAGTCATCTAGTCACCATATTACAAGCTAAGAACAAAGATGGTGTTGTGTACATTGTCCAGCAATATTTATTTATTATTTATTTATTAATTCCCCGTGGACGAACTCAATATTTTTGGACTTTGATTTAATGAGATGGAACTTAATATATATGGTAACAGAATTTACAGAAATGTACAAAATAACATAATAGGTATACATGTAAAGCTGTATATTATCTAAGAACAATTTAAACCGATCGATAGATAGCTCAACTATCCTGATCACTGCCCAAAACAGCGTCTCAAACTCATTTATATAGAACTAGCTGTTTCCCTGATTAAAAATAAATTGCAGAATATTTGATTTTCGATATTAATCGTGAGAATATTAAAAGAAATCACTTAAAATCAGTAGAGATATTATCGATTTTGCGATCGTGGGAAGCTCTAATGTACGAGATGCCTTGTGACTCAGCAGTCTCCTCAACCAGCCTATCTCGACCTGCCTCGCTTCGGTAACCCATACATCTAGTTATAAATGTTAGGGTAAAATTATTCTGGTCAATAACTAATAAGTAGTTAGCTTTTCTGTAGAGAAGTGAACATGTCAAAGATAATTCAATTTAATGGCTCGATGTAATTATCGAATTAGAAGTTTACGAGTGTTTTTAGGGCGGTTTTTTAAGGGTATTGTTAATTGTTTTTGGGGATTTGAGAAGTTCTTCGTAAGTTTATAATTGTAACAATAATCATTATAAATACATACATATTATACATAGAAAGACCCAGACCCAAGATAAATACTTGCAGATCTTATATTTGTAGATCTTTTATCTTTTTATGGACTGGCCTGCTAGCAGTACCATCAACAGTAGCAGTGGCTGCTGCAGTTGATGGTAGCCCTGCCTTCTGCGCTGTAGGTTGAAGGTTCGATTTCCTTCCAGGCTAAACATTTGTGGATGAACATAGGTGTTTCTTCTGTGTCTGGGTGTTATAAAGTATCATAAGTATCTATTTAAAAATATATAAGCATATCAGTTATCTAGTCACCATAATACAAGCTATGCTTAGTTTGGGGCTATATCGTGGTGTGTGTATTGTGCACCAATATTTTTATTTGTTACTTAAATTGATTAATTCGCAACTACTTTTATAACCTTTATAAGTACTTATAGTAAGTACCTTCATTCATAACACAAGCTCTGCTTACTTGAGGCTAGATGATGCTGTGTGATATACCTATCCAGTATTTGTTTTTTATTAGTCTCTTATAAATAATGTGGTCAAGAACTGGTTAATAAATCATATAAGCCTATAATCATATAATCATATTATACTTAAATAACATTGCAAAACATCCAAAAATATTTTATACTTTCAGTATGGCGGAGTAATTTTAGTCTTGTATTGTCGTGGTCAAGGGATCACAACAGTTGTCTGACAGTTGCTATGTGTCCATTAGAGTGCGGGTTCGAGCCCCGCCCAGCACCATCCATCCAACCTCTCTGTCAAAACTGTGTCGTTTCCAAAAACATTTCTAAACAAGGCTGCGGTTCTTACAGAGCGATGACCGTTACATAACGGCCGTAACTGTACAAAATGGGGGCAAGTGCAAAAATATTTTATGACTCTAAATACGCTCTTTAAAAGTCTTTAGGGATCTGAAGAATCGAGCATTTACCATGCCCGGAGATTACAGTAAGCATAAGAGCATATATCATCAATGAATGAACGATCGAACAAATGGTCGTTCATTCATTCAAGCTTATGTAAAGGGTAGTCTTTTGAAGAAAGCGTATTATAATATGAATGATTATATTATTGATAAGAAAGCATGGCCTCATGTCGCTCTGCCCTCAGACAGTTAACTGACAGATTTAAAATGTATAAACTACTGTAATCTTGTATTCGTTTTTCTTAGTTAAGGTAGTTATAAGATGGATCATACCAAAAAGAGCTCGGTCCAGGACGAGTTTCTTGCCAGTTCTTCTCGGGCTTGGGTTAGGAGGAATTGGCACCTAAATTCACCTAGTATGTAAGACGTTTCAAAGTAATCCTTATGATTGTATTAAAAAAAAAAATGACGTGTTGCACTCCGGGAGTGTCGACAGAAGTGAAAACTTATTTTGGCTCGTTAGACATTTTTTGGATGGGTACTAGGGTTATTGGGTTATGAATTGCATTTTATTTATGAATTGTATTTTTACACTAGCAAATCACAAACAAAACACAATCAAAATTCACTGAACTCACACGGACCAACGCGAAACGCGACTGCCAATCATATACTGAATACAGATGAACACAGATGATGCAATATTTTTTGTTCAGACATTCTGAATATATCAAAGAACCTAACTCAATAAACTTCTCCATACAGAAGTACAGATGATGCAATATTTTTTGTTCAGAATGTAGATAATATATCAAAGAACCTAACTCAGTAAACTTCTCCTTATAAAAGTAGACTGTAAACATGTGAATTAAGGTTTATAATCAAATGGGGCGAGCGCGGCAGCCGGCGTCTCGTAACGGTGTCGCAAGTCCAGAGGTTTTACCTCGATAACGGCTGGATAGATTATCAAAAATTTTTAAAATTTGCAAAATTAAAAAAACAATTAAAGATTTAGAGTGTTGAGTTCAGTTTGATATCTTTATTAAGTTCGGTTTGTTAGGTTATGACAGTTGTCATTGTTCGCGCATCAACAATCGTGTCATATAGAAGCAAAAGAAAAATATTTTATTGTGATATCTTTCTTTTTGTAACGCCCGGACGAAGTCGTGAACGGGACAGCTAGTAATAAATAAACCAATCATTAAAACCTTTGTTTTAAGATTTAATTTCATAACTTTGAAAATGTCACTAATATCTACGTATTAACGTGCAAATACATCACGATAAAACTAATAACAGTCTGCGAGCAAGAACTCTGAGTTCTGAGAAACAGACAGACAGACAGACATAGCGAATTTATGAGGGTTTTTTGTAGACTTCGGTACCCTAAAAACCAAGACCTCGATCATCTAGCATGGGTAATGTTACGTTCGTCAATTTCACAAAACCCGAGCCTAATTAAGGTGCGGTTGATTAATTAGACAAGCAAAATGAGCTCTTTGTACGTCTTTGGGTTCTTAAGGTGTGAATTAGGCGATTTTTCTCGTTGATAAAGGTTGACGGATGACGGAAAATGTTGCTTTTGTGTTATAATTATTCACGGTGTATGTTCGAACTAATTTAATAATACCGGGCCGTGTGGTCGGTTGATTGATGAGAGCGATTTTTCATGATTAATTTCGTTTTGGATCTAGCTTTTGAAACTTAAACAAGTCTTTTGATGTTTAAGGCTTACGTTTACAACCTTGCGTATAAACGGCACTCAAATTGAACACAGCCTAAACACTGCTAAAGATAAACCCTGTCACTCTTAGACACTTCTTCTCAGTTGGGCACTCTTGGCAGAGTGGTCGTGGTTATGAGTGGGTCCTGATGAATGGCGGCTCTTGCTATGCGTCTCCATCCGGCTCTATTGGAGGCGTTGTGGGAGCAGTCGGTCATCGTGGATTTGGTGAGAGATTTTATCAGAGCTCTTCATCTGGTCAGAGAGCGGCCACGGCATCTCTTGACCTCCATTCTGCCTTGGACTACAAGACACTCCTAGTCACTATCTTACATACATTTTTAATAAAAAAAAAACAACTTTAAACAGAAAAGTTAAAGTGAAAATGTCATAATTAGTAGTGCTTTAAATAAATTAATAAATAAATAATGCCGGACATTAACACAGCGTCATCTGGCCCCAAAGTAAGCAGAGCTTGTGTTATGGGTACCATATGACTGATATACTACATACATAATTTTTTTTTTTTAATATATACATATTATACATAGAAACACCCAGACCCGAGACAAATTTTTGCAGATCATACAAACATTTGTCTCGCGGCGGGAATCGAGCCCGCAACCTTCTGCGTCTCAGCCGGACCTTAGCCCATTGCGCCACAGAGGTGGGCTTTAATTACTTAATGAAAAAAATGTAAAAAGCACTAGTCGCCACAACTATTTTCGAAGGTTCCCCTCGATTTCTCTAGGATGCCATTATCAGATCCTGGTTTTCTTATCATGGTACCACCCTTGGGATATCTCCTTTCCAACAAAAAAATAGTCATCAAAATCGGATCATAATCGACGAAGTTATTCGCGAACACACATAAAAAAAAAAAATTTTAAATTTTTAAAAATGTTATTAAAAAAAAGTTCCCTAGACTGTCCTTCGTCTTCATCATCAGACCCCTCTAATGACAAACTCAACCCATATAGGTGTAAAGTTTTGATCAATACCAATTAATCAAGCCCAAACACCAGGCTGTAAATCGTTGAGGAGTTCCCTTGACTGTCTTTCGGCTCCATCAGCAGATCGACTCCAGACCTTTGTTAAACAGTAGGTAGTTCTTTAAAATACTTGATGAAAAAAATTAACAAACGCACTAGTCGCACTACGATTTTCAAAGGTTCCCCTCGATTTCTCTGGGATGCCATTATCAGATCCTGGGTTCCTTATCATGGTATCTCCTTTCCAACAAATAAAGAATCATTAAAGTCGGTTCATAAACGACGAAATAATATAAAATGCATTCATATAAAACACATTTGAAGCAGTTGACCTATCTAAGGACCGTTTAAAACTATCTATAGATAGCTCAACTGATCCAGATCACTGCTAGCAGCGTCCCTAACACTGGCGGTATTGCCACATTTAGTTTATTTATACTATGTAAGTAGGTACTAATATTTAAATATATTTGGTTATATTTCTATTGTAAAGTCGACTACACTAGAATGTATGCAATTCAATATTTTGAAAATGGCGTAAATACAAAGAAATATACAAGAAATAAAAATCATGAAATAATAAGTCTGTTGGGTATTTGTTCTGACAATCTTTATTTTAATGATGATGTGCACTATAATAATTTAAAATTGTGAAATGATTACAGTCCAGAGCAATCGACTCTATATTTAAGTAACTGTTTTAAAAATAAGAATGTAGTAACAATGATAATATTTTATTCAAAATTCAAAATTAGGTACCAACTTATATAAAACAAAAGAAACATCAAACAAAAAAACACGAATAAACTCATTCAAATCGCGATCAATGCATCCTTTGTACAAGATTAAAGGCTTAAAGGGTGTCCAAATTATCATCCACAATGCCTTCATGCCTTCTGTAACCTGTAATTTCTCTGCATCCTTTCACAATGACCTGACTGCGGTGTCGAAACGACCTAAGTGCTAGGCAACTGACATTGCTAAATGAGGTTTAGACACCCATCATTTCTGTACCGCAAGATCACTAAAAACTTACCATAAAAACTACAGAAAATAGTTCAATTTACAAAAAAACATCCTCTTTTTTCTTAAACTCCTTAAAAAAATGGAGCTATCGAGTATCTAGCTTGTTTTTAACTAAAATTACTGAAAATAGTTTGATTTGTAGAATGCATTCACCTATTATGATTGTCCGAATTGATTGAAGCGAATTTCATTTTTCTTTGATCTGATTTTAAATGTGGAACACAACTGACTGAACTCATAGAATAATTGAATGTGACTTTTAGACTATCCAAGGAGTTTGTTAGTCAGTATTAATTTTAAAATTTTAAATATCGAACACTGACCCAAGGTCTATGGACCTCTTTGCAAAGCTATTTATAAACCCGGCTATACGGATTAAGTTTGACGTCCACACAAAGGTGTACAGTATCAAAATGTCTCATCATAATAAATACTTGATGATACTCAATATAAAATGATTTGAAAAAACTTGGCCTCAATAAAAGCTGCTATAAAATCGATCAGCTAATTGTTAACACCCATTAGTTTCGATTTTGAGGTCACTCAAAAATGACATTCCCACTCAACTACACAAAACCAAGTAATCGCTCTAAGCGAGTTGTCAATTTATATTGTCTTGTAAGTACAAAATCTAACAAATAAAACTTGGCTTTTTCCAGTGGCGCTACTGTCTTCGCCGTTACAGCGAACGTTTGAAAGTTTTCATACAAAAAATAGTTCATAATTCTCCCGCCAGCATTTATAAGTTTGTCGAAATGTAATTCCACATTCTCCAAGCGATTGTAAGGCGTTATAATGACAGCAGAATGACGTATGGATTTGTCGCTTACGGCGTTTGGAGGCGCGCGCCGGCGGCCACATCAAAGAGGTGGCCTCCTTTGATGTTGCCGCGGTGCCGGCTTTAGGGTTGTGGTCGTGAGATTAGTGTGTCGGTTGTTGAAATGTCGATGTATTTATGATTAGTGTCGATTACGTTTTATTAGTCTAGTAGAACCATCAATACGATGCGTCTACATGGTAGGTAAGAACTTCGATGCATTACAACCCTATTGATAATAAAAATGAGAAATTTTGTGTGGTTGTTTGAATGTTTAATATTTTGTTCATTTGTTGCTCAATCGCGTCGCAATAATAATAATAATAATAATGCCGGACATTTCACACAGCATCATCTGGCCCCAAAGTAAGCAGAGCTTGTGTTATGGGTACCACATGACTAATACACTACTTATATATATATTTTTTTGTAAATACATACATTATTATACATAGAAATAAATATTAACTATTATTAACCTTTTTAGATGAAATTTATAAAGATAGAGATTCAGAGCTGGAATAACAGTATAGGGTAGTTTTTATCTATATTTACATATATAAATATATTATATAATCAACCTAATAATTTAGAAGTTAAAAAATACTAGATATTATTAGGTATATATTCTTACCTACATTTACAAAATTTGTATAAAATTATTAAAAACTGAAAAAATAGAAATACAAACTTGTATTTTTGCTAACTTATTTCATAGCTATATTTCGTAATATCTTACCTAATAGTAGGTTAGGTTAGGTCTTTTACTATGGGCTAGTGCCCGTAGTAAAAACTTCATATTTATATACTCTCATATTTGATACTTTTTTAAGAATACTTCCATAGAAAAACCATGTTGAAAAACATTAAGTGGGACTCCCTGCATGTTTTTTCTCTCGTAATCAGGAAACCTTCATTTTGTTGTTTATTAATTTCTGATATCTGATATCTATTTATTTAATTAGTAAAACTCGTATATTCGATACAATTTAAATAAAGGCGACCAGTTTGTTATTATCAACTTAATATTTTCGTCATTCATAAGTTGTAACGATCGATATCGATAAAATATTTGTTCCCCTCCCTACGCCCACACCACAGCAGGGTAATAAAACGAATGGAGCACGTATTTTGACGTCGAAAGGCGCTTCTGGTCTTCTCTCCCCCTCTCTCGAATACCTCCGTCCCTTTCCCCCACGCTAAGGTGTCTGGGAGGCTATTATGGCGTTATAGCTTGGTCGGTCTTTGCCGCAATAAATTATGGTGCAATAGTACAGATGAAATAATAGTATTGACGGAGAGATTTGCCACTACTAATTATAAGTAGTGGCAAATCTGTCTGTCAACTATTGTGATAGTGACTGCGTTGAATTTAAGGCCTAGAATTCACTAGCGAATCATTCCGCACGGTTTTATTTAACACACAAACGCATACATTCAACTATCTACATAGGTACTTGGCAATTTAACGTTTTATAAGACACTTATTGTACATAATTTTCACTCAAAACGGGATATTTACCATGATTCACTCGTGTTTACTCGTGTGATAAATCAGTTCTCGTGATCATGGCGCATGCAACTGTGCTGAAATATCGAGAAGCAGAAAAACTCATATATCATGGTAAATATCCTGTTTTGAGTGAAAATGATGTGCAAAACCATGATAGTTTTAAAAGTTATATCACTTATTGTACAACTCGTAATTCTAGAAGAACTCCTAGCGAGTCCCTGTGACCCCACTATACAGGTTTTTTAGTCCGAGTGCGGAGAACAGAGTCACTTAGCGGTACTACCTCTATATTTATAGGAAAATTATGATGTACTAGCTGGTGCCCGCGACTTCGTCTGTGCGTAATTCCAACGGTTTTTTTCAGCGCACGCCAGAATAGCTCGTAGATAGCAGATGTTTTTAATACTTACATGACACTTATCGTTATATTTTGGTCAATTCACACAATACCTTTATAAATGATAGCCTATATGTTATCCTGATGTATAAACTATATTATTGTAAAGTTTCATTAAAATCCATTCAGTAGTTTTTGCGTGAAAGAGTTAGAAACATACATACAAACTTTCGCTGTTATAATATTAAGAAAGGATTAACATAAGAACTTTTGTGTACCAGCTCTCTGTTAAGAAAAAAAAAATATTATATCTATTATTATCCACGCTATTCTGACTGAAGTATGTAATTTTTAGCGCAGTTCCACTAGTCTATGCGCCTACGTCTTCATGTTAAAAAAAAAGTGCAGAAAAATTTGACGTGGATTAATTGCAATCCGAGTAAGACCTTAATCGTAGTGCGCGTTCAATTCCGGGACATTAGTACTGTGAGGTCACTAAGGTCCATTTTTGATTTAATATCAAACCAAATGGTTAAAACCACTGTGTAACCATTTATTGCTTGCCTCAACTACGGATAACAAACTGGGCCTAGGTATATGTTTGTCCCGTAGGTTATGTAAATTTATAGGTATAAAAAAAACGTGTGCGTCTCGGGACGCCCGAGAAGTGATAACTTAAACTAACTAGCGCTGTGGATTAGAGTGAGAGAGATGAAGCCTGCCTACCTCTGCCGTATGCGTGAGAGAAAGGGAAGCCAGACAGACTGTCGCCGTAACAGGTATAAGAAGTTATCACTTCAATAATATTGTACTTTAAATCATGTTTGGCTCGGCAAAGAGTTTGTCTTCTTCTCTTCCTATAATGGCATCAGTCTTGATGACATTTGCCAATGTCAAGTGACTGTTTTGTTATAAAATCGCACTAAGTTGCTGTCGATCGTCATTTGTCTATTCTAAACGTCATCGCGGAATGAACGTCTAGGATGGACTTGGATTCCTTGTCGTACAAATCAATATTAATATACTAATAATGGTATATTAAAGGCTCTTGTATTTTACCATCCGCCATTTTAAGTTCGTAATTAAAAATCAGTGTCACTAAAACTGACAGTTGAGGTAAGCTCATTTCCTTTTAAAATTGGAACATCATTGCCGACTTCATTTGTGAATAGTTCGTTACTTGCCGATTTTGAAACTAAAGATATTGCAATACAGTTTATTTTACCTTGTTAGATGATAAGAGTAGGCTAGGTAAGGCACAAGTGAGGTTTGCTTGGCGAAACGGCATGACAGGATAGAAGAGACTTATCTCTTATCAGGATTTATGCTTTGTTCGAGATTCGTGATGCTGGATTTTTGGATCTGGGTGACTTATAGCATCTCTAGATCCAATATTATCTTACAGCGATGGTCGCCAATAATAACATTACCTATGTTGAAAGTTCAATATTTTATATTTAATATTTTTTTAATTTTTACGACCTCTTTGGCGCAGTGTGCCCGGCTGAGACCCTGACGATTGCGGGTCCGATTCCCGCCGCGAGACAAATATTTGTATGATCTCCAGGTATTTATCTCGGGTCTGGGTGTTTCTAATAGGTAATATATGTATGTTTAACACAAACTCTGCTTATTAGGGGGCTAGATAATGCTGTGAGAAATGTCCAGCATTATATATTTATTTATGTATTTCCGTAAGTAGGTATGATTTAGAGAAACTAACGAACAAAATTAGATCCTAAGTATTAGTAGGTAAGGTATATTTATATTTATAGCTGGCTCCACTAATAACGAATGCCTATCAATATAATTAGGTAGGTACCTACCTAGAGTTATTTTTATTTTTAAATTCAAACTTTTTCGATCCACGTTTGAAGCTCAAATTGAAACTTGTTTACTTAAAACAAAAAAGAGGTCAATAAACAACGGAAGGCTCTTTGGCGGCCCGTGGTGTCATAAAAATGGCTATTAGGTGTTCTATTAACGCCTATTTCGACATAATTAGGAACAATTCACTCGTAAGACGGCCCGGCTCCTAAAACGGCCAGGAGTTATTTAATTGTTTGCGTGATATTGATGGATTTGGTTATAGATTATAAAATAGTTTAGATTTTGGGTCAAATCATAGATTATCTAGTAGTTTCTATTGTTTTGGATTTTATTATTAATAGTTAGCGTAGCAGATGTATTGATATTTAGAGGCTATTAATTAAATTAAGTTAATGTGCATTTTGGGAATAGCGCTGGCTGGCGGGCTGATGGATTTTAAAATGGGTGTATTAAATATGTTGTGATCCTCAAAGATGGTCTACTAAAAATGGTTTCATAAAATAACTAATAAAGCACTACCTACGAAATAAATTTGAAATTAAATTCATATTATGTATTTCATAAAGTTCTTTAAATTATTTGACCGAGCGAAGCGAGTGTCTCCGTTTTAACTTAAGAAAAAATGCTTTCGTATGTCTGTCCGGATGTTCTCCTCTACAGGTCGCATTTCTCAACCGATTCTCGTGAAATTTTGTGAGCAGGTTCTATAACTATATAGATTTTATTGTCGATTCAGTTTTTGGAAAATTTTCAAAATGGCGGAGATATGGGGTTGGAAAAGGTAAAATAAGTAATATTTTAGTCGTTTCGAAAAATGTTTGCGAGGTCTACAGCTTACAGAGCCACTAGTAAATATTGGTTGCCAATGCACACAACACCATCTAACCCCAAACTAAGCATAACTTGGTTCACGTGTGGAGGCCGTCACCTATAGGTAGGTACCTATATAAGCGCTTATCAGTCTATTATCTACGAGTTTACAGACCAGAGAGACCACAGAGGTCTTTAAAGCACAAACTGAAAGAGCTACTCATTAGAAAGCTATATCTATACCTATAAAAGAGCTTAACCTGACTGACTGACTGACTGGCTGATTCATCATCGCCGAGCCGAAACCGCTGAAGCTAGAAATCTGAAATTTGGGAGGTAGCTTCCTTTTATAGCAAAACCACCCATTAAACCGGGATTTTTTTAAATTCAACCCCTAAATGGGTGAAAAGGGGTCAAAACGAAACGAACGGGTGGTGCGATTTGCTTGAAACTTGATATAAATAAATATAATGCAAAATAAATGGACATGTGTTTCAAGATTTTTCAAAATAGTTTTCATAAAGGAGTAAAATGAGCTGTGAATGTTTGTATGGAAACTTTTTAATGGGTGGTGTGATTGGTTTGAAACTTATCAATAAAATTTTATTTAAGCTACAATTCTTTTCAAAAAAATGCTCACGAAGTCGCGAGCAATAGCTAGTAATATATAAAGGAGGAGTCCACTCACCTGACTTACTATCATCACTTCATCACTAAATCTCCAAAACTACAAGAGTTACAGATAAAAAGTTTGGCGCAAACATTTCTTGAAGATTGTAGGCGCTCGCTAAGAACGGATTTTCCAAAATGCAACCCCTAACCTAAGAGGATAAAAAAAAATACTTTTGTATGAAATATTTCCTTGAATTTACAACTATATGCTCTGTTATAAATAATCTTATTATAATATCGATGATTTTTTTATATGATGAAATTCGTAAATGATTTATATCGTAAATTAAAAGTTCATCTCCATTTATTATTTATTATTGAGTGATTTTTAATTATTAATTATCCATAATGTTTATTACTATGTATTACTATCTATAAACTGCCTTGTAACTATTTTGACTAGCCTATCAGCCCACACAAATGTTTATCCTGGGAGGGAATAGAACCCTCGACCTACAGCGCAGAAGGCAGAGCTACTACCAACTGAGCTGGCAGGCCAGTCTGATAAAAGCCTTTTATAAAGCTATCACACATTTCTACGTTTCACACCCAGTTATTTATCTTCAAATTTCTAAAATTAATTTTCCAGAACCCACGTATGATTTATATCTTATTTATCGAATCAAAGGCGATGCGGGCGGCCATTGCTGTGAAGTAATTAATTACAAATGAATATCATAATCCTAGTTTTACGATGCTCTTTGAAGTGAAGTTAGAATTACACAAGCATTTCATTACTAATTTCTCATTTCGTTGTAATTTGCGAGTAAGAAACTTAGTGGCTTAGTGGTTGAGACGTTTTAAAAAGGTGCTGGTTTGAACTCCACCACAATTAAATATTTTTTAATCTGAAGTCTTTTGGAAACTCGCCCAGACCTACGATACAGATTAAATTTAGTGTAGGTATCATTGTTACCCGCCTAAATAACAAAGGATCTGTAAAAAGGCATTAGTTCATAAATTTATGTTTTTATTTAATTTTAACGTAAGCTTTTAAAGATAGGATTACTAAAAAACAGTAATTTCATTTTCGTTTTGTATATAGTTTCCTTCACGCTACCGTCTGTATAAAGATTAAATTGTATGGAAATGACGTCAGCTGTCACATTTCGCCACGTGCCTTATTACAATACATACAAGTGTCATATCCATACAATTTAATCTTTCTGCAAGCGAGAACATTAACAAAAAGTGGATTTTATCTTGTGACGTGTTACGCTAATAAGACCTATAAATATATAAATAATAAATAAATAATGTCGGGACCTTTCACACAACATCATCTGGCCCCAAAGTAAGCAGAGCTTGTGTTATGGGTACCACATACCTGATATACTACTTACATACTTTTTTTTTGTAAATAATTACATATTATACTTAGAAACACCCAGACCCGCAACAAATACTTGCGGATAATAGAAACATTTGTCCCGCGGCAGGAATCGAACTCGCAACCTTCTGCGTCTCGGCCGGAACTTAACCCACTGCGCCACAGAGGTTGTCATGTATGCATACGCACTTAAGATAATGATAAGATAATTGGCGTTATTTGGTGTTTACTAATTTTTTCAGGATCTATTTTTAAAGGATTTTTACATCATCATCATCATCAGCCCATAGCAGTCCACTGCTGGACATAGGTCTCCCCTAATGAGCGCTATTGCGCCCTGTCTTCAGTTCGACGCATCCAGCTTCTGCCGGCAGCCTTTCGCAGATCGTCACTCCACCTTGCCGGAGGGCCTACACTACGTTTGCCGAGCCGATTTTTACATGTTGCTGTCCAAAGTCAAAGTTAAAATCATTTAATTCTATACAATAAATAAATATTTGTAGATAACACACACAGCACCATCTAGCCACAAAATAAGCATCGCTTGTACTATGGGAATTAGATGACTGATAGAATACTTTTATATTTTAAAATATATACATACTTAAGATACTTTATAACATTTAGACACCGAACAAACATCTATGTTCATCACACAAATGTTCTGGGAGAGAATCGAACCCTCAACCTACAGCGCAGAAGGCAGAGCTTTGGCAGAGCAACTGTCAAAGTCAAAGTCAATGTAAAGTAGAATTCAAGTCTATCTAGTAATTTGATAATTTCTCTTGAATTTGAAATTAAAATTCGTTAACCTATTAACATCAAAAGTAAAGATGATATTCTACAGACTCTGGCAAGTTTACGACACTAGCCGGTTTCCTTTGATAATTTTACTTATCTATAAATAAGTAATGTATCAAAGGTTATAAATTATAATTGTTATAAATAACAAACATCCTTGAATCTGTTAGACATTTTATATCGCACACACAATTGAGTGCGCATATTAAACAACCATGATGGGTGACCGTTAACAAGGAATATCATTTAAAGCTATGGGCTTTGAATCACTATTAATATTAAAAAGTTGAAAGTTAAAAGAAAGTGCCTGTATTTCACTTTCAAAATGAGTGCAAATCGTGAACTTGAGCGGCAACGAGCGGACCACGGACTCACCCTGATGATGATTCTCTAGTCTAGATGAATCGAAACAGTGTCGGTGCCTCCATCAACAAAATAATACGTGAGTAAGCTCTTTTATTTTATAACACGGGCTGTGTTATAAAATAAAAGAGCTGGCTGACTGACTGACTGACTGACTGATTCATCATCGTCGAACCGAAACGGCTGAAGCTAGAAAGCTGAAATTTGAACGGTAGCTTCCTTTTATAGCAAAACTACCCACAAAGGCGGGGTTTTTTAAAATTCAATCCCTAAGAAAATGCAAAAGGGTGAAAACGAATGTATGAAACTTTTTACCGCGTGGTGCGATTAGCTTGAAACTTGATTTGAATAATTAAAATGTAAAATAAATGGACACTTGTTTCAGGATATTTCAAAATAACCCTAACAAAGGGGTAAAATGGGGTGTCAAAGTTTGTATAGGAACTTTTTAATGGGTGTTGTGATTTCTTTGAAACTTGGTTTGGATACTTAAAATGCAAAATAAATGTACACTGTTTCAGAATTTTTTAAAAATAACCTCAGGAGTAAAATGAATGAATGTTTGTATGGAAACCTTTTAATGGGTCAGGTGATTGGTTTTGAAACATATCAATAAAATTTGGCTACAATTCCTTTAAAAAAAACGTGAACGAAGTCGCGAGCAACAGCTACTTATTCATAAAAAAAACATCTAGACCCGTGAAAAATATTTGCAGACCAAACAAATTTTCCTTGGTCCCGCGACAGAAATCGAACCCGTAACCTTCTGCGTGTTAGGCGGCCATTCACCCACTGCACCCCAGAGGACGTCGAAAGGAAGTGTCGATCAACCTACTTCGAGGATAAGCGGGTTTAGTATTCGCCCCGAAACTAGTTGGAAACTGTATTTTGGGGGTTAGGTTAGCTAGATAATAAGCCCAGGGCCTCAATTCTGTTAATTTACAACGGTTATCGTTCCATTCCAATACACTTATGTTTCGGCTCCAATTACGGTTCGATAATTACCTTAAAATCTATTTTGTTAACCCTATGAACAAAGAAAAGAAAACATTCGATCGATCTTTGGTGACTTCGTAAACGTAGCGTAAGCTGAGCCGTCCATTAGCAGAATACGAAAACACTGTCATTCGGCATTCGGAAAAGGTGTCTTTCGGCTGCGGTTCGATTTCAATCGAGCTTATGGAAATTAACAGAATTAGGCCAAACCAAGCCTTAAAGATAAACTAGTCAAAACTTAACTAACTTTTATGATAAGTCTTAATACGCCTAGGCCTTAATAGCCACACTAAAAAGTTAGCCAATTCATTCAATAAATGTAAGATTTTATATTTTTAGTTGGTATCAAATAATCATAAAAACGTAAGAAAACGTATTGTAAATAAATGAGGCATATTTCCTTTGGAATACCGCCGTCTGTCAAGGCTGATTTAAAAAACCACCTTCATTATAAAATGAAATTGCCAAATTCAGTCCTATCGCTAGAGAAATAGAGTTCAAGTAACCCGCATAATAATTTGTTATTTGCTAAGCCGATAATGATATTATTCGGATGTATTTAACGTCAGCTATCGACGCGAGGATTATGATCAATGTCAATTGTTACCATAACCTTTGGAAGAAAGTAAATTATAATTTTATTTTGTATTCGACTGTACTTAGGAGCATAATTTTAATAGATTTTTTAATCTTGATTCTATGTGTAACATGAAACGAGACGGAAGTGTGTAACAGGAAGCCGGGGAAGCGTGCGTATTTGATTTGACCAATAAGCGCAAAGGTTGTGAGAGTTGGCCGTCAGATGGTACCAACCCATTGACGTCCTTGAGATGTCAGATGTTACACATCACATGCGACTACTGTAAGGCTCGCTCGTTTTTTTTTACCATGTAAGACTCTACAGCAAGACTCAGTCTCGGTGGGTAACCGCACAGTATAACAGACATTCTGCTTCCAAACAGTAGTGAGCAATTATTACTGTGTTTACCTTCGAAGGGTTAGTGGATCTAGTGAAATTTACGGAAGAACGGACAAGAACAGACATTATGTCTAGGGCCGGCAACGTGCGTCTGATACCTCCTGGAATTGCAAGGGTTATAGGTTACGGTAACCACTTACCATTATCACTAGTGGCTCTGTGAGCTTGTAGATCTCGCAAGTATATTTCGAAATTACTGAAATATAACTTTTTTTACGTTTTCAACCCCCAAATCTCGGCCATTCTGAAAAAAAAAATTTTAGTTAGATTAGTTTCAGTTATCACTTCTGTCAGGCGTCCCGAAACGCACACGTTTTTTTTTACAACTTGCGACAAGTTTCGCAGGTATTGCTATCGGTATTGCTACTTTTACGTAATAATCCAGTGAACATTATACCCTTAAACAATCGTGCTAGCACTACACACTGTTGATGACTGTTCCTACCTTGGTTGGTACACTACGACAAATGCCATCACACGACTGATTAAACACATAGCTTGTCAATTTGACAATGACATGAGACGCAGCTGAGGTGAGAACGGTTGGGTAATTGTAAGTCTTGAATACTACTAGGATATGATTAAGTATGTAGTTTAATGTTTATTTTTAACCGACTTTATCAAAAAGGAGGAGGTTCTCAATTCGTTGGAATCTTTTTTTTTATGTATTTTCACTGATTACTCAAAAACGGCAGAACCGATTTGAAAATTTATTTTTTTTGTTTGAAAGGGTATACTTCACAGGTGGTCCCATATAAATTTTATGAAAATCGGTCGAGCTGAAAAATCTACGCAAATCTAAAAATTGTATACATCGATGATGTTTTCATCTACTTCGATACCTCGCTGTCTCATTGGAGCGGTGCGTTTATTTGGCCTACTCATATTATATATACATATATACAAAATACATCTACTTTCCACTAAAAATATATTATAGGCTCAAATTTAATTCAATTAAGTCAGTTTCTTTTTTGATTTTTAAAACGTAATTTGTTATATAAATCCTTAGGTTTAGTATCTGTTTATTAAGAAACCTATTTATTAAGAAATTTGAAGGGTAGTCTTTTGAAGAAAGCGTATTATAATATTAATGTCTATATTATTAATAAGAATGCATAGCCTCATGTTGCCCTGCCCTCAGAAAATTGACCGACACATTTGAAATTTATAAACTCTCTTGTATTAGTTTTCGTTTAAGGTAGTTATAAGATGGATCATGCAAAAACGCGCTAGGACTAGGACGAGTTTCTTGCCAGTTCTTCTTGGGCTTGGGTTAGGAGTAATTGGCACCTAAATTCGCCTAGTATATAAGACGTTTCTAAGTGATCTTTGTAATTGTATTGAATATAATTACGTTTTAAAAACTAAAAAGAAAACCGACTTCATTGAATGAAACTTGAGCCTATAATAATTTTTTAGTGGAAAGTAGATTTATTTTGTATATATATAATATGGGTAGGCCAAATAAACGCATCGCCCCAGCGAGGTATCGGAGTAAACGAAAATATTATCGATGTATACAATTTTTAAGATAAAATTTAAATGGGACCACCTAGGAAGTATACCCTTTCAAACAAAAACAAAGATTTTTTCAAATCGGTTTAAGCGTTTTCGAGTAATCGGTAATAAAAAAAAAGATTCCGACGAATTGAGAACCTCCTCCTTTTTGATAAAGTCGGTTAAAAATGTCATTTGACTTTGACTTTATCATGGACTCTCCATTAGGTATGTTGAATGTTGGGCACACCGTAATTATCTTGCACATACACATAACATGCACAATTATCTTGCATCGTTTTGTCAACAATAAAACGATGTAAGGTCAATATGTTTTATGTGCGTTGTTATATAAATAAAATAAATCTTAGACATTAATATAAATTTATTGAGAAAATACCATATTAGCCATGTAAGGTGTTTTTTCCATAGTCAACATTATCAATTGTTAAAACCCCATCAAATAATGTCTAAATTCTGTAATTTTCTGATGAAACTTTAACGGATTAAAAATTAAAAATACTCGTCTAAAGCGTAATTTCCCCACATCTAAATAACTTAAACAGCCTCTTAATCAATGAAGCTTCAAAGTAACAATAATGGTAATTTTTTTGAGAATAAATTTATTTAAGCCTAATAAAAACATATTGTAGGTACTGTCCCATGTAAGATCACACTTATTAATAAGCGCCAAATGATTTTAAAATAACCATGTTAGTCATTTTTAATAGCAAAAAAATATTTAGGTACTAATACTTAAATATTTTTTTGTGAAGTTGTAACCGCCCTACGAAGTGGGCACGCTTCAGCTAGTTAAATCATATTTCAAATTATTTCAATAGAACATGAACAACAAGGAACAGACTGGTTAGCTCCTGTCTGTTGAAATATCGCCTTTTATTCCTATGTAATGTAACAGCTGTTTGAAGTCGCTGTGGCCGAAGGCAAATGAGATGTGACAGCGCGGTGCCTTTGATTAGATTTGAGATCTTGTTAGTTGTAATCTGGACTGATATAACTCAGCTGAGAAGTTTATTTGACGTTGTTTAGCTCACTTTTATTCGATAATGGATTATTTTTAAAGTTGGAGAATTAAAAATTTGGGAAACGCATTTGACCACGCACTATGAAGGCTTCCGAAGTCAGTAAGATAGGAAATACTAGTGGTTTGAAACCAATTCAACACCATCTACAGCGAAAGAGTTTTTATATATTTTTTAACGTTGACAAATCAGACTCATAATATTATAAAGCCTTAAAGTCGTAATAATTTTATGAAAGACTTTATTTTGTTTGAACTGAAGTCTAAATTAAAGTATCCTTTTTTAACCGACTTTATCAAAAAGGAGGAGGTTCTCAATTCGTCGGAATCTTGTATGTATGTACACCGATTATTCGAAAACGGCAGAACCGATTTGAAAATTTCTTTTTTTTGTTTGAAAGGGTCCCACAGGTGGTCCCATATAAATTTTATGAAAATCGGTCGAGCTGAAAAATCAACGAAAATCTAAAAATTGTATACATCGATGATGTTTTCATCTACTTCGATACCTCGCTGTCTCATTGGAGCGGTGCGTTTAGTTGGCCTACCCATATTATATATATATATACAAAATACATCTACTTTCCACTAAAAATGTATTATAGGCTCAAATTTCATTTCATTTCATTCAACGAAGTCGTTTTTTTTTTAGTTTTTAAAACGTAATTATTAAATGAAATGATTCTTTTTGACTGAGCGAGCGCGAATCGCGAGCGAGTGTCTCCGTTTCAGCTTAGGCAAAAACGCTTTCGTATGTCTGTCCGAAAGTCGTCTGAACGGCGTCCGAACGGCGTCTAGCCGGCGTCTGTCCGGATGTTCTCCTCTACAGGTCGCATTTCTCAACCGATTCTCGTAAAATTTTGTGAGCAGGTTCTATGACTACGAGTACCTATATATATTTTTCTGTCGATTCAGTTTTTAGATTTTTTTTTTTAATTGTGGAGGTATGGGGTTTGAAAACGTAAAGAAAGTTATATTTCAGTCATTTAAATAAATAAATAAATAAATAAATAATCCCGGACATTTCACACAACATCATCTGGCCCCAAAGTAAGCAGAGCTTGTGTTATGGGTACCACATGACTGATATACTACTTATATACTTTTTTTATTTTAAATACATACATATTATACATAGAAACACCCAGACCCGAGACAAATACTTGCAGATCGTACAAACATTTATCCCGCGGCGGGAATCGAAACCGCAACCTTTTGCGTCTCAGCCGGGTCTTACCCAACTGCGCCACAGTGGTCGTCGTAATTTAAAATTGTAGGGAAGTCTACAGCTCTCAGAGCCACTAGTAAATTGAATTGACGTGTTTTAGCTAATTTTACTGATCATGTTAGAAAATCCTAGGAAAATCAATGCATTATAGGAATCAAATGCCAATTTTAACATATTTTTGAACTGTCAATTACCCTAATTTGGACCCTAAAAGTGTTACCCTAATTTGGACTTTGGTTTAAACAAAATAAAAGTAAACAAAAATAGTATTTTTCTAAATGTTAGCTAGTCAGGCGAAACTACAGAATTAGGGCCAATGTCGGTATATATGTTACAATTTTGAAAACTTTTTAGGTACCTACCCCCATACAGCGGCTTAGTCACTTTTGGGCGACTCTATAAAAAATATATCAAAGTTTGATATTATCAACCGATATGTATCAAAAAACTTTTTAAGAAACCTCGAAACATCTTTAAATTACCTGTCTAACTATATGCCACACAATGGGTTAGTACAATAAAAAAAACAACCTCAAATAACAAACCAATTACCGTGCAAAATTTTAAAACGATAAGACTAAAAGTCTGTGAGTTAGGGCTCTGATTAAGGGCGGACAGACAGACAGACAGATAGGAACATAGCAAAATTATAAAGGTTCCTTGTTGGACTTCGGAACCCTAAAAATGTAGGTAGATTCTTTCCAGACATGGTAAAAGATCTTCACGTTATAAGTCAGTATGTTAGATCTTAAAGGGTTCTGAAACAGGTGTTATATTATCTGGAGTTTTAACAATGCCTTAAATTTCAAATTGTATGGATGAGACAGCAGCTGTCACGGTTCTGTCACGTGACCTATCACAAACTAATGTCATATCCATACTATTCGATATTTCCGCAAGTCAACAAAAGCAAAAGCAAAAGTCAACAGAAAGTCGATCTTGTCTATGCCCTCTGATAGGCTTAGATTTAAAGATAATAATATACATTTAAAGCTCTTGTTAGTAACTAGAAATGGTTTGTAAGATGAGTGTAAAGACCACAATTTCTTTTTTAGCTAAAATTTATTTGCAAGTCTATAATACCGGTGTTCATAATCTGTACATCAATTTCAAAACTACATCTCACAATGTCGACGCTAATCGACCAATAAACGCCTATTTATAACATAATCACACTTTAATATACCCACACGCCGTGAAACGTCTAAAAACATGACAAAACCACTTCATTACGTGCTATTGTTGCCATTTCACTCCACATCCATCCAACGCGCATTGTTGCACTGAATTTTTGGCGCGTCTGACGTCTGTCACTTTTTCTTTGACAGCCCTTTTTCAAACACGCGTTCGATTTTCAATGTTTGATACAGCATAGTAGAGACGACTCTCCCTTAAAGATATTAGACTGTTTAGATTATTTTTGTCGTTGACTGTATCATTTTACACGCGTTCGAAATCCAACTATTATTGTTCCGATTTACCGTGCCATAAAGTCTACTTTTCCTTTGAATGAATAAAAGTTGCAAGTGTTGCGTTTTTTTAGACAGTTTAGAAAACTTTTGCCGATGACTGATAATTTTACACGCGTTCGAAATTCAACTTATACTGCTACGATTTAACGTGAAATAAAGGCTATTTTCCCGTTGAATGTATAAAACTTGGCGAATGATACACGGTAGTCTGTTTTCGAGATAATAGGCCATCGAATGTGCTAATTTATCATTGAAGCGAATTCTCTTGTTAATTCGTTTCGGTGAGGAGGCTGAATATTGGGTCATTCTTTCGCCTGAGCTTAATGTGAGAAAAAAGTTAATAGTCACATGAATCTTTGGTTATATGGTTTTGAAATGATAAAGCAGAGTAAATTTGAAGTAACAATACCTATAATAAATAAAATATATGTATCTTTATATTTATAAAGCTTCTGTGCGTGTGTTTGTAATTAAACTTCTGCTAAACAGCTGGACCGATTTTGATGAAATTTTTTGTGTGTGTTCAAGTGGATTTGAGAATGGTTTAGATTTACATTTATTATCTTTTAAAAACGCGCGAAGGAAGTCGCGAACGGGGCAGCTAGTATACTTCAGAACCCTAAAAATTACCCAAAAATAGTGTAGGCACGTACCTATGTAAGAAAATTATACATACTATAGCTATTCCATTAAAGAAGTTCCGCAAAAGACTAAGGAGAGAAGAAGTAGTGCTGCTCGTAGGTCCTAGCATCAGTATAAAAGTCACACGATCCACCAGCGACACCGTTTACCGAAACCTATAACGCTGGCAACACCAAGAGGTGTCACACGCACGTTGCCGGCTCTAGACACAAGTTCTTTTGTTTATTCGTCCAGTAATGTCACTTGCGCTAGTGCCCTTCGAACCGGCACACAGTAATGCTGGCACACTACTATGCGGAGGCAGAATATCTGGCACTGTGCTGGTAGGTACCCATGAAAACAGAATCTTCTGTTGAGTCCTACAATAAGGATTGTTTCGTTATAAAACATAGAGGCAATTTCGCAATCGAAATCGTTTAGTAAGTAAATACATACCTAAGCTATTGAAACACACGCATTTTTATATCGTGTAACTAACTTTTGTTTTAAACAGTTGTGTCATGTCTTTTCATCGTAAAACAGAAAAAACCTAAACAGAAATCTCACAACTGTCAACGCCCAAGGCGCGTGCTGCTAACAAAATTAATTATAACGACACATTTAATTATAATTATTTGACGTTTCCATTAAAAGAGCCATTAGTTTCTAAACTTTGCTGCCTATTTGTACGTTTAATTACTTAACGGTTACCTTTTGTTTTTTTTTTAATACTTAAATGAGTTTGCTAGGTAATGACGTTAGCCCTTTATTGATTTTAGCAAACCTAGTAATCAGACAGCTTTGAATTAAGAATGACCCCTCATTGCTAAAAGAGGTTACATTCATTGCTACATTCACAATAATTAAAATGAAACTTTGCCTGAAGGGGCTATTCGAAATTCGAATTGGTAATATTTACAATACTATGTTACACCTCTACGTGGCCACAAAATTACAGTTTAAATTTCGAACAAAAGAAAACTGAAAGCTACCATAGACTACACTTAAAATAAAATCAATAAAGCCAGTGTTTTTATAAAGAAACATAAGCTAACAGCTCTTGGCTATGTTATTAAGTATTATTGGTTTTTATTTGAATAAACTCGTGTTTTTGTGTAAATTATTGGAATGTATAATTATGATAAGTTAATTTTCTTGGCGAGTATTGACGTTGAGGTGTGGAGTGTTATTTAATTGCTTTTGTTTCGTGTTCCATTGTGAACACACTTTTATGCTCCTAAAATTATACATAAATACTTGTAAATACATACTTATGATACTATTTGATACCTGCAGAAAATTTATATAACAGACAAACATCTACGTTGATCACACAAATATTAGTTCAGTCCAGTATCCACAAACATGAATCGAACCCACAACCTTCAAAAGAATCACTACCAACTCTGATATGAGGCCAGAAATCCTCTCTTGGTTATTCATCACATTAAAATGATTATCAGTCTTTATCTTATTCTATAATAAAGTCTAAAATAACAGTCACGGCCAAAATCCTGTTTTAAAAGCACAAAAAAGTGCGAAGATTGTACCGTATTTAGTCGTCATACATTTATTCAGTAATTATATTTGTCTATGGTTCATCAAAAACGATTTAAAAAATATTATAGTGACCATAGTTAGCGTTAACAACCAAGAATCAATATTAAGAACCGAAACTTTCGTGTTTGCCAACGTTTCTTGACCAATTTCGAAAGATCTCTACTTGATTAGAAAAGTAAAGTCGTCATGGTTCAAAAAACGCTGGTGATTAAAGCTGGTGGGCGACCAATTAACGTATAACAAACTCTTGTCCGTGACAAATTCTCGTACAGTTTTAACAATTTGACTTTGGAACGTCAGTGTAATTTGACATTGGGTGGTTTGAGCTGAGTGCACACTGGGCGAAGAGGTTTTATCGCTGATTTTTTTTTACAAATATGAATATAAGATATTTATTAAAAAAATCAGCCATTTCAATCACCATCAACAAACTTTACTAAAAATGTAAACAGGATAAGGCTAGGACAGGATGTCATAAGACGATAGATAAGTGATATGGGTAATAAATAGATCAAGTCCGAAAGTCTGAGAGCCTGAGAGACCACAAACCTAAGTAAATTAAATTAATTTCAGCTTTTACCAGATGGGATACCTTGATGAGAACTAGATGACTGATATATTTTTAACACTTACCTACCTTAATAATAATATATATACTTGCTTTTCGTTTCGTGTGTGTTTCGTTAAGTGTGACCCAACCTTAACATTATCTCTGGCACGCGACGCAGCAAGAGCGGTTCGAAATTCAAACAGCGGAATACAAACGTATCGATTTTCATATCGATGGATAGCGAATCGATTTTATAGAATACCATGAAATAGCGTGCTTGCATGTAATATTTATTTATATCGATTATTTACCAATCTGTGGTTTACTCAATTCTCAATTACATGTTTTTTCGTTTATTGACTCTATTGGCAATGTTTTGTACACGCGTGTTATTGCATGTTGAGTTTCTCAGTAGCTATTTCACAAATACACCTAAATACTTAGTTAACTTGGTACATACAAAAGTCTGGGTACTTACATAACCTACCTTCTTCGTTTTCGGCGTCTCAGTGTCTGTGGTTGTAGGATAATGGATAGCACCCACTAAAGATGCGTCGAACCAAAATTTCCCTCTTTGGGATTTTGACTCTTTGCACGTATGATAATGGACCTGATTCAGTTTGTTTTATGCCGGGCTAATTCAAATTATAACGATTCTATTTTGTTTATACCAAAGTCTGATTTTGAGTAACATTCTTAAATAACTTAATAATTAAGTTAATATTGTCATTTAGTATTTTTTTTTAATTGATAATTCTACTATTAACCGAAGTTTTAATCAATACCAGTTTACATGGATACCAAATCGTCATCATCATCAAAACATTTCACTTTCAAAACTTTCGTGAGTTGAACTATACATTTTGATAAACACGGGCTTTACTCACGTATTATGTGCGAACCGTGAACTCAAGCGGCAACGAGCGGACCGCGGATCAAACTCACCCTGATGAAGATTCTCTATATGAATCGAAACAGTGTCGGTGCCTCCATCGATAAAATAATACGTGAGCCCGTTTTTATCAAAATGTATCATCATACCAGCCTGTAACCGTCCACTGTTGGACATGAGCCTCATCAAAGACTTTTTGGAGGGTTTTGGCATAATCACCACGCTTGGCAGGCGGATTGGTGACTAAAATCGTAAACCCGTCAATTTCGTTAATTTAAGAAGTGTTATTTTAATTGTTACTCTAATTCAGACTTCAGTGTAAATAAAATAATTCGTTTGTGTTTAATAAAATTTTAGTGCAATTTGTCGATGTGTCAAAACCCCAAGGGTGATTCGACGCGTCTCTAGTAAGTGGACGGAAACCTTTATACTTACATTAATTGTTTAACTTTTGACAGTTCTCTATGTCAACGCTGTCATCGTTCATGTACATCCACATATTTCAGATTTACATAAATAAACCCAATAAATAAATAATGGAATAATTTTTGGCTGTTTTGCGAAGTAAACATTGTGCTCTTATATTATTTATTTTTCTTGGGTTTTTTCCGGTTACATTTGTAAATTTGCTGATTTTATTTAAAAAAAACTAGAGTTATTGACTCTGGTGTGAATAAATGGAATGAAAGTTTTGTGTTTCTTCGTGATTCATGCAAAAATAATCCGCATAATTATTTAGCCCCTAAGTAAGAAGAGCTTGTGTTATGTTATATCTATTTACCAGATGACTGATATACCTACTACTTATACACATTTTTTTGTCTTGTGCAAATTCATATGTACATATCATACATAGAAACACCCAGACCCGAGACAGATACTTGCAGATGATACAAAAAAAATTCTCGCGGCAGGAATCGAACCCGCAATCTGCGTCTCAGCTGGGCTTTGGCCCACTGCGCCACAATAATCACACTACACATACACACACATATTAATCATTATGTATTTTGTTCATTTTGTATGATTTAAACCTTTCGATTATGAGGTTATCTAATATACTTACTTACCTATATAGGTAAGTTTCTGTTTACTTATTAATCTATATCCCTAGGACTCTCTGTATACCAAGGTACCTACGGTGGTATGGTGGTAGGTTTGAATACTTACCACAACGAGAATATAATACAGTAACTGCAGCTTATGCTTTTGCCCCGCAACGGCAGTCGAACCCGCAGCATCTTTCTTGGTTTATCGTGTGATTTTTATTAAGAATTTGTAACTCGGTATATCTAAGACAAGTCCTAGTAGGTACCTACTTAATAGAAAATAAAAAAATATTTGATTTTAAACACTTATTTTGTTTATTTACACTAATATTCACAAAGTTATGCAAAAGCATTCTACTTAATCATTTACAAAAGACACTTAAAAGAGGTTGAATAGGTACAGACATATATTTAATTAATATAATTATACTTAATTAAGTACTTATTACAAAAAAACTTTGTTTATTGTGACGCTGTGCAACATTGAGATAACTTTAATACTTTTAAAAATATACAAAAAAAATATATTAATAATGATAGTCGATGTAAAAATACTAGGAACAAAATTATATTGTACTGTTTATAAATGCTTTAACATTTCTTTAAATTTGGGGTTCCTAATTAGCACCCCAAATAAAAACTTTCGGTGTAGTGAACTCAGAACAAATAAATATTTCGATTGTCACAATTCTGCGGTTGACTGTACCCCTGGCTCGAAATGGTGGAATTTATTTTTTACACTTTATTAGGTATATTTTAATGAATTCAATTCCTATATTTTATCTGGGGGTTTTTTGATTGGATTGGATATTTTTTTCGCCTTTTTGTGTAAGGTGATGAATGATTCTATAAATAATTTTGCATTCCTTTCTAAATAACATTGTTTCTCTATAAATACAGCAATTAGTAGTAAAATACCTATAGTTTCATCTAGCTAGAGCCAAATTACTAATTCAACTAATTAGTAATCAACACTTACTAATTTACAATTAGAAGCTTATAAATATTTTACTAAATTAGCCATAAAACTACTCATAAAATCTAAAACGAAGATACTTTCTAATAAAACTATACAATTAATATTTACAATTTATTTTTAATAGGGCAATTCGTCTGGCTTACATTATGTATTGCACAAAGAAGTTAGGTACAATCAGCCTCAAAAATACAATGATGAACAAAGAATAGTTGTTAAATATATATTTTTAATGCCGATTGTACTTTAAGTTTTAAATGCTTGACATTTCAATATTTATTGCAAAAAGTATTAATATTGTTTTTCATATAAAAATCCTTTAAATAGTAATGTTAATCAACGAACCACAACAGTCTGCCCATCTACAATAAATAATTTAGGAATATTTTCATAAAGTTATTAAGTACCTACTCAAATAAAATCAACTATCACATTTATTAAAACGAAGCTTCTTCATAATGTTTTACAAGCTAACGTGGTAGGTATTTACAGTAAGTGATTTTACGCTATGTAATTTAAAAATAAAATACAGAAACGTCACTACAGAGTTCGTAAGTGTCACTAAGGAGTTCGATTGTAACATCGCTTGCAACCTTTTCGAAAGAAGTGGATACGCCACTGAAGTTCAAACTTCGAACGTTACAACGTTCTTTCACTAAAGAGTTCAACACAAAGGAGTTCGTTTTCGATTTAAAAATCGAGACGCCTTTCGTACGAGACGCTCGGTGCCAGCGAGCGCCGGGCCTCGTTTCATTTAGACGCACTTACGACCAAGTTCGTCGCAGCCTCCTCGCTCGCCCCTATGCTCATAGCTTTCTTCTTCAAAATGCCCAAATCCGTGACATTTTCTAGAAAACTCTTATGCGCAGACAGCACCTTCGCACTTTCAACATCTTTCTTCAACTCCTCCATATCTCTTTTCAGTTTCGCTCGTCGGTTCTGGAACCACGTGATCACTTGAGCGTTGGAGAGACCAAGCGAGCTTGCAATTTCGTCTCTATCCGCTGGTGATAAATACTTTTGGTAGAGAAACCGCTTCTCCAGCTCAAAGATCTGATGGTTTGTGAATGCTGTTCGGGATTTCCGTTTCTTTTTTGGCTGCGGCCGTGAGTTGAAGAGGTTGAGGTGATTAGACTGACCATCTGGAACAAGCGAAATTATCAATTTAGTCACGGCTGTCTTTAGGAAACTTAATAGTGCCTAAGTGGAATGATTAACGAGGATAAAATTGTTTCGGAGAAGTTTATGACTCATGCGAATCACTGGTTTGTCAATTCTATAGAAATTCGTGCCACGAAAAAGGTAAAAAAATCTTTTGTGTGCTGGCTCGGTCACTTTTGGTTGTTTTTTCTGAGAGTATGGTATAACTTGATGAGATTACAGTAAAAGTAAGGTTATAGCAGTCATATAGATAACCCTGACGCGTTCGTCTCGTTATCAGACACTAAAACATAATTCAGCTCTAGTGTCATAAAAAGCCCGCAGCGCTAAAATGTAACTCGTCTGTCATAAAATACACAATAAAAGTACGTCAGGTATCGTTACATTTTAACGACCCCGCGATCACATACGGGCCGAAGATGTTAAATTTTAATGAAAAAAAAGTATCAATGTAAACTTTGTTTCGTTAATGGTGATTTTCTTAGCGGATTACTAAGACAAAGCGCTCTCAGTTTTCACGTCAATTTAAAAAGCAGTAAAAACTCAATTTTCCTTTATGGCCGCGGCAATAAAAAGTAACGGAAATGAAGATACAACAATGGCGTTATCTCAACATCCGGTCTATTTTGTTGTTATCTCTACAAATATTTTCTACGATTCGAAATTGCGTCAGTGTAGGTAATTATTTTTTGAAATTGAATCGTTAAACACTCAATGGTTTTTTTGTATGCGGCACTGAGTTGGAAAAAAAGTTAATTTGGACTTTATGGTGCCAAGACGATACGATACATTCCTTATTCGAAATCGGTTTTTTTTTCATTCTCACCTATTGATGTCTACCGAGTTTCATTGTACCTTCAGCTTCATAATGACAAGCTGACAGTTGACAATAATAGTTTTGTTAGTAGGTAAATAATTAAGATGATTATTAACTTAAACTTTTATTTGGCCGTCTTGCTAAGCTAACATTAGTTAAAAATTCATAGTTGTTTATTCCATTGACAAATTACATTGTATGCGGAAATATAACATAACATAAAATTAATATTGCGCTCTTATATTATTTATTTATAGTTATTTTGGGTTTTATTAGTTATTTCGGTAATTTTATTCAAATAGAGCTAAAGTTATTGACTCGGGTGTGAATAGTTGGAATAAAAATTTTGTTTCTTTGTGATTCGAGCAAAAATAATACGTATAATTATTTTTATATAAAAAAACACCATTTTAACATTAACAAATGACATAAACAAATCAAACACTTGACATTGCCAAAATTGACTTTATTATGATACATGCAACGAAGAAGAAGAAGAACTTAAACTGTCATCGTTAATTTAATACCTACCAATAATCCCTCTATCTCATAATAACGTAACTAGCTAGCGTGTCGTTAAAATATCGTCTATCTTTGTCATTCTAATATCTATACTAATATTATAAATGCGAAAGTGTTGTTGTTGTTGTGTGGTTGTCTGTCTGTTTGTTACGTTTTCACGGCTAAAAGGCTAAACGGATCTTGATAAAATTTGGTAAGAAGATGTATTGCATTCGGAGGAAGAACATAGGCTACTTTTTGCCTCAAAAAACAACCTTGAAGGGGGTAAAATAGAGGATGAAAGTTTGTTTGGGCAACTCATATTTCCTTAAGGGATCTGAAAATTCATATTTAGGCTTTTGGTAAGAAATAAAGAAATATGTGTTTGAACGTTTTTGCTAAATCATCCCCGAAGGTTGTAAAATAGGGGATATAACTTATGAGATGTTCTTTAGATGCACTAAGTGCAATTCATACAAAAATAAAAAATAAAGGTTTTAAGCATTTGGTACGAAGTCGCGGGTAACAGATTATAAAATAAACTTCATATTAGTACATATTAGGCAGGTACTTAACTAAATATATAACTAGATGCACCAAATATTGTTTGACACCTACATCTGCCCACACTGTAATTAAAACAACATAAAAATCGGTAGAGGCGTAAAAAGTGCGACCTCTGAGATCACCGACATAGCCCGCGGTCCACCGCAAAAATTAAAATATCTTTTAAGATCTACGTCGTTAAGTTGACTGCCTATGCATTGTCGGATTAATGGTCACATTGTATTGTTATTGTACTGACCGCTTATTGCTCAAAAAGATGACCATTAAGTTGAACATTATCACATTTTTGAGACATTTGTCATGATTTGAATGCTGCACTTTTGTAATTGTATGATGTTATGTAACATACAGCTCTTACACGATTAACTGAACGTTTCTTTGGAGTACGTTTTTAAAGGTTTTTATTACACAGTTTATTTGATGGTATTTTAATGCTGACTCTATACGAAGTAAACTGTACCTTTTAAAAGCTAAAATGAAAACCATGAAGTCATTATTTTTAGTTTTTAAAAATATATGAAATTTCATTTATTTGGATGACATATTTTTTCCAGCTAACCAAACTACATAACCGATTTTGATGAAATTTCTATGGGACAAATCGGACTTTTTTTAATTAGTTTGATAAAAGACGGAGTTATGAGGTAACAAACTTAAAAAAAATACTGCTGAATTGAGAAAACCCACCTTTTTTTGAAGTCCGTTAAAAATAATTCTAAATAAAAATAAAAAATAACGACAGGTAATGTTAAGAATATTAGAAAGTTGAATTACTGAGTGATCTATCAATGTCTTCAATTAACGACTTCAACAACTAACGAAATAGTTTTAGCGCAGTAATCTTTACTTGCAAAACATCGTTTAATATACCCGCAATCCTATGATTTTCCTGTCAAAACATCACCTTGATTAATTAATTAAAGAAACCCCACATTCATCACGTGTCAGATTCCATTTGGTCGTCGTCACGTCAATTTAGTTCCAAATACGAAATGAACCATAGACATTATTTTTTATTTATTTTAAAATGGTCATTCTTGCCGGCCTGCTTCAAAAAGTCGTATTAATCACAGGCTAATCGCATCCTTAGCGAATGGACCTCAATTACTGATGAATAAAACTGCGAATTTGGCAAAAAAGAACGCAGTCAAAAGACATCGTTAGGTGAGACGCAAAAAATATCAAATCAGTCACGGTGAGGTATTACGTTTGTACCTACGCACCTGATGTCAGTAATGGGGGTCAAAGGAGTTTTGTCATTGTTCTTTGAATGAATCAGTTAGTCAGCATCAATGACGGTTGAAAAAAAGTATCTAAACACTCCAAAGAATATGAGCAATGGATGATATTGCTACCTACTACTTTATTGATACTACTACTACTACTTACTTAATTGATTCGAATGCTACTGCGTAAATAAACCTTTAAAATTGATTAATTAATCAGTGTTCCGCACGTAGTGTGTATTTTATGGATAAACTAAACTTATTTATACTATTTTTTGAAGTGAAAACTTCTTTAGCATCGTTGTGATTTGAAAGTCTATGAAACGAAAAAGCGACAGTAAAAAGAGACAGACACATAAATTCATAAGATTTAACGTAGGAGAAAATGAGATATGAAGCATTATAGGTACGTGTTAATTATTACGCGTTTGGCGCGCATGATTGTGTAGTACAATGCTTGAGAAGAGGCATCACAACAACCGTGGTGTTTTGTATACGTGTACGTACGTATTATACATTTGTTTTTGAAGGTTTCACTTCTACCACGTGTGAATTGCACACATGTTTTTTTTTGGTTCTAAAGAGGTTTCTGCAAGTATTCCTAAAAGCTCGAGTGCTCAAGGAATGTACTTAGAATGTTTTGACAGACTGCATTCATTAAATTTAAAAAAGGAACAGGTAACAAAACAGTGCTGGCTATCTATGTAGTAAATCATATTACGTCGTTACTCCGAATCCATTTCAAATAATCGGCTTGCTAGATAAACAACCTGATATTGCTCATTTCTATGCAATACATTGGTAAAGTTATTACTGATATTAGGAGTAATAAGCTGCTGGTAACGCCTAGAAAAATTATACCATCGTTTCATTTTTTTTTATTGTTTCATCAGTCTTTTTTATTATGCATCCATTATTTACAGTCATCTATAACTAAAAGAAAAACGTTACTCACTAATTTATAATAATAATGTTTTTTGAATAGTTTTTATTACGCAACTCGAGAGGTTAAATCTGTAAAAAACTATAAGTAGATGACGGCAGTGTGTCAGCCAAGTTCGGAAAAAAAAACGGGCGACGCACCGGTATTGTGTTTATAATTGTACTATAATACAAGCTAAGCTATTGCATTCTCCAGCAATATTTATGTTTATTTATAATATTTACTTGAAAAAACATGTCTGATACCAAAAAAGTATTTAAAAATAGTGCGGAGTACGATAAGTGTACGAACTTAAAAGCCGTTAGAAACATTCCATTTTTAAAATGCCGTTTTGTTTTGACGCAGAGACAGTCGTCATCTGTTTTGACACAAACTTATAGAAATATAAACAGTTTGAAGTAACATCAAGGCGGTATTCTGAAAAAATTCCCACAAAGCACGTTTCAGCTGAACGGCTCGTTTCTTGCTATGGCCTATTTGACTCATGAGTGTTTCGACTGACAGACTTGCCCGACAAAATGGCCCGTGACATACGCTCTCTTAATTAGTTTAAGTATCCGGCTATGTACGAAATTAGTACGATTTTGTATATTTCTGGATGGTTTTGATAGTTACAATCTGAGAAAATAGTTGTTGGAAAATACAGATTCAGGTATGTTAACTGTATTTTTAATTTTGACGGGTCAAAGATTTGTCTCTACGAAAAGAAGAGTTGCATAGGCATAACATAATGTTGGTAGTATGTATAGGTAAGGTATTTACCAACTAGGTATACTTAGTACAAACCTAATAATAAAAAAAATACATTAGGCATGTTTAAAAAAAAACTCAATCACAGATAAATAAACGAACAGACACGACAAACGGTAACCCACAATAAGAAAATACTAATTTGACAAACGACTGAGCAGAGCTTCGAATCGAATCAAATCATACCAAACTCGATTTGATTCGTAGCGGTCATTTTTTTAAAGTGGATTTGTAATGATTTTTTTAGGTTCTTATTAAGTAACATTAACCAAAGTGTACCAAAGTTTGTACGTGAAGTGATTGGAACATATTAATAAAAATGTCAGCTTCGTCAAAGTCCCAGAGAAGACAGAAACGTCTCAGAGGTCTCTACGAGTATCTTTTATTTATTTATTTTTTACTTCACCGCAAAACGATCTAGAATTAGGTAGGTAGTAATCTGATAAAAGTTGAAAATACTTATTCTCACCGCATTTCTCACGGGATGAAGTACCGACATAGACATTGTTCACACGACAGTACATTTGGGCGCAGGCCGCAATCACGTACGCCCTTCTGGTTTTACGCCCCGTTGATCTTTGCCAGATTTATAGAAAAAAAAAGTTTTTGTTAAAAGTCATTCAGAAACTACTTTGGCGTGATGTGCTCTATTTTGTAAGTATCGGTGAATGAACGTTCAACTGCTGAGAAATTCTTTTTTCAAATCGGTTCTTTTTTTATATAGCTGCGCTGTCACTAACTGGCCAGTTACGCTTTATGATTGTAGATTTGTAAACTTTTTTGCGCTCGAAATCAAGTGGTTTGGAGATCTAATATAGCACCTACCTAGTTTTATTTCCGATACCAATTCTGATAGCGTAACAATTGTTGGGAAGCATTCATTGCTGTGATTGAGTAGGTAAGTACCTAGGTGCTTGCCTATAACGAAATCTTATTAAATTATCAAATGTCAGGTCGATTAGGCATAATAACAGATCTCAAGGCATTATCCAATAATAGGTTTACAGCCATTATGACACCGACGCTTACTGAGACAATGTTATGTACCTTAATTAATGCCATACTAATTGCTACTAATGAGACAATGTTGGCATTTCTGGCGTGGGCCCAACGGCCTTAATGGCCATGTCATACATCTAACTCAATATTGCAGTTTAATTCATTAAATAATTAATTGATTTTCATGGGTTACTACGTCAACATGGCGATGTAACATATCGATAAAATACATATTCATAAATGTACGTAGGTGTGTACAGTGCCCATCAATTCTAACTACCCTCTCATAAATAAAAAAGAGCATTAGCTGTCGATGGATGCTGACATCCCTTAGAAATGTATGAATGATGCCATCATCTTCAAATACCACGCAATTATAAATTCAAAATCTGTCTCCCATACAATCATTAGCGGGCGGTGCCATCAAAGTTGGCGCCAAAATACCGTAAACAAATCAGTGCCGCTTGCACAAATCAATGGCGCTTCATAGATCATTCCAAAAATAAATTCTAGTTTTGAAAAAAGAACGAACAGTGGGTGCAAAAAAGTTTTTGTTTTTTTCAACATTGCACGCGTGTAGTGTAGCAGTTAGTGCAGCGTCCGTGACACAATAACGACCGATGGTTATCGCTCAGTGTTCGTATGGATAGTAACTATTAGCTGCACTGTGGTGTGTCTTTAGTAAAATAAACGCGCGAGCTGCGCATACTAACAAACAATGTTGGCGCTTTTAGCTCAGGCTATTTATCACGAACGGCAAAGTAAACAGCGCTGTTTTACTTGGAAACACGTGATTCGTCCCTTTTTAATTTTATTGCCTTTTTTAAAAGCGTCAACATCATAAACAAATTGATGCAAAATTCCATAAAACGATAGAGATATTACAATAGAAAGGTAAGATAATATTTTGGAGGTTAATAAAAAATGAGCAGATTAAAAACTTTTTCATTCATCATTTTCTGTTTGGAAACGGCAAATTATCATTACATTACAACCACATACACTTTTAGTACCTACAATCATTGCTTATGTACCACATTAAGATCTCGATCTTTACGTGGAAATTGTGGGTGTAAGTTCTTTGTTCCTTTGCAGGTGGTTACCTCCGATAAGTGCAGTGTTTTTTAAGTGCATGTTCAATAAAGGAGTCACGCTAGTGTATACTAGTTATAGATATTATGACCAAGGTACGAACACGGAACGTTCAGATCACCTTGGTGGCCTTTTAGTGATCCAATCTATGTGATTAAGTAATTCAAAATTCAGTAAAATCAGCGCTTAGGTATTTATTATATAACACCATTAAAATATGCGGTTGATTCGTATGTATTTTGCAAAATATAATCAAATGACGTACAAGCAGAGAAGTGATTTTTTTCGAGCTTATAGGACACCTAAGACTTTACAACGCTTCAATATTTCTCTTTGACGTGACTGTAATTTAGAAAAAAATATTGTTTAAAAACAAACGTCTGAGTCGTAAACTTTTTTTTCTAATTCGAAGTTCAAATTACCTTTTGTTCGAAAGTCAAGTTATGAAGCAGTCTCTTAAAACAGAAGCTGATTCTAGTGAATTATTGTCGAGCTTTTCAACTTGTAGTTAATTGAGCACCGGCAGTAGCTTTGAAGTTTCAGCTGATAACTTTTTTAATACTTCAGTCGCGAGTCAAAACAAACCATTTGAAGCCCCTTCAAGATCCACTTGAGTTTATTACCTACTTTTATTTTTATATTTTTATTTAGTGCTTTTTGTGGCCACGACATTTTGTGGTTTAGTTGTTAAATAGTACCCACTCATTATCAAAACGGGAAATTTTACATACCTATATATATCGACGAATCACCAAAAATATGTACGTATTATGGTGTTAATAAATATCAATGTTTATATTTTAATCGACATTAATTACGAGCACTGTTTTAGCTTAACTACTATAAAATCAAAATTCAATAATTTTCAATACTCGAATTTCGAAATATATGCTAATATTACAAGTAAGTTCCTACTAACTGAACGAACTTCCCCAGTGGGGTGAAACCCTCGCACGATGGACATAAATCTCGCCTAAACAATTTGTAAGAATTACGCTTTACCGCTTGCTGCGATATTTGCTGAAAACCGTGCGGAAAACGTGTTTACTGACTTATGTCTAGAAAATTCATTGGACTCTGTTTCAAAACGAAAATCACCATATTTTTTATTATAAACAGTGATTTTATTGATAGGTTTGTTGGGTTTGGTAGGAAGAAATGTATGTGACCCATCGTTTTATATATTCTTTAAAAGTGTTTAAGACTTTTAATACTTCTTTAGAAATGCGTAAGATGGGTCAACGTGTACCTACCTTAAAATGACCTATACCTTAGTAGGTACTAACTCCTATATTAACTTTATTATAAATATTTACGGGTATTTATCGCGTTTATTTACCTATTTTTCCCGACGTTTCGACAGGTTTACACTCTGTCGTGTTCACGGGATGACTTATGTCATGTAAATGTGTTCTGATCGCGTAAGTTTAAAAAACTTTAAATTCTATGTTAACTTTTTTCGCAAGTAAGTATCATCGTAATGTTTCTTTTTTTAAGAAATTATATTAAACCACATAACAATTTCTATACCGAAAAACGTTATTTTTAAGATTTATTCATCAGATTTTAAGAGTTTTATTATGATTTTGCAGTTGGCGTGAAATAGCCTCCTTTTATCAAAGTTTTTAAACGTGAATCCCGCTATAATATCTTCATCAAAAGATCAAAAACGCCACCGGCGCGATCAGATTGTATCCAAGCTCGAAAAAGCCAATAAAATTAAAAACCAGTAGTCAGCATAAATCACAGCGAGGCAATAATGTGGGCTCTAACCCCGGGGGAGAGATCAGGGATACGGGGAGAAAGAGAAATGTGAACACTTCCTTTTGTCACATAATTGCCTAAATTGTTATTAGGGAGAATAAAGACATATTGCTGAGAGGGAGACTTATCCGTGGTTTTATTTACTGTGGATGGACAAGACACAGTTTCTAGAATAGCTGGTTTACCTCTTTGGCGCAGTGGGCGAAGGCCCGCCTGAGAGAAAAAGTTCGCAGAAAGTCCGCTTTCCGCCGCGGGACAAATGTAAGTATGTTTTGCAAATATTTGTCTCGGGTCTGGGTGTTTATATGTTTAATATGTATGTACATATGTATTAAGAAAGAAAAGAGTACATATAGTATAGCAGGCATGTGGTTCCCATAACACAAGCTCTGCTTACTTTGGGGCTACATAATGCTGTTTGATATGTATATATTAAGAATGTAGGTACCACGTGTACGAAGCCGTGGGCAGCAGCTATAATGATGCCTACGCTATCCTAGCCCCAAAAACCGAATAACAAATAACGATGGACTTTTCTCGCATGAAATGTCTCGAAATGTCCAGAATTATTTATACAACAAATAGCAAACAACTATTTTGTTATGTTTGTTATATGTTGTATAAGGTATTATTTGGGTATATAACTTCAATTCAATTCAAAATTCAAAGAATTTTGGCGGTATTTACTCAATGTTTAAATTGAGCATTCAATGTAACCGATCCATATGTGCTCTGGTAGGTAATATCTCTTATGTATAAATGCTCTTAATTTCATACGCTTGTGTGATCAAACTTATTTAGTTGTTCAATTTGCTAGCAATATAATTTTTTATATTTTTCGATTTATATTAACTATGGCTCTGATCGATCGTTCTGAGCCAGCTGATTATGTCCCGTCTGTGGGATGCTTGTGATATTTATAGACTGGTTGAGAGATGCTCTTTTAATAGTGCGATTTGGGTGAACGGCTGCCTGTAATGAATGAGGATGTCAGTTCTAATTGTGGTGCTGTTTGAGATATGGGTGATGACATTAGTGCAAATGATTATAAGTTTTATTAATCAGTCCATAAAGCAGGTAATGCAGGCGATGTTAAAGAACTAAGAAGCCATAAATTTGCGAGGCGAACATTAAAAAGCAATGAGAAAAATGAAAAACAATGAAATATTTAGTTCGTTCGTATCTCCATGCGCCACAATTTATTTAACAGGATCATTAGAATCTCCTAATAGTTTTACGAGAGCGCGGTGACAGTTACCACAAACATTTCGACGGCTAATAACAATATACAAACACGTTTGTGTGCGGTCCTTACAAATCACTGCCACATGTTTACACACAACAAAACGCACCAATGACAGATATATTAGCAGCATTGCATTCAAATAAAAACTTCAACGCGATTACGAATTTTCAAAAAAAAGAACGAATTTCAATCTTAAAATTTGGTCCACAAGTTTTGTATTCGTTCCCACTGTGCATTGATTAATCTAACCTCAAAAGTGCACTTGAAATGTTTACAGACAAATGTTGGTATTGGAATACATTTTGACATTATTTATCTCTTTTAAAGAATAGGAAGAAAGTTTTTGTATGAATTGTTAAGTTAGGGATGCTTGTGAATTATTTAGTTTGCACATGTGTTGATGGAAGGATAGTTGGTACACGGGTGGCATGGGTTGGACCTTGTGTGGTCCTAAAAACGCAAAAAGTGTTAGTTAAATTCCTCGTTTTTTTATAAAAACCCAGTGGAGACAGGAATTTTAATAGTAGCAAAATTACTTTATCTACCTACACACATAATCTTACATACTTACCTGAGAAGTAAGACCGAAAAATAAGTAAATACTTACCTACTTTTCATAAGCTTAACCTTATTTTTACTGGATTTTACAACCAACGAGTAAGCATTTTACCCATAAAAATGTACTTAAGTAATTATCTTAAACATTAAAATATACTAGTTGCGACAAAATGAGTTCATAAATTTTACAATGTGCATGCTACGTAAGTACGTTGTAATGATTATTTTTTTCAAAAATTCAAAAAACGAGGGATGATTTTTCCACAAATCTGTGAATTTATCGCACTGTGCAGGATTTTTTGTCTTACATAAACTTTTTCCTTTTCTTTTTTAGCATTCTGATTTCAAATATATAATGGTAAAGTCCCAAGTTTGTTCTGTCTAATTCTGTCCCCTACGTTTGTCTCCTCCGTTACTAATTGAGACGTATGTTGTCACAGTACATTTAACTCCTCTGTGCTATGACATCCTGGTAGATGAAGACAGAGTCATTAACGTTAATAACTGTCAGTTTGTGTAAATACACATGTAAATTATATGGATTAATAAATGGGATGTATCAAGACGACCTATTTATAAATCGCTATGATGTCTTCCTATTTATAGAGTAGTCTATAAGTCCTAATTATGTCCTATTCATTTATAATGTAGAACGACGCTAGTCTTTGACGAGTTTCGCTTGAAATGCTAATTAACTTGGTATAATATTATTAACTTGATTCAAGCGTGGAATTAATTAGTACGAGTACTTAGGTAGATAGGTAGGTACGACCCACTTACCGACGCTATAATTCAGATACCTGTACTCACGCTAAGCGTGAGCTAAGAGATTACAGAGACTCAGTTTTTTAGCTTTAGTCTAAAAGTTTTCGTAACTTTGGTACACGCAATTTTGTCTGCAATGAGTTCAAAAGCCAAAATGTATTGAGGGAATCTCTTTGCGATATTTATTATGGAGAACAAAAATTTAGTACCTATTGAAGAGTTAAAAGGTTTAAATAGGTTACCTAGGATATATAAATAGTGAACAAAGGTTTCTCATTTCTCAGTATCCCTGTCATTTGACACAAATCGACAAGTTAAACAGGGACGGCGCGATCAATCGCATCAAAGTGACATTGACAGCTGATAAATTGATAATCGATTGTGCCTTGGTAACGAATCGTTAGTCGGTGGAACTTTGCAAACTTTCGAGGTCAGAGTAACCAGTTATTGAGTCGATGAAGCATTTCTGTTTCGATTTGTCGCGTATAAATAAAAAAAATACTATTATATGCATACATAATAAGATTTTTTGAATGATCGTTAACTTTTACCTTCCAATCAAGTAATTGACTTTTTTCTAAGAAAAAAAAAAGAAACAAGTGACTCGACAAAAGAATACATTTTTAAATTTAGAACAGTGTTCTATTTTGTTTGCACGTTTCCACGCGATTACTTCAAGTCACGTAGTGTTGTGCTCGATCCCTTTAGCAAACAAATGATCCCGGATTAGGGGGACAATTTGAAACGAACGCGGGCAACTCGAGAGCGGGATCGCACCTTCCATTTGTAACTATTACTTGTAAACTGATTTCGGGAAGATTCCCACTGTTTGTTTAAACCAACTTCGCAAAGAGAGTTGTTCTTACTAAAAACAATTTATTTTTTAATACTTTTAACGTCTGCTTCATGTGAGATACTTGGTTATGTTACATTTTTAAATATAAATAGGTACGAGTAGGTACTGTGATACTTCTGATTGAACAATTGGAAATATTATAACATGCCTTTTTGCATTTTTAAGAAAATAAAACTATGATTGCACTTTTATCATTTCTAATTAACATCAAAATTATAAATGAGTTTCCTAATTGTGTAAGTAATAACATCAGCCAATTATAACTTAACAGTATAAGTAATATATTAATCTTTATCTAGTAATTCACATGCTTTGTTCTGCTTTACGTAGTTTAAACGAGTTATTCTAAAACTAATCGCTTCATCAGTTTATGATATGTTTAACTGCGTAGTTGATTAAAAGTAATAAACTTTAGAAGACTGCACAGTATTGTGGAGGTGGATTTGATAAGGTGAAACTAAAGTTGATGTAGGAACATTAATGGACACCAGTGTAATGAAGTTTCACTTAAACTAAAGCTTAAACGTGAAAACAAAACATCTTTTCTTGGCAACGATTAGTAAGTTGGAGTCTACTGTAATAAGGACTAACAGTGTCTTATACAAACAGTAACTTTGACAGTGTGTGAAAATATTCTAAATTCACAATGAGTTTTTATTAACGATAGTTTTAACAGTGAAATATTTTTAAGTACACCCATTTCAATTTCCTTGCTTTTCCTAAATTGAAAATATTAGTCATTCAATATAAATCTCAATATAAATAAAGTCAATATAAATTATGATTAATGAGTACTTGACTCAAAATATTAACCACTACACAGTATAGTGTTATCTAGAAACGGGAGTACAAAGCTCATTTTACATTGAAGGCCAATTTGTGGAGTGACATAGGTCTAGTAAAGTGAAATTTCGTTAGCAGGGTGGGGGGTGACACTGGGGCGTTTTCCATTTCACGCTCCGTTCGCCGCTGATGACACCGCATTCCGGCGAGCAAATGGCTCGACAAATGAACCGGGGCGCAGCAGGACACGCCCTGCCACGTCATAACTGTCAAACTAAGGGGCAAATCCACCCGCTCCCATTTCAGAAGCTAAAAGCCAAACTGACAAATTGATCCGATTTAACAGTCTTAAACCCCGTTTAGTAGCTGATTTAATTAGCCAGCTTTCAACAGTAAAACACGGTATTTTCTTCAGACAATAGAACGTGTCTTTGTTTAAGTTAAATATTGTTCTCTCACTCAATTGCTTGCCTTTACTGCTTGAAAGTTCTGACGTAATCATGGGTTTTAATATTACTTACAAATTAATTATTTATAAAATTATTTTTATTTGAAATCGTGCAAGTTGATAAGGATTATTGGTTTGTAACAATGAGTTGTGTGTGTTTTATAGCTTTTTTATCTATTTTAATTAACGACCACATTCATAGAAATCCTCCATCGCTAACGGGATCATAAAAATGATTATCTTTACAAAATTAAATGTCTAAACATATTATTTACCTCAGTAACGTTTATCTCCAATCAATCCAATCAATTTATATTTGCTAATAAGACCAGAAAGGCCAAAAAATTACCATTCTTGAATGTAGCAGATCAGTTCAAACAAGACGTTTAAAATCACATTACAACTTAACAAGAATCGAACAAATCGAACAAAAACATTGAGCATAGCTTACTAACTCCCTATTGGTCGGCATCGTAAGGTGTTTTCTCATGACGGCTCCAATTGTCAGTGTAGTAGCTCGTGACAACTGTCAGACACCTTGCGATGTGCAACCGGTTGACATAAAAACTTTTTTGTCCACCTGAGTTGGCTATTAAGTTCACTGTGCGCGTGCATCTGTTACAGGCATAAACGTGAATGCCGATTGGTTTTTATCATTGTGCATGTTCGACTTACAATGATTTGTAGTTCTGACGATCGCTATCAATGAGTTGTTGAAATAAATTATTTTAAAACTTGAAAGTAATAATCTCCCTTATGTTTGATCTTTTCACCTTAAAGCTAGAGTGACTATGTTATTGCGTTTCAGTTAAACGCAATTACGTTGCAAAAATGCATTTCGCACTTTTTATGTATATAAGTCTTATACAAAAAAAATGTTTTTTTAACATTATTATATCTAAGTATACATTTATCTAAGTATCATTCGACCCCATGCTTCGTCATTTTACTATAAAAACTGAAGTTTTATTTTTATTTCGATACCCAAGTTCAGAGTTATCAAAAAGTTATTTTTATAAAAGTAATTAAAAATATTTTACAATTTCAAATGAAGCAAGGAAGCAATAACAAGAAGCGCGCTACCTTTAACGTTTAAAACCTCTTTCGTTACAATGCGAACAAAACCTCGCGATCGATTTAAATCCCGGCGGGTGGCGGGAATCGTCACACAGGTGCATCTCTAGACCATAGACTGACAATTCCAAAATGGAATGTCGATATGATGTGTCATTTGATGAAATTCGACGCGCTCGATTTTATAGTGGAACGGAGCGGATTCCAAGTTTTATGCGATTCCATGATGATTCAGGTAGGTAATCTTCTAACCTTGTCACTAGATATTTTGAACTAGTGTGATGAAAGGGTTAAAATGAGCTTCGAAGTCTCTTCTCCTGCACTTAGGACATGTCTTAGAACTTTTTATTTTCTACGACGCGGTTTTATCACCGTTTCAGAGTAGGTACTAGTAAGCGCACACAAATTTTTCGATCTAAAAAATTCATTGGCGTACAAATGGATTCGAACCCACGACCCTAGTATCGGAAAACGGGGCCATTACAGCCAGACCACCAGAGCTCTCAGTTAATTATGTAAGGCCTGTTTCACATCATCAGTTTTGCTTCAATGATTATTTTCAAGTATCTATTTTAAATCGTGATTGTAAAAACAAAGTAAACTAAACACTGAATAAATTTAAACTTAAAATCATACAAAAATCTTACTGGAATAACAAAATGTACTTACCGAAAATTATCGGTACCTAAACTATATCAATCGTCTAATGGCCGTGATTCCGTTGTTTCCTGGATTAACCAAAATATCATATTAAGCAGAGCTTGTGTTATGGAACCAAAATGACTGATATACTACTTATATTCTTCTTTGTGAACACATTTACATTAGGGATTCATAGAAAACACCTAAACACGAGTTAAGAATTTGCAGATCATTTTATCCATGACGGGAACCCGTAGCCTTCTGCGTCCCAGCCGGCCCTTCGCCCACTGCGCCACAGAGGAACTCAAAAGTCTGAGTAAGTGTTACATTTTTAAATGACTTCTTAAATTTACTAAATTGACGTATTTTCGCTCATTACGTCACGTAAATTGAGTTTCAAATGCCAGTCAAAAAAAATATTATTGTCATTTGTCCCATTATTGAATTGATGCTCCTAAGATTCTCCGGAGTTTTAATCAACACTAAATTACATGGCGTCTAAATTGAGCTAATCACATCAAAGCATGATAGTTTAGTACATTTTGTGTCATTTAAAAATGTTACTAATTTCAGACTTTGTTATAAACAATATAAGATCGAGAGTATTTTTACATAATTTTAGTTAATCCGGCAAATCCACAGAATTACCAGCAATATCCAATCACAATTTTGTTTTCAGCAACACATTGAAAAATGGCGCGCTGCCGCCGCCATTCATTACCGCTCGACCAAGTGACAGCTCGTTAAATGTCGTTCAATGGGTTTAATTGGAATTCTTATTTTGAATTTGAATGTTCTCCTTTAATCATTTGACGTTCTGTCAATGTCATTTTGAGAGCTGATCCATTTTAACATTATTTTCATTCAACTACGTAGTAATGTTATCATTAATCACTACAAAACCGATCATAAAGGACGTATTTTTTGCTTAGAATAAAAACATACTTTTTATTTAGATATAAATTTTCCACAGAGGTTTAATATCTCCCATTAAGTTTAAATTAAAATGTTTGCATTAGATCAAAAAGATTTGATACGATTGATTGGCTGCCATTATTGGGTCATCAACACATCAGTCATCACATCACTTGATCACTTTTCTATTATACTCATGCTAGCTATTACTAATGTCAATGTCAGAATTATTTTAGCCCAAATCTTATCTGGACCATAAAATACTTAGGTAGGTACATATGTAGCACTTAATTGTTCTTCTTCTTATCGTGTCTTCTTTTATGTCAAGTTATTTCGAACCAGTGTGGGTTAAAGTGCGCCTCAGAAGCTCCTTTCGTGCACTTGGCACATGTCTTCCAACTTTTTGTGTTCAAAGAATGTTTTCCCTCACGTTTGAAAGAAATACTGGTATAGCGCACATATTTTTGAAAGAGGAAATTCCATTATTGCACGACTGAATTCGTACCCATGACCTTAGAACTGAAAAGCGGGGTACTTAATACATAAAAACAGGTAAACCTATTTATAAAGACTGTGTTACCCTTTCCTAGTTGAGATTTTCGACGACTGACGACAACATTGGAGTAAAGGGCCAAGACCCCCGGAGAGAGTTGTGGGTTCGAATCCAGCCGCGTGACAAATGTTTGTACGATCTGCAAGTATTTGTCTCGGGTCTGAGTGTTTTTTATGTATAATATGAATGTATTTACAAAAAAAAATAAGTATATAGGTAGGTGTAGGTACCTATAACATCAGTTATATGGTACCCATAAATACATGCTTTAATTATTTATTATTTATTTAACTAGATCCAGGTATAATAGCAATGAGTTGTCTACGACTGACTACAAATATACTTACGATATTTTTATCACGTAAGTATCTAATCATAAATTAATTATAGTGCAATTTTCCTCGAAAAGAGAAATCCAAGTCGTTATCCGCATGCTTTACGAATTTAATTATTTTCCAGATAAAATCTCAGCGAAATCTCATTAGGACAGTCTCATTTCTGAAATGAGAAACATAATCTCGCAAGCAAACACATTCAAGATCATAAAAACAACCAAATTATCTGAAGCACATCTCTTTCAAATAAGCTTTAAAAGTTTTATGTTGATGAATTCATTATTTACCGCTAAGAATAATCACAAAGTAAAAAATACACTTACATCCAAAAACATGTGATTTCAGCCGTTCCTCTCGGAGGCAACGAGCGTGAACTCAAAGAGTCAAAGAGTAGATAAATTGCGTCTGACAGAACGACTACGAAAAAACATCAAAAATCAAAGAAAATCAGATCAAGAACGCATACAAATTCAAACGAGGAGGTGGTGAACTGTGGCTGTACAGATTCCACGGTTATGCGAAATTTCGCAGAATTGCGTCTAAAATTAGCTGTCAGAATTGGCAGATATACTGTTTCCACGGTAATGCGCTGTAGTTTCCTGTTCGATTCCCTTCCAGTTCTGACATATATGTGAACATGTGCTTGTTCTGTGTTTGGGTGTTAAAGTGTCGTTAGTATGTATTGAAAAATATATAAGTATTCTATCAGTCATCTGGCCACTATAATACATGTTCTTAGAAGTGACACAACGTTATTGTAGCTCTTTATTAATTTAAACAAACGATAGCTTAAAAAACTAAAAAACACGCTTATATAGAAAACTAAACTAAAAAATAGAAAATAAATTTTAATAAATGTAAATAAGAAAAAACTGTTTTATTTAAAAAAAAGCGTGGGGTGCATGGTGTCAATAGTTATAAATATTTCATTGACAGATATGAGAAGAAGGATTATCATTTCGATAATATCTTAAAAAGCACCCCAAAACATCCCAAAACAACAAAACAAAAAATGAATATAAACCACGCTTTTTTTAAATAAAACATTTTTTTCTTACTTGCATTTATTAAAATTTATTTTCTATTTTTTAGTTTGGTTTTCTATTTAAAGCGTGTTTTTTAGTTTTTTTAAACTATTATTTATTTTCTACTTTTTAGTTTTAAGATAATCGTTTTTTTTTATTTTTTTTTATCGAATTATTGCATTGTCATCGGTCTTTGACAGCTGTGCAAAATTTGAATGAAATCTGGCCGGTTAAAGTGGGTCAAATCGCGTCCTAAGGAGTCGGTTACAAACATACATACAAGTGAAGCTAATATAAAGCATATAAAAACATTATTCCTTATAAGTTCAAGCCCTAAGTTCTAAAATTGTTAAGTCTAACTTAAAATTTGGCATAAGCTGCCAAATTAAACATTTTTTATTGCTCGTCTAAATTATTTTAATGGCGATGAGCTGGCAAACTGGCACGCATTGAATACTAAATACTGTGAAAAGTGTGGGCATATACCAACAATATTTTTTAGACGTGCTTCTGACAATTCACCCTCTTGAGACATCCTGAAATATTTATTGTAACTAAAAACGCATCTACCGAGCACAGGAATTATATAATTATCAAAAGAATGTATGTTTTTTGTTTTTGTTATTCAAGAAAATTACTTAACAACTATTTCTATTTTTAGTCTATCGTATTGATTTGACAGCGACTGTCAATTTGACAGCCACCTTCAGTTTTCTCAGCTCCACGTGCCGCCGACAGACTCCGGTAAAACAAAAACGCTGCTAATTAAAGAGTTCGCTGCTCCGTAGAGATGTGCTGTGCCAGAGATCCGGAGATTGGACGCCGGATTCGGAGCTAATTCTGGTAGTTGGGAGATGAGATTGGAGATTACCCGCTGAGAGCACCGCTATGTTTATTTATATGAGATGAATGGGTCTGAAGACTTTGTTAATAAGATGCCAACGGATTATAGTTTTCTGGCGAGACGAGACAAAAAATAAATATGTATTGAATATAAATATAATTAAAACTAAGTATTTTATCAAAAAGTCCCAAGTAAAAGTTGCATTAAAGTAGGTATTTATTTACCTGCTTACCCTGTAACATAGAAAACAAAACAAAAAATGAATATAAAACAAAAAATGTTCAAATTTAATTAAATTCTATTTAACAATACCGCGATTAATCTAACTGTCGACATTTAAAAAAATAACAATCTTTATTCCATTTTCAAACTACTAGTTCTGCAAAATAGAGCTATCGGAACAAACAACAAACAATATAAGTATTTGAAATTAGAATGACGTTTGATTATTTTTTTAAATCGCCAGATAGGTTCTTCTTCCACAATGGCATCTGTCTTGACGACAGTTTTGCCAATGTCAAGTAATTTTATTTTGTCATAATATCGTCAAAAAGTCGCAGTCATCGTACGTACGTAAATAACAAAATAACCAAATACACTTATAATTAAATTGTTTACATTTGTGCTAAGAAGTCACAATTAATTGTTTAAAATACAGATTTGATAATACAGATTAATATGACAGATAAGTTAATCACGGTATTGGAAATCTGCCACATTTTAAAACAGCTGACAGTGGACTTTACTGAAGGTGACAAACAAACTGACTGTTTAAATAAGACCAAGTCATTGATCAAATCAACATGATCATAAAATGCTCTCAACTCAACACGTGAGTGTAGCCAACCCGATCATTAATGATCGAGTGAATGTCGCAGTGACGCGAATTTTATGAACCCTTGTTGAACAGGGTAACACTTGCAGTGTCAGTGACATCTTTTTATTGACATTTAGGCTTTTAATTAAGAGCTGGCTTGTATTTAAAAAAAATATTTCGATAGTGTTACCGTAGGCTAATGACGCATGAAAAACAGATAAGAAGAAAGTAGGTAAAGGTATATTTGAAGCATTTAAGCAAAAATAACTATTAATTTGAATCGTTACAAGGGACTTTAGATATTATTTCTATACTCCAGCCATATACGAGACATAATATTTGTAAACAAACCACAACAGCAGATTTTTAGGGTTTTCACTTCAGAATATTTCACAATTTCACACTTTCAATCGTTTTACCCTAAAAATCGATCACACTATTCATAATACGATTTGGAAAGTCATGTAAAAGATGAAAAAATATTAATAAACATTTCAAATCACATGTAAGTGGAAGTATTTTTCTTTTTTATTTAGGATTGGCTGTGATGGTTGATAATAGTGCCATCCCTAATGCTTTATTGCTTCTTTGGAAGAAATCGTGAACATTTTTGCATTTTTGTATTATGTCATTTAGTTGGTGAACCCCACATGAGTGCGAAGTAAAAAATGAAGTAAAATATAGTAAATGTAAATAAATCAGCTACCGTTTTTTTTATTACATTAGGTACGTACAGTTTTATTGGTTAAAAACTCAATTATTTACTCATAATCATTATCAATAGGGAATATGCATGTATTTTTATTGTTTTTAATTCAGTTACAAATATTTAAAACATAGCTTAAATGTGGTTTGCTAAAACGCCGCTATTCGCTAAATTTTGCGCGCTTATTTTCACATTTTAATAAGTATCTTATGCAATAATAAACAAACTTTTTTTACCCATGCCGTCACATGGTAGCCTAGCAACGCTTTGTTATTAAACATTATAGCTCGAATATGGCTGGAGTATAAGTTGGTATGGTATAGAAAGCTAATTTACCAAACATGTAAACATTAAATTTGTGAGTAAACTATAGATTCTTACGTTTATTTGTGTTTAACAAAAACATTTGAAGCCATTTATCCAAATAAAAAATCAACACGAAAAAAACAAAGTTTATTTTCTCACTCCCAAATAAATCTATTGACACCTCTGCAACAATAAGGGCCCGACCACACGAGGGCCGAGGCAAAGGCACCGCAATAAAGCAATATGGGTGGCAAATGGCAGCAAGTGGCTCGGAAAATAACCAAGCACAAAGACGGGGCTGTGACACAGTGTGTATAAAACAGCTGGTTTATTCGATCTAGCGGTTCTGCTAACAAAGTGTATGATTCTTATTGTTTTTTTTAATTGTAGTTTTCTAGGAACTCTAGGAATTTTATTATTTTTGTATATAAATTGTGGATAGTAAACAGGTATGCTGCTTCCAAACCAGTGGCTTGATAAGATGGCGGGCGGATGTCAACAGTTTTGCCTGCCTGTTCGGTTTAAAGAAATTTTATTATCTCAAAAGAATTTACAATTCACTTAATGAGATATTCAAACAATACATAGGTTTTGTACGTTAAGGTTACGTTGTAGATGTAAAATACAAGTACTTACTTATTACTAAGAATTAGAGTAGGTACAATAATATGCAACTAAATGTGGGTATTCTAAAAACAAATCACTTTACTTTGCGGAGTACTCCCTGACTGGATGTGGCATTGAACATTGAAATCAAAATTTTAAATTCAAACAATTTTAGAAGTATTTATTTGCAATATGACTTTTTATCAGCCTTTTAAATGTTGATAATGTTTTAGACTGCTTAATTTCTTCCGGTAAATCATTATAAAAGTGAGCTCCCTCGTGTAACAAACATTTTTAGCAAGGTTTGTGCGTGGATAGAGTAGTTTTATATTATTCGCACTTCTTAGTTTATATTTAGTATATTTATGTTTTTTCTTGAAAGAGATTTGTTGTGTATATCGTTATGTAATATTTTGCGTATTAGTATGCAGGTGTAGAAGATGTAGGTTTGTCGAATGTTAGGTAATGTTGTTTTTTTATATAGAGTGATGGTTGGTGTTAGATAGTCATAGTTAAATAAAACCTTAATTAATTTATTTTGAGCGATTTGTAGTTTTTTTATATTGGATTTGGCTGCAGTACCCCACACTTCAATTAGGTAGTCGATGTGTGATTTTACTAATGCGTTATATATAATATATTTATCTTTTTGCGGAAGGCATCGAACAATACCGCGAAGAATTCCCGTTAATGAGGTTATTTTACTTTTAATTTTATCTATTTGTGGTTTCCATGATAAGTTTTTGTCTAATATTAGGATATTTTTCTTTGTCTGTTTTGTTATGTCAACAATAACTCAGTTTTACCAACACACATAGGTACACATGTTATTACACAATGTACCTACAGTTATTTTACTTTTCAGGCATAATAAAGTATTTACAAGTGTAATTATATTATATATATTATTATATATTAATAATTTACCTTATAACAATGAAATAAAACAGGTGATACAAGAGGATAAGAAACTTTGTACAGTAAAACTTTGAGGTGATATAAAAAAAAACTAGGAATTTGTCTATAAGAACCAAAAATCTAGAAAGTAGTTAAGTATCTATAGAGATACTATACACAACTAAATCTATAGCGATTTATTATTTATTTACATTAACATGACTGTTAAATACGTGTTTTACCATTAACAAGTAGACAGTGTACCTAACCAACTTGTAGTAACCCAGCTACAATCAGCTCAGCTGTGACGCCATTCGTGTTCAGAGCGGTGAGCTTAATATTATGTTTGTTCAGTGTTGACAAAGAACGCCATTGTTGCGATAATAGCAATAATAGTTTAGATCTTTATTTTATAGACTCGCAAGATTAATTCGGCGATATTCGGCCACTGAATTGGAATTCGTAACAGTAGGTAGGTATCTAGGTATGTAGGTGGAAGTATCAAAGGTTTTTAAATAAATAGATAAATTATAATAATAATAATAATAATAATACCGGCATTCCACACAACATCATCTGGCCCCAAAGTAAGCAGAGCTTGTGTTATGGGTACCACATGACTGATACACTACTTAAATACATTTTTTTTGTAAAAACATACATATTATACATAGAAGCACCCAGACCCGAGACAAATACTTGCAGATCATACAAAAATTTGTTCCGCGGCGGGAGTCGAACCCGCAACCTTTTGCGTTTAGCCGGACCTAAGCCCACTGCGCCACAGAGGTCGTCACATTATTTGTATTTACTTACTAATACTGTCAGCTGACTGATCTGTCAGCTCAGTTGCTCTGCTTTCTACGCTGCTGTAGGTTAGGTTAGGTTCAATTCCCTCCCAGGACAAACATTTAAGTGTTTTGTGTATGGGTATTATTTAGTTTCAATATTTATTATTAATATTTATATACTAACGCTTAACCATGATTCCATGCCTATCGATGATGAACTGGGTAAGAGAATAAATAGCTTTAATTCCCCGCAATAAAACAAGATCCAAAAAGTTTTATTAAAATCTGTTTGAAAAAAAGTTTAATTGAAAAAAGTTTGATTCGCAACCCACCCTTAAATGTTTGAGGAATGTACTTGTGAAATAGGAACGCACCCTTTCCATTACGCCCCTAGTTCTAACCTCTAATAGCTGTCATAAACATTAGCAGCAATGGTTTTGCGATTCAATGATTTAACACTTTGAGATGTACCCTAACCATTGCGTTTCTAGATTGTTCGTGTATTTTGTTGATAGAAGCATTAAGCTCAATGGTTCTATGACATCGGGGGATTTAACCGTTCAGAGGCTTCGTGGCGTGAAATTGAATTCAGTCAATAAAAATATTGATGTAAACGTCTGATGTTAATTGGATTTGCACGCCATTTATTTTTAGTTATTTTAAAGTGCTTTTTCTGGTCTTTACAATCTCTCTTTGTGTAATTCTAATTGCTTTTTACCCGTCTGTAAAGAAAAGGTATTGTTTTTAGTTTTAGATGTGGAGACATTGATGAGTTTAAGACACACTGAGAGCAAATGTCATGTTTTTTTTTAAGTCCAGCTTTTTATACTTATTTAGTTTTGTCATCTTGTTCTGTAAACAACAGAGTTTGATGTGTAATTCTGTTTTTTGCAATACTGAAAATATTTTTTATAGGTTGGTAATAAAGGTTAAGTTAAGTACAACATGATTGAAAATATATGACTTAGGATAGGTTGTCAAGAAATAACGCATGATTACAAAAAGGCAAGAGAAAAAAAACAATAAACGGGGCAGACATCGTAAATCACGCTTGCTATGAATTAAAATAATTACCATTTTCCATACTTCAGTAGAAAACCACGAAGGAAATGTTAGTGGCCCTACTTCACACGAACACCATAAAACCTAGTCCAATTACAGCAAAACCTTCAAATATAATTTGTCCTAAAAAGCTCTAAAAGTACGCCATTTTAGTTTGTCCTCGTTTCAGTTATTTTGCCCTAAAATATAACTGCTAATGAGAGCTAGTTCGTAATTTTAGTGATTTGTTGTGATTTGAGGGAGGAAATTGAGCCGGTAGAGTCCGTCTTTTTATACTACTACTCGGCTTTTAATAAGTCAAAGTAAAAAAAAATCTTATTCAATACAATCACGGATCATTTTGAAACATATTACATACCTACTAGGTTAATTTAGGTGCCAATTCCTCCTTACTCATGCCCGAGAAGAATTACAGGAAACTCTTCAATAGACACAGGTAGGTTACTAAGATTTGTCATCTTTTAAAAAAATTAAAATATTTTCTACGGGCTGATTCTTCAATAAAATAACAGAGAACTCAGTGAAAATATTACTTTACTTATCTAGAGAATAAAACAAGAATAAAAAAAACATGTATTACTTAGGTAGGAAAGAGTATGTATACCTACATAGTAAGTAAGTATATTTTTTTTGCTTTTTTCTTTTGAAAACGTAGATTCAATGATATAGAGTAAAACGTGACATATTTTCGAATTATTTGCTACATGAAATAATCCTGTATAATATATCTAATTGTCCGGCTTTTTCAGGGTTTCCTGGTGTTTTGACACATCCATAGTGTGTCGTGTGAAGGCACGATTTGGTCGCGATCCGACCGATAGTCGCTCTCACACGCAACAGCCTACTTTACTCTCCGGCCAGTTATTATTTGTAGTAACTTAGAATTATAACGATTATTATCAGATCTATTTGGTTTTACTGCATATAAAAAAACATTTGTTAAAATGCAGGAAATTAGCAGCAATAAAACCTCTGTACAAGTATCATAGGTAATGTTTAACTAGTTGAAAACATTCGTGTAGTAAATACTTTTTTGACATCAACTTATTTAAATACTTAGTACTTCGTATGCATTGACTCAAATAGCAGACAATAAACAACAAAGCACCTCCCACTGTACGTACACATAACTTTTTCAACCTACTCAAATATTAGGCCGGACACACACCGGCAACGGAAAAAATAGATAATGACTCGCATCGCTACCGGTCAAAGAGACCCGTGCCGACGCAGCCATGGGCGGGGCGCATCACGCACAAAACAAACTTGTGACGCGCCAGACAGAGACACACATACTCAGCACCCGTCAGGCGACAGGGACGACAGCAGCCCGGTGCTCGCACAAGGCTAATTTAAACTTCGAAAACAAATTGACGGTGGACTCAAAACAAACAGATATGGCTGACAAAAAAGGACGGCTGTATATGAAATCTTCATTAGGGAGCGAGCTAGAACAAGGGCGCCGGCGTTCCTAATTTAAAACGAAAGCAATCGCTATCGTGATTCGACATTAATTTTTAAAAACTAAAAAACTCTGTTCGAATTCAGAACGATGATTTTTCAGAAAAGCGAAAAAGAATGACAGTGCAAAATGTTGGTAATGAATGAAAGGGTTACTAACAAATGAGACCGTTAAAATGGAATTATCTTCTGGATTCATTAACAGAGTAATAAATCTGGAGTAATCAAGCGGAGTATTAAATTAGCTTCGATTGAAGCGAAATGTTTAAAGATTACTCATAAATAACGGTTGATATGAAATTATAGAATGAAACTAATCTCACGGTGGAAACAGATAATCACGATTACCTAAGTACCTACCTATACTTACCCATAAAAATATGATAATGTTAAATTAAAGGCTAATCATAAAGAAGCATAAAACAGTCTAAAAACAGCAACAAATTAAAACATGCTGGTATACTTGAGTCGATCTTTGAAACAAAAACTCCAACTTTATGACACTCGATCGTTTTTATGCATGTTTTTTGCTAAAGTGGCGCCAATGTTTTGACAGATGAGCGATGTGTGGCAACACTGAGTAGACTGAGCGGTGCATTATCAATGTTATGAATATTGTAAGTGGGCGGAGAGATAAAAACTTAAGTCAGCTAAGAGCATTTATGATTTTCTATTAGCATAATACGATAACCTACTGATGAATTCACTGATTAGCGTAGTCCTAAATAAGTGTTTGTCTATGAAATAAATGTTCTAAACATGAAAAGAACCGGAAGGCGCACATTTGAAAACAGAAGATACAATAGATTGCCCAAAGTATGTTGACTTTAGCAAAACAAAGGACGACCACACATCTCGCCGTTACACAGTTTGCATAACATCGCAATATGGCTCTGAATCTTGATGAATGGTATTTTTTCAAACGTTTTTAGTAGGAAGGTTATTTTTGGTCGGTTTTTTTTAACACAAATGTCTAAATATTATGGACATACTTTAAATTTTGAAAAATGCTACGTGTATTGAATAATTTTTTTTGTTACTAAATAGAGAGTAGGTAAAAGGATTGTGCTCAGTAGTATTATACTTATTTTATATATTCAGTTGATCTGTCGTTACAGTCGTACCTAATAAAAACATAACCATAAAAAAATAATGAAATAACACAACACAACATTCTGTAATAAGGCGTAGGTTAATGGCGAACATCTTGCTGGTAAATTGGTAACCCGACCGACATGCAGGGAAAAGGAATTAATTTGAATATGGAATAGAATACAAGACGAAAACGGCATAAATTAATTCGAATTTTAAACGCTTATTCATTCGAAGTTTGAATAGAAATGTGCTTTAACTTTATCATTATTTATATGCCTTATACTTGCATTGCACTTCTTTTGTAATTTACTTTGTTCAAATATAAAATGTACTTAGTCCTTATTAAGTACAATTTTATAAATTTTTCCATTTATTATTATCAAACTTATTTGAAAATAAACTTACCATAAAAATGTTTCTATATAAAAAAAATACATAAGTGCTTATTAAAAAAATACCCAAAAACGTTTAATTATGCCTAGGAATTCAAAACCGTTTCTGTATACTGTATAACCGTTTGCAATAATCTACTGTTGACTTTAAACCTGCAGAAGAAATATGAAAAATATTACAACCTCCAAGGAAAATTCAAAAAAGGTTTTGCTAATTTGTCAGACACTATTTTTTTTTAATCCATACCTAGAACCTCGTTTCGTGAATATGTCACTCATAATATCTGTCGCGGATAGAAACTGGTTATGAGGAGTTGTTCCAGCCCCACTTCACTGGCAAGTTGAGGAGTTCTCAGATCAATTAGAGTGTAATGAGGGCCGCTACTTCACCTGCCGTAATGAGATGTAACATTATCCATCTCCCGCCGTTCTTGCTCACTTGAGGCATGCGAGACATAAACTTACGCGGGGCGGGCTGGACATAAGCATAGCGTAGCGAGTAACCCCTGTTTTCCCTAACCGGGAATCTAGACAAGATCTACTTTCTGTTGGCGTTCATGCCTGCGAAAATTTAGTCATTTATTTATTTAGTTATTCATACAATTTATAACACGACAGTACAAAGCGTTATCTATATATTAATACGTGAAGCAAAAACTTTTTACCCCTTTTTACGAAAATTGCGCGGACGGAGTCTGAAATTTCGCACACTTATAGTTTATATGGAGAAGGAGTGCAGAATGCTAATATTTTGTCATTTGTTTAGACTCTAGACCTTGATGCCCAGCTAAGTAGCACACGCTAATTTATACTCTGTCACTTCTGTCAGTTTACGAGTTACTTAGCATTACGCAGTAGATGTCATATACTTAGATAGTGCCTAATGGTTTGTCAAACGCTTTAGGCTACTTCTACTTATTTGGGAGTCAATTTAGTGTTAATGCTCGTAGCATTAAATATCATACGTCGGGTTTCTATTATATATTAATGCTGTCCTTTAGTAAAAACAACATCTGTCAGATATGTTTTTTATAACATTACACCAGATAAATACTAAATTTTTGCATGTATTCAACTACTCTTCAACTACTCGTTAAGATTTGTGTGAAGATAACAATAATCAAAAACACAGGTTGATCTTAGTTTCATATATTTTGTGGCTGTAAGTTAATAATCGTCAATCAATAGTTGTTTGAAAGAAATTGCTTCCTTGGCGATAAGATTGTCCGGCTTATTGTACATGTATTAGGTATTCTTAGTAATCAAATTGTTTAAATACTAGTTTTAAGGTGTTCAATAAAGTGTTTTCATTCATTCATGCATTCATCGCTTCATCCTGTGCCAAATCCACTGTGTAAAGCAAAAATTATAGTTACGATACTAAAGTTATTTGTTTTTATATCAAACCCGCTACATCTTATGCCTTGAGGCGTTACTAAAGATATGTTAGTATCAAATGTAAGCATACACTGCGTTGTTAGCGTACGTAGAGAATCCTGAGGTGAATTGGTTTTGTTATAAGGTTCAAGCAAAGAGTAAAGTTACTCGAGAAATTTAGAAATTATTTTGATAAAATATTTAATAGATATTGTGCGCTCAAGCTGGTACAATTTTTAATTAAATAAACGAAGGGTATGGCAGGGTACACCGCTTCGTTACGTAATGCGTTACGGTGCCAGTCTGTCTGGCTTCCCTTTCTCTCACGCATACGAAAGCGCTAGTTAGATTAGTTTAAGTTATCATTTCGGTCGGGCGTCCCGAGATACACACGTTTTTTTTTATTTTAACAGAAAAGAATTGGTCTTAAACTAAATTTCACTTTCAATAATAACAACGTTTATCAATCTCAATGCAGCCTAATTTAGTCCACTTAACCGAAGTGTCCGATGTCGCAGCGCGTACGAAATAAACTGCCAATATTAATAACGACTGTAATCGATTGCAACGCGACGACTAAATTATCCAACATAATTATACGCTAAAGAGTGTATAATTGGATAAAGAGCCTACGTTTTCTCATTATAACTTTTTTTTGTAGCTATAATGTTGACCTGAAATTATCGCTACCGACTTATAAAATTGTTGTTTTTATCTGTGAAACTAATTTAATCCCTGATGTATTCTAATTTAATGCTGACCGTGTGCGGGATAGGCTTAATACTCGCTTGACCTAAATTAATATTTTATAATATCTTTTATAACTGCAATTGGATGATTTTTATTATGGTCGTAAGTTAAAGTATAGGTAATTTAAATTAGTAATTATTTATATTGTTTATATTGTTTAGTGAAAAAGTAGTGGATGTGGGTATAAGGATAAGTTTAAGTGGAGATGGGCAGGACATATGGAGGGACGACGATAGGTGGTCGCGAGATTCAGACTACCACAGGTAGGCCATCAGCTAAGTGATCAAATGACATAATTAAAATGGTGAGGGGGTGTTGGCACGTGACTGGAATGGAAGGTGTGATATAGAGGTATTTGGAATGGAATGTGAGTGAAGCTGGGCTGTTATGTATGATAGAAAAAAATATTTATAAAATAATAATAACCTAAGCCATGTTAAGAAAAAAGGAAATAAATTATATTTTGTGTCACAAACACTAAATACTTTAGATAGGATTCTATTAGTATTCTATTCTAATAGACATTTATTTGGTACACGCACAAAAAAAATGAAAGTAAGGACAGTAAAAATAAAATAAAACGAAATAGTATAAGTATAGGCACCCCCCTAGTCAGATGGGTACCCAAACACTTTATCTACTTACAACTAACTTACCCACTATCAACAGTCCCTCCCTATGTGTGCCCAAATAGGTCCAGTCTCAGCTTTATGCCACTTCCATACAAAGTATGAAAGCAGCGCTGGTTTTCAGACTTTACCTCGGGATAGCATGAAAGGATGTACAAAAAGGTAGATTTATGATAAAATACATCGTCATTCATCATATATGCGTAGTGTATAAAATGCTTCTTAATAATGTTTTTATAATACATAGTTACATTATGTTTTTTTGGTCTTCAGTTTATTCCTGCCTTTGCTACAATGCATACGAAATAATACCTACATTAAAACCCATATTATTGGTGATTTAACTAGCTCATCTACTTAGTAGCGACCATTAAGCAAAATTGTATTATGTAAATGAGAAAACTAGTGACTTTTTAACACTAACACTTTAAAATAGTAACGTATAATTAGAAGTCGTTAAAACTATGTTACATGTAATTATGTACTTGTAATTGAGTCTATTTATTAGCTCTTACGTGTTCTCTATCATAATTTGTTTACAAATTAGTTTTTTATTTTTAAAATGTGTCATTACTATATGCGGCTTGGCTTTCCATTATGTACGACACTGAATCATCACGTATCTTGCTATTACATGTATTTTAGGAAAACTAGAACGTGTCATCGGTGTTGTAGATAAAATAAAGTTCGTGTAACGCTAAAGTCCGTGTTACGCTAAAGTCCATGTGACGCTTAAGTCCGTGTAACGCTAAAGTCCATGTAACGCTAAAGAACGTGTAACGCTTAAGTCCATGTTACCCTAAAGTTCATGTAACGCTAAAGTCCATGAAACGCTAAAGTACGTGTAACGTTTAAGTCCAAATTACCCAAAAGTCCGTGTAACGTTAATGTCCGTGTAACGCTTAAGTCCATGTTACGTTAAAGTCCGTGTTACGCTAAAGTCAGTATAATGCTATAGTCCGTGTAACGTTAAAATCAGTGTGACGCTATCACAAGTTGTCAGAAAACTTAACAGCATTATGTTCTATTACAAATAACATTGAGATTTATAATATTAGTAGGATAATAAACATTAAACTATGGACACAAATCGGCGTAATAATTATGCATGTTTATTTTATTTTATAATAAGTAGGTATGTTTTATTAGTATGTCACGTCATGACTCATTATATTCATCTTGTTAACAGTTATTGCAAGAAGAAATATTTAGCAACTACCCGCCAAGTACTTAGACTTTCTTCAATACTTATGAGATTTTAAACATAGAAAACACAAGCCTAAAGACGCCTAGGGCCTTATTAATTTGCAACAAATAACTTCAAGGACACGTCATAAAACAAGATTTCAACGTCATTCAAAAGTTATCGTCTGTAGCCGAGCAGTTTCTCGGAATACATTTCGAACTGTTCCTTGAAAAGTCATATTTACCATAAAAACTGCTATTACTATCCAGTTATTACTAATAACGCCGTTTTCTTCACACTATCTTATGTCAAAATGGACCTTAGGCGTTTGTGATAAGAGCTACGAGTGCTGTAAGGCTGGTTTTGTTCTATGATCTAGTAGTAGGTACAGAAGATCAGTGCCCAGGGCTGGTCTCATTATAGTCAACTAACGATGTAATTGGCACATGCAGCTGTGCGACATGCAAACTTGTGAGTTGGGCCTTTTGTTAAATGTCTGGTTCGAACGTTTGTAAAGTAAAAAATAACAAATAACCGTCACTGTACAGAACCATATTTAACCGACTTAAAAAAAAGAGGTTCTCAATTAGTTTTTTTTATTTTTGTTTCTTCATAACACCGTCTTTTATAAACCAATTTAAAAATATTTTTTTATATGAAAGAATATGGTTAACATAATAGGTATCCTATACCATAGATAGGTATAAGTTCCATTAAATATATTTATAAAAATCGGTTTTGTTTTAAATAGTTTGGTTTTTAAATCAAAAAAGCCAAAAAATATGCGAGTAAACCAAATTTCATATTTTTACATACCTAAATGAAGTCGGTTTTTCGTTTTAGATGATAAGACGTAATTACAATTGAACTTTTTATGAAGAACGAATCAATAAACAATTGTATTCCTATGTATACAAATGACACTGGTAATAAGTCAAGTGACTGACGCACGACAGCTGCTATCATTTCCATACAATTTGATCTTTTTGCGGAAAAGTTGCGTGAGATATTTGCCTAGATCCCCAGGTTACAAACACAATGCAAAAAGTCTATATATAGACTTGCGCTGCAACATTAACAAGACAATCGCATTACACAAGTCGGGCTAAACGACTGTCATTGTGAAACAATCGTCTACGCTCGAGGGTTTCTGCGATCGACGAATACAATGTCTGCGCAAGATTAAATAATAGCATGCAGCGAATAATTCCGCGCGATTTAAACCACGCTATTCTGATGTTCGTAATTTTCACCGCGGGTTTTTCCGCTAGTGCGTGCTCCTACGTCTGTTCCCAAGTTCCACAGTTGCGTTAAGTTTTTTTGCAAGTAACCTATTTCAAATTTTGCAGAGTTATGTGGATGTAGACGTAGCACGGGTTATGGAGAAAACTATAATTAGGTACTTAGAATAATAAGAAGCGTAAGAGTGCGTGTTTATAGTATGAACCGTAAGCAGCGATGCATGGCCAATAATACTTAAGACTCTGACTTAAGTAAAGGTTTATTAATATTTATATACATTGTAAAAAATTACATTCATTTTATTAAAAAGTAGAGTGGCTATTTTGATTATGACATTGCTAGTATGTAAGATATACCTACTAAATATCGTGAAGAAACCGGCAATACCATAAAATCTAAAATTTAAAGGTAGTATTTCTATAAGCGGCGATGGGCTCGTAATCTTTCATGTCCGGAATACAATTATTTTTTTTGAAAAATGGGGGTTTATATTTTGGGTTTTATATATATATACTAGCTGCTGCCCGCGGCTTCGTACGTACGTGTGGTCTCTACATAAAAAGTATCCTATGTCTTTCTATTTCTATACCAAAATTCATCAAAATCGGTTCAACGGTTAAGGCGTGAAAACGTAACAAACAGACAGACAGAGTTACTTTTGCTTTTATAATATTAGTAGGGATAAGATTGTTGTGTTTGGAAAAACGATTTACTACCTATCAAAACTGTATGATACAGTTTTGGGAGTAAATAGTAAATAAGCTTTGTAAACTATCATACTTAACTTTTTAAATTATAATAACACTAGTTTCAGGCCGCAGCTTCAGACACGTGGTATCCTATAAGCTATCTCAGGTCACAGACTATATCTGTACCAAGTTTCATCTAAATCTGTTCAGCGGTTATGGCGTTATTGAGTCTTAAACAATCATAAACATCCACAATCTAGATGGAGCCACATGAAAAGTTAGAATAATAAAGGGAAGTATTTGCAATCGATTAGTTTAATTAAAATAACGTATAGCTTTATAAACTAGTAGGCAATCGTAAATTTGCTTGCCATTTTCATATTTAACATAATTTAGGGAAATGAGTAGTGTCCTTTTGAATTAAAAAGTCGTTATTTTAGTCATCTCGCGTCTAGTTGATGTACTTTATTAGGTAGCTCAGTCATAAAATAATCGTAAATAGTGGAATTTACTCGAGAGTAGTAAATTGCTATAGAGCAGAGATTCTCATTATACTATTATTCAAGATCACTGATATAATGGTAGTGGTCCTTCCGACCCTTAGGTCGTGGATTCGAACGCAGTCGTGCGCCAATGAATTATATAACAGAACTTTCAAACGTTGAAGGAAAGATTGTGAGGAGACCAGCCATGTGCCAAGTGCACAAAAGCAGCCTTCTAAAGCGCTTTTTAAATCATTTCACCACACTGGTTTGAAATAACTAGTGACACGGTAAGAACATTTATAACATGCGTACGCAAACTTGAAAAAAAAATTGGGAAGTATAAAACAAAAATGTTTACGACTGAAATGATAGGCATGGGCGCACCGAACTTAGAACTTGTGATAAATTATACTTATGTGCTAAATGATGATAAATTATTGTGATAAACTATACTAATTGTGATTTCTAATATGAAGTATAATAATAATTTACTAAAAAAACTGTGAACGACTGAATTAAACATTATCATATTTATTTTTGCAACTTGTAAGTCAGAGAAAATAAAAATGTTTGAGTTGAGTTTAGAGTGCGCTGTATAGGTACAAATTTTAAATGACCCGTAGCTCGTTATGTTATATAGTGATATGTAACTCAACAATGTCTACAAGCTACGGCGAAGCATTTAGAGACGTAGACGCTGCTTACAGTTCATACTTTCGCTATCTATAGTTTGCTCACCAAAGCTCTGAGGTTCTTAAGTTAGTTGATGCGGCCGGTGTCTTTGATATGCGAATTCGTATAATAATATGCTAATTTTATTAAATTAAAGCGCCTACCATTTTTTGACGGGTTATAACTAGCAGTCGCCAGCTAATTTGTTTAAAATAAAAGTAACAAGATAGGAAATCATTATTGTTATTGGCTTGACCTTCCTGGCTTGGTCTTTTTTTTTTGGTCTATCTCATAATCAGAGAATAGCTAATCTGTTGTTTAAATGTTTGCCATCCTTATATATTGACATTATGATGACAAAAACAGAGGATACTTGAACGGCTTTCTATTCTAACTAATTAAATATTAGCTAGAATAGAAAGCAGCATTTTAATTTTTTTATTTGGGAGAACAAACATATCCAAATTACCAAATAATTATATGACAATACTTAATCCAACGAAGTCTCCACTAACTTATAAAACTTAAAATGAAGAAATTAGTAGACAATATTAAACAATAAATGAAAAAAGTACTTAAAAAAACAAAACATAATGATACAAAATATAAAAAGAAATATTTACAATAGGCGACTTAAAAAGTATGCGACGCTTGCAGTTGGTTCCTATCCTAACGAAGAGAGAGGTCAAAAATATATATGTTTATATAAAAAATTGGCCTCTATCACATATTTTTTTCATATATAATCATATATATCATTATTATATACATATACAATAAAGTCGTGTGTGTAACTAACACGACTTGTATATACGAATATGTATATACACTTATAACTCAAGAACCGCTGGACCGATTTGGATGAAACTTAAAATGAATATAGTTAGTAACTTGGATTAGGATATAGGCTAGCTTTTTATTCCGGAAAAACAACTGGAACGAGAACGGGAACGGGGCGGGCGATGCCGCGGGTGGCCGCTAGCGCCATCTATCCATATTTATCCGTAAATTTGTTAATCTCATTAATTATTACAATAATTTGAATAGCTATTTTTTTTAATAGCGATATTAGTACTTTAATATTTTTTGTGAAGTTGTAACCGCCCAACGAAGTGGGCACGGGTCAGCTAGTATTTATATATAATATATATACTTATATATGCTTATATTTATATATTTATATTTTGCTAACAGCGTTTATGTATGATCTCATCTAGCCATTCTAATATAATAGAATAGAGATGACAAGAGTCGCTATTTATATAAATGTTTTCATGGTGTTTGTCTTCTGTACTTTGTATTAATAAGTATTCGGTCTTGAAGAGAAGATCAGAGACGAAACTAATCGTGCCTTTTTGAAATACGGAAGAGCGAGATTATTTAACCCAAGAAGTAAGCAGAGGTGTGTATTAGTCTATGTGTATTAGGTGTGTGTATATGTCTGTGTGTGTCTCTGATGGATACTGAACTCCTCACCTTACAGTAGAGGTATCGTTTGGTCTAATTGAAATGGTCTTAATGGATAGAGGTTGATTTTGTGTCACGTGTTTTTTTTAATTTTTATTTATAGATTACTAGCCCGCCGCTTTGCACGCGAATAATCCAAAGATACAATCTATTTACTAAATATCATAAAGATCCGTTCGCTTTTTAGCCGTGAGAAGCTAACATGCAGATAGACAGACAGAGACACTTTTTATGTATTATTATGAGCATATGGATGGATTGACGACCTCTGTGGCGCAGGACTAAGGTCCGGCTGAGACGCAGAAGGTTGCGGGTTTGATATCCGCCGCGGGATAAATGTTTGTATGATCTGCAATTAGTTGTCTCGGGTCTGGGTGTTTCTATGTATAATATGTATGTATTTACAAAAAAAAGTCGTGAGTAGCATATCAGTCACGTGGCTCTGCTTACTTTGGGGATGTGTGAAATGTCCGGCATTATTATTAATAACTTTTAAAAGTTTATCTCGTGATCATGGCGCATGCAACTGTGCCGAAATATCGAGAAGCAGAAAAACTGATATATCATGGTAAATATCCCGTTTTTAGTGAAAATTATTATTATTAATAAATTTAATAGCACTATAAAAAGCGTAATCTTTGTTTTCGCCTTTGAATTTAGTAAAATTGAGTTTCAAAATTTGGTAAAATTTGAAGGCCGTATTCCCAATCGAAAAAGCGATCCAAACTCGATACTAGACAGGTTGTAAAATCGAAAGTGGGAGCCGACGCGTCTCGCGCCCGCTAATCGCACTTTAATAGCCGCGGCGACTTCAAAGGGCTCCCCACGCCACCGTGTCGGTGTCGGAAGAATGTGTCCGAGAATGGGTGCAAGCTAATTACTAGAACAGAATAGGGTTAAGAATTGGTTGTAAATTAGAATCCTAGGCAAGTGGAAACTCTGCTCGGATATGTGAGATAATTTTAATTGTGACAGATGACATTAAATCTTGATGATGTTTTTGCCAAAGTGAAGTGTTTACATTTTATAGTAAGACATCACAAAGTCGTATGTTATTTTATATATTTTGGTGGCTTTTCATATAAAATAAACCCTATATATATAAAAATCTTGTGTCACAGGTTTCGTGTTTATACTCCTCTGAAACGGCTTGACCGATTTTGATGAATTTTTATATGTATATTCGGTAGGTCTAAGAATAGGTTATAACTAATTTTTATACCCCTAAGTGTTAAGGGTGGCTCACCCTAAATTTTTTTTTATGTTCAATAAGGCAAAACAACGTTTGCCGGGTCAGCTAGTTATTATATATTATTTTTGCTCAAACTACAAGGAAACACAAAAAAATAATTTTTGATACTCTCGTAAAGTGACAGCACTAGAAATCAACATATAATCTGCTTTCAACGTTGAGTGAAAGACAGTTTTGGCAGAGATTCGACGTCATTTCAATAATAACAATGTTTAATATCTCACTTTTTTGAGCTCGAAAATCGGCAGCAGATTAGACATCAATGTCGATGTCGACGACCTCTGTGGCGCAGTGGGCTAAGTTCCGGCCGAGACGCAGAAGGTTGCGGGTTCGATTCCCGCCGCGGGACAAATGTTTGTATGATCTGCAAGTATTTGTTTCGGGTCTGGGTGTTTCTATGTATAATATGTATGTATTTACAAAAAAAAAAAGTATATAAGTAGTATATCAGTCATGTGGTACCCATAACACAAGCTCTGCTTAATTTGGGGCCAGATGATGCTGTGTGAAATGTACGGGAAAAAAAAAAAAAAAAAAAAAATGTACTCTACTTACTAAGGCCCGTATTTCAGAACAAAACTCAAACTCAAAACTGTTAAAAATCCAAGTTTAATAACAGTCGCCTCATCTATCAAACCTAACCCGCCATGATAAGTGATTTCCATCGTTTAATCTGAACCCCGGATTTATTTAACTTAAATAGGTACTCGGTACTCTTTCAGAGAATTAGTTCTACTTCTGATTTTTGAATTGAAATCTGAAGATTCGATTTTTAAATAGTTATACTTATAAATGTAACACCCGCTGTTCTGTCCCGTCATAACCAGCCAGTAGTACGAATACGTGACCGCGGCCTCCTTTGATATCCAACCTTTTTCTTTTAAAATTTACACTTTTTTTTTCTTTAATTCATTTTTGTTATTGGTTACAATATTATCTGGCGGCTACCGGGCGCAAAGGGGTTATAATTTAGTTTTATTTATGCAAAATAAAAGTGATACCGGGTTTACAAGATTTATTGAAGGTCGGGGTGGTCGATAAAAAAGTGGTCAATGGTTTTTATTACACTTTCTCGAGCAGTTATACTAATTTGAATGCATGGCTTGTGAAGTTTCTATTAGCCTGGTTTATGTTTTCGATATCTTATTTAAATAATTTTTACTATAAACTATATTTATCATGAATTAGTGAAAATATATGTGAATACCTAATCATGATTATTTTAAAAGATATATCATACTAGCTGCTGCTCGCGGTTTTACACCCGTAGTTTTTATATTAAAAGTAATCTACCTATGTCCGTCTCCAAGATACAATCTATCTGCTTACCAAATTACATCAAAACCCGTTCAGCCGTGAAAAGGTAACCTACAGACAGACAGAACTTATTTATTATTTAATACTAGCATTAAACCAACAAATTGTTAGTATGGATATGAATATGGATTTAAAACTTAAGCGTAGAACACTTAAAAAGGTTCAAAGGTTAAGTGTTCATATCACTCATGAAAAAACAAAATTGATGTGAACGAGCTGCCCGGCAAAAAATTTTTTTTGTTTTAATTTATGAACAAAATGTACAGATTCAGATAAACGATGATTAAGAATTAGTTAAACTGTGTCGCTTCCCGCAACTTTCTGCGTCTCAGCTGGGACTTGCCCCACTGCGTGATGTTCGGTTGTTTAATAGTGTGTGACAGTGTCGCCCTACATTAGACTGATGATAAAATGACCATGATGGTGAAAAAACGGGTTACTAATCCAACCCTCTCGATATTTTTAATACTTTAATACACTTTAATATTTTTTAGATATCACCAAAATTCAAATAACAAATACATTAAAACGCAATGTATCTACGTTTCGCAATGCGACCCAAAAATTCCTAAATGTGTATGTGTTCCTCTCTGACGTCACACTTAGGTAACAGATCTCCCTTCTCCCTCTACGGAGATGTTTCGTCCTTATCATCCGACATGTTGAATGGAATACAAGTTGTTTTATTCACCGGGACGAATTAATAACGTGTGTGAGTTCGTGCCGCCCGAAATTGTAAAAAACAACGGAATTAGAAATAGGTGTTGCGGTTAAGCATAGGGTTAAAAATTTGACGCTAATTATTATATGAACATGTATGCTTAATTTTATGTTCAAAAATAAATAATTAAGAAAACTCAAAATGGTTCTTAAAGGTTGAAACAGGTTGAAGTTTTATAATTATTGAAATTCCAAATGGCTGACTTAAGTAAAAATACATTATATAACGACAACGACGCTCTATTTTATTTATGCAACTTCATATTTTTCTAGTTATTTTAAACTAGTGAGGTGAAAGGATCCAAGTACGTCTCGGAGGCTCTTTTCGTGCCCTTGGCACGTCTTTGATTTATACAATTAGGTATTTACTTACTAATAAAGTTTTTTATAAGTACCTACTTTTATAGTTGTAGGTATAGGTTAGGTACTTAGTACCTATATAGGTACCTATTTTTATTTTTAGTTGGCTGTGTAAGTTGAGTTTTTATACCTAAGTACCTATATACCCAAGTGTAAGTGAAGTGGAGGAAAATACACTAGAGAGTAGGTACAAATTTAAATAGGTAACACATTAGTAAATGTGTTATTATAGGAAATACCGGTAGTCTATGCTAGAATAGCTGGTAGGCTGTAGTGTAGTGTAGCTACCACGCATGCGAAGCCGCGGGCGGAAGCTAGTACTTTTATACTTACTATGTTATAGAAAAATATTAGGTATAATATTTCTAATATTAGTGGACAATCTAGTAGATCTAGCCCCAAACTAAGCATAGCTTGTGTTATGGGAAATCGTGAACCAGATAACTAATAACTAATAGAATACCTACTTACTAAAAAAAATCCTTTAAAAAAAAAAAAAACAAACAGTACAAACATCTATGTTTATCATCTATGTAGGGTATTTAGGGTTATTCAAAAGTTGAAGTACTAATATCCGCGCCAAATGTACTAGTGTACCTACTAACTTCAATCTCTGTACCTAACCACGAACCGAGTAATTAGTTTATTAATCAACCGCATTACAGAAAGGCTGTGCGAGCGAGGCCGCCTATTAGAAGGAGAGGCGAGACCGCGGTGGTCTCAAAGCGTCGGCCGACGCCAAAGGCGGCGGCTCCGCGCTAATTGGAGAGAGCGGCGAGATCAAAGGCAGTACAACGTTTATATTAGGCAGGTACCGCCGCAGATGAAATACTACTAACATACAGTTTCTCCTCTTAAGCTTGTACGAAGTTGTACCAATCTGGAGTGTGCAAACGATATTAAAACTTAAAGCTATGAGATCTACGACTTATAATAAATTTCGCGATTGCAGCGATATGTGACTCAGTTTTTTTGTAAGATAAATACGCTGGTGCTATTTTGAACCTAAATGCAGTGCGATAAATGTTATTCTAGATTGATAGTTGGTTAAAGTTGTGTGGGCATGGGAGGTACTCTAAAGCGATTGATAAATTTCAAGATAGCACAATTAGTGGCTTTGTTGGTCACTTGAGGTGTTGTTGTGGATTTGAATTGGTCATTTAAAAGTGTTACTCTAAATTGGACTTTGTCACAAGCAAAATAAGGTCGTTTCAATTTTAGCTAGTCTGGCGAAACATTAATTTTTGGCTAGAAATCTGAGAGTTTTGAATAACGTACGTACCTAAGTCAAAGTCAAAAGAAACTTTATTCAATACAATCACAAGGATCACTTTGAAAAGTCTTACATACTAGGTGAATTTAGGTGCCAATTCCTCCTAACCCAAGTCCGAGAAGAACTGACAAGAAACTCGTCCTGGTCCTAGCGTACCTTAACTACGAGAAACTAATAAGTACAAGAGAGTTTATACATTTCAAATGTGTCGGTTAACTGTCTGAGGGCAGAGCGACACGAGGCCATGCATTCTTATCAATAAATAAAATAAATATATACTTAATCCCGGACATTTCACACAGCATCATCTAGCCCCAAAGTAAGCAGAGCTTGTGTTATGGGTACCAACATGACTGATATACTGCTTATATACTTTTTTTTGTAAATACATACATATTATACATAGAAACAGACCCGAAACAAATACTTGCAGATTATACAAACATTACTCCCAGGAATCGTACCCGCAACCTTCTGCGTTTCGGCCTGACCTTAGTCCACTACGCCACAGAGGTCGTCAAATAAAATAGTCCCTTATATTATAATAAGCTTTCTTCAAAAGGCTACTCTTTATGTATGCTTTAAATTTCTTAATAGGTAGTTTAGTTACATACAAAGCTATAGGAAAATCGTTAGCCCACCTTGTTGGGCAAATTCGTAGAGAGCTGCCGCGCCAGATGAGATAGAATTACGCGATAGACAGAGAGGCACAATGTATAATGTTAGGCACTAAGCGTTTGTGCGAGCTAAATTGCACTTTATTGCGTCGTTGCAAGAGTCGGTATTTATATCAATGTGTTCATGGTTTCCGCCTTCTGTATTTGTACAGGTCCCTATATGTATATGTATAACTAAGTTTCATCTCATATCATATCAGCTCCTAGAAGTCCACTGCTGAACATAGGCCTTCCCAATAGATTTCCAGGAAGAACGATTTTGAGCCCTCTCCATCCACCGACTTCCTGCGATCTTTACAATGTCGTCAGTCCATCGGGTGCGGGGTCGTCCTACGCTTAGTTTTCCTGTCCTTGGTCGCCATTCGAGAACTTATACCCCAACGGTTATCAGTTCTGCGAGCTATATGGCCTGCCCATTGCCACTTCAACTTGCATATTTTGAGTGCTATGTCGGTGACTTTGGTTCTTTTACGGATTTCCTCGTTGTGGATTTTATCACGTAGTGAAACACCCAACATAGCTCTCTCCATAGCACGTTGCGCGACTCTGAGCTTGTGTATGAGGCCAATAGTTAGCGACTAAGTTTTATCTAAGGTTTAGTTAATATTTATTATCTTTTATAGCTAGAGTCTGTCCATGAGTAGAGTTCAAGATAATTGCATTTTAAATCTTATGGCATTGATTATAAATGTTACTTTAACACTCTTCTCGTAAGATTAAGGTATAAGCGCTTCCCTAACATTAATCTATATAGTGCCTCTTATTTTATCACGTAACTCTTTCTCGTCTAGCGCGGCACTTCTCTACGAATTTGCCCAACAAGATGGGCCCACCAATGTAGTTGTAATTTCCTACCAAAATTGCGAAGTGCGCGAGGCTTGCTTATGATTTAGTTTGTCGTAATTTCTTTATAAATAGGAAATATAAAAGACAGACAGACCTTTGAATTAATAATATTATCGTAGTCGCATATGAGTAACACTTGAACAATGAAAATGATTGGTACCATCTGACGGCCAACTCTACCTACGCGCGCGCTCATTAATCAAATCAACTACTGTTCATTGGTCAAGTCGAATAGCGTTCGCTTCCTCAGATTCCTGTTACACACTTCCGTCCCTTTTCACGAATTCACAAATTAGACCCACTGATTGCAGGAAAACAAGACACATCAACAACAAAACATCATCCAAAGCTTACCTACAGTTCACCGACCGACTCCAACTGACTTACATGCAATTGACACTCTAATCCAAACTCCCAAATCCGAATTATCAAAGTTCCGAAAGAAAACCCAACCACTTCCAACCAAACCCCAGCCATACGAATATCAACTTTACCGTGATAGTCATAAAGGGTGGTAAGGGTCGCTGATCGTGGATCTTTGAAATTCAAAAAGATGACCACTTGAAATCAAGCTCCAGCTACACGAATTTCAACTTTATATTGGTAGTTATAAAGGGGTGGCTTAGGTTGTGTTTTTGTGGTTCTTGAGATGAGAAGCCAGATCGAATTGGTCTTAGTGTCAACACTTCACGGGGAAATTACTAAATGAGTGGAGGGTAGAGACGGTGCGTTTGTTGTTGGTACAAAGTTACACGGGTCGCTATAGATCGCTTTGAGTGATCTCGGTCTCTGGATTTATTGGAGCTAATCGTGTTTGAGGGTATCTATTTCGAGCGTTGTTTAGTGGAAATGGGTAATAATGAACCTTATATAAAAAATGCCCAAGGGTATGTCGGACGTCATAAGAGAAGGCTTCCGTAGTCAGTAAGAATAAGAATTATGTCAAAATCATTACAACACTATTTGGTTAAAAAATTATGAGAATTTACTAGTTATGTTTTTTAAGGTTACAAATTTTTCATTCATTTTAAAATTTTTCAATTTATAATCTAAGTAGTCTACTAGTCGTTATACCTTTCCTTTTAATCTAACTAATATTATAAATCCGAAAAAACTCTGTCTGTCAGTCTGTTTGTTACGTTTTCACGCCTAAACAGCTGAACCGATTTTGATGAATTTTGGTATAGTGATAGATAGGATCTTGGAGAAGGACACAAGCTACTTTTTAAATAGGTACCACGCGTGCGAAGCCGCGGGCAGCTAGTTTCTTTATATAAGTGACTATTTTTGTTTCAAGTAACCTCATACAGTTGTTTATCAGGTATAGAAATAACGACACTAAACTCAATTAAAAATTACCAATTCAAAGCATAATATTTATCAAACGAAATAATTAAAGAAATATACATAATAATATAACGTAATATAAAATACATGAAAAACGGTTGAGCTATCTAAGGTCCGTATGAAACGATATATAGATAGCTCAACGGATCCAGATCACTGCAGAGGGCAGCGTTCCAAGACACTGGCGGCATGGCCACGTTGAATGGCAATGCTAATACGCTGATCCAGATAGGAACTAGTTCTCGGGTAAAGCAATGTATCTACCAGACGCCGTAAATGTATGTATCGAAAAACAGTTCAAATTCGTCACATATTTAAAAGACCTTTCATGTTTAGCATATCCGTACTAATATTAAACGCGAAAGTTTGTATGTACGTTTGTTACTCTTTCACGCAAAAACTACTGAATGGATTTAAATGAAATTTTACAATAATATAGCTTATACATCAGAATAACACATATGCTATAATTTATTAAGATATTGTGTGAATTGTCCAAAATATAACGATAAGTGTCAAGTAAGTAGGAAATATATCTGCCTTCTGCAAGCTATTGGCGTGCGCTGCAAAAACCGTTAGAATTACACGAAGTACTAATCCTGCGCAGAAAAGTCGCGTTCACCAGCTAGTTATATAAAAAGCATATTTTCAACGTTTTTTTTTAATATTATTGTAGGGCCACTTATACGATCTACCGTGGAATGAGTAATTACGATAATACAAATAATTTGCGAGCAAGAGCTCTGATTAGGGACAGACAGACAGACATAGCAAAACTAATTGTGGACTTACATAAGAACCCTAAAAATAATTGTTTTTCTTTTTAGACACAAGCTGCTGCGCGCGGTTTCGCAGTACATACATTAAAAATACAATTCATATCCTTACTAAGATTTCATTTCACCAAATTTCATTTCATTAAATTCCAGTTCAGTTGTTTGCTGCTAATTAACAAACAGAGACATTCGAATTTTTAATAATAAATTAGTATACTTAAGTAGTATTTATATTAATTGTTAACGGATTCTCCCTGACTAGCTTCTCAGCTCATTTGGTAGTAGCTCTGCCTTCTGTGTTTTAGGTTCAATTCCGAACCAGGACAAATATTTGTGAGATGAACAAAATGTTTGTTCTGTGTCTGGGTGTTATAAAGTATTATAAGTATATATTTAAAATATATATATTCCATCGGACCCTCGGTTCTTATAGCACAAGCTATGCTTAGTTTGAGGCTTATATGGTGTTGTGTGGAATGTTCAGCAATATTTATTTATTCTATACCGAGATGATGAAAAAAGTGAACATGAAAAAAGTACCCTAAAATCGCATAGTAACTGCTAGTAAATCTGTATTAGATTGAGCCATTCTCCCATGCCTGAGGATCATCAACAGTTGACTGCCAAGGTGAGTTTTATGATAATGACAATAAGATACAAAATTCAATGTTTCACGACTCTACTCTTATTGATGTATTATACCATAGACATGTTTTGTTTTTGTTATGTTGGTGTTTCGTTGGTACCCACTTATTATAGATTAGCCCCGCGTTTGGTGTTCAACGGCGAAATAGAACAAGTTTTTTTTTTACGTTTTTCTTAAACTACCCAGCGTTATTTCTTTTACCTTATTTGGTTGGTACTTAGTTAACTTGAGCTCTCATTCGCTGCAGTTTCGTTGACTTCATAGGTCTGAACGAGACCGGTGGCTTTCTGATTAATTTTAAAATATGTATTTCAGAAGTTTCTTTAGTATTTTTCGATTAAAACTACAGAAAGTAGTAACGTTATTATGGTGAAGAGCTGATCTGCTGATGGTGCCAGAATGCTGTTCAGCGGAATTCAAAAAATATACCGATTAAGCTGAAACTGAAGGTAGGTCAAAAGGTGTAAGGGTGTTTTGTACTTTCTCATAAAAAACGTAATAAAAAAAAAATACTTTTATAGGTCTACGCGGAGATTTGATTCCGTTTTAAGTTGAACCTAAACAAAACATAACTAATAATAAAAACATATAAGTAGGTATAACTTATGACCTAGTCTCTTCTGAACCAAAACGAATTTGAGACTAACTAAAAATTTAGAACCCGTTATTTTTCGTAGGAGAAAAGTGACGGAAATGTCAACAGAAGCCTTTAAATTAAATTAGCGTTTCAGTATTCGGGTATTAGGTAAATTATAAAAACTCTTGCCCGCTGCTTCGCACGTATGGTACCTACATAAAAAGTAAGCTATGTCCTTCCCTAAGATACAATCTATCTCCTTATGTAATTTTATCAAGTTCCATTCAGCCGTTTAGCCGTGAATAGGTAACAAACAAACATATAGACCAGGATTTTCTATGGAATTTGTGACTACACCTAATGGCCATCCAAAGGTTTTCGATATAGCCTTGATACAACTGTTATAAGCTAGAGTGGTAGGTTTATGAACCATTTAAGGCACTAATTGTGTAATAAGTACCTAATTTAGTGCACTCCGCATTAGAAAGTAAATAAAAATGTAGAGAAAACTCATTAGTAAGCTCTAATAAGTTTTCACTTGTTTTCCAACTCGGTAAAGAATTTAAACATCGAACAGTAGCGGTAACTGAATGAATGATCCAACTGAACGAATAAAACGAAGTAATCAATTAACATTTCGCCACGCGCTAATCTAATTCTATGTTGTCTATGATTTGCACGTATAGGTTTAATTTATCTATGGTGAAATTATATTATTCTACAATTTTTATAATGGAATCTATAGACTATTTTAATTGTACGAGATAGGATAACAGGATGTGAATTAATTAAGATAGCAATTTCACGCAATTTAGTTATTGAATTGTACAGATACTCGTAATTAATAGTAATAATTAATTGATGTTTTTTACCGACCTATTGAATGTACTTATTTTATTCTCCTAGCACTGGTGGTAGTAGTGGCCGCGCCATCCGACGCTAAGATCGTGGATTCGAACCCGGTCGTGTACCAAAGGATTTTACTGTTCGAAAATTGTGTGTTTTATACGAGTAGGTACTCTTAAACGGTGAAGGAAAACATCAGAAAACAAGAAGAAGAAGACTCAGCAAGTAGTTAAGTTAAATTTAATCTTATATTTATTTTTTATGCAACATAGTATACAATCTAATGTAAAACCCGCATTAGCATTAGCTGGTGCCTGTGATAGGTTCTGTATTACAGGTTCTGCAGAACCTATCACAGGCACCAGCTTCTTACAATGTGGGTACCTATGAACATGTGTTCAGGTACATTAATATAATGTCCAAATAAATATTCAACATCACATCACATTTGTAAAGAGAAATAAATAAATGTATTATTATTATTATTAGGAACTGGCAATACTAAATAAATTATTAATCTGGTCAGGGAACATCGAAACATTATTTATTTTATTTTCATATTCGAGTACGTAATCAAATCTATACTTTTTCATCACGCGTCTAAGGTCTATAATCCTTTGTACTATTTGAAGTACACAGAAAAGGTAATTCAGTCACACAAATCATAATAAAGCGTCGATTTGCTTGATATAGGACCGGTACAGGCCGTAAATAGGCCATTGTTGTTCTAATCCTGTCAACTAATCGGGCCTGTGTTGCCAACATAAAGCCTGTGTTTACAAAGGCTGCTAGCCGAGGTTTCTTATGCTGCGTACTCACAGCTAAATTCTACGATACCTTTGTAACGTAAACTTTTTTATCATCTTACGTGGACTACGCTAGGTACACTACCCTACCAAAACTTACCTAACCTACATAGCTTTTTTTATATATTTAGGGGCAACTAAAATTCAAATTTCAAACGAAGATGCAAGTTCAAATCCAGTAGGGTTTAACATATTGGGCTACAATTACAATAGAAATTAAACCCAATACACCATCCAATCTTTCATTTATAATAAAACCTTACAAATCGAGAACTCTCAGAAAAATATTATTTGTAAGTATGTATTTACCTAATAAATTTATTTGAGTAAAGCAGTCACACACTAACCCAGCTACGTAACACTAGTGCTAAAACAAGGCACAGTAGTTATAGCCAGCTTAATTAAACGTTCGTACTTCGCTATTAATAGTGGATTGGAAAAGTTACTGCCAAACGAGTATGACTATGGGCAAGTGTACTCTAAAATTAACTTCTTGGCTTAGCTGCTTAGCAAAGAATCATTTTAGAATGCAAAACTAATTATTGTTTTACTGGAGTATGGTTCGACTATCTTTATTCCAAACTCAAATCGATGCGGTCGTTACTGCATGTGTAGGAAGAATCACTCATGAAAGTTTGAATTTGGAAGGGCTTATACTTCGGGTCTAGAGCCAATGTGATTTTTAGGATATATTTGTCAAAAATGTGTTGCGCGCCATATGAATGAAAGGAACATTCTCGTTTGCGCCCACATTTATTCCTCGTTTTTCAAAACGTCGACCTCCGCTACATGTAGGTAAAAAGGGGTTAATTTTTATTTTATTCTACTTCCCCATTGTGTGACATATTATTAAATAGGTCTTTCGAAGATGTAAAAAGTCCTCCCCTACCGGCTTAACCGCTATTGTTCTAAATGATTATCAGCCTGATATATTAATCTAATAAAAAGCGCAGTATTAAATTGTTTTATTTTGCTAAATAAATGTTGTAAATTGGTTTAGGTACTAGTAATTTTTATCCTTCCTGACTTCGGTAGCCTGCGTGGTCTGGCACGTGCATGGCCAATATTTTGGTATATTCTTGGTATTTCCATTATACTCCATGTCATACTAACCAAACGGCAAGAAGCAAAAAGTTTAAAGTCTCCATATCCCGCAATTTCTCCAGCTTTACTACCATTTCTGCATATTACCGTCATCTTGCTCATGGCCTGTTTAGGCCTTCTATAGGTTCTCGATGTTTCCTACCATTTCAGTCTATAGCCTCCATGTGTGAGGCAGTAATAAGGTTAATGGCACACAATTAGTTCCAACGACCACCGGCGGATAACACATGCCGTGTCCGGGACCGGTTCTGGACACGTAACCATGGATATTGAAACTTTTCCCTTTGAAAATCTACTTTTTATTGCCATTTAACCAATACCTGCACAGATATGTACCGTGATGCTGATCTACAGTGATTTTTAGATATGAAGTATGGTTTGCGAAAACTGTCTTAATTAATTATGGTATACAAGAACACAGGGTTTTTTAATAATATATTACAAATAATTATAATATATTATGTTGATTTAAATAATGAAATCACGCATGTGGCGCCTCTAAAAAGTAAGGTTTGACCAAGACGGGTTTTTTTACAGCCGACCGAGACCAAGACCGAGTTTTATCTAAATCTGTTAAGCCGTTTTTTGCATTATTGAGCCACAATAAACAAACAATCCTCACAAACTTTGAGCTTCATAAAAATAGTAGTAAATAATCAAATTTAAATAGTATCTAATAATTAAATCATTATAAGTTACGAAAAGTTTTTTCCGCATTCTGGCCATTCAAATTGTGTTGTGATTACGTGTAAAGAGTCTTGGTTACCGCCGTGATTCTCCTAAATTTTAAAACAAGACCGATACCGTGATTGCGACATTATTTTAGCCAAGAACGGCCGAGTCTGATACCGAGACCAAGATCTCGGAAGATCTCGGTCGGTCTAACCAAAAGTATAGAGGTACTTTTCTGATAGTCTTGTCTTCTATAGGAAAGTCTGGTCTTCCAAAACATCTGTTTAAAGCCCTTAACCTACCAAAACCTATGCTCTTCTCCAGAAGGCAACTTAGGCAACTATATTAAATACTTAGCTGCAGAATTATGATGCAGAAAGAATATCTTTCAGAATGATCATCATAATGAAGGCAGTTCTATCCTTATATCGATAGTCAATGATGTGCAATTGGCAAAGTGCATCTCAGATAACCACCGGTTTCATCGTTAAACTGAGTACAAGAAGCGTAACAACAAAATAATAATAGTAGACTTAAGCACATCAATATTGGTGGACATTAAACTTTCACACAGCGCCATCTAGTCCCAAACTAAGCAAAAAATATCTGCCTATTTCTTACACCATAGAATACCATAGAAACGATTTCCTGGTAATTGATTTAAGGACTGAAAGGTTGATTGAGAAACAACCAATTATTATATATTAAATAAAACAAAACTCAAGTGTCACTTTTCTCATTAAAATGTGGAATAGAAATCTTGCCAAATGAATAATGAAACAGTAAACTGAGCTAATAGTCCGTCAAATATTTAAATTGTCTCCTTCCTCATCTCAAATTGAATGCGGTTTGAATTATGAAACTAAACGCAATCGCCCTGCCACAGAATAAGGAATAGCTACTGCGGTTGAGCCGTTCTCATGGTGTCAATCTAATTGTGTAAACAGCTGGGTTAGTTCTTAGTTCCATCATTTGAGGTGAGTATAAAAGATCTCGTGAAAACGATTTTTTGAATTAGAATTTGACACAGACAAAATTTTCAAATGCTATAAAAAAGTAAACAAACAGTTCACTTAATTTTTTATGCTGCAAACTAAACTTATCTGTTTTAACTTTATTCGTTAGGGGTGGGTACCACTAATTAATTATGAATATTAGTTTAATATTAGTTAAACGAGATTTGTTCCTGATTTATCTTGCTACTTAAATATTGTCTACAGCGTTTAATGTTATACAGTTCATAACATTACTTATAACTATAAGATTAACGTTTTATTTTTATTTTAAATCAAGTTTTTTGTTATTTTAATACACAATATTGATCATACGCTGAATAATATAACAATCTAGCCAAATAAGCTATTGAGTAATTTTGTTTTGACATAGTTTTATAAAATAAACATAGCACTTTTCTTACAGTCTCTCTTTAAGGGGAAGACACTTTTTTCTTGTCTTTTTATGTAGTTACTAATCAATATAATAAGGTGCCATAATAATAAGTACCTAAACTAACGAATTTCATCAGAAGAAACCAATAAAATCACATAATTAACGTTGTGTTTTAATAAATAATTATTTCAACTTTACCAATACTCAAGAGCAAACCAACCGTTATCTTTTTACGCTATGTTCGCATGGCCTATTTACTACGCAATGCTTGGTCGCGGTAAGGGAGAGGACTACGATGAAAACTCTTCCAGACTTAGTGTGATTTGCAACTGATTTTGAAATAATATTACATACCTACCTCGGACTTAAATATTTTATTTATTTTATAAACGACTTAGCATGATGAGGTATGTAGGTACAGATGGTACTGATGAGTAAGTGTACTGACATTTAATAAGCTGTGACAATATTGTGTGTGACCTATTTACGAAAAACTTTTTTATTTAAGCGCGTTTTGAAAACCGAACTGTAATTTGAATCCATTTTAGTTTTTTTTTTGTCGCACGATTATAACCATAAAGCTTATTGAAATAGGTTTTACCATATTTACCAAACAGTGGCTTGGAAGAATCGTTTGTCTACTGCCGCCAATATCTTACCAAAAATGCTCGCTCAGAAAATAATGTTGGTAAGCTTTTTATTATTTCATTTAAAATGTTATAAATAAATACCGATATTAATGTAATGTAAAACATTATGATAAAACTGCTTACAATTTTAATACTTAATAACACGTGAGTACGTAATAATTATTTTAATTTAATAATTAAAATAATACAGTCACAGCCCGCCATTATTGTTCCAATTTGAAACGAACCAATCGTAAGCCTGCGTCCATAGCCAATACTCTATCACCACTTCTCACTTTTGTAAACATAATTCAATTAAGTGTTGTACATACGATGTTTTGTTACCTTATCGATAAAAGCGTGGTGAATTGCCGACTGCCGTTAATAGATTGCCTTATCAGCAAGTGCGGGGAAAAATCGATAATCGCATCGCAACCGAGGAGAATGGCTCGGTGATGTTAATTAGAAATAGAAATGAAAATAGAAAATTAATATTGTGTTGGTCATGTTTGTTTTAAGGAAGTTAATTGAATTTGTAAAGTTTTGCAATGTTTTTGCTCTCAATTAATGTCGTAAAGGCACTACATTTTATTGTGATATGAACGACTTATGAAAGGGTACCTTCTTATACAATATTATAAATGAATGGAAGAAAATTATTATATTGCACCTTGCATCTGTATCAATGAAAAGATCTGTAACAATACAATTATTAAGTATTCCCCAAATTACTCAGTAAGTGTGTTATGTAATTATTTATATCGAGTGCCTATTGATAATATAATTATCTTTACACGAAATGATTAATATAATGAAAATAATGAATGAAGTTTTAATAAAATTGCTGTTTTCGTGACTGAGATATTAAATAATTTAAATCGGAGTAAAATAAAATACTTAACGAATCGTATTATGTGTGAAGAGCAATTACATTTGACTTAAATCGAAAACAGAATGAGATAATAAGTGTGGATATCCGCACAATCGTCTTTTGTTCCATTTTTAAACCATCGACAATAAAAAAGTTTTGAAAAAGAATTTCAATATTCTTCCACGATGAATACGTTTTTATGGGCGAAGAATTTTATATTGTGCCAGTATGAATACGACGTATTGATAATGAAAGTCGTGAGGCCGTGCATAACTTTTTGGAAAGCGAAGATTATTTAATTTGAAAATGTCCTTACAGCCCACGGGTCAAATATTACACCACAGTGCAAATTTATTAATACAGAAAATCGAATAACACCACTTTACTTATATATTTCATAATGACTGAAAAAAAATCGTGAATACTTTGATGAAATTTTTATCATTTATTTTCTAAGGAACTTGTGTTGTTAGTCTACTTGATGGTATTGTTTGAAGCAGGTTGCAAACATTCTAAAATTAAAAAGCTCTTGTAACTTAGCTATAATTGATTATTATAATCGACACTCGCCTCCATTATACTTTATTATCCCACAAATTATTGCGCTTCTATTCAACCTCCTGTGGGGTCCCAAGGTGTCAGTCCCGGCACGTTTATATTACCCTCTTTTATAAAAAAAAGAAAAAAAAACGCGGCAAAAAGCCGCTATTAGGCGCTCGATACACATTTTCACAAATAATGCCAGTTTCAAAGCGATATTGCTGACTAATTGATTGTAAAGAGGCTTTATTAGATTCGATGCCGATGGGGTGCAGCGGGATTTTGTTTGATAGGAAAATGAATTCAGTTTTACGGTTGGCAGACTTGTATTTCTTATAAGGTATAGCAATCGGTTCGATTTTTAAATTTTTAATTACAAATATAAAATAATTAATCCATTTGACTTAGTTTAATCTATAGATACACGCCCGGGTTCGAACCAACGACCTTAGGAATAAATGTCAAGACAAGGAAGTGAAGGAGAATTAATTACTTAATTCATTATCTAATTACAACGCAACGTATGTATTTATTTATGTCCTTCTCAATATTTTTGTTATATAACTTTTGGGTAGGACAAGGCTATAATACTATTGGTAGATATAATATATCTTTGGGTTAAATTGCCTTAATCAAGATTGCACTGCAAAGCAAAAAATAGACTGATCAATGATCATAATAAATGCAGCTCAAACCAAACTAATAAAACCATCATTTGCAATCAAAAATATCTCAGTCCCGACACATTAACTCCTATCCTTAACAAAAAACTCTTTCGTCTCTCTCTTTTTAATACGTAGGACAAGGACAGGTGTTTTTGTTAATTTAATTATACGGACGCGGAATCCATTTGTGGTAGATCTTAGATTAAAGGATGTCAGATGAATACTCGTTCGACGATATAAGATGCATCTTATAAACTTAGAGCTTTAAAAAAAGATATAAAAAAAACAATTACATATTTTAGAACCAATTTGTTTATAGACTGATAACTAGTACAGGGCGTCCCAAAAGTAGTGTAGTATCATAACCCATCCAATTATTCTCATTGTCTGGAACAACTTACTCAATTTTAAAAATTGAACTACGATTGTATCCTTGATTAATCCTCTTCACTGAACTCATATTGGTAAATCGGTCTTTATTACTCATTCATTTCTCACTCAATACTGAATCTTGAGTAGGTAATCGGTATTTATTACATACTTACTAACTTTTACTAACTAACTTACTAACATTTCATTTTGGTACAGTTCGTTGAGATCCACAGAACTGAACATATATAACAATAACTCAAATACTTCAAATTAGACTTTTCATACCATTCTCGTACCCTGTTCAACCGCACACGGCTAATATTAAAGGACGGCAATACAATAATAACCCCAAATTTGGACACCTCAACGAATTATAGGTGATGTTTTTGTAAATAAACCTCTAGCTCTGTAAAAAGCATGTTATGCGATGTTCAGTCAGACGCCTCGGGTTGCCGCTGTGGGCGACGGACTCGAACCTAATTTTATTAAAGCTTGCAAGTTTGTTGCACATACCTGTAATTGTTTGCACTTACAAGTCTTTGCCCAGCGCCTAACTCTCGAAAATTGGTGATTTGTCTGTATACTTATCGTGTACTATAATTTGAAAAATGTCTGCGAATTGACACAGTACTGTAGTACAGTGTTACAACTGTCATATGCAATAGAATTTAAAAAAATGGATCCAGGTCTCTATATAAAGTTTATTCAAAGGGATGTTACTTCCCCCGGCTGTTAATTTAGATACTGACCCAAAAATCAATCGATTGATTTTTTTATTCTGTTCGAACTCCGTTTAATGCAATTATGTGTTTTTCTAATACGTTTGTGAGTTTTTAAGCCAGGTGTACGATTTTAATATGATATAAAAGGTGCAAGATTGTCTTATATTAGTTTCTCTTATCTAAATGTGCTAATCATTATGTGCCATTTGAAACCCATTATGTATTCGTAGGTAGAGTAGGGTGAGTCTTGGTCCTTTTTGCTTTATTTTGTATATAAGTTGGATAGATCTTTATCAAACATAATAAAGTTTTTACGATGTATATAACATAATTATGTAGGTATATTGAATATCTAGCTGAGATACTATGCATTATGCATTGTTATGTATATATATATGTATATTGTATTACTTATTGACATTAGAAATAGATATATAATAAAATATATCTTTATTGTACACCTTAGAAAAAAAAACACATAATAACAATTAGATATATAGTAAGAGTATTTAGTGGCACAATGGGCGGGCATATTGCTTGAGAGAGATCTCTTCCTGGCAACCAGGATGGATGGCACGTTTGGCATTAAACCAACATTTAAAAAAAATGCAACATTATGCGTACCCATATTTTATGAGCACTTATACCTGCTTAATTGAATATATTTTCATTATAAACTGTAATATTTATATGTTATCATTATCATAAACTTTATTTATCTCGATATATCGGTATATTAAATGCGCCATGATCACGAATTATCGAGAAAAAGAAAAACTCAAACATCATGGTATATAAATAAATAAATAACCCCGGACATTTCGCACACCATCATCTGACCCCAAAGTAAGCAGAACTTGTGTTATGGGTACCACGTGACTGATATATACTACTTATATACTTTTTTTGTAAATACATACATATTATACCTATAAACACCCATTTTATATATTCAGTTTATAGAAAAAATAATGTCTGTCATAGATTTTATAGTCTTACTTACTCTCTTGTACTCTCTGTACTAACCAGAGAGTAGAGTCGTTAGAACCACCAGAGAATTTATAAATAAATCAAATAATTAAATATTGGTGGACAATGCACACAAATCCATCTAGCCCCAAACTAAGCATAGCTTGTATTATGATGACCAGATGACAGATAGAATAGACTATGGTATGTGTATCATCTAAATACACCATACAGTGTATATAATCACGTAAAGATTGAAGCGATAAGTACGTAAGTACTCGAAATGAGTATTGAAATTATCATCGCATCAAAATTGTACTGTAATTTACAGTTATCATTGTGATAATCAGTGCCTGAAATTATGTAGAAATAATGACATATTTAAGTTTAAATCGCTCTACGATTAAAGCGGAGTTTTATCAACAAAGCTATTTAAAATTAGCTTTGCAATGTTGCAAAAATTGCTCCGAACGATTTCCAATTGAACCGTGCATTTTTAATTCGAAAATGTTTTTATTAATACGTCATCACATTATACAGATTAGAAATCATAATTATTATGTATACGTAATATCATAATACACTCATAACATAGAATATTGGACTCTAATGTCCCGCTGCGGATAGGGGATGTAAAAAATATTATTTCCGTTCTATTATAAAGAAATGACTTCCTCAATCAAGAGCTCTTGTTGCTCCGAGCTACGAATGACAAATGACCAACCGCTTACAGCTTAATCTCGTAACATATGGAGCATAGACAATTCCCGCCTTTCTAACGCCTATTTGAAATTCGAATATTTTTATTTTTTGATGTCTTCCTTTGTGGCAGCAACAATGGAGTTTTTGCAAATTGAGTTACAGAGCCCGCTTTGGGAGCATGTCAATTTTGGGGTTTTAATGGTGTTTAAAAGCGTATTGTATAACTTGTTATAATGTTATTGGGTTCATTTGTATCAATACGTTCGTTAAGCGGAACAAAATTGCAGTTAATGTTGTAAACTGGGGCATTTCTGGTAACATAATCTGTGTCCTATGGAAAAGTAGATTAACTATGATTTTGAGTTGTCTTGACTCATTCCAGAGAGCATGTGCTTGCGCAAGCGAACTGCAGGCTTCCTGGATTACATTATGTAGTTGAAATAGTAATATGTAAATATATTTACTCATTTTGCGGAAACTACCGGCTGCATATTACTCCGCTGTTATTCACCCATAGGCAAAAATAGGATTAAAGCACAGATATTAGTGTGCATAAAGTGTGTTTGACTGCGGTGATCGGCACCTATTGCTAGTTGTCACGAGTTACGAAATCTGGGGCCCGAAACGCAAAAAGGGCAGGCCTAGTTTTGGAAACCAGTCCGCTGTCAAGTTTCAACGACTGTATGACGGTACTTTTTAAGTAAATTCAAATTAAAAATGTCACACCAAAAAGAACGACGTGTACACAGTAATGTGTAAAACCACGCGTGATCTCTATCAATACCAATGACAAAATACATTTTAAACATCAGTTTTTACAAAACATAATAACAGGCCGAGACGCCGACGATCGGCTCGGGCCGTTCAATTACGTACCGCTCAGTGATCATAACGTAATCGGCTATTTTCGGCCCGACTCGATTGTCATCGATAATCGATAGATGTAACGTGTTTATCGATTATTTTTAATGGTAATGTGAAGTATCGGTTGCATTATACTCACACGACTTTTGTGCGATTAGAAAGTAAAAAGTACGCTGCTAAAAATACTATTAATATTTTTTTCTTATTTCTTTGTTTTATATTGTTTTGATTACAAAAACTGTCCTGTTAGTATGTAATTCAGTAATTCAGGAAAAATAAACTATAATAAATGATCATTTTCGCGTAGGAGACTGAACAGAAACTAAGTAAAGCGTAATAAACCCAGCCTTATGTAGTCCTTCTACTTAGTAAAACACCTTTACTCTCATCTCAGCGCGGTCATCATTTAGCCAGCGAGCACCAATCACATTCATATGTGAGATGTTATCTTAGATCTTTCTGCATTGATTTTGGCAACTTCTTCTTACTGAACTATATGTAACTCATCAAAGCAAGTTTATCGAACCGGAATGTATTTGTTCAAACTTTTTAAACATCGAACATGATGAATGCGATTTAATCGAACAAAACTGTCAATAACCGATTCAGAGTGTTCGATTAATCCAATGCAATTACCACTCTTCGGGTGTGTTCGAAATTCAAAATGTGATTCACGAATAGTGTTGTAAGCTAGTAATTTGTTCTTCTTCTTTTATAATGACATCTGTCTTCAATGTCAATTTTGCCAATGCCATGTAGTTATTTTGTTCAATTCATTTCAATTATTGGTTAGTGGCCTTTGAAAAAAGAACCACAATTACGATAATATCACGTTTTATGCCTATCCTTTGCGCGAAGGAGAGGTGCGGTATTTTAATTATTATTTATTTAACGCGAGGCTAGTTGAAAAGTACTTACATCATCACATTTACCTTCAATCCTATAATAACATAATTAGCTAACGTGGGGTTAAAGTATGATCTGTCCTTGTCATTCTAATGACAATAAATAGAGATGGCAACACAGGACTGGACCATTTTGTAAAATTCGAAGGATCTTATTTTACTGACACTAAAGGTCAAATTACAGTAACCCAAATTAGTAAGTAACCCTTTTAAATAACTGTTTTAAATATAGTTAAAATTGACATTTGATTTGATTTTTTTTATTAACCGACTTTATCAAAAAGGAGGAGGTTCTCAATTCGTCGGAATCTTTTTTTTTTTTTATGTATGTTCACCGATTACTCAAAAAAAATGGAAAATTCTTTTTTTGTTTGAAAGGGAAATATACTTCACAGGTGGTTCCATATAAATTTTATCAAAATCGGTCGAGCTGAAAAATAAACGAATATATAAAAATTGTATACATCGATGATGTATTTTCATACCTCGCTGTCTCATTGGAGCGTTGCGTTTATTTGGCCTACCCATATTATAATATACAAAATACATCTACTTTCCACTAAAAATGTATTATAGGCTCAAATTTCATTCAATGAACTCGGTATCTTTTTAGTTTTTAAAACGTAATTATTTTTCTATAATTTTACGCAGTTTTATTAAACACATTACATGGCGTCTTATATGAGCTATCACGTCAATTATTAAATTCAAGTGAATTTATTAAATTTAATCTTTATATTTCTACTGTACGTGTGTACGTCACTGAACTCCTCCTAAACGGCTGGACCGATTTGAATGATTTTTCTGTGTGTGTTCAAATGGATTCGAGAATGGTTTAGATTTACAATTAGACATTTTTTTCCAACACTTCGACGAAGTCGCGAACGGGACAGCTAGTAGGTATCATATAAAAGTGTTACTCTAATTCAGACTTTGGTACAAAAAAAAAATCTTTCGTGTTTTGCGATATTTTCGTAAATCCAGCATAATATAATTAAGGGCATTATTAGCGTGTGTTAGTGTGATATTATAAAATACACCCTCATTATACATCCCTATGGTTTCGACTAGAAATACCTAAGTCCTTTATGGGGAACTCGGTCCGCTTTTATAATAAGCTTCCTGAAAATGCAACTAAACTACCTATTGGGCAGTTTAAAGCTTACATAAAGGTTAGTCTTGTAAATAAAGTGTATTATATTATAATATAAATGACTATATTATTGATAAGAATGCATGGCCTCATGTTGCTCTGCCCTCAGACAGTTAACCGACACACTTGAAATGTTTAAACTCTCTTGTATTAGTTTTTCGTAGTTAAGGTACTTACCTAGTTATAAGATGGATCATGTAAAAAAGCGCTAGGACCAGGACAAGTTTCTTGCCAGTTCTTCTCGGGCTTGGGTTAGGAGGAATAGGTACCTCAATTTACCTAGTATGTAGGACGTTTTCAAGTGATCCTTGTGATTGTATTGTTTAAAATATCTTTTGACTTTGATTCTAGTAGGTACTACTAGTTCTATTAGTATTCTATCAGTCATCTGGTCATCAAGCTATGCTTATTTTGGGGCTAGAAAGTGCTGTGTGCATTGTCCACAAATATTTATTTATTTATTTTAGTCTTTGGTTGAGTCAGTACCATCATTGAGTTAATTTTATTCCAAAGCAACAGGGCAATTATGAAAATTTGCAACCAAACATGGTGTCAAATAAATTCAATGCTAGCCGTAACAAAAGTGTTTCGACATATTTTTCTTTTTAACTTAATTGACGAGCCGTAAAACTTGACCGTTTATTATAATTAAAGATAAATATATTCATAGAAAATACATATATGGAATTATGACAACATCAAATTGCACACAATTAGTGCACAAGCGCGTATGTGAAGTAAATAGAAATTTTTGAAAGCGTTTGAAACAAACTATAACTATTTATTCGACTAATATTATAATGTGAAAGTTTGTAAGGCTGTTTGTTTATTTTAATAACGCAATTATAACTAAGTCGATTTAAATGCAACTTGGTAATAAATATATGTATATGTCTAGCTGTTTCTATATATAATATGTATATAAAAAAACGTATATAAGTCGCATTATCAGTCATGTGGTACCCATTCACACCCATAGTGTGAAATATCTGGCATTATTTATTTATTTAGAATTAAACATGGAATTAGATCTATTCATTTCAGAATAACAGAAAGTTTAGTTTTCATTAAGTCGCAAGTAAATATATTTTCTTTCTGCTTTCTTTCTTTTTATATTTTTATATACATAAGATACTATATAAAAACTAGACACAGAACAAACACCTATATTGATCACATAAATGTTTGTCCTGAGAGAGAATCGCACCCCCAACCTACAGCGCAGAAGGTAGAGCTACCAACTGAGCTAGCAGTCAATTTGTTCAATTAAAATATATAATTCTTTTAAAACATTCGACCATCACCAATCAAACATAAACTAAGATCTAGTGATACGATTGGTCCAGTCCATTTACTAATTCATACAATTAGTTTGCATAATCTGTTTAATGCAACTAGCTTGTATATCTCTAGCTATTGTCAGCGACTTTCCAAGCATGGTACCTACACAAAAAGAAAGAAAGAAAGACAAGTTTATTTCGTGTCAAATTTTGATGTTCTATAAGTGTGCATGTGTATAGAAGCGTTTAGAACGCTCTTATAACGGTATGGTCTTCCGTGACGCCGCGTTGGTACTTGGTATGCGTATCGGCACTGTAGTGGCGCACTGTCGTCGTGTACCATCATAATTGCAATTAATGTACCTATACATACAGTAAGTAGGTACTTATATTATAATTCAGGCTATTTTTAAAACAAGCATAATCGAAATCTGCTTACCTATAACGCCATGACTGAGCCACAAACAAATCTAAAAAAACGTGTGCGTCTCGTGACGCCCGACAGAAGTGATAACTTAAACTAATCTAACTAGCGCTGTGGGTAAGAGAGAGAGGAGGAGCCTGCCTGCCGCTGCCGTATGCGTGAGAGAAAGGGAAGCCAGACAGACTGGCGCCGTAACGCGTTACGTAACGAAGCGGTTTAAGTTCCCATAAGAAGTTATCACTTCAATATCAACATAAACTTTCATGTTTATAATACTAGCTTGCGCTGGCGACTTTGTACACGTAGTACCTACCTAAAAAAAAACCTATGCTATTCTAGGTATATATATACTACGTTTCATCCAAATCACAAACAAATATACATACATACCTACATACACAAACACTTTCGTATATATAATATTAAAGGATATGATAAATTCCAACATAATACATATTTAACTGATTGACTGCTGTGTTTACATCAATCTCTCTGGCATACATCTAATACCTTTAAACGAGCAATTCTTGTAGGTGTATATGTATTACCTACTACTACATATATATACCATAAGTACATACATGAAAAAAGTTTTGTATTTGTATTGTACAATACAAATACAAAACTTTTTTCATTCAATAAAATCAGAAGGACCACTTTGAATCGTTTTCTTACATGCTACATAATCTAGGTGCCGGTTCCTCCTAACCCCAGTTCAAAAAGAATCCGGCAAGAAAACGTCTGGTCTTAACACTTTTTTGTATGATCCTTGACAATTTTGTCATGTATATAATCTGTATCTCGGAAACGACTCCAACGATTTTCATGAAATTGAATATGCAGGAGGTTTCGGGGGCAATAAATCGATCTAGCTAGGTTTTTAGAAAACGTCGTTTTATCATAGCCCCAAAGTCAAAAGATATTTTATTCAATACACTCACAAGGATAACTTTGAAACGTCTTACATACTAGGTGAATTTAGGTGCTAATTCCTCCTAACCCAAGCCCGAGAAGAACTGGCAAGAAACTCGTCCTGGTCCTAGCGCATGCATTTGCATGATCCATCTTATAACTACCTTAACTACGAAAAACAAGAGAGTTTATACATTTCAAATGTGTCAGTTAACTAAGCATAGCTTGTATTATGGTGACCAGATGACTGATACAATACTTATATATATATATATATACATACTTATCATTATTTATATCACCTAGACACAAAATAAACATCTAGGATCATTACACAAATGTATGTCCTGGGCAGAAGCAGAGCTACTACCACCTGAGCTGACAGTTCAGTCAAATTCAGTGAAGAATTTCCCTAGAGTGTTGTTCGAAGCACAATGTTTAAAAACATTGGTTTTTATCTATACCTTCCGCTGTCATTAGGTACTAGGCTATAAAAATAATTGTTGACAACAGGCAAAGCCCTTACCTATAGATACGTCCTGCACTCAACTTTCCACATCAAATTTAATAAGGAAAAGAATTACCTGCAGTAAATTTTACTTGCTTAATTTGCTCACATAATAAATGTTGTGCGCGCGGCTTTGTTTCCGTGATACGTTGATAAAAATAGTTAGTATGTTATTTCATGTTAAAATCAATCTAGGTAGGTATAACAAGTTATATCTTAATCGGTTCAAAGTTGATTGCACGATTAAGTTATAAAAAAAATAAAAATATTGGTGGACAATGCACACAACACCATCTAGCCCCAAACTAAGTATATCTTGCACTATGATAACCAGATGACTGATAAATTATTTATATTTTTAAATACATACGTTAGATAGGTACTTTATTACACTCAGACACAGAACATAGGTACACTTATGTTCATCACACAAATGTTTATCTTGGCAGGGAATCGAACCCTCAACCTACAGCGCAGAAGGCAGAGGCAAACCTACATCTAATTCTTAACATCATAAATTGACACACATTTTTTCTTCTTCTTTCTATACATATAAAAATCCGTGCTATAGTCTCGCACAAGCTCGATAAATGGCTCGACCGTTTTTTTTCTTTTTTTTCGTTTGAATACTATATAGGAAAAAAGTAATTACGAAAAATAATCAAATCAATTTTAATAGGTATACAATTCTCGACGCCATCGAGATAGTTATTTTTAAAAGAATGACCTACATCTAATTCTTATTTCGTTATAAGTTAAGAATAATAAATTCACGATAAATAATCAAATCAATTTTAATAGCTATAAAGTTCTGGGCGCCATCTAGTTTATAATTATCAGTAGGATAATGGTTATTGTAGATAGTTATTTTAAAAGAATGACCTACATCTTATTCTTATTTCGTTATAAGAGAAGTAGGTATAATAAATTCACATATAAAAAGTAGATTCAAATTATAAAAAATCCATCCTTACAAGTATATTAAGTGCTGGAAATAACCCAGTGGATATGTAACGTTTCTATAGATTATTTCTATAATATTCTATAGAATTCATTTGAAATAAGAATGTCGTTTGAAATTATTTTGGTCTGAATAAGTCTGGTCCGGTGTCAATCTCACAATTGATTAATACAACTAAAACAAATGAAACGGTCACAAACTTACCTTGACTGTCAGGATTATTAGCTTCGAAGGTTTTGCTCGTCATATGGAACAGAGCATCCAAGGGCGTATGGGGTGCGTTAGACCCCGGTTGCGACGCCCGCCTCGGCTCCGAGCAGCAATCAGAAGCAGAAGAAGACCGCTCCGATACAGAATCGCAGCATTCCGCAGGTGCCATATCTCTGGGTCTCAGAAGCCCCAATGCAGCCAGTCTCCACCTCTCCCCATCCAATAAAGCAGCTCCTGCCAGTCTTTGCAGACGTTGCAGTCTTTCAAAGCCTGACGCATCCCATGGACGGACGATACGCGGTGGCGTCCGCGGACTATGAGACAAAATGTCCAGGATAGAGAAGCTTTTGACACCGTCTCCACGGCGTTCTTCCACCGGCTCGGAAGCCATCTTTAACCTCTTCAGCGGCCGGAAATAGTCGTGGGGTGACGGCGACCGCGACGGAGCCGGCGACGGCCGTCCAACACTGATATCGTCTTCGGAACAGCTGTGTCCAGACATCGAGTCCTCTTCCATCGTTCACAGATCCATCACAGACACCGGCGGTTCGTTATCGTTAGTTGGTCACTCGACGCGGATACGGCTGACGGGTCGGCGCGCCTCGGACGACTGACGTGGCGCGTGACAGCCCTGGCCCGGGCGGTGAGAGTAGGCGTGGCCTACCAACCCCCAGCCAATCCGCAAGCTCGCTTTTATTACCAGCTGGCTGCGATTGGTTCTTTCGGTGTGACTAGGCGCGGAGGATTGTCACACTCGGATCTCCAATAAAAGTTTTTAATCCCTACATTGGGGGCGAGATTCGTGGTGTGATTAATTTAGCGGCCGCGGGGGAGGGGAGTGCGCGGTGTAAGGGGGGGGTAGTGGTTAATTATCGGGATGAAGACGCGAGTCTAACTACTCGCTCCATTATTTAGCGTCGATAAGGCCGCTGTTTGTCACTAGAGAAATTGCCACTTTCCTTCATTTATACTTCATCGGTTAATTGTCGAAACGCGATGTCCTGATGAGGTAGGTAGGTGTAGTTTTAGGTAGCTACATAATGCATAGTATTAAGATAATAGTACCTACCTATGCCGTATTGTAGCATAATTTATATAGTAGGTTGTTGGCGGGAATTGAACACATGTTTCTAAAATTGAGCAATTTTTATATGTATGCACCATTCATTTTATTGGTAAGTTAGTTATAAGTTTAAGTTTTAAGCACAGGTTAAGAATTTGGGTAATTATCCTGAACTAAGTAGATACTTAAAAAATAAAACCTAAGATGGTAGGTAGTCTAACTTTATGCATTATAAAAACCAAACAACTCAAGCCATCAACGTAGTAAGTACCTACCTACTTAATTAGAAACAACTCTATTCCAACCGTAATCTAATTAAAAATGATGTTGAAGTAACCAACCTACCGAAAATTGGTAACCGTTACCCGCCATTTTGTTTGTTTTCTTCACGGCCGGTGGCCACGAATAAAACTTATAATTTGACATTCAGTGGGTTTACGAGGCAGAGTCGCACGGCCATTGGGGTAGGGCAAAGGGCCTTCGTAATACCTAATTAAAATAAGCTACTTTATTGGTGAGGAAATACTTTTATGTTCTTTCTTTAGCTTTCAGAGCTGTCCTTGTAAACAATGTTTACGATGTGTAATAGGTTTGCAAGCTATCTCTTAATATATTGCCAAACATGAGTCCAACGCGTATTCAAAATTATTTCACGGCGTCAGGTAGAAACACTGTGTGACCCAAGAGCTAGCTCCTATCCAGCCCAGTGTATTAGCATTGCTGTTAACGTGTCAATGCCGCCTGTGTCTTAAGAACGCTGCCCTTTGGCAGTGATCTGGATCAGTTGAGCTATCTATAGAACGTTTCAAACGGTCCTTAGATAGCTCAACTTTTTCACATATTATGTCTATGTCAATGAATATCTAAAGATGACAGCAGATTTTAACGTCAGATTAAATATAGAAATATTCATAAAGGTTTTTCTCATAATGATTTACGACTATCTAATCGAATGTATTGGAATTTGACGACCTCTGTGGCGCAGTGGGCTTAGGTCCGGCTGAGACGCAAAAGGTTGCGGGTTCGATTCCCACCGCGGTACAAATGTTTGTATGATCTGCAAGTATTTGTCTGGGTGTTTCTATGTATAATATGTATGTATTTACAAAAAAAAAGTACCAATATAAGTAGTAAATCAGTCATGTGGTACCCATAACACAAGCTCTGCTTACTTTGGGGCCAGATGATGCTGTTTTAAATGTCCGGTATTATTATTATTATTATTATATCTATTATTATTATTACTAATGTATCTAATGTATTTAATATTAATTAATGTGGTGCTTAAAGTATAGTTTCTTTTTCTTATTCTAGTGACATTGAATAAAGATGAATAACAGATTTATATCTACGCCATTTTATCTAATATTATTTGATTATGAGATATAGGTACTTATCTACCTATAGAATAATTTTCACTCAAAACAGCGTCGGAGTGAAAATCATGTTCAAAACCATGACCATGACCAACCAAACCATTTTTCAAAAGTTATATACTTATAGAATATATTTCAGGTAGGTTACTTTATTATTCTTGAGGTCCTACCTAAATAGGTATTGTTCATAGACACATTGTAAAACCACAGACACAAATTCTTCCTTAGTTTGTTTAGTCCCTAGAAGTAAAATATGTTTAGAAATCGACATTGTTATATTTATTATGTAATAAAAAAATCTATTTCTTAAAATACGATGCCTCGTAAACGTTCCGGAACTGTCGCAATATTGATTACTTTCCCGCGCTTTGATAAGTCAAATAAAGATATAATTCATATTTCTGCGGCATTTTGTAATTAAAAATGTTTATTTACACCTCAAAAATGTTTAAAATTAGTCTGCTTTATTTCTTTGTGATATAATATATGAAAATAATAAAATAATGCTAGATTATTAATTACTTACCTATCTGTGTTAAAACTAAGAGAAAAACCTACCTAATGAATTGTTCCCAATTTGTAATAAGTACAATAAACAATTTAGTGCATTTTTTAATTGATAAAGCATTGGTGCATGCAAAAAAATGCAATTTATACATCTAGCCAGAAATTACCTACTTAATATAAATTGCTGTGGTGTTTCCTCTAGATGTAAGTATTATCCGGTGTTCATTCTCAGTAAAACCTCTTTGTAACATACATTACTTACTTGAAATAGGAAATACGAGAGTTCTTGCATCCCACCTATTTCCTTTCCTCTTTCTAATAACAGCCACATACACAAACACTTAAACTACTGATTACTTTAACCCATTGAATAACATAACTGACTATATTCTAAACTAATGGATATTATATAGGGTTTTTTATATTTGTTTGTAATGGATAAACTCAAAAACGATAGAAAGCTATATCAGCATCATACATCCTACAATATAGGGCGATATATATTAAAAAAAAAAAAAGATTTCTACTAAAATTGCAATAACCCAAAAATTGGTGTATAAAAGTGATTATTTGGCGCTGCGAAACTATTGATCATACATAAAGTAATTTACTTTATGTATACAACTGTATGTTTATAGTACATATCATTACTCCCAAAAAAGTCTGCGAGTCTATATGTCTAACTATTATAGTGAAGTCACAATAACCCCTTTTTGCTCGAATTAGTCAATCAAAACCAAATCAAAATACCCATGGGAAGCAGGGTCGGGTTCGCCCTGTAACCTTATTGTGTGAAATACACTCGAAATTGAATTTACGTTTTCTGTTTTTTCTTTCAAACATATTTAACGGACCGGCTATCGGGATGAAGCCTGTCATCCCGAGATTTATCTGTCATTCGATAATTCAGACCAAATTTGCGTATTTTTAGAAATTCGAAATTCTACAATAAATTTGAACATCTTGAAAATGGAATAAAACTCAAATAAAACAAGCGACTCGGCGTAGCAGTATCTACGGAATTTCGTAGACTTCGCGTAGACGTCGCGTAGTCGTTACGTAGACGTTTCATAGGCGTTCTAAAAGCGAGCAAAAGATTATTTTGAATTTGGAATTCCAAGCTGTTCGTGATTGCCATAATAATAAAATTCTGCATAGATTTATGTAAGTATCTATGTAAGTAGTAACTTAACTCCGAATTTAAAATCAAGAATTAAACAAATAAAAAAACGTAATAAACTGACAGACGATTCTCTTTAACTGTTTATTCGTGTGTTAGGCTCACCCAAGTAGAACAAAGTATCCAGGAAGTACCTATCTATACAATCCATACAACGAAGATAATTGCGTCCGTCATTCTTTCATACAATTATTGTATGTCTTCATACAAATTGTAGTGTGGGTGGCATATTGTACTGGGTGTTTACTTTAATTACTTAGGTTCATTATGGTCGGCTTTCACAGTTGGCTGAGGTTATATTTAAATTTTATTGTGAATACTAAGAAGTTTGAATAGTTATTTATGCGAGAAAATAAGGTTATTTATAACGCTAAAATAAAAACTACACTCTCTTATAACCTTAAAAGCTATCAATGTTATTCACAAAGTGTTCACTCGCAAAGACTTCAGTTTCTGCCGTAATAATGGCACATGCGCCTGCAGCGAAATATCGCTAACAAGAAAAACTCACAAACTATGGTAAATATCCCGTTTATAGTGAAAATGACACTTTCGCTTTCTCTTTCTCTTCTCTCTTCTACTTTCTCTCGCTAAAATATACCTCTAAAAATAATAATATTAACCAAAAAACCAATACCGAAATCAATAAAACTATATTTGCAGATTAAATTGCTACTTGACTACACACTTCCGGTCAAAAGCACAACAGTATCAATTTAACGCGCCAATTTTATAGAATGACGACTCTATCGTATAATCGACTTTTTAATGGCTAAGCGCATCTTTCACATTCAGCCAGTGACGTGACGTGTGGTATCTACTCGTATAGCGTGAATACGTCTTCAATCGATTTTATCCAACGAATAACGTTAAATGTATATTGTTTTTGGAATATATTTAATGCGTTTTGGCCTACGTCTAACGTCGTAACGTAACGCCTTATGTCAGTTACCAGTATATCTATTAAGGATTTTATAACACAAAGCTTCTATTAACAATAGATATTATTTCAATCATTAGTCTGATTATGACTGAAACCAGTTTATAAAAGACTAGCTGACGCGGCAAACGTTGTTTTGCCATATAAATATCTTTCGAACTCCAAGAATATGGGTACAAAGTTTCATGATGATCGGTTAAGTAGTTTTTGCATGAAAGCGTAACAAACAAACTTACATACACATTTATAATATTATATATATATATATATATATATATATATATATATATTAGGATGACATTGCGTATGTTAGGATTATATTCATATGCAAGCATGTGTTACAAACAATGTTAACCTTCTAAATAAGCTCGCCCTTGGATGGCCCACCTTATTATAAAAAGCAATAAATTCGTGAAACCAGATTATATAAGAACACAATTGTAAGTATGATCTAATTAATTTATATTTTAATGACATGGGCCATCTTAGAAACCTATCGGTCTAAGATGGCCCGCTATATTAGATGTTGTTTATACTTTATTTTCAGATTTGGATGTGATTTTCGTTAAACGACCACATTGTATAACAATACTCTTTTAGGTTAACGTACTTTTTACAAAATTTTGTCAGATTTTTAGGACGTGGGCTATCTGAAATCTATGAAAATTAAAAATAGTTATAAAATCAAAACCTTAGGTATGAATTTAAAACTATAACAGTTTTTATCAGTTATCCAACTAAAATTTTAAAAGTAACATGCAAAAAAAAAAGATTTTCTATGATATATATTTATCTCAATTTAAAATGGGCCTTACTAGTAAGGCCCATTTTAAACTATTCAGGTAAACTATTTTAGACTATGAAAAAAATATTGCAAAACTTTTAAGAAATTATTATGCAAAACTAACACAAAGCATTAAATAAAAATGGATTCTTTTATTTTATGTGATCCAATTTAGTAACCATTAATTTTAACTGATTTTCAGTCCATTTATTTAATCTAAAAAAGTAAAAATATAAATAAGAGCCTTCATATATACATATTTTTTGTTAAGTATTATTTTTAGGGTCATGAGCTCAATTTGAATATGATCATTTTTTTTTGATATGAAATAACTTGGCTCATAACTTTAAGATAGCCCGGGCCATCTAAGGTTCACGAGGGGTGGGCCATCATAAAGACATTTCCCTGTGAGAATAATATTAACAACAAATTTACTGTAAATACGTTACACAAAAATACTTACGTGAAGTTTAGGGCTCAAAACGTTATTCTTTGAGGTTAACTAATAGAAACAAAAGAAATGCACACATAGAACGTCAAAATGAAAAAAGTTTGACGAAACGAGAATATAACCCGCGTGATTTTCTAAACGATACTGACAAACTGATGACTGCTGTCAAAATAGCGTCTTGCTTCCGTTCGTTTTGAGTTGCCAGCTTGTTAATGGATGGCGAACGCATCACAAAATTTAAAAAGTTTTAAATTACCGAAAGTACCTACCTTTTATTTAAAGTGGGCCATCCTATGTACCGCACCATCCAAGGACAAGGTACCTTATTATTAACTAATTCATCAATTGTCAACAAACATTTTGAAACGAAGGTCCAAAGCGGACTTGGCGGGGCTAGGCGAAAAAAGTGTAAGATTTTTCCTCCATGAATTTCCGTCACGACACCTTCTTCAATGTAAACGGTTACCCATAGGGTGACACGAATGAGTTAATAAGATTTCTGTTATAATCAATAATATAATACGTTTATCAATAATAATATACAACGATAGGAACTTCGTTCCAACTTCGTGTTCGTTCCAATTTTTTTAGTACTTACCAATGTTTTAATAGTATCAGAATTCCATAATCGGTTGAGCATTTGGCGAACTCAAACAGAAGATGGTCTGAACTGTGACTGAGACCACTCCAAAACCATTTTTTTAGATTGACAGCCACTCACAGATCCTGTCAGACAAAGTGTTCATGTCAAAAATGACCTACTACTTTTATATTGCAGGTAGATTGTATTAAAGTGTCAATATTTCGTAAACGATGATTACACATTCTCTTTGTTGGTATTCTTTTTCTTTTGAATAGTTGTTACATCCTATTTTACCAGTAACCACATCTACGGCATTATTATGTAGGTATTGGTAGTGAGTGATTTTAATGTTTACTTATATACAACTTAGAAAATGCCTTAATTAATGCCATCGCCAGATGTGTCATGGGGACGTTGCCCTCTGGCAGTGATCTGGATCAGTTGAGCTATCTATAGATCGAACTAAGCGGTCCTTAGATAACTCAACTGTTTCACATGTATCTTAAATTGTCGTATAATATTATTCCTTAAATTCTGTAAGTAATTTCTTTAAATAAATATTCTTATACTAAGCAAATTGCATTATCACGTGCTTTTTCATATCAGTGTATTAAAAAAAGCATCATCTTTATAATGTATACATCAGCTTTGTAATGTATATTCGACGTTTTCACGTTAAAGTTTCGCGCGCCTTCCACCCCGAATATATTTAATGGCTAACCACATCTTGCTCATTCTACCAGCGCTACCCTATATTTAAAAGTGGCGAACTATTTGGTGGAATGGATAACGGAAATAAAGGAATGGAACGGTGTCATTAGGAGCCTCTAGTACCCGTAGGCACGATAGAGATGGATTCGCGTTACGGTTGGAGGATTAGACCTTATTGAAAACAAATGAAATTATCGTATGGACACTTAATTCCTAAATGAAAGCTATAGTACATTTTTTTCGAAATAACTTTTAACCTATCCAGAAGGATACACAATAATATAATATTGAGCTACCTAAGGACCGTTTAGGTCTTATCCAAACCAGCATATTTGCGGTTTTTGAGGTTCTTGGCACATTCAGCCGCCGCACCAGCCCTAAACGGAAGTCCCCGACAGATGGGATGCGGCCAGGTTGTCTACGCAAGTATCATCCCACACTAATGGCCTACCCATCTCCCAAGGGACAAGACTCATACCATCAGGCCTCTTACCATCATCACGTATCAGACCGTTCGGTTCGAGAACAGCTGGTACGTTAACGCTGGTGAGTGCCCGTGGAATGATATCGTTAAAACTGGCGTGGCGGGCAATCCTACCGGCGCGGTGGCTCTATAACACAATAACCAGAAGGTATTTTATTTTACAATATTAAGTATTTTCTTACAGTTTTTTACAGGAAATTTAGATCTGAGGAGAACTTGGCCTTATTGTTTATTTATATTGTTAAACTCTAACGGCCTTACTTATAAGCGCGTCTCAACTTGAACACTGCCAAAGCACTGCTTATGATTCGTCCTGTCACTATTTTTCACTATCTTACGAAAAGGGACAGCACTATTTTAAACAGTGATTCCTTTTGACAGAAGATGAAAGACGTTTATAAGTAAAGCCGTTAGGGTTTATAATCATATATGTAGTCAATAAACGCGCTGTATCAGCAAATTCACTACGTGATAAAATCCGCAACGAGGAAATCCGTAGAAGAACCAAAGTAACCGACATAGCACTCAAAATATGCAAGTTAAAGTGGCAATGGGCAGGCCATATAGCTCGCAAAACTGATAACCGTTGGGGAATAAAAGTTCTCGAATGGCGACCAAGGACAGGAAATCGAAGCGTAGGACGACCCAAAACCCGATGGACTGATGACATTGTAAAGATCGCGGGAAATCGGTGGATGGAGAGGGCTCGTTCTGGATCGTTCTTCCTGGAAATCTATTGGTGAGGCCTATGTTCAGCAGTGGACTTCTAGAGGCTGATATGATGATCAGCAAATTACTGATGTAGCAACAAGCTATGTGATGTCCGATTTTCTGTCTAAATAAATTTTTAACTAAAGATTGTAATTGTTTAGCTCTAAAGTTGTTAGAATAAGACACAATATTTTCTATTCTATTCTAATTGAGTTGTTCAATATGTTGTCATCTCTATTCATTGACGTTTGAATAACAAGGACAAAGTACTTAAACGACACACCAGCTATATGGTTATAGATTGAGGGTAATTGCGTTATGTTGTAATTTTATTCCCTTATACAATAAGTATCAATCGTAGCTATAAGTATAACACAAAAACCTTCGCTAACCAAGTTATTTAACCAAAAACTCCCGAAGCGTGCAAACTCATCGTCATTAACGGGAACGTGTGTCGGCTTACAGATTGTAATTTGGGAGTTACGGGTGCGGTCATTATAACACGTCTCAATTTGGTTTCAACACATAAATTGTAATAAGCAGCAGATCTCGTATGCGGGTGGCCTTAGATTATTAGGTGATTGACTTGAAAGCAGCTCTATAAGTAGGTAAGTACTTCTAATTTGGCTCAGCACAGAAAATATTACCATAATTACCAAAGACATAGATTTTTGTTCAAAATCTTTGTTCTTGTAAGTGTAGGTTAAGTTTATAATATTTTTATATAAAATTATCCCACTCAGTGTCAGATAACTTTTTCCTCTTCTACTTCCTAAAATGGCATATATCTTGATGGCACGTGGCTTTACTTGATATAATATCCTCACAAAGTCGTAGTGGATCGTCATTTAATACAGTTTTCTTGGATTCCTCGTCGTACAAATCACAATAAATATATTACATGTAAAATATAATTATCTACACTTGTCCTAAGTCACAATTTACGGAAATTCCTCAAGATTATGGAAAACAAGAGAAAAACTAATTCATTTACGAGAGCTATGTTTCTTCATGAAATGACAAATAAAATAACAAAGAATCTGAAATATCGCTGACTACAGCACAGAGAAGTAAACAATAGAAGAGAAGTTATATTGATAGGTAAGATGAGATACACTCGTGTATTGTATAATGTAGGTAAGTATATCCAATTTAAATGCTGTTCTAATTTCAAATTAATTATATAGAATAGAGTTACAGGACTTTTGATAAATCAAACAGCTAAAAGAAAAAAATATTCGAAAGAAACCGTTCCGTTTTTGAAATAAGAATAATCGAGTAAACACGGAAACGTCCTGGGGGCTTATTACGTACATTAATAACTTCAGTCCATAGAGTCCATACATTAGTGGCCTTAATTCCGAGGTGGCTATTACGACACATATAAATTTGAACGCAATGTGTGGCCTAATCGTTTGTAATATAGTTTTAGAGGGAAAACGGAAGTTGTTTTGTTTTTATGAAGGATACAATGCAGTTGTTGATTGATTATGTACCAGTAGAGTATTAAATAATAATGGGTATCATAGATTTGGCAGAATGACTTCTTGCCTGACTTGCCTGTAAGCTCAGTTGGTAGCCATCTGCGCTGTAGGTTGAGGGCTCGATTCCTTCCCAGGATAAACATTAGTGTGATGGACACAGGTGTTTGTTCTGTGTCTGGGTTTTATTAAGAACTTATTTTAGCTAGGTATTTAAAAATATATAAGCATTCTATAACTAATCTGGTCTCCATAGTACAAGCTATGCTTAGTTTAGGGCTAGATGGTGTTGTGTACATTCGCCACCAATATTTATTATTTATACGATACAGCTGTAGATTATTGTGGAGTATCGAGATATTCTAGAACATTTTAGATGTTAAACAATCATTAAAAAATATCAAATTATTTTGCTTTGTTACTAGTTTACATAATTTAATTGCGTGTTCAAATAAATTATATTCTATTCGATTTTCTTATTTTGATATTAGTTACTTAGTTACTTCGACACTTTCATGTGATAATTGTTTGAAATTTCAAAGGATAAAAACGGTTGGATTTTTTTTTTTAATTACATGTCAAACTACGCACGCTAGTCATAGTTTTATTAAGACATTAATTTAAACATTATCTGTAAATTGTTTTTTTAACTTTTTTAATTTTTTCTTCTGTATTTTGAGTGGTGGACTGAATAAATGTTTTCTATTGAACTATCTTTTATCTGAAGTTTGAGCAAGCATACCCAAAGAGTTACATAGGCGTACCATAAATAAGCCTCTGAATAATATTTAAAGCTGTTATTACCTACTAAATTCATATTGCATGGATTGCATGCAGAACGATAGTGATAGCATTCCAAATTGCGTAAAATTGCAATCTGCCACGATTTCCATTAACATTGCTACTGGTATTAGGTAAATCTTTGAAATTGTATGATTGACTCTATTTATGAGTATTACGTTCTAATATTCACCAACAACGTACGTAATAGGTAATTACTGAAAATGTGGAAAAATCAATGTGTGGTCTAGCGGTAGTAGCCAGTAGCCTTCCGATTCTAAGGTCGGGTTTGAATCCAGTCGCGCTCCAATGGATTCTTCTGATCGAAAAATGTATGTGCATATCGCATATACATATTTCGATCAGGAATTTCGATTTCGACCAGGGGTCTGATCGCGGTATTTTTGAACGTCTGAACCAAAGCTAAACCAAAGTCAAAACGTTATTTTTGACATATTTCGTATCACGCCAATCACTATTACGGAAGCGATTTAGCTTTATTTTGGACTAGCTGTTGCCCACGACTACGTCCGCATTTTATTTTGTAATTGTAGCTTAAATCCTTCCCCCGAATGCAATTTATCTCCTTGAAAATTGATTGATAAGTTTCAAACCAATCACACCCACCATCACCCATTAAAAAGATTCCATACACACATTCACACCCCATTTTACTCCTTTATGAGGGTTATATTCAAAAATCCTAAAACACGTGTCCATTTATTTTGCATTTTTAGTATCCAAACCAAGTTTCTAAGAAATCACACCACCCGATAAATAGTGCTCATACTAACTTAGACACACCATTTTACCCCCTTGTAAGGGTTATTTTGATCCTGAAACTCCAGAATCCTGAAACACGTGTCCATTTATTTTGCATTTTAATTATTCAAATTCAGTTTCAAGCAAATCGCACCACGCGTTAAAAAGTTTCATACATTCGTTTTCACGCCTTTTCACCCTCTTAGTGAGTGGTTTTGCTGTAAAAGGAAGCTACCTTCAAAGTTTCAGCTTTCTAGCTTCAGCGGTTTTGGCTCGGCGATGATGAATCAGTCAGTCAGTCAGGTTAAGCTCTTTTATAGGTATTACGTTGATCAAACCTTGGGGGATCGCGTTATTTTTGACAATGCTTTCACACGAACGTTTTTGATATAGTAGGTAAGTACATCATATTAGTCTGCATGGAGTAATACTAGATAGTTCTAAAAATAAATTTATTCGATTGGTAAAATCAACGATTCAATAGTTCAGGTAGAATAGCGCGGTACCATTTTGACATTCAGACTAACCATATCCACACCTTTGCCAAAACCAATACGTTCAATGTCAATTACGTTGACAAGTAGCACAATCACCCTACAGTACTCTCAAATAGTTAACGGCAACATTCACTGTCACTAACAACTCGATCACGATAACGACACACAACACTCACGGTATCTGGACGCATAACTTGTACCTGACATTTTTAGTTTCCACACATCCTTACTAATTCCAGACTTCAGATAATTGAAAACCATCTCGATTGATATTCCTGTGTTTGGTAATCTCTATTGCCTCTTGTACCAATGTCGTTCCGTTGAGATTACCCGTGGATTGTGTAACTCGATCCAGTGGTATAAGCCAGATCTATCTTAGGACCACTTCTTCTTTGTGTCACTAGTTTTTTGAAACAGTGTGGTGAAAGGATTAATGTGCGCCTCAGAGGCTCCTTTTGTGCACTTGGCACTGTCTTGAAAAATACATTGGCTACTATCACAATTAAATTGCTTAAAGAAGCTATTTCAATAAGTTTTTTTGATACCACGATGGTGGCAAACAAACTTGTCGGTCAATGGTAAGCGGTCACCGAAGCCTATGGACGCCGCAACACCAGGAGCATCACAAGCGCGTGGCTGACCTTTAAGAAACCTATTAACTCCCCTCTTGAAGTACTCTATATCATCATCATTGGCTTTAGTTCATCTGTTGAAGATGATTTAGGTGGCGTCAGTCAAGTTACAGAGCAGTTATTTGTAATTGAAAACTTTCGTTCATGTATCCATTCCAGCAAGCTGAGGTGGGTGAAGTTTCCTCTTCACTGACGCCACTCTGCCTGGGATTCTGTTTGATAGCGCAGGCCTTCCCAGGTACCCACACTAACCTCTCTCGCTTGCCGACAAGACCCGCAGGAAAGACGAATCAGTACATGCAGTGTCGGTTCCGTTGCAGGTGAATAAGGTGCAAGTTTTCCTTCTCTGTTACTCGCTCTTCTGTTAGTCAGCAGGGGGTCTAACCCCCAATAATTTAATAACTATCGCAGTCGTCCTCATCATCAATCTCCAAGCAGCACTCAGGTAAGTATATAGATAAAGTAATGCATAACTTAATTATACGGAATAATAATAAATGTTAGGTATTAAAAGCAATTAATTAATAATAAAAACCTGTATTTGAAAGCTACCTGAATTACTATTAATTTTGATTATTTAATCACATAAAAATAAATTGATTTTCACTTAATAACCTGTTAAGTAAATTTATACCTACCTACCTTTAGTTACTGCAATAATTAAATCGGGAAGCTAAACCATTTCTGATGGTGTTTATTTTATGGTGTCATATACGGTGTGTATACGAGGTTCGGTCTTTCTGTTTATTACATAGTTTTATTTAATCTCATTTTAATTAGGGCCTATGTCTGCTAAAGCGCCATGAATACATTTTTTATTTACGCTTGGGCGTTAGTTTGTTAAAGTTAAAGTTTGTATAATTCGATATTTTTATGTAATTAATCCTTACATGTGTACAATAAAAATAAAAATAACAAAATATTAATTTCGTGTGAGACGCTTTTTTATATAATATATTTACATATAGAAATATAAAAAGCTTCAAGTTTAGGTTATTTTAATTAAAATTAGAAGAATTTAATTTATGCAAAATGAAATACGATATAATTTTAAATAATTTAGAAATTTCATGTTCTATTCCATTTAGTACAAACAAATCAAAACAATTTTCATCATCACGTCGAACGGTCTTGAGCTTTCTCCATTCAATGACATCCAGGAACACTTAAGATGGCATAAAATGTTACATTTATGCCAACACTGTGTCACTGCGTCGCCCGGTTCGTTAATGTCATTCTAGTACCTTTATTTTATTCTACGTTTAAGCAACATAGTACTTCTAAATTAATTATTTTATCTCGTGCTCGTAATCAATAAATTGTGATTTCATAGCACAAGTATGGACAATTGAATTCAAAAAATGAGGGTATGGAGGGAAGGTGTATTATGTTGCAATGTCCCGAGAAAGTTCTAGACGAACATTCCGAGATGACGTTTAGAATAGACAAATGGTGATGTACTAAGACTTTATAACTAAACAATCACAATCACAAGACAGATGTCATTATAGGAAGAAAAGAAGAAGTACCTTTATTCCCCAGCGGTTGTCGGTTCTTCAAGCTATATGGCCTACCCACTGTCACTTCAACTTGCCGACTCCAAGAGCTATGAGAATATTGGTGACCCTGAATCCACGAATTTCCTCGTTTCGGATTTTATCACGTAATGATAATCGGCGAGTAGTTTTCTCCATAGTCAATAGCGCAAATTTATCATGTTTTTGTAAATACATACTTGTTGTACATAAAAAAACAGCCAGATCAAGACAAATACTTGCAGATCATGCAAACATAATGTCCCGCGAAGGGAATCCTGCAACCTTCTGCGCCTCAACCAGGCCTTTGCCCTCTGCGCCACAGAGATCGATCGTCTAGAATATATGTATTTAGATGACGCTGTGTTGGGAGTTCCCATTACAAGATGGACCGATGATATAATGAGGGTAGCTAGAAGTTAATAAATGGAAAAGGGTTAGGTTATGATGAAATTTAATTCAATATATAAATCTATATTCTATAAAAGGCGATATGTGTATGTGTGTATGTTTCCCATAGACTCCGAAACGGCTGGACCTGGAACTCTTCAGAATAGCCTAGCAGGTGATCCTGTGAAGTTTGGTAGCAATCGTATCAACATGGATATAACTTGTATCTTAGGAACAGACAGGCTAATTTTTATGTATGTACTATGGGTGCGAAGTCGTGGGCAGAAGCTAGTCATATATACATTTTAATGACAGAAACCTCAGTGATTTTCTGCCATATTTAACACATTCCACTCAAGACGCGGAGTTATTTATCAGAGAAAAAAATGTTTTAAACCTACATAATGGTATATAGGATGGAAAATTGCTCTTGTCCCAATGGTCCCTTGTGGTTTTACGGGACAAAATCCTGGGACCATAAAAAAAACCCTGTTTTTTAAGCCTTATCCGGATTTTCTGTTTTCGGCGTTTCGGTTTAGTAGACACGGCACTTTACGCAACCGTAGTAAATACAAGATTACTTGACCCTACGGCTCGTTAAATAAGACCTTCTTAATTAAGCTTTATATCGCTACCAAAAACTGTGGGTAATTTATATAAAGTTGAAATTAGACTTGCAGCCGCACTCAGAGACATAAATTTTACCCAAATATTTTCAAAGCAAAATTTTGTAAAAATGTGTTTTATATCAGTACTAGCTGCAGCCCGCGGCTCGCACGCGTGGTACATACATAAAAAGCAGCCTATATTTTTTCCGAAGATACAATCTATCTGCCCACCAAATTTCATCAATATTCGTTTAGCCGTTTCGCTGTGAAAAAGCCACAAACAGAGCGAGACATTTTTGAATTTATAATAATACTACCGGCTGCCCGCGGCTCCGCTCGCGTGGTACCTACATACATACCTAGTAGCCTATATCCTTCAACAAAATACAATGTATTTGCTTGCTTGATTAATCAAGGTTCATTCAGCCGTTTAACCGAGAAAATGTTACAAACAGAAAGACACTTTTGAATTTTTAATCTAACTAATATTATAAATTCGAAAGTATCTCTGCCTTTACGTCTGTCTGTTACGTATTCACGCCTAAACCGCTGAACCGATTTTGATGAATTTTGGTATAGAGATAGATTGGACCTTGGAAAAGAACACAGGTTACTTTTGATGTAGGTACCGCGCGTGCGAAGCTACGGGCAGCAGCTAGTGTTGTTATAAATATTAGTACAGAAGTAAAAATAACCCTGAGTATACTTAGACATTATCGTTATAAAATTAGTACAAATCCACTGAATGATAACTTAACTGCTAATAGAGAGGCTATTAAGACCACCTTTCTGCTTCTATGGGGGTCATAAATGAATAAAAATAATTATTCAAAAACAAACTCACTGCTTCACCTCCATTTTTATCATATAAAGTGAACTAACCTTAATTTGAAAGCAAAAAGACCTGTTTTAGATAAAACATTGTGATAAAAATATTTTTCAACCGCATTGAGATAAAGGTAAGAGCACAGTGTGTGCTGGAGCGATTTAATCTACGAGCGGAAGCGATCCATAAAGCTAATTTGTTACTTTGCATATGTTATTACATGTGCTATTCGCAATGTTTAGATTGCTAAATACTATTAAGGTATATAGAAAATACATACCTTCTGCTTGAGACGCAGATGGTTGCGGGTTCGATCTCGACGCGGGACAAATGTTTGTATGATCTGCATGTATTTGTCTCGGGTCTGGGTGTGTGTATGTATAATATATATTTACAAAAAAAGTATATAAGTAGTATATCAGTCCTTAGATGGCTCAACAAGTATTTAATATTTATGTATGTTATCCCTACTATAATAATATAAATGCGAAAGTAACTCTGTCTGTCTGTCTGTTACGTTCTCACGACTAAACCGCTGAACCGATTTTGATGATTTTTGGTATAGAACGGGATCTTGGAAAAGGACATATACTACTTTTATGTAGGTACCACGCGTGCGGAGCCGCGGGCAGCACCTAGTTTTTATATTTGTGTGAAATGTCCGGCATTATTATTATTGTTATTATAATATGCGTCAAGTGAAACTTTTCGCCGGCAGTATACTGTGGTGTCTGGGACATTCCACACAGCTTCATCTGGCCCCGAAATAAGCAAAGCTTGTGTTTTGGGTGCCACATGACTGATATACTACTTATATATTTTTTTTAGTAAATACATACATATTATACATATAAACACCCAGACCTGAGACAAATACTTGCAGATCATACAAAAAATTGTCCTACAGCGGGAATCGAACCCACGTCACAGCGTCACAGCCAGGCCTTAGCCCACTGTGCTAGAGGTCGATAAATATGCAAAGTCAAAGATGGAGTCATCTTGCAGCATCAACACCAACATACACTCAACCATATTCACAGAATACATGATTATTACGTGTAAAGCTGACCAAGCCACGTTTCCTCGTGATGTTTTCCATCAACGTTCAAGAGCACTGGTATGCGCACTGGAATTTCACATAAATATACATGACCGGGTTCGAATCTACGACATTAGGAGCCGATGATATGTGCTACCACGACATTCCCAGTGATTTAAGTAAACACAAGCTGCTTCGGCTTCGCACGCGTTATACCCATATAAATGTAGTATAATGTCCATCTCCATGATATAATTTACATTCATATAAAGTTTTATCAATATCCGTTCAGTCGCTTTGCTGTGAAAGAAGGAAACATAGACAAGAGACTTTCCAATTTATCACTACATAGTATAAAACAAAGTCCCATTGTCTGCCTGTCCCTATGTATGCTTAGATCTTTAAAACTACGCAACGGATTTTGATACGTTATTTAATAGATAGAGTGATTCAAGAGGAAGGTTTATATGTATAATACATGCATAATATAGTAGAGAAACACTGATAATTTTAGAAGTTATATTGGTTCAACGTATTAGAACTACTGAGCTACAGCAACGCATGGCCGGGTCAGCTAGTTATTTATATTTAATTGTCAAAACTTTCGTGAGTTGTACTCATTTAGATAAACACGGGTCTTACTCACGTGATACGTCGGTGGAGGCACCGACACTGTTTTGATTTACCTCGAGAATCTTCATCAGGGTGAGTTTGATCCGCGGTCCCTGAGTTGCCGCTCGAGTTCACGGTTTGCACTGGTTCAGTACATCCGTGTTTATCAAAATATTATTATTATGCTCAATGAATAATTACGTTTTAAAAACTAAAATGACAACAGACTTCATGTATATCAAAACACACAATTTCTTTATATCCATGTGGATGACATATTTTTTTGTTATTTTGATTTCAAAACCTTAAGCCGATTTTTATGAATCAGATTTTTTCAAATCGGTTCATAAATGACGGAGTTATGAGGTAACAAACATAAAAAAACCAGTTGAATTGAGAATCTCCTATTTTTAAGTCGGTTGAAAATGGGATGGTCGAACGATATAGTCAGCGTTGTCGGGAACCACTGGATGAGACTTGCTAGGAATCGGAAAGAGTAGCAAAATAAAGAGTAGGCCTATAACCCAGCAGTAGGTGCAATCGGGCTGAATGATGATGATGATTATGCTCAAAATCATGCTTCAAAAATATATATTAAAGTTTAGAGTCGCCATTATGACGGCTGCCATTTTTATTGCGGTAAGTTTATGTGGATTGCTTTTAATAATATAAAGGTTAATTTATGTGGGTACCTCCCTGTTATGGCGGGTTTTCCTATGGGCGGATGGAATATTTATATTTCGGCACATTAGTCAGTGACATAAAAATATATCGATATAATAATTATAAATTCGTAAGTTGTTTGTCTGCCTGCCTGTCTGTACTGTTTCTTAGTCACATTTTCACGGCTAAACGATTGAACTGATCTTAATTAAATTTGGTTTTAAATAGTTTGTCTTGGGGACGGACATAATTTATTTAACGTTAATAGGCTACTTTTTATGTAGGTATTTCGCGTGTGAAGGTATTTTAAAACCTGTTTCAATAAAGAAACGAATCTTAAATGGCGGATTTGCTTATGTCTACTCACGCAATACATATAGCTCTGTGCGAGTCAGAGGATATGATTTAAACTCCTATTTGAGAATCGTTTCTTTATTGAGACAGTTAAAGTTATACCAACCCTCCATTCCCCTTAGACTAGTTTCTCAATAAGAGAGTACTGAGGTAATATTAATATCAATCTTAAAATAGTTCAAAATATTAAAAAAATGAGTGAGCCTTAGATTGGCCTTGGTAATAAGCAACATTAACATTATATTATCTTGAATTAGTTTATATAACAGCACACTTTATACACAAAACGCGCACAGCTGATGCGTTCTCCTTCTCTATTTCTCTTTCTCCTTCTTGTCACACAAACGCACACACTGTTGGCTGACAGTACCATCCTCTCAGAAAATTAGTTGGTACCATCTGACGGCTAACTCTACCAGCGCGCGCGCTTATTAGTCAAATCAAATAGTGCCCACTTCCCTTCCTGTTACACACTTCCATTCCTTTTCATGAAATCACTCTAACATATTGCAGGAAATCCAGAGGAAAGATGTTACACGTCAAAAAAAGCAAAAATATATAATATATAATGCCGGACATTTCACACAGCATCATCTGGCCCCAAAGTAAGCAGAGCTTGTGTTATGGGTACCACATGACTGATATACTACTTATATACTTATTTTTGTTGTTGTATATACAACATATTATACATAGAAACACCCAGACCCGAGACGAATACTTGCAGATCATGCAAACATGTATCCCGTGGCGAGGAATCGAACCCGCAACCTTCTGCGTCTCAGCCGGACCTTAGCCCACTGCGTTACAGAGGTTGAAAAAGAAAAGTATTTATTTTGTGTCTAATAACTTAAGTAGTGATACTAAACAATATTATTATTATGAATATATTTCACGTCTTTTCTCGTAAAATACAGAGACGCGTTTTAAAATGAAAATATAGTTAAGTATAAATGCTAGTCAAGAACGGAACTGCATAAAATGTGTAGCTTCAATGTTTTGTGTAGAAATTTATGTGTAGCATACACATACCGCGGCTTCCCACCACCCAGCCCGCACCTCCGCGGTAACATGAAAGAGCGCGGCGCTTTTGTGTGCGCAAGCGCAATTAGGGCGCCGTAATGAGAGGAGCGACAGCCACCGCTAATCGCAGCCTTCAGGGACCACTGCGAGCTATGCTATAATATACAGGCTGGGTTTTTTGTTAGGGCAGTGAAAGCACTTAACTGTTGTAGATACAAGAAAACGTAGACTTAAAGAAGGTAGGTTGAAGAAAGAGACTTTTCTTTTGCAGGTATTTTAACATGCATTCAAAGATTTACATAAAAATAACTGACAGCTGGAAAATTAACAGTTATTACAAAAACTTTTTTCATGCCAATTGACTCTGTTTCTTATAGGGATGTTAATACTTTATCGGATCATTCGATTCCCGCCGCGGGACAAATGTTTATACGATCTGCAAGTATTCTCGGGTCTGGGTGGTTTCTATGTATAATATGTCTGTATTTACAAAAAAAGTATATAAGTAGTATATCAGTCATGTGGTACCCATAACACAAGCTCTGCTTACTTTGGGGTCAGATGATGCTGTGTGAAATGTCCAGGATTATTTATTTAAAAAAAAACTCAGATAAAAGTACAGGAAATGTCAGAAATCACTTCAAACTTTTATCATACCTATGTACATCTTAGTGCCTCGTGTCGGTAAACGTTAGTGTAGGGCGTCCTGTAGCCAGGTAGGGGCGATGATATTCGTAAGGCAGCGGGCAGAGATTGGAGAACAGCTGAAGATTGAGCTCAGTGGAGTGGAGATACCTATGTCCAGCAGTAGACACAGGCTGATGATGATGTTGATGATGATATCCGCTGGAAATGAGACTCGAATTTAATCTTATACATATAAAACATTAAATTCTGGATAAGTAGGAATACAAAAAAAACTTGTCGCAAAAAAAAAAATATTTTAAATTTCAAATTTGAAACTAATACCGACACTTTTAATTTTATTGGCTTTAAAAACTAAAATCTGGATTGATCGTCTTCTGACCTGAAATTTGTAGATCAAATATTAAGGTAGGTAAGTCTTCTAAGTACGTTTTCCTGTAGCTACAACATTTATGATGCCTTTACTGTCCTGTCCCAAAGACCCATCCTGTATATTATAAGTACCTAGGTAATATTGAGGCGATAATATAAGTAGATCATCAAATATTTCTAAACTGACGAGTCACAGCTCAGTTGGTAACTCTGCATTGTGCGCTGTAGGTTTAGGGCTCGATTCCCTCCCAGGACAAACATTTTTGTGATGATTTGTCAGAACATTTGTGTGTATGAACATGTTTCGTCTGTATCTGAATGTTTAAGTTTTTTGCGTATGTATTTAAAAATGTATATACACATAAGTAATTATAAAAATATATTGGTAGTCTATTTTGTACAGTACCATCTAGCCCCAGACTAAGCATAGCTTGTAGATACTATGGGTACCAGATGATATTTTGCGTATGTATTTAAAAATGTATATACACATAAGTAATTATAAAAATATATTGGTAGTCTATTTTGTACAGTACCATCTAGCCCCAGACTAAGCATAGCTTGTAGGTACTATGGGTACCAGATGACTGGTAGAAATACATACTTATAGACATTTTATAACACCTAGATCCATAACAAACACCTATGTTCATCATACAAAATATATAAGTACCTATTGTATCGGTCATTTTGGTTTCCATTACAAGCTTTGCTTATTTTGTGGCTAAATAGTGTAGTGTAGTGTAAAACGTTCATCAATGTTCTTTTTTTTGTTGAAATATTTTTTTTACAATATTTGAAGTAAATATTTTGATAAAATTACGTCACAAATTCGTGAATTATACAAATTGGTTAATCTATTGTCTAATATTCGTATACTTATTATTTTTGCTCGCATCACAAATAAACACAAAACATTTATTCCAATAATAACCCTAGTATTTTTTTAATGTAATCTAGATAAATCTATTGTCGTTAGTGACATGTCAAAAGCGCGAAAATCCGAGATTGCTATTGGATAATCAGTTCGCAAGTGGTCGTTTTTGCGAATATGACCTTTATGATATGACCTTTAAAAATAGTTGCCCTTTGAAACTTATTCTTAGTATCCATTTTAGAATAATTACTAGCCAAAATGGTTCTTTGGCGTTCTCAAAATGATTGGAAAATAGTTGTCATCATTAGATGTCACATCCTTTCAACAAGTTACTAAATTTAAAACTCTACGATACTGCATTTAAAAAACATTTCGGCTAGAAAAACGCCAAAAGGTTTTTGTAAAGAGTTTGTTTATCTTTTTGAATACAGAAGGCGCTAAAAGGAGTCCGTTTAATATTTTTTTATTCTAAACGAACATCAATTGTTGACTTTTTGATAAGAAGCCTCCTTTTTAGGGTCCGATGTGAAAATTAGCGCATGCATGAGTCCCAAAAAGGTTAATATTTAAAGACCGTATAGTCATAAATTCACCACAAAAGATTTTAAAAGAAATTACTTTCTCAGAAGTCACTTTAACTTATTCATTTAGGTTAAGTTTAATGGGGTTTTCCGCTGCTAAACTTAGGGTGTAGGGTCAATGTGGGCATTGTACAACGATGAAGGAAAACTTCTTGAGATAATCTGCAGTTTGGTTATGCTTGGCGGCAATGTTTTTTCAGTGTATATGACTGACTAAACTAAACAGGTACAGAATGGTTTTGCCAATTATTAACAGACCCGAACAGACCTTGACGCTGCTTAGGTAACATACATTATTTAGAAAGAAGAGGGTAGATGTAATAAGTAAAACAAAAACAAACGTGATCGCCTCAGTAATAAGGTTTGGTAGGAATCTTCTCAGATCTCGTTTCTTATGTCTTTGGGTGTCTAAGAGCACAAAGCAGCAGAGGCACTTCGAAACAGATTCAAAGTGATCCTTGTGATTGTATTAAATTAAAATAAAATTAAAATTTAACTTTGAACGGTAATCTGAGCGGCATTTTAATCAATAAATTGTGACTTCTTAGTAATTGAATTATAACTGTATTTTAGATTTGTGATTCATACGACGAGAAATTCAACACAATCCTAGACGGTTATTCCGCTATGACATATAAAATAGACAAATGCGATCGACTGCGACTTAGTGATTAAAAAAAAACACTTGACATTGGCAAGGTTGTCATCATGACAGATGCCATTAAAGGAAGAGAAAATAAAATGTTGGTTGGGATTCTTGGTTTGGCATTTCATGAAGTTATAGCTCTGCTAATTTAATATTTCTTACTCGTTTTATTGCATGTTTTATTCAGTAATCTTAGCGGAATTTTAATGAATAAGTTGTGACTATATGGGTCAAGTATAAACAATTGAATTAACTGTGTTTTATAAATAAATAAATATTGCTGGACAATGCACACAACACCATCTTTAGTCCCAAACTAAGCATAGCTTGTATTATGGTGACTAGATGACTGATAGAATACTTATATATATTTAAATTCATACTTATGATACTTTATAACACCCAGACACAGAACAAACACCTATGTTCTTCACACAAATGTTTATCCTAGGAGGAAATCTAATCCTCAACCTACACTGCAGAAGGCAGAGCTACTACCAACTGAGCTGACTGGCCAGCCAAATTATGGTCCAATGTGATTTGAACGACGAGGAATCCCAAGAAAATTTTAGACGGCCATTCCGCGTGAATTCTATAATTGACAATTGACCATCGACTAAGACTTTAACAAACAATTTGACTAAAAACGAACATAAACACTTGGACACTGGCAAAATTGACATTATTATGTCACATGCCATAAACAAAGAAGAAGAAGAAATGTTGGTTGACAATTTACACATCTTGCTCCAAATTTGACATTGCTTGTACTATTGGAGCCAGATGACTGATATACCTAATACCTATATATTTTTAAATACATATTCGTATTATAACTTTTATTTAATTAATTCGTTTTTTAACGTTTTTGAGTGATAATTAGTAAGTACTTACCTATCACTCAAAACCGTTAAAAAACAAATGAGTAAAAAAAATGGTTGACTGTAAAGTCGGTTTACGGACGATAATTTTACGTGATAACGTCAAAAGAAAACATGATGAAAAATTGCAACCTATTAAGATGCGTCACAAGCCGAACGCTTAGGCCGATCGTGGCTCTCTGTCGCTTGTTCCGCGCTCTCGCTTGCACGCTTGGCTCAGGCGGAACGTGACAATGTTTCATGCGTTCAGTAGGCGTTCATCGATTTCTAAGACGTCATCACGTCAAAAAGTATTTAGGTCAGTTTAAACACTTATTAGCAATCTGTGCTTTTCAAAGAGATGTCGTTTCTCTATCAATCATGTAGGTATGAATAGTGACGTTAAATAACGTCAAGTACATCGGTTATGTGTAATTATTTAATATGTAGGGTGATTATGGGTCTTGATCACGTTACTAGGTTTGGATACAGAGACGAAACTATGCGTGTACGCTTCAGTTAATTTTTATATAAGAAAGCTCTGAATGTACAGCTGTCAAAAATCTAGCCTTTCTTCTCGATCTGTGTTTAATTTTTATTACGAAACACGACCTTATGGGGTGTAAAATACATCAGGGGGGTTGGAGTTTGTAATTGTGAATGCAAAACAATTATAGGTACACGAACAAAGACGAGTGAAGTTTTTATATAATTTTCCTGCGCTTCTCAGGCTTGGTACACTAGAAACCTTCTTAGAACTTTGACTATCTAAGGTTAGTCCGAAGCTAGACTATCTATCAACAATTTATTTGTCAAATACCACTCACTCATTCATCACTAAATCTCAGAAACCACCGAATGGATTGGAATGAAATTTGGTACCTATGCAGCTTCCTCTAGGGCCGTAGGTACTCGCTAAGAAAGGTTTTAAAAAACACTCGGGATCATGGTTTAACCTCGAAAACCGCGATTATACTTTGTAATTTTTCCGAAACGTTCATTCGTTCAATTATTATCTCGCTACTTTTTATCTAACACGCGGTCAAAGCCGCGGGAAACAGTTAGTATATTATATTTGACACATATTTGGGCTCATATCCACATTTTCATAAAATCTAGTCAATAATATCACAAGGACCATTTTAATCCAATATGTCTGACAGACTATTGGTAGATCTATCGTCTGTGGCGAAGATGTGTTCAATTCAACCCCTAGGACAAACTTTTGTGTGATGATCATGGATAAATAAATTGTTCACATAGTTCCTATAATACATCCAAAAGTATAAGTTCAAGGTTTGCCAACGTGCGATGCAGCGCAGCATCCTCGGAGTAAAGCGAATAGATAGGATTCGCAACATCGAGCTGCGCTAAAAAACACAGATCGCCGATATAGCGTTAAAAGCCGCCAAGCTCAAATGGGACTGGGCTGGTCATGTCTGCGGCATGTCGGGAGACCAGTGGGCTAAACTGACCACGGAGTGCCTTGATACGGTACGACGACGTCGCGGCAGACCGCGAATCAGGTGAAGGGACGAGTTCACCAAATACCGAGCCGACTGGACAATCTTAGCGCGGGAGAGGATGAATGGAGAGAATGGGGAGAGACCTTTGCCCAGCAGAGGGACAGCGTGGGCTGATAATAATAATAATATTAATAGTTCCTATAATACAAGCTGTGCTTAGTTTGGGGCTAGATCGTGCTGTGTGAATTCTCCACCAATAATTTAATTATGTATTCTTATGGACGTATAAAAGACTGGTCTGCTTACACCATATCCCGAACATCTGCACTTCAATTGTCGTTCAACAATACATGATTAGTTATGTCGGATGACTCTATCCGTAGTCTATTAACGACATTGTCGTTCTTGCTATTGTCGTGCCGTGTCAGCGTGGTGACAGCCGTGTCGTCAGCCATGATTGATAACCGATAGCTGTCGAAGTGCACCTGATTTGGTCGAAACCCTTGGGGTTATGAAGGTCTTGGGTAAATTAACTTGATGGCCACCATGCTTTTGGAGTTACCTCATTATTATCTATCAAAATGTTAAATTTCTCGGCGAGGTCTGTACAGAAATATATTATAAATGCGAAAGTAACTCTGCCTATCTGTTTGTTACGTTCTCACGCCTAAACCGCTAAACCGATTTTGATTAATTTTGGTATTGAGATAGATGGGACCTTGGAGAAGGATATAGGCTTCTTTTTATGTAGGTACCACGCGTGCGAAGCCGCGGGCAGCAGCTAGTATAAATATAAATATTGATGGACAATGCACTCAACACCATCTAGCTCCAAACTCATAGCTTGTACTATAGTGACCAGATGACTGATACAATACTTAGATATTTTTTAATACATACTTAATACCACCCAGACACAGCACAAACACCTTAGATCGTCACACAAATGTTTATTCTGGGAGGGAATCGAACCTTCAACCTACAGCGCAGAAGGCAGAGCTACTACCAACTGAGCTGACATGGATGGGTGACGCAGTGGATCATCTGAACGCATCAGAGCATAGATAACATAGATATAGACATTTTCGAAATTGTATTATGTTAGTATAGAAGTATAGGTAAATAAATCAATAAGCTCTTCAGTAGGTACAGAGAAATTGCATCCTCTGTTTTAAAATTCCCTGTTATGTTACTGAGTAACAATTTAAAAATATCAACATATTTAACATCAAACCTATCTAAATAGAAATTACCCAAACTATCAGTAATAAATCCATTAATACTGATATCAAATTGTAGGTAATATCATTGCTATAATAGGCAGCATTAATGGAAGCGATTTCGTATTACCCACCAATATTACTTGAAATACCATACCTCCTTTATAGACTACTTACAAGCTTATCTCGTACACTGTGACCAAACCTTGTGTTAATATAAATAGAGTTGAAATTCGTCTGTGATTGTAAAGAGGTTATATTTGTATTTATTAAAAGGGGGGGTTTTAATACCGAGGCATAGTTCTGTTGGTGGTAGAGCAAAGAGTAGTAACTTATTTAGTGAGGTCTGCAATTTTGCTATTAGTCCGTTTTGAAATCAATTCTATTTTTCATGTTACGCTTGTAATCATTTATTTTAGTCTATTCCGTGAGTTACCTTCAACACAATTGACAATGTTATCGGCCCATCGAATACACTAGTTGTCCGGTTCGCGACTTTGTCAGCGCGTTTAAAAAAAAATGATTTTAAACCATTCTCGAATCCACTTGAACACACACAAAACTTTTCATCAAAGTCGGTCCAGCTTAGGACGAGTTTAATTACAAACACACGCACAGAAGATTTATATCTATTATCTATATATTAATTATAATACATGAAGCAAACAATTTGTACCCCTTTTTACGAAAATTGCGCGGACACAGGAGTATGAAATTTCGCACACTTAGGTATAGTTTATTTATAGAAGGAGTGCAGAATGCTAATATTTTTTTAACTTATGAATAAGAAATACATTAATTTATTTATTAATTATGCTCCAATTTTAACCAGTGGACGACCACTAGTATATCATACTAATATTATAAATGTGAATGTAAGGTTGTTTGTTACGCTTTCACGCGAAAACTACTTAACCGATTATCATGAAACTTTGTACACATATTCTTGATCTTGAGGTATTAGAAGTAACATAGGATACTTTTTATGAAAAAAAAATATTTATTTTTACAACAGATAAAAAAATATTTATTCTAAGCATACGCGTACGAAGTCGCGGGTAACAGCTAGTATAAAGATATTAGCGAATATGTTTGACACAACAACATCGAGCCCTAATCTAAGCAGAGATTGTACGGTAGCCAGATGACTGATAGAATACTTATATGCATTTAATTACATTGATAGACAACTTTTTATTAATATTCCACACAGAAAATTACAAAAACAATTATTTTACAATAAAAGGCAATATAATGAGCGGCCTTATCGCTAATAGCGATCTCTGCCATGCAACCTTTGGATGGACGGGACTGTAAATAAACAGAGAAGGGGTATGTTGGTGTGGTGTTTATATATAATGATCTATATATACGACAATCGCGCGAACGGAGGAGTATGAAATTTCGCACACTTATAGATTATACAGAGGAGTGCAGAATGCAATTTATTTTAATTATGCATAAAACATACATTAATTATTTATTAATTATGGACGAATTTCAACCAGTCGGCGACCATCACTAATATCTGCAAATAAACTAAATAACTTATTCAGGGTGTCCCAGAAAATAGTATCAAGCGAAAGTCCAGAGATAGAACACCCCTTGGGGTACCCGAATCACCCTCATGTATGTTCCACAATTTTTTATAGTTTTCGAGTTATAAATTTTTGAAAATTTTCGTCATGAACAACTTAAAAATTCTTTAAAAAAAAGTAGAAAACTTTCTTGTGTGAATTTGATCCGCGGTCTGCTCGTTGCCGCTCGAGTTCACGGTTCGCACCGGCAATTTGCAACATATTATTTATTTATTGACATATTTAATTTAATATAATATACTATTTATCCATTAACCAGCTCGGTGAAGGTCGTTCTATGGTAGGATCCTATACTAATAGTTACGGTCGCAAAATCTAGTCAATCTTTTATAGGGCAATGTGAACGAGCATACGAGTATATAGCTTCTATAACAAAGTCCCAAGCGATGATACTAGATTTAGCGATAAGCAAATTAAAAAACATAATTAAGCAGTAACTGTTTAGAATAGAATGGAATAGAAAATACTTTATTGCACACCACAAATACATTAGACTGTTATAAGAAACAATGTTTAGCTACACGGTAGTACACTGGGCGGTCTTATCGCTAGATAGCGATCTCTGCCAGACAACCTTTGGATGAATAGAAATCATCATAGCTGAATATGGGGTGATGAAAATAATATGAGTGATTTATGATAAAAATAATATGCAATACATATTTACAGGATACCAAAAAGTGAAATACATCAATACATAATATTACAAAAATAAATTAAATCAAAATAATACAATAACATAAACTAAATAAACTAATACATACATAAATAAATATACCCAAAATAACGTAAAGAAATAAACAAAACATAGTAAACAACATGACAAAAAGTGTTCTCTGACCATAGATTTAAAGATAGTAATAGCATCTAATAGCCTAATAGCATCTGGACTAGTTGAACAGCCTGTACTGTGAAATAATTGGCATAGTATGAGGAGGTGTGGACAGGTGTCGCGAGTAGGAGAGTATCGGAGGAGCGCAAGGATCGAGAGTGGGAGATATGGAGAAATTGGAAACGTTCGTTGAGATAGGAAGGTGTTGTAGGATTAAAAACTATATTATATAAAAAGTTCAGAGAATGCAAAATCCGACGAAAGCAAATTGGTAACCACTTGAGCTTTTTTCGGAATTCGGAGACATGGTCATACTTGCGCAGCTCAAATATAAATCTAATGGAGAGATTTTGAAGGCGCTCAAGTTTGTTAAGTTGCTGTTCAGTCAAATCTATGTATCAGGCATCAGTATAGTCTAATATTGGAAGAAGGAGTGACTGTGCAAGCGAAATTTTAGTGGCAATTGGAAGGAAGTTACGCAGTCTCCGAATAGAACCGGCTGAGGCAAAAGTTTTTCGGCTGACTTCAGTTAGCTGTTGTTCCCATGATAGATTTCTGTCCATGAGAACACCTAAATTGTTAACCATCTGACTCTGCTGTTTGTGAACTCCATCAAAAATAATAATATGTGGAAGGCTGGAACAGTCATTTTTGGACACCATCCACGAACCCCCAATGACAATCGCTTGGGTTTACTACAGCTTATAATAAAATATTTGGTTTTGGATCTTATGTCTGGAATCTTAAGATGGAAGGAACTGGAGGAGGCCTTTACCCGAGAGGGGTCCTAACTAAATATAATATACAAGGAAACACACAATGAAACACAAATACAATTTATTCAAATAATTTTAAGTACTAAATTATATAAGAATGTTTATCATATTTAAATTTAAAATGCATGTATATATTTAACTAACACCTAAGTTACGGAATAAACAGGCTTTTTTATTTTATTTTATTTATTTTATATAATAAAATATCAGATTATTTATATGACAAAAAGCTGGGTATAAATCTTGATGAATATGGTCCAACTCGACTCGGCATCTGTAACAAAATTAGCAGCGTTAAGAGGAAAAGGCATAAAGTATGTAAAAAGACGATTCTTGGATGAATTGTAATAAAAATAATTAGGTACGTTTTAAAAACTAAAAAGAAACCGACTTCATTTAATGAAATTTGAGCCTTTAATACATTTTTGTGGAAAGTAGATGTATTTTGTATATATACAATATGGGTAGGCCAAATAAACGCACCGCTCCAATGAGACAGCGAGGAATCGAAGTAGGTACATGAAAAATCGATGTATACAATTTTTAGATTTTCGTTGATTTTTCAGCTCGGCCGATTTTGATAAAATTTATATAGGACCACCTGTGAAGTATACCATTTCAAACAAAAAAAGAATTGTCCAAATCTGTTCAGCCGTTTTCGAGTAATCGGTGAACATACATAAAAAAAATCCGATGCCGACGAATTGAGAACCTCCTCCTTTTTGATAAAGTCGGTTAATAAGCTTTCTTCAAAAGACAGCACCATATATTTTCAAATACATACTATAAAAATGTGATAAGCGCCCCTAGCGATCAGTCTGGTAAACTATTACTGACAACTAGAGGCGCTTATTATATTTTCATACCAAAAAAGCAAAGCATAATTCTGAGCGAGTCACCTTAATCGAAAGCAGTCAGTTTGATGACTCAATATTTTTTTGCCAGTTTCAAAAACTCATAATCAGTCCTCTAGGTATGTAATGTTTTTCAAAGGTAAATAAACTGAATTGAATAGAATTACTCTCTGTCAAGAGGTGGTCTCCACCAAGCTCCAAGACACTAAATCACCTTGGGTATGTAATTTTTATGGTCTTTCATTCGAATATAAGATAGTCAACGGATTAAGATGGTTGTGTTAATAGGACATCTATCATCCGAGATGTGTGCGGGCCCTTCGTACAATTAGTGGGCCCGCCTGGGAAAGGTGGAGGTGGAATTTGAAAGACATTCCGCGAGGTAAGGTATCGTTGAAGAGATGGTACACCTACCTACCGAAATACAGGTACACATATACAGGTATATACCTGTATATGTGTACTTATTTCTTATATGGTATATGGTACTTATTTTGGTAGGTAGTGACAGGTGACACTACCATTATTTTAATGCCTTTATTAATAATCTTAAAACTAGTTTTACAAAAGAAGGTACCTATATAAATAAATAATTTTGGACATTTCACACAGCAGCCAAAGTAAGCAAAGCTTGTGTTATTGGAACCACATAACTGATATGACTCATGTATCTTTTTTTTTATATACATACATATTATAAAGTATTCTAGGTATGTATTTGAAAATATATAGGTAGATAAGTATTATATTAGTCATTTGGTCACAATAATACAAGTTATGCTTAGTTTGGGGCTACATGGTGCTGTCTTTTGAAGAAAGCTTATTAACCGACTTTATCAAAAAGGAGGAGGTTCTCAATTCGTCGGCATCGGATATTTTTTTTATGTATGTTCACCGATTACTCGAAAACGGCTGAACCGATTTGGAAAATTCTTTTTTTGTTTGAAAGGGTATACTTCACAGGTGGTCCCATATAAATTTTATCAAAATCGGTCGAGCTGAAATATAAACGAAAATATAAAATTTGTATACCTACATCGATTATGTTTTCAAGCACTTTCATACCTAGCTGTCTCATTGGAGCGTTGCGTTTATTTGGCCTACATTATATATATACAAAATACATCTACTTTCCACTAAATATGTATTATAGGCTCAAATTTCATTCAATGAAGTCGGTTTCTTTTTAATATTTAAAACGTAATTATTTAAAACATAATTATTTTTAAACATATGAACATTTTTGTGAACTTAATGAATGGATCTTTGGTAAAGAATGAGATTTGGTAAAACATTATATTGTATCTTGGGGAACGACATAGGCAACTTTTTATATAGGTACTACATGCAAAGCCGCGTGCAGCAGCTAGTACCTAACTATAAAGCAAAACCTAGATGCAAAACAAAAACTAGATTAAACCATAAAAAGTAGTTAGAACTAGCACTATAAAGTTAAATATACAAGTTACGACTTGTGACATTATCTATTCGTACGTTATTTGTCATAAAACTTCACGCGTACATTCATCAAGTGTCGAATAATGGAAAGTACCTATACATGCTCACTACTGTAATCTCCAGGATTGGTAGACATCTCAGAGAGCCTAGACAAGATGTTTCTATGTATAATATAATAATAATGCCGGACATTTCACACAGCATCATCTGGCCCCAAAGACCTTGTGTTATGGGTAAACATATGACTGATATACTACTTATGTATTTTTTTTGGGGAAAATACGTACTTATACATAGAAACACCCATATACCCGAGACAAATATTTGCAGATTATACGAACATTGCTAACATTGATGCCAGATGGCGCTGTGTGAAATGTGCGGCATTGTTTATTTATTAGCCGACTTTTCAAAAAAAAAAAAATGTTTTTTATGTATGGTCACCGATTACTCAAAGACGCGTGAACCGATTTCAAAACTTTTTTTTTGTTTCATAGGTTATACTTTCCAGGTGGTCCCATCTAAATTTTATCGAAATCGGTCAAGTGGTTTCTAAAATATCAACAAAAATCTAAAAATTATATACATCGATGATATTTTCGTTGCGTGCAGTGCTGAGCAGTGCGTTTAGTTAGTCTATCCATATTATTGCACTAAAACATTCAAAATAAAAGAATTTTATGGTCTCGAATTGTATCCTATGAAGTCGGTTATCTTTTTAGTTTTTAAAACGTAATTATTAATTATTAATGTCTATATTATAGATAACAATGCATGGCCTCATGTTGCTCTGCCCTCAGACAGTTAACTGACAGATTTTAAATGTACAAACTATGTAATCTTGTAGATGCTATTTTTCGTATTTATGGTAGTTATATATAAGATCGATTATACAAAAAGCGCTAGGACCAGTGGGGCGATTATGGAACTTTGATACCATTTAACCATTGAAACCAATAGCTTTCAGTTGAAGAATTTGTATTACGGATCGCTGCGATTTCTATCGGCTTCTACCGCTAGTTACAATGTGAAGTTAGTGTCAAACTATAACTCGACAAATTTACAAAGTACGATTGTGGTAGGAACCGTGTTTAGCGTACTAAGCATTTAAATACATCGTGTATGAGTGACGAGTTTCTTGCAATTCTTCTCGGACTTGGGTTAGGAGGAATTGGCACCTAAATTCACCTAGTATGTAAGACGTTTCAGAGTGATCCTTGTGATTGTATTGAATAAAAATATTTTTGACTGACTTTGTGTACATTATCTTCCAATATGTACTTATTTTATTTATTAGACATAATACATAGTACCTACCTAGAATTGACGACGTCTATGACACAGTGGGCGAAGGCGCATCTGAGATGCAGAATGTTAAATGTCCAGCATTATTTAAATATTTATAAATAATCGGAATGGCCTTCTTCTTGCTCATTTTCCTTCTCTAGGATACCATTTTAAAACATCTTTGGCTCATTTGTTTCTTAATTGTATCGGTAGGGACTGTCTACTTATTTTGTTTTCTTATGACATTGTATAAATAAAGTTTTTTAAACTTACGCGATCAGAACACATTATTATAAATACTTACGGGTATTTATCGTAAGTATTTATAATAATTGTATAAATAAATAACGTCGGACATTTCACACAGCATCGTCTAGCACCAAAGCAAGCAGAGCTGTGTTATGCGAACCATATGACTGATATATCTACTCGTAATACTTACATTATAAATATATACCAATTACACATAGATACACCCAGACCCGAGACAAATACTTGCATAATCTTACAAACATTTGTCCCGCGGCAGGAATCGAACCCGCTACCTTCTGCGTCTCAGCCGGTCCTTGGCCCACTGCGCCACAAAGGTCGCCGAAAAAGTAGCCTATATGCTATTCCATGTCTTAGACTACATCTATATCAAGTTGCATCCAAATCCATTCTGCCGTTAAGGCATGATCACTGACTGAGTCGCAAACAAACATCCCTACAAATCCCTACTTAATATTAAATATGCGAAAGTAACTCTGTCTGTCTGTCTGTTACGTTTTCACGCCTAAACCGCTGAACCGATTATGATGAATTGTGCTACAGAGATCGATGGGACTTTGCAGAAGGACATAGGCTACTTTTTATGTAGGTACCACGCGTTAGAAGCCGTGGGCAGCAGTTAGTACTAACATATATAAAACAATCATATATCCACACAAATTTCACATACTTATAGAATATTATTAGGATAGGTTTAGGTATGTTTAGGTAAATACCCACTTACTTACATCAAATGTTGTTTTAAAGGTAACGAACCTTATGAACTAAAGCTTCAATAGAAAATGTAAATACCTATTGAATTCCTCGGATATAATGGTCAGACCACCATCATAGACTGAATCTATAGTAATATACGGGCCGTGTAGCCCATTCTGTTTAATGTTTGTATGAAATCACGACTCCAGGTTGTTTCTTACCACGTGTGGTCTAGTAGGTACATATTCTTAATTGACCTTATCGATTCTTTGGAGAAGGAGAGTTTTTTTAGGTCTATTAAGCTTAAACTAGGTCAATATGATATGCTTATGGTTTGCTGCCTATTAGATCTTTTGGTTCGAATTAATTCGACTGTCATCATCATCATTCGCTTGTGTTCAACTGTTGAAGATGATTTAGGTGGCGTCAGTCAAGTTACAGAGCAGTTATTTGTAATTGAAAACTTTCGTTTATGGATCCACTCCAGCAAGCTGAGGTGGGTGAAGTTTCCTCTCCACTGACGCAACTCTGTTTCTGTTAGATTCTGTTTGATAGCGCAGGCCTTCCCAGGTAGCCACACTAACCTATCGACTTTGCCGACAGGACCCGCAGACGAATCAGTACATGCGGTGTCGGTTCGGTTGCAGGTGCATAACGGCTGGCACCGAACCGGGTTTGTTTCAAGAGTTCCTTCGCTGTTGCTAGCTCTTCTGTTAGTCAGCAGGGGGTCTAACCTCCAATAATTTGAAGACTATCGCAGTCGTCTCCATTATCAGTCTCCAAGCAACACTCATCTAGGATCAGTTCCACGTAGAAATCCTCACTCGGAGGGTTCAGTTCAATTGTTCAGTTAAGCGATAAATACCAACCCGTTTTTTCAGTCAGATGCGGGTGCTTAGTAAGTTTTGATGATTCTTAGCTGATCGTTATGGAGTACAGCGGATGGTAAAAGTAAAAAATGTATAAAGTAAAATGTATTTTTGTAAAAAAAACATAAATTCGACTACAGTCGAATTCGAAAACATTCACGCACAAAAGCTCCTGGTTTTTTACAGTGCCTGGCAGAGCCATCTCTTAGTACCATCTAAACAATTCATAAGTTCAAAAAATACATCAAAGATGTCACTATCAGAACAGTTACTGTGTTGCCATCTATTAAGCAGTGGCAAAATAATTAGTTGTGGTAAAGGCTGACATCTGTCGTTGAGTAGCAGTACCACATTGGCAGATTGTCAAAACTGACAGCTGCTAGTTGGATACAAATAATTATACGTATAATTTAAAATGCCTCTCAGATTTACACAAACTCAATAGCTGAGTAGTAGTTTTAATTTATAAGCTTTGTAATAATACAGTCGAAGTCGATTTGTCAAAACAAACGTCAAACGAAATTAATTTCATTCAAATGAAAACTTGCTTTGTCGAAGCGGGAATGTGAGAAATCTCGTTTGTTGATATCCAAGTGATTGTCTGAACACCTGAGCGATACGCGACCTTATAAATAAATTTCGCCGAACAGAATGCCGCCAAGTAGCTTACGAGTCGTCTACGCGTTCGCCAGAGAAATGCATCCAAAAACTACTGATGTTTTTATTGAATACGGCACCGCTGGATTTCGCACAAAGTGAGTAAAACATTCAAATACAGCTTTATCTTTAATTCTATCTAGTTATTGAGGTCATTGTTACTAAATAAAGCCATTTTTGTATCACCTTTCTCTTATATCTTCGCGTAGTCACGTAAGCAATCTTTTAATTGATAGTATTTTTTTCAAGTATCGTAGTGAGTCATTGAGGTGAGGTGAGGACCGTTCATGTATGATAAATTACTAACGGGAAGTCGATGTTATCATATGGTCAATGACTGGGTTCATAATCTTGTAAGGCAAAACAATGAGTAGGTTTATTCTAGTTGGATTCTTTATTTGGCTCTGTGAGTCACATTTCTTCTATGGGCAATTCAAGTTTTATACAATGTTGCTGTAGTTTGCATAATAGGTTTGTATTTGTAATTAAAACATTAGGTGGGTCTGTCTCTAGGGAGTTATTTGTAGCCCACATTGTGTTCTCCGTGGGGGGTCGACAGGCAATTTATAGCATGTTTGTTATGATGAACAACTTTATTGGTCAGATGGAACTAATTAATAGTAAAATATAAATAAATAAATAATACATTTCACACAACATCATCTGGCCCCAAAGTAAGAAGAGCTTGTGTGCCTGACCACATACATATTAATTTTTTTTTGTAAATACATTCTTATTAATACAAAGAAAAACCCAGACCTGTGTCAAATACTTGCAGATCATACAAACATTTTGTCTGGCGAGGGACATTGAACCAGCATCCTTCTGCTTATCAGTTGGGCCTTGACCCACTGTGCCACAGAGGTTGTCATATGTTTTATTAGATAAGTATTTCATCAAATTAGATAACTAGTAGGTAGACAAAGTATAAAGGGGAACCCAGTAGTGGTGCACAATGGTTGAAAATTGATAGAATATATGTACAATGTAAAACTTAAAACTCTAACAAAAATATAACTAAGTACTATGTATATAAGTATTTTTGTTTTGTTTAAAGTTTTAAACCATTACTCATATTATTAATTTTAGAGCATTACTAGTTTACCTTATTTTGAATAGGTACATGCTTTGTCTTATTTGTTTCCTGGAGTCTGAAGGTAAAATCATGTCCTAGTATAAATCATTTAAAAACCTAAGTAGACACCTAAAAAATGTTTTCTAAATGCTTAGTGCTCACATTTTGTTAAAACTGACCTTCAGTTTTAACAAAATGTGAGCACTAAGCACTAAGCATTTAGAAAAAATTTTTTAGGTGTCTACTTAGGTTTTTGACCTATTTATACTAGGACATGATTTTACCTTGACTTTGAGATATAATAATTTATCAAACTCACCACACTGCTTACTTGATCTGTCAAAAACACGTGGAAAAATCAGAGCTATGTCCGTGAACCACTCTCTAACTCAGATTGAAAACTAATCATTGATTTTTATGTCAGTATTGCTGTTATAAATATAAACAGAGATTAGTACTTTTTCTGTCGAACTTTAAAATATTCTGGTTTCATAAAGACTTTTGTGCCATTTTATATTGCTTCTCGAGCCAGTGCGTCTGCAACCTCGTTACCCTGTATCACCTACATGTGATGGAATCCATTGCAATGCCAGAGACGCTCCCCCAGATGCCTGCGTACTGAAATATGACCCATAAACTTATAAACTAATTTTTTTATATTTAAAGAATCAACCCCACTTTACATGTAGTTATAATATTGAGTTTATAAGCAGATAAGGTAGATACACAATATGTCTGCTCAACACAGGTATTTGTTATGTGTCAGGTTGTTAGTATCATAATTATGTAATTTAAAATATATAAATACTAGCTGCTGCCGCGTGGTACGCGTGGTACCTACCACTGTGAATGGTCCACCAATATTTATTAATCTTTTTTACAGTTACATATCACTGTATAAACCTATATCTCCATGTTAGATGAATGTATTAAAATTACAGCCTAGTCAGTTCATAATGGGGAATAAATAAAATAATATATTCTAATAAACAATTCATAATATTCCAACAAACCCGGCTATTTTCATCAACATACATAAACCGGGCTAAACAAATAAACCCAGATGCTTGAGGTAACAGAATTTGCCTACTTCCATTGAGTGCCTTTTAAATTTTATTATCTTGGCACTGCTCCAACCACTCAGATCAATTTGCCTGTTTGTGGTCTAACTAAATCTAAATTATATTGGTTTCATGATGATTTATTCTGGGAATGAAATTATTTATTAGGTATGTGGCCTATAGTAGCGAAAGTTGAAATGTTTTTACATTATACAACCTCTTGACGACCTCTGTGGCGCAGGGTGCCAAGGTCCGGCTGAGACGCAGAAGGTTGCGGTTTTGACTCCCGCCGCGGGATAAATGTTTGTATGATCTGCAGTTATTTGTCTAGGATCTGAGTGTTTCTATGTAGGTATAATATGTAGTAAAGATACATAAGATACAGGGTTAATTCTTCTTCGTTAATGGCATAATAGTGACAATATTGCCAATGTCAAGTGTTTATATTGTTTATAGTACCTGTCACAAAGTCGTATCTTGTCGTTTGTCATATGTTATTTTATATAAATGGTACCTTTTATATAAAACTAGCTGACCCGTGCACATTCGTTGGGCGGTTACAACTTCACAAAAATATTAAAGTACTAATATCGCTATTAAAAAATAGATGGCTAATCAAATTATTGTAATAATTACAGAGATTAACAAAGTTACGGATAAATATTTATAGATGGCGCTAGCGGCCAACCGCGACTTCGCCCGCGCCGTTCCTGTTGTTTTTCCGGGATAAAAAAAGCCTATATCCTAATCCAAGTTACTAACTATATTCATTTTAAGTTTCATCCAAATCGGTCCAGCGGTTATCGAGTTATAAGTAGTGTAACTAACACGACTTTATTTTATCCTTACAACCTTACTAATATTATAAATGCGTAAGTAACTCTTATCTGTCTGTCTCGCTTTCACGCCAAAACTACAGAACCGATTTAAATGAAATTTGGTACACAGATAGTCTTAAGCCTGAGAAAGGACATAGGCTACTTTTTAATTGGAAGAAAGTGTTGTAAAGGGTTGAAAAGGGGGATGAAAAGTTGTATGAAAGTATTGTAATTTTCAGAACTAGAAGCATCCAATTTTAAGCTGTTGATCCTTACTAAAATACATAATATATTTTATATATATATATACTAATATTATAAATGTGATAGTAACTCTGTCTGTCTGTCTGTTGCGTTTTTACGCCTAAACCGCTGAACCGATTTTGATGAATTTTGGTATAGAGATAGATGGGACCTTGGAGAAGGACATAGGCTACTTTTTATGTAGGTACCACGCGTGCGAAGCCGCGGCAGTAGCTAGTTTACCTATATAGATTACTTTTGCTCGAATCACAAAGAAATTTTTATTTCAATTATTCACACCCGAGTCAATAACTCTAGCTCTGTTTAAATAAAAACACATAAATTGCTAATAAAACAGAAATAACTTGAGAAAAATAAATAAAATAAGAGCGCAACTTCTTCGCAAGACGGCCAAAAATAATCAGATACAGGGTCTCTAATTTTTATTAATACTGTCAAAATAACAAGCCCTTGTCGTTGTCTTGCCATACAAAACTAGAGCTTAATTATCTGGTATTTTGAACTTAACTCTCAATGGCTTTTGAAAAGATAAAGGAATTCGAATTTGCCATTGAGACTTGTCCATATTTAAAACAGGTCCTGCCATTTTTCAATGCCACACATTTCAGTGTTTTATTCAACCTACATAAAGCAAGTAATTACTGTGAGCTATTTGCTATTTACATAAGTAGATCTCGATTCTCGATCTATTAGCTAAGCAGGCTTACTGTGATGTCAATGGTTGCATATTAAACAGATGTGTTTTAATGATTTTGCAGTTGGGTGAATCATGTTTCTTGTAAATATAGATGCTTCTACTTCTGATAATCTATTGTAATCTACACTAATCCTTACTAATATTATAAATGCGAAAGTAACTCTGTCTGTCTGTCTGTCACGCCAAATCTACTGAACCGATTTAAATGAAATTTGGTACACAGATAGTCTAAAACCTGAGAAAGGACATAGGCTACTTTTTAATAGGAAAACAGTGAAAGTAGTTATAAGTTGTAAAGGGTTGAAAAAGGGGATGAAAGATTGTATGAAAGTATTGTCATTTTCAGAACTAGAAGCATTAAATTTTAAGCTGTTGATTCCTACTAATATTATAAATGTGAAAGTAACTCTTTCTGTCTGCTACGTTTTCACGTCTAAACCGCTGAACCGATTTTGATGAATTTTGGTATAGAGATAGATGGGACCTTGGCGAAGGACATAGGCTACTTTTTAAATTGGTAGCATGCGTACGAAGCCGCGGGCAGCAGCTAGTATTATATAATGTAGGTATGTAAGTAAATAAAAATAAATAAATGTCTATACCAAAATTCATCGAAATCGGTTCAGCGGTTTAGGCGTGAAAACGTAACAAACAGACAGACAGAATTACTTTCACATTTATAATATTAGTAGGTATAATACCTTCAGTATCCGCCATCTCATAGGAAGATAATTTATGCCTTTGCGTTGGAACTCTGGAGACCTGGACTCAACAAACTGTGTGAAGGCATTATGTAGTGCTTCCTGAAAAGAAACGTTTACCTTGCAAAAAAATTACCAACTCGCGGTAAAAATTTTAGTCGATGGGACTATCATTATTATTATTATGTTAAAACGATTTTCTCGAGCAGTATGAGGTCTTGTGTTATTGTGGAGAAATACTGGAGAATATATGATAACGAGTCGGGACTGTTTCTCTGCGAGCTTCGCCATCATTGTTCGCAGTTCTGCACAGTAGATGTCTGCCGTTATTGCTTGACCGGATCTGAAGAAGCTGTAGTGTTATGTCATGCAGTGCATCACCGAACAGTCACCATTATAAAATCACATTAATAGGTTTTAGTTCGAAATAGTCAATCAACACACGTATAGAATCAAAAGATAATTGCACCCGTGCGAAGCCGGGTCGGATCGCTGGTTTATCACTACATAGTATAAAATAAAGACACTTCCCGCTGTCTGTCTGTCCCTATGTATGCTCAGATCTTTAAAACTACCCAACGGATTTTGATGCCTTTTTTAGTAGATAGAGTGATTCAAGAGGAAGGTTTATATGTATAACTATAGCTGACCCGGCCACGCGTTGTTGTAGCTCAGTAGTTCTAATACATACGTTGAACCAATATACCCTAAACTCTAAAATTATCAGTGTATCTCCACTGTATTATACTTGTATAATACAAATAAACCTTCCTCTTGAATCACTCTATCTATTAAAAAAAACCGCATCAAAATCCGTTGCGTAGTTTTAAAGATCTAAGCATACATAGGGACAGACAGACAGCGGGAAGCAACTTTGTTTTATACTATGTAGTGATACATGCATAATAGTAGAGAAACACTGATAATTTTAGAGGTTAGCGTATATTGGTTCAACGTAATAGAACTACTGAGCTACAGCAATGCGTGGCCGGGTCAGCTAGTAATATATAAGTAGGAAAGGATATTCAAGTCTATGTGCGTGCCACTCAAACAAACGCTACTGCGTATACGCCGTCCGTATGTTTGAATTGATTATGACAAGCTCAAGATCGGTGTCGTGTGGAATTATTTGTGCGAGAACTATTTAGCAGACTATAACATTAATTTTAATTATTGCACGGTTGTTTCCCACTACCCTTTCGAATTAAACCGAACAGTTTTAAATATCCAGACAATTTTCAACGTACGAGTATCTACGTACGTTGGTTCTGAATATGTTTTATCAGATAACGCCCTTATTGTTGCACACTAGAACATAATCAATATTGCCAATTAGGATTGATTTTTGATATCGTATCTATCAGTCACACACGATTACTCCAAGAGTATTGGATCGGGTGCTCGAATTGAGAATAGCTCGCCTTGTATAGAATTTAGGGCAATTAGTAGCGTCCTTGAGCTACAAGCTGGCATTTTATCAAATAAATAAATTCTTTAGTCGCATACCTTCTTGTCTAGCATGAATAAAAGTTTTTAATTGCTTTTCCAAAGAATACATTCATACCTTATCATAAATTCGTCTCTTGTCTGTCTGCTTGTTACAATTTCACGGCTTAACGGCTGGAGGGATCTTGATGACATTGAGTGAGGATATAGATTGTATCTTGGAGAAGGTCTGAAGCTACTTTTTATGTAGGTATCTAGAAAATTATAACAATGATAATACCTCTTAGAAAATAATTATTGTCATGTTGTTGTCTTGGTCCTTTTTAACAGCTCTTTGAGGGAACAATAATTAAAACATGAATTTGGTTATTGTGAAGTAGGTACATGTAGTAGGTTCGTATGGTTTTTAAATAAATAAATATAGACTGAAATGTCGCATACCGCTCAAGTGCGAACCGTGAACGCGAGCGGCAACGAGTGGACCGCGAATTAACTCACCCTTAAAAAGGTTCTCTAGATGAATCGAAAAGGTGTCTGCGCTTTCATTGACAAAATTATACGTAAGTAAAACCCGTGTTTATAAAAATGTTTACAACTCAAAATTGAAACTTAAGTCGCATACGTAGTCCAGACGCTACTAGGATGTACAGATATACCCTGAACTGCTACAAATTCCAGATCACAGTATCTTCTGCGGGATTCGAACTCTTACCACTCGCGTCTACCATTCTGCCAATGATAAAGGAAGGGATCTGAAAGGCTCACTCTAAGGATTAATGACCTGAAATTCCCTATAAGTGCACCATGCCGGCCTTTAACTGCGAAAAGGTAATGGACAAGAAACAGCCGAGTGGAACGGAGTATACTCCTTAGTGACCTTCTACTGAGAAAGAGTTGCACTGATAACTGATATTTGCCTTCCAACTTGAACTCTTTGTACTCTTTTGAGTGAAAGCATCCTGATCGTCATAATAAACGGACTTCCGCAGTGGAAGGCAGGCGGAAGCGAGGGTTGAGAGTTTGCATGCCATCATGCGCAAGAAAACATTGGCATTGGCACCACCAATGCCTTTCTGCGGATCTTACCGGATAGGTATGATCATTAACAAAATAATTATACATAATTGAGACTGTTGGACTGGAGCGCGAATGAGAGATTTCAAATATTTTACCTGTACATCAATCGTATTAATATTTAACACGAACATAGACATAACACTTGCATACCTACTTATTATTAGACTCCGGCTGGTAGATCTTAACAGGATTTTAAGATGCTATACAGCCAAGGATTAGAATACTTTGCCGTCGTCTGTCTTTCTTGAAAACAACAATCTGTTTCTCTTCAAGTCAAGAGTAAATAGGCGTCTTCTAGACCATCGTGGCCCATCGTCGACCGCATCGTCGCTTACCACCATGCGAGGTCGTGGTCAAACGTAGGTCTATCTATGATAAAAAAATAATTACATATAAAAATACAAAAAATATATCTACGGAATACCAGGCACAATGTTGAGTCGAAGTCTTTTTTATACTGTTTGATACACGAAATGCTTTCTGTCTTCTCCACTTATACTTCTGTATTTTTCTGTTTTTAGTGTAAGACAAATAATTAATAAACAAATGAGGGTCTATATGTCTATGTTTATATAGGCTGCGTTTATTGTCAGTTACGTAATGATTTATTAATATTATACTAGTTTGAATCTATGCGATTCTACGTAGTCCTACATATTTCGCTTGCCGTCAGCCGGAGCAAACATCAATCAATATCGATTTAGAATCAAATTACCCGCGTCTATTTGCTTTTCTATAGCTGTTTTATTTTTACATTGTGTAGATTGCGTTGTTTTCGTTACTGTCGGAATGCCGGCTTCTTCCTCTTCGCAGTTCTTGACCACTAGAGGCGCGAATACTCTTCTCGCTAAATAGACCCTGGCTACTAAGTGACTTATCACATATTATAAAAAAATATTCCCTTGATATTGGGAAAATTATCATCGTAATTTGACATTTTATGAAGCAACATACTCGTAGGTCTTACCAACCGAATTGCCACATTGGTGGCAATTCGGTTGGTTCATTTCTAAAATTAGGAATTGTCAAAAATATTTTTTAGTTAGTCATAGCATTTGTAAAACCTATTCGATTGGTACCATCTAACTAAATTAGGAACGCTTAATTAAATTATATAAAATTCAATTAGGATAAGTTAGTAACAGCTGAATACCAAGTTTCATTTGACACTTCTAAACCTAATTTTAGTTAAAATTAGTTAGGTTGGTGCCAACAGAATTGAGGACATTACTTCGTTTTCTCGTTATAAATTGTGACTTCCAAGCACAAGTGTGGACAATTAAATTATAAGCGTATTATGTTGCTTTGTGATTTGTACAACTAGGAAACCAAGACAATTTTAGACGGTCATTTTGCTATGACGTTTAGAATAGACAAATGACAATCGACTGCGACATTGTGACGATATTATAACAAAACAATCACTTGACCTTGTTAAAAATTACATCAAGACAGATGCCATTATATGAAGAGAAGAAGAAGGACTCTCTTTCGTGCAAAGGATAAGCATAAAACGTGATAATGCTAAGTTGTGGTTCTTTGGAAATAAAATATCGTGACAGTGCCTGGTCAGTCATATGAAAATCCAATGTTACATGTACACAAAAATGATAATTTATTAATACTAGAAATAAAGATAAACTTGCTGTTTCCATACTTAGGCTCGCTAAAAGTTAATAAATTTATAGGGCAGTGTGTACGCTTTTATAACAAGGTCCCAAGCCACTTATAAAATTTGTCAATTGGCAAATTGAAAAACGTAATAAAACAGAAGTTGTCTCTTAAATCATATAATAAAATAACATTATTTAGATGACAAAACGAATCTGCTGTGTTAAGACCAGACGAGTTTCTTGCCGGATTCTTCTGGTGTTAGGAGGAAGCTGCACCTAGATTCACTAGCATGTAAGAAAACGATTCTAAGTAGTCTTTGTGATTTTATTGAATATTTTTTTTTATTACTTTGACTTTTCCATACTAACCAAGAATTGAATTGACTTTGACTGGCACTTGACTGTTGGCTTACTTAGAAACAATTGGCTGATTTTTGTGTTATATTAAAACCCAGAGCATCCGTTGCACCCTACATCTGTTGCTGGTCAGTATCAGACGTTAAGTATACACTAGTCAGCTTCACAAATTTAGTTATTTTATTTTTAGTGCATTTGTTATCGAGAACCTAGTGTTTAGACAAACCTAATATAAGCTTAAAAACACTATTAACCAATGATTGTTACAAGTGTAAATAAATTAATATCCATCAGTGCGGTTAATTGCGTGGTATTTCACCTAGCATAGTGTAAGAAATGACTAGACTAGCACAAAGGATAGTGATGAGCAGTAACAAGATTGTATGATTATGATTTTTGATTAGATTAGACTATGATTTCTACATAAAACGACCGTTTAAAAATAAAGAACTGACTCTTGGCTCAAGGGTTCTTATGAAACATTTACTGAATGTATGTATTCAAATTAAAGTTACATGAGCTCATGAATAAACTATGCTTGTATCGGAATAATTTTGGAGTTTGCGTACTCCGTATGTTAATTATTTACGCCTAAAGTTGCGCAAAAATCAATGCTAAATTGCGTTTTTTCGGGGCTTGTATCTTTCAAACCTATATTTTTATTTACGATTCTGTAACGATACAAGCATAGATTATGACGAGACAAATTGATATCATTCTTAGTTTTGGTTGTTCATCATGAGATGGTGTAGTGATCTTCCTTCGACGTTTGTATGAAAAGATATTCGACTAGTTTACTCTTAAGTCAGCGTATTATGTTTTTCAGTTTCCGTTGTTTGTTTCAGAGCAAGTCTGCTAGAGCATGTGGTGTACCGAATGGGGTTGTTGGCTGTGCTTCGATCCAGGGTTAAAAATGGTAAGATCATTTATCATCTAATGCTAAACTAATATAATTAAGAGAAAACATTTTATTTTTGTATGTGTGTTTGCCATATTATCAGCGAGTAACATGGACTGTGTTTTATTTTCCAAATAATTACGTTTTAAAAACTAAAAAGACAACCGACTTTATGTATGAAAAAGTAAAATATAAAAATTTCAACATATTTTTTCAGTTTTTTTTTTAAAACCTAACTACTGAGTTAAATATATATAGGACCAATCGGGAAGTACCTATATCCTTGCATATGAAATAAGATTTTTTGAAATCGGTTCATAAATGACGGAGTTATGAGGTAACAAACATAATAAAACAGTCGAATTGAGAACCTCCTCTTTTTTGAAGTCGGATGAAAATTAGAGATCTCTGTGAAAATTGGAATTATGTAACCCAAGGTGTCAAATCATTGCCTATGAAAGTCATTATTTGGTGTGCGTTGCGTAAACTATTGATGATAAATCCTGAAATGCAACTTAACTACTTAACTATTAAAAAAATAAAGGTCACATAAAGGGTATATAGTCTTAGATAAAATAACCTTTTTAGAACACAGAGTTAAAATGTACATTGTAGCAAACATATATCTCCGCTTGTCATGATAATTGGAAAATCCAAAAATATTTCGCGCCCAAGCGAGACGAATCACTTTAACATGCCCTATTCAAGCATGGACGGATGCGCGTTTGTACGCGATCATGTGTCACTAAGGGGACCACAGATATAAATAGATACCAATCTAGATACGATAATAGGAACTACTACATGGAAACGGCTTGTCTCCGCGCTATCTCGGCGCATTTCCTTCCATTTACAGTTCTAGGAAGCGAGTTTCCTCAGTTTGCGCTAGCGATTATATCGTATCTGGCTACCGAGGACAGAGCCTCCGTTGCATCTGGACATATTCGCAACTGGACTGGTTAAGAACTAACTGGACAAATTGTACAGTTCATGACACCACGTAGTTCATATTTTCCCTCGGAAGTATCCGGCTGGACGCTCGCTTTGCTCGCTCGCCTTTCCTTGTTTTCTATACTCTAACATAACCTAACAGGTTTCGATCTGATTTAATTCTGATCTTTTTCTCCCGACTATACTTTGTATAGTTGCTAACCTGTCCAGCTGAGAACCTGTCCAGATATTTCGAACAGAAGACAGGCATATATGCTTAAGCCTCCATATAAACCAGCACTGCGCTAAACCTTATTTCCAAGGTAACAAGAGCGAAAACACGCTGCTTCTTTTTGCATTGATGCACACGCAAGACGGGTTTTCAGTGGCTTCAGTTAGTCGTTCATAAATTACAACTATATCACATTTGTATCGCGACAAAAGTGGCTGGGTGTATGGTATAGCCCTAAGGCAGATGCTACATATTAATAGAGTTCTAGTTCTATCAAGCCTCCAAGTTCCCACTGAGATATCTTCCCAGTAGAGATGTACCATGCCTGAAGAGTACTTGAATTAGATTAGGAATGACGATCCGTAATGTTTTTAGTTGAGAATGCAGATTTTCAGAGCTAAGAAATCCTTAACATACATTGCAAAAATTTTTGTTCTACGACAAAAATTGACGAAGTTATGACGAAATTACAAGCGAAGTTCACTGAGTGTTTGCCGCGGTAGCTTTGACGTCACAGGGACGGGCGCCGCCAGTTATCGAATCGTGAAGTAAGAGGGCCGGCTTCGCTCGGACCGTCTCACTGAAGTCACGCACCCGCGTACATTGGTTTTACCGGCAGGAACGGCATAATGTTTATTACTTAATATCTTCGTATGTAATGGTCCGATTTGGATAATTCAACAAGATATATATATCATTCTTATGTCATAAAGAATAACGTGAATAAGAATAAATAGTTATTCGTTATTTATTTTGTTCGTTCGTTATTTTTTAGTTATTCTATTTGCTAATTTGCTATAACTTTACTGTACTTACCTCATTGGCACCTAAATTCACCTTGCATGTAGGACGTTTCAACGTGATCCTTGTGATTGTATAGTAAGACATACAGCGGACTTTTTTTGTCGGTAATGATGAGTATTATAAACATGTAGTACATATTTTATGTATCCTCAATAGTTTTCGCTGCGCAATCCAAATAATCACATTCTTAGGTAAGTTTTGATACTTTGGGTTACGTTGATGCTATTTTCGTGGGAATATCTATTTTTGAATAAAAAAAACACCCGATGTTATTCGCTGATAATGCAGCTATCTATAGATAAAATAATTTTTAAAATCGGTTAAGTTGTTTTTGAGTAAATTCATTAGAAACAAACATCAAAAAAATTAATCGTTTCTTTTCGTAATATTAATTTAGATAGAATAGAATAGAATATATCTTTATTGTACACCTTATATAATAAAACACAATATTAGAATTTAATTAAACTAAAAGTATTTAAGTGGTACAATGGGCGGCCATATCGCTTGAGAGCGATCTCTTCCTGACAACCTTTGGATGGAAAGGATCGTATTAAGTTGAGTGGACGGCGCGGCGTACATTAAGCTAATTATAAATGATATAAATAAATATTTTACTAAATACTACATACATATACATAAATACAAATAAATACATAAAAACTTACAAACTAAAGTGATATCGGTGGCAATTCGGTTGGTTCATTTCTAAAATAAGGAATTGTCTAAAATATATTTAGTTAGTCATAGCATTTGTAAAACCTATTCGGTTAATACCATCTAACTAAATTAGGAACGCTTAATTAAGTTAGATAAAATTAAATTAGGATATTTTGGTAGCAGCAGAATACCAAAGGTTAATTTGACAGCTCAAAACCTAATTTTAGCTAAAATTAGTTAGGTTTGTGCCAACAGAATTGAGGCCATTATCTTATAGACTGATGTGAGATAATGATGGTATACCAAGTTTTTGAAGATAGGTAAGGATTTAGCATACCGGATAACAGTTATGAATTTGAATTTTTTATATTTCTCAGCTTATTTCTATTCTCTTTCTAGACACGGTTTCTTTGAAAATTATGTAATTCCTTCGCTTTGAAGTTAGTGGTTAAATTATGAGCGTCCGTCAAACTTATTAGTGCATAGTATTGCAAACGAGTTATGCAACAGAAACTAGTCTAGAAAGCCTTGGTTTACCAACACTTTAACCGGTCATTTAATTCATTTAACAGTTTATTTTATCATTATTATTGACTCCGACTGAGACGCAGAAGGTTGGGGGTTCAATTACCGCCGCGAGACAATTTTTTGTTTGTATGTTCTGCGAGTATTTGTCTCAAGTCTGGGTGCTTCTATATATAATTGTACTAGTTGCTGCTCGCGGCTTCGCACGCGTGGTACTTACATAAAAAGTAGCCTATGTTCTTCTCCAAGGTCCCATCTATCTCTATACCAAAATTCATCAAAATCGGTTCAGCGGTTTAGGCGTGATAACGTGACAGACAGACAGACAGACTGATAGAGTTACTTTCACATTTATATAATTAGTATAATATTAGTAAGAATAACTGTGTATTTACAAAAAAATAGTAGGTATACAAGTAGTATATCAATCATGTGGTACCCATAACACAAGCTCTGCTCACTTTCGGGCCAGAATTATTATTATTTTTGACAGATGTTTTGTTGAGAATCTCTAAACAACTCGATTCAACTGTTGACTGATCAAAGTCTGCAGTCCGACTGGCTAGGCTTACATTACAGCCCTTTAAACCAATATTAACTGCTATTACCGTACTTTAACCATTGGTTAATCTGTAAGTGAACATCAGCCTCGGTATCTAGGTTAGTCTAAATTAACAACGGGACCAATCGATATTCCACCTCAACTAGACTGTACACTGAAAACGTTTTTATATCACGAACCAATAGAGCTTGTTTTTGCGCGTCGCAATTATGTGATTGTGTCATCATTTACGTTAGGGTGACTAGACTAACGGCTGCGTTTTTGTGATCTAAAGGTCGTAGGTTCAAACCAGTTGTCCAGTGGTATTTACCTTAATATTTTTGCTACTTTGGAAGATAGGATAAGCCGTTACGCAGTTAGCTACAAAATATCGTTACGTAATGATAGAGATATTCAGACTGCCACGACTTATACGAACATAGGTTAGGTTAAAATAGGTTAGGATAGGTTGGGGAAAAAGTTTCTTCGCATTTTTTAAGAAAATTCAAATCATGTTTTAATATAGTTTATTTATATTTAACTAAAGTATGTAGGTACCATTTTGTTCGATAACTTTTTGCCATCTTGTAGGTAGGGACATGATCCCATTGCTATAGAAATTTTGGGACTTCTGATCAAAATACCGCGACAAGTGCTTTTGACAGTCCTCTCGTGATGTTAACCTGACACTGCCTAAAGAATTCTGAAGAGACCGAAACAGGTGGAAATCTGAAGGTGCAAGGTCAGGACTATACGGCGGATGCATTAACACCTCCCAGCCAAACTCTCTTAATTTTTGCTGAGTGGCTAAAGATGTGTGAGGTCCAGCGTTATCATGATGAAAAACCACACCCCTTCTGTTGATTAATTCCGGCCGCTTTCTCTCAACTTCTTGCTTTAATCTCATCAGTTGTTCGCAGTAGAGTTCAGAATCGATGGTCCTGCCTGGTGGTAACAGCTCATAATGAATAATGCCCTTCCAATCCCACCACACACACAGCATCACCTTGTTGCGAGTTAACCCGGGTTTCGCCACAGTCTGTGAAGCATGACCGGCCTTTGACCACGACCTTTTTCGCACGTTCTTGTCGTACGTGATCCACTTTTCATCTTCTTCAAAAATGGTTCGGTTTCATTAAGTCGTAATAAAGAATCACAAATGTGTACACGGTTCATTAGGTTTCTTTCTGTGAGCTCGTGAGGTACCCAAATATCGAGCTTTTTTGTGTACCCAGTTTTTTAAAATGCGCCAAAACTGTTTTGTGGTCAATTCCCAGTTCTTCAGCTACGTCTTAACTACTGAAATGCCGATCTTGCTCTACTTTTTCAAAAATGTCATCCATTTTATCCGCAATAGGGCGACCAGAGCGACGTGCATCTTTGACATCCAAAACTCCGGATTGAAAACGCTTAAACCAATTTTGTGCTACTCTCACAGACACTGCACTAGGTCCATAAACATCGCAATTATTTTTCGAGGCTTGCGTTGCATTTTTACCTTTTTTGTAGTAAAAATTTAAAATGTATCGAATTCCTTCATTAGATTCACTCATCCTGACAGTACGAAAAACAAATAAAAATCACACATTTTCCTAATTTGAATTTGGTATTATGTTCTTTAAAATTTAAACTTTTAACAATACCAAAACCAGCCAGATCCAAATAACCAAAGAGATTTTATTACAAGTTCATACATACTATAATGCGAAAAGACTTTCCCCAACCTAATATGTTTTATTCAGTAACTGGTCTAACATATTTACATAAGGAACCTTATATTTTCGCTATTTCTGTCTGTTCGTCCACCCCTTAAAAGTTATAAAATAAAATCTCAAATAATAGTTTAAGAGGTTTTTCCCTACATGTAAAGTGGGTTGTTTTGTTATACTTTACAATCCCATCGTGACGCATATAATAATAGAATAATAATAATAATGCCGGACATTCCACACAGCATCATCTGGCCCCAAAGTAAGCAGAGCCTGTGTTATGGTTACCACACGACTGATATACTACTTGCATACTTTTCTTTTTAATATATAATATACATAGAAACACCCAGACCCGAGACAAATACTTGCAGATCGTACAAACATTTGTCCCGCGGCGGGAATCGAACCCGCAACCAAGCCGGGCCTTGTCCTACGGCGCCACAGCGAATATGGTTAGATAAGAGGTCTTTAAAAATATATGAGGATTTTAAACAGTATTATGATACAAAAGTAAAGAAAACTAATCGTATCGTAAATTTACTATATCATTACATCCCTACTAATATTATTAATACGAAAGGAACTTTGTCTGTCTGTTACGTTCTCACGCCTAAACCGCTGAACCAATTTTGATGAATTTTGGTATAGAGATAGATGGGACCTAGGAGAAGGACATAGGCTACTTTTTATGTAGGTACCACGCGTGCGAAAGCGCGGGCAATAATAATTCTATTTAAGAGCCTTACTGAGTGGTGATTTTGGCTCCCAGCGCATCCAGCATCCAGCAGCAGCTCCACTTAAGCTGCGCTACCTTTTGAGCTACATCGCTCTGTCATAGGTGTCGAGATCATCTCGCCATCTCTTGGGTCTACCACGGCGCCGTCTTGCTATCTCAGGGCTTTACTGAGTGGTGATTTTGGCCTACAGCTCATCCAGCATCCAGCAGCAATTCCACATAAGCTTCGCTACCTTTAGAGCTAAATCAGCAATTTGGGTTCTGGAGCACACAGTTGTATTGCGTGTATTAAGAGGCTTATCACACCTTAAACTTCGCCTTACTCTAAGGTCCATTTTCCTTTGCAGGTCGTACGATAGGTATTATGATCACTGCCTCACACAATTTGGAGCCTGACAATGGAGTGAAGCTCATCGACCCCGACGGCGAAATGTTGGAACATAGCTGGGAGGAAATAGCTACCCGGATGGCTAATGTCAGGTAATTATCATAACCATTATATCAATGGAATAAGAATCAAATTAACAAAGCTAAAAGGCATGTCCTATAATTATACTTGGCACATGCCTACGCTTTTGCAAAAAAGTTAATATCCCCATATGTGATAGGTTGCAAACGCATCACCGAATTTTTAAGGTTCTAGGATGTGCCGGTTTTCTCGCGATGTTTTCCTACACCGTTTGAGAGCACTGGCATTTCGTACATATTTTTGCAAAAATCCTTTGGTCCCTCACCAGGTTTGATCCCACGACCTTATGATCGTAACGCTAGAATGCTACCACTACACCACTACTGCTTGCAATTGCAGTGCAAATCTTATATATCTGCACTTCGCATTCAACTATTGATTATCCAGTTTGTTAACGTTGATATATATCAAAGTACACTAGCTGCTGCCCGCGGCTTCGCACACGTGCTATCTGCAAAAAAAGTAGCCTATGTTCTTCTCCAAGGTCGCATCTATCTCTATACCAAAATTCATCAAAGTCGGTTCAGCGGTGTTGGCGTGAAAACGGGACAGAGAGACAGACAGACAGAGCTACTTTCGCATTTATAATATTAGTAGGGATTTTACAGATTATTTTACAGAGACGCAGAAGGTTGCAGGTTCGATTCCCGCCGCGATACAAATTTTTGTATGATCTGCAAGTATTAGTCTCGGGTCTGGGTGTTACTATGTATATGTTTTTTCAAAAAGTATATAAGTAGTTTATCAGTCATGTGGTACCCATAACACAAGTTCTGCTTACTTTGGGGCTAGGTGATGCTGTGTGAAATGTCCGGCATTTTTTTTACAGTGACAATGACTTGGAGTCTACAACGGCAGAGGTGATCAAGGAAGTGAATGCTGATATGGCTCTTAAAGCCAGCGTTTTTATCGGAATGGACACCAGGTATGCAGTATGCTATATATCATAATAACGTTTAAAAAACTAAAAAGAAACCATATACAATACGTAGTTTTGTTTACTTGGATGTACATATTTTTTCCAGTTATTTTTATTTAAAACCAAACTTTTGAACCGATTTTGATAACATTTTTATAGGACCAATCGGAGAGAATCTTACTTACCTAAGGCCCTTAGGTATCCCATGTGATGATGATGTCGTCATAAGTCGTCGAATCCATAAAACACAAAATAATATATTCTCTCACTTCTCCAGATATACCTCTATTAAAACAGTAATTTAAAGTACATGTAGAACAGTTATGCTATTTAAAGGCTGTTTAATTTAAAACGATCTATAGATAACTCAACTGATCCAGATTACTGCCAGAGGGCAGCGTTCCCAAAACTTTGACATTGACACGTTAAATGGATATGCTAATACACTGGGCCAGACAAGAACCAGCTCTTGGGTCCCGTAATGTTTCTACCAAACGCCAAAAATACAAATTTGGCTTCAGGTTCAGGGTCTCGACTCGCAAAAGTCTCAAATATGTAGACCCTACAGATAGATACATAAGTCCTCTATTCCATAAAACATTCAAATGTTTTTTATCATCTACAGATACACAAGTCCTCGGTTAGCAGCCGCGGCGGTTCACGGTGTGATGGCGCTGAAGGGGACGGCTAAGGAGTTCGGTATCGTCACCACTCCCATCCTGCACTATTGCGTCAAATGTCGGAATGATAACTCATATGGAACTCCTACTGAGGAAGGTACAAAATATGAATAGCTTGCTAATAAATAATGCCAGACATTTCTTCTTCTTTGTTAATGGCCCGGGACATACTAATGTCAACACATGCCAATGTCAAGTGTTTATAGTCAGTTTGTTTGTTATTAGTCTTAGTCGATCGTCAATTGTCAATTCTAGACGTCACGCGAAATGGCGTCTAGAATTTTCTTGGGATTCCTCGTCGTTCAAATCACATTGCACCACAATACACATATAATTCAATTATCCATACCCGTCCTGTAGTCACAATTTATTCATTAAAATACCGCCAAGATTACTGAATAAAACATGCAATAAAACGGGTAATAAATGTTAAATTAGCAGAGCTATGTTACTCCATGAAATGACAGACGACAAATCCAATGCCAGACATTTCACACAGCGTCATCTAGCCCTAATGTAACCAGAGCTTGTGTTACGTCAAAGTCAAAAGATATTTTATTCAATACAATCACAAGGATCACTTTGAAACGTCATACATACTAGGTGAATTTAGATGCCAATTCCTCCTAACCCAAGCCCGAGAAGAACTGGCAAGAAACTAAGCGCCTTATTGGCAAGTCCTTTATTTCGGCAGAAATTTTATTAAATACTTGTCCACACATTGCAAAAGAACTTAATTTTTTTTTTTTTTTTTCAAGTGTGTCAGTTAACTGTCTGAGGGCAGAGCAACATGAGGCCATGCATTCTTAAAACCACAACCACTAGTGGTAGTGACAAACCACACGACTGATATACTACTTATAAACTTTTTTTTTTTGAAATACATACTTATTGTAGAAACACCCAGACCTGAGACAAATACAGATCATACATACATTTGTCTCGCTGTGGGAATTGAACCCGCAATCTTCTGCGTCTCAGCCGGGCCTTGACCCACTGCACCACCTAGGTCGCCCTTAGGTCATTTTAGTGTTCGGGAGAACATGGATTATAAAAATAAATAAATATTGATGGACAATGCACACAACACCATCTAGCCCCAAACTAAGCATAGCTTGTATTATAGTGACCAGATGACTGATAGAATCCCTACTAATATTATAAATGCGAAAGTAACTCTGTCTGTCTGTCTGTTATGTTATCACGCCTAAACCGCTGAACCGATTTTGATGAATTTTGGTATAGAGATATATGGGACCTTGGGCAAGGACATATGCTACTTTTTATGTAGGTACCGCGCGTGCAAAGCCGCGGGCAGCATCTAGTACTTATATATTTTTAAATACATAGTTATGATACTTTATTGGCTGGCCTTTACAACACTTTTATATTTTTTGACTGGCCTGTCAACTAAGTTGATAGTAGAGGCTTTAAAACACCCAGACACAAAACAACGACATAATACGTTCATCACACAAATGGTTGTTCTGGGTAGAAATCGAACCCTCATTCTACAGCGCAGAAGGCAGAGCTAATAACATCTTTGTTTTCTTTTTCCTTCAGGTTACTACGAGAAAATAGTAGGTGCCTTCAAGAAGATCCGTCAAAACCTGCCGATATACGGCGAGTACAACACGACGCTGTTCGTTGACGGCGCTAACGGCGTCGGTGGGAAAAAACTTAATATTATCAAGAAGACCTTGGACGGAGAATTGGATCTGAATCTATTTAACCTGGGTGGTAACGGAGGCAAGCTTAATTTGAACGTGAGTATTTTTTACGACCTCAGTAGGGCAATTATGGAACTCTTGATACAATCAATGTCTATCAGTTTCGATTAGCAATCGGCATTATTTCAATCAATCATATACGATGTAATTAAATGCTTAGTACGCTAAACACGGTTCCTACCACAATCGTACTTTGTAAATTGGTCGAGTTATAGTTTGACACCAACTTCACATTGTAACTAGCGATAGAAGCCGATAGAACTCGTAGCAATCCGTAATACCAATTCATCAATAGTAACTGAAAGCTATTAGTATCAATGTTTGATGATTTGTATGATTTGTTGGTCTGATCTGCAAATATTTGAATCGGTTCTGAGTATTTTTCTGTTATAATAATGCCGGATATTTCACACAACATCATCTAGCCCCAAAGTAAGCAGAGATTGTGTTATGGGTACCACATGACTGATGTACTTTTTTTTGTGAATATACATATATAGTAATACCCAGACGCGAGACAAATACTTGGATTCCAATTCCGATTCCGGTCATACAAACATTTGTCTCGCGGCGGGAATCCCGCAACATTCTGCGTCTCCGCCGTCTATGTATAATATGTATGTATTTACAAAAAGTATATCAGTCATGTGGTGCTTATAACTCAAGCTCTGCTCACTTTGAAGCTAAATGATGCTGTGTGAATTGTCCATCATATTTTTTTATTATTTATATAATAAGTCGTTAACTCGTAAGATAGATAAGATAATATTTATTTACCAAATAAATTTCACATACATTTTACACGTTACTGGTGATCCCCGCACTAGGCCAGGCCTGTATCGCGGGAGATCGGTCAAGCAAAACGTAATTACTTGTCGCAGAAGTACACAATTACAGGGCAGATAAACAATAAAGCAATTAGTACAGAAAACTAAAGAAAACTTTAAAAAAAAAAAATGTAACTAAGTAAACATTACTACGTGCAAAAACCAAAACTACGATAACATTACATATAATACAAGTATGTGCGAATATGAGTGGAGTAGGGGGAATGCAAACGAGGGACTTTAGAAGGGCATACGTGAGTGAGTGAGTGTCAAAATAAGTAATATACTAAGAGGTTCCCTCTTAGTAACCTCTTAGTATATTACTTACTACCGTTGCCTATGAAGTTGATGTTTCAAATACGGGTATTTATGCCGCATATTTTGAACTCGCCAGAAAATCAATATGTATAAGCTATTTCCTAGAATCATGAAATTTGGCCATAAGCAAGGTTTGATACCTTGCTTATGGCCAAATTTCATGATTCTAGTAACCAGCGAGTATTGTTTTAAAGTTTGTAATTACAAAAAAATGATAAGGATACAAGTAAGTACAAATTAACGGTGTTGAGATTTTCTTTTACAGAAAATCAATATGTATAAGCTATTTCCTAGAATCATGAAATTTGGCCATAAGCAAGGTTTGATACCTTGCTTATGGCCAAATTTCATGATTCTAATTACAAACTTTAAAACAATACTCGCTGGTTTAATTGTTTATGATATACATGAAATTGGAATATAACAAAATAAATCTATCTCACTCTAACATATAGTTAGCGTGTCTTGCTCTTTTATACGTATAAGTATTTACTGAACAGTCCTTTATTGTTCTCAAAAGGATCTTGTTTAATGTAATTGGATAAGTAATAGTAACCGATGGCAAAAGAACCATGGTGCCGAAAAGTGAGAGGTACTCGTACCCAGGTACCTTCCCAAGCGCAATTTTAGTATTTAATTGATTGATTTGTATACAGTGTGGAGCCGACTTCGTGAAAGTGTCCCAAAAAGCACCAGTGGGCGTGCAGCATGAACCTTTCCAACGGGTCGCGTCACTCGACGGCGATGGCGATCGAATTGTCTATTACTATCTAGATGACAAGTAAGTGTTGCTAATCTATATTACTATGTACTAGATAACACAAGCTCTGCTTACTTTGGGGCCAGATGATACTGTGTGAAATATCCGGCATTATTTGTATTATGGTGTCCAGGACTGATAGAAAATATGTTTTTAAATACATACATTTTATACTATGTTATCACACAATGTTTTTTATCTATGTTTATCTTGGAAATCAAGCCACCAACCTACAGCGTAGAAGGCAGAGCTACTTCCAACTGCGCTGTCAGGCCAGTATATTATCAGGCCGTATATATAAATAATGTCTTGTGAGCTTGTGTTATGACTAATAAACTACTTATATATATTTTATTGTAAATACATACATATTATACATATAAACATTTACACCGGAGACAAATACTTGCTCCGGTGTAACTTGATTTGAATAATTAAAATGAAAAAAAATTAACACGTGTTTAAGAATTTTTAAAATAACCCGTACAAATGGTAAAATGGGTGTCAAAGTTTGTATGGGAACTCTATAACGGGTAGTGTGTTTTCTCAAAAATTTGGTTTGGGATTTTTCATAATAGCCCTAAAAAGGGTGAAAAATTCGCACAGGCGAAGTCGCGGGGGTACCAGCTAGATAAAGTATAAAACAGTTTGATATGAAAATAATTTGAAAACGTGGAAGTAGGAGGCAAAATATTAATAATTATATTAATAATTATAATACATACTACATTTCTTTAGTATTATTCCTTCATGCATGTCTTAATTAATATGTTTAATTCCAGAGATAAAATGCATCTATTAGATGGTGACCGCATCGCTACACTCTTAGCGAGCTACATCACAGAACTGCTTCGCTCAAGTGATGCCACCGACCTGAAGTTAGGTCTAGTTCAAACTGCGTATGCAAATGGAGCATCTACTAAATACATTACTGATGAATTAGTTAGTATACTATTTTACGTGTCACTAGATATTATGGACCAGTGTGATGAATGGATTAAAGCGCCTCCTTTCTTGGCACATGTCTTTGAAGGCCTGTCAGCTAAGTTGGTAGTTGCTCTGCCTTCTGCACTGTAGGTTGAGGGTTCGATACCCCCCCCAGGACACAATTGTGTGATGAACATGGATGTTTGTTCTGTTTCTGGGTGTATATAAAATATCTTATGAATATGTTTACCCCTTGACGCAGTGGGCGAAGTCCCGGCTGAGACGCAGAAGGTTGCGGGTTCGAATCCCACCGCGTGACAAATGTTTGTACGATCTGCAAGTATTTGTCTCGGGTCTGGGTGTTTCTATGTATAATATGTACGTATTTTCAAAAAAAATAGTATATAAGTATATTAGTCATGTGGTACCCATAACACAAGCTCTCGCTTACATTGGGGCCAGATGATGCTGTGTGAAATGTCCGGGATTATTTAAAATATTATATATCAGTTATCTGGTCACCATATAACAAGCTTTTGTTTGGGACTAGATGGTATTGTGTGCATTGTCCAAATGCATTGCATTGGGCTGACGTGCCAAAGTGATCCTTGTGATTGTACAGAATAAGTTCGACTTTGCCATATCAAAAATAATGTAATAATGTTCCAGAAAATCCCAGTCTCGTGTGTGAAGACGGGCGTCAAACATTTACACCACGCGGCGCTGTCGTATGACGTCGGCGTTTATTTCGAGGCCAACGGACATGGCACCGTCGTGTATAGTGACACGGCTAAACACACGCTTAGCAAAATCGCTGAGGAGGGGTAAGCAACACTGCTTGCACATATCTGTTAATTTTTTTATAGACGCGAAAAGTTTACATACTTACTAAATGATCGAATTCATTTTGTAAATCAATATTGGTGGACAATCCATACCATACGCTACATCTTGTATGTAACCTAGCTAGTTCGGGGCTACATGATGTGTGGATTGTGCATTAATATTAAAAAAGCCTATAAGAAGATGAATCAAAATGGTCCTGATTTTTGATTTTGTTTATATTTTTTATATAAACAAAATCAAAAATCAGGACCATTTTGATTCATCTTTTATATAAACAAAATCAAAAATCAGGACCATTTTGATTTATCTTTTATATAAACAAAATCAAAAATCAGGACCATTTTGATTTATCTTTTATATAAACAAAATCAAAAATCAGGACCATTTTGATTCATCTTCTTACATGCTAGAATCTAGTTGCCGGTTCCTCCTAACCACAGTTAAGGAATCCGGCTAGAAACTCGTCTGGTCTTAAATCTTTTTTGTATGATCCTTGCTAATTTCGAATCGAGTTGGAGCAGATTCGTCTCAAGTTTTTGTCATCTAATTAATCTGATATACTTTAATAAGCTTTATGTATAATTAAGCTTCAATATCATCATTATTGAAACCTATAAGTTTATGTTTTGTTTCCAGAGAGCCAGAACAACGTAAAGCGGCATCCCAGCTTCTAAACTTCATTGACATGACGAACGAAACCGTCGGCGACGCTATATCAGACCTGTTTATGGTGGAGACTGTGCTATGCTCTCGAGGACACAATGTTAGGGAATGGATGGCTTCCTACTCCGATCTACCGTGTCGACAACTGAAGGTTACAGTACAGGTATGATAATATAATTTTCACTCAAAACGGGATATTTACCATGATATATGAGTTTTTCTGCTTCTCGATATTTCGGCACAGTTGCATGCGCCATGATCACGAGATCAACTGAAGTCGAATATCGAGAAGCAGAAAAACTCATATATCATGGTAAATATCCCGTTTTGAGTGAAAATTATGTGCAAAACCATGATAGTTTTAAAAGTTAGGTATGATAATAATATAAAATACATAATATTGTTTTGAAAACTAAAAAGACAGCCGACAATTTCATGTATAAATAAGCAAATTTTTTCCCGAACATTTCACACAGCATCATCTGGCCCCAAAGTAAGCAGAGCTTGTGTTATCGGTACCACATACCACATTTTTTTTGTAAGTACATACATATCATACATAGAAACACCCAGACCCGAGTCAAATACTTGCAGATCATACAAACACTTGTCCCGCAACTTTCTGCGTCTCAGCCGGACCTTAGCCCACTGCGCCACAGAGGTCGTCAGTGGTTGTTTTTTTTCTGTTTTATTGATTTAAAAACCTAACCACTAAACCGATTTTTATGAAATTTATATGGGACCATTCGAGAAGTATATCCTTTCCCATGAAATCAGTTTTTTTTCAAATCGGTTCATAAATGACGGAGTTATAAGGTAACAAAAATAAATAAAAATACAGTCGAATTGAGAACCTCCACCTTTTTTGAAGTCCATTGAAAACGAGCGAGCCTTACAATAGTCGCATATGATGACATCTGACATCTCAGGAAAATGGGTTGGTACCATCTGACGGCCAACACTACCACCGCGCGCGCTTATTGCTCAAATCAAATAGCGCGCGTTTCTCGACTTCCTGCTACACTTCCGTCCCCTTTCACGAAATCACTTCACAGATTGCAAGAAAGGGAGAGAAAAGAGGTTACACATCAATTATTAATATTGATAGACATTGATACAGCGCCATCTAGTTTCAAACTAAGCATAGCTTGTACTATGGAAACCAGATGATTGATTGAATACTTATTTCTTGTAAATACTTACCTAATATACTTTATCCAGACACAGAACAAAAACTTATGTTCATCATGCAATGTTCTAGATGGGAATTGAATCCATAATCTACAGCGTAGAAAGGTTCTCCCTTCTGCCATCTCTTACCTGTGAGACTTGTTCAAAATACTAATTTTATAAATTAAAAAAATATATAACGTTATTACGGCTATACAACTGAAATTTGATGAAATTTGCAAGACTTAGATTGTATTTTGGAGACTTTACATAGGTTACTTTTATGTAGGTGCCACGCGTGAGAAACCACCGGCAGAAGCTAGTAATTAATTAATAAATACTGATGGACAATTCACTCAATGCCATCTAGCCCCAAACTAAGCATAACTTGTGTTATGGTGACCAGATGACTGATAGAATACTTATATATTTTTAAATACCTTTATAACACCCAGACACAGAACAAACACCTGTGTTCATCACACAAAAGTTTTGCCTGGGAGGGATTCGAACCTTCAACCTACAGCGCAGAAGGCAAGAGCTAACAAACTGACCTCAGTTCTGGCCAGTCTAAAATGTGTAATTCTGTGTCGAACTCTAGTAATGGAATTAATTTCTTAACTCAGGACCGTAATGCGATATCGACGACAGATGCGGAAAGACAATGCACAGAGCCTGAGGGCCTTCAGAGCCGAATCAATGAGTTAGTATCGGAATACAAAGATGGCCGCTCGTTCGTACGTCCGTCCGGGACTGAAGACGTGGTTCGAGTTTACGCAGAAGCTGATAGTCAAGAGGTAAGACTTATATACCTAATTGAATAACCAGTACCTTTAGAATCAGAATCTTTATATAAATAAATAATGCCGGACATTTCACACAGCATCATCTAGCCCTAAAGTAAGCTAAGCTTGTGTTATGGGTACTACATGACTGGTACACTACTTATATATATTTTTTTGTAAATACATAGAAAAATACCCAGACCTGAAACACATACTTGCAAATCATACAAAGATTTATCCCGCGGCAGTAATCGAACCCGTAACCTTCTGCGTTTCAGGCAGGCGTTCGCCTATTGCGCCACAGGGGTCGTATATAAAAATCTCGCGTCACGATATTTGTCCTGGATAAACTTAAAAGATTTGCCTCTAAATTTTTTAATTGTGAAATAAGTAACGTTTTTTAAACTTACGCGATCAGAACACATTATTATAAATATATACGGGTATTTATCGCGTTTATTTACCTATTTTTCCCGACGTTTCGACAGGTTTACACTCTGTCGTGGTCACGGGATGTGGTCATCCCGTGACCACGTGTAAGTTGATTTCCGTTTCCATTCAAATTAGTTGGGATTTGACTTGGTATTTTAAAATGTCATAAAAGCGGAAACGCAGACGTGGCCAATTATTTCCGGGGCGTCTGGACAAAGCTTTTGTAGTACATCTTGCTTTTGAATTCAATCAGTTATTTTTGAGAGTTGCTAATAGCAAGACGTGAACAAAAGACTTGTCTGTTACCGCGAAATTCTGTTAATAAAGGCATCTATCTAAGGCAATAATCTGTGTGCAAATTCGAATAAAATGTGAGCGTTACGTGTTCCGTTTACTTCGTTGCCTAGAGAACCTATTAGCGCCCACAATAATGGAAGGTGAAGAAAATGTCAACCTAATGTCGCACCCTGCCATGCCTGACGCGACATATATGGTCAAAGTCAAAGTCAAAAGATGATTTATTCAATACAATCACAAGGATCACTTTGAAACGTTTTACATACTAGGTGAATTTAGGTGCCAATTCATCCTAACCCAAGCTCGAGAAGAATTGGCAAGAAACTCGTCTTGGTCCTAGCGCTTTTTTATATGATCCATCTTATAACTACCTTAACTACGAAATACTAATACAAGAGAGTTTATACGTTTCAAGTGTGTCGGTTAACTGTCTGACGGCAGAGCGACATGAGGCCATGCATTCTTATCAATAATATAGTCATCTATATTATAATAAGCTTTCTTCAAAAGACTACCTTTAATGTATGCTTTAAATTTCTTAATAGGTAGGTATATATTGATTGATGGACAATGCACACAACACCATCTAACCCCAAACTGAGCATAGCTTGTAATATATGACTAGATGACTGATAGAATACTTATATATTTTTAAATACATACATAAGATACTTTATAACACCCAAACACAGGACAAACGTCTATGTTCGTCACACAAATGTGTGTCCTGAGAGGGAAACAAACCCTCAACCTACAGCGCAGAAGGCAGAGCTACTACCAACTGAGCTGACAGGCTAGGCTATCTACTTCAGTATATAATCTATATACATATAAAAGAGAGTTGTGCTAGTTACACCACTTATAACTCGAGAACCGTTGGACCGATTTGGATGAAACTAAAAATGAATATAGTTAGTAACTTGGTTAAGATATAGGCTATTTTTTTATAACGGTAAAACAACGGGAACGGGGCGCTTGAAGCCGCGGGTGGCCGCTAGCGCCTTTTTATTTTTTATTTTTAAGTACTTTAACATTTTTTGTGAAGTTGTAACCGCCCAACGATTAGATTACTAGCAGACCCGGGCCCACTTGGTCAGCTAGTAATCTAATATAATTTACTTCTTGTTTCAGTCTGCGGATAAATTAGCAGCAGAGGTGGCCCAAGCTGTGTACGACTTAGCGGGCGGCGTCGGTGACCGTCCACAACTACCCGGATTATAATAATATCACAACAAAACCATAACGCTTTCAATGCGTTATACGCAGTCTTGTAACAGCACCATAACGACAATAGGCGAACCGCTTATTTTCGTCTTTATTGAGTAAACAACCATCGTAAAGAGCTTTTAAAGTTCAATTTGAGAAAGCTGACATAACTGATATCAAATCAAAATTAAAATGAGTAAGGTACCGGCTCCTCGTAACCCCAGTTCAAGAAAAACCCGGCAAGAAACTCGTCTGGTCTTGATTCTTTTGTATGATCCTTGCTAATTTTGTTACGGATTCCGAGTTGAGTTAGATAAGTTCGCTTTGATAAATGTAAATTGGACTTTATAGACTATGTAAGATGGTAGTTATTCGGTAAACTGTTGATTGTCATCTTACGAGCCGTGTTCTTACACTTTCGGGAGAGTAACGAAACCATAACACTTTCAATGCGACATACGTAATTAAGTAACAGTACTGTAACTATAACACATGGTCGAGTAACAATATACAATAATAAAATCTATAATATGTTAATAACATTACCATAGTACCTATAGTGTTAGTAACAGTACCATAACACCTTTGATAACTGTGTAACAGTAGCGTAACACCTATGATGTGTTAGTAACATTAACATAACGCCTACGATATGTTACGTGTTGCATATGGTATGTTACTAATATTACCATAACACCTTTGATAACTTTGTAACAGTACCGTAACACCTATCATATGTTAATAACATTACCATAACACCTTAGGTATGTTAGTAATGTTACTGTAACACCTATGGTATGTTAGTAACATTACCATAACACCTAAGGTATGTTAGTAACAGTACTGTAACATCTATGATATGTTAGTAACCGTACCATAACACCTATAAAGTGTTAGTAACTGTACAATAACAGTTTTTATTATTATAATCACAGTTAGTAACGAAAATACACAGAGTGCATTAGAGTGTGTTAAAAATATAAAAGCTCAAATTAACGTATAGTATCTAATTTGATCTTTTATGTAGCTAAATAATAGGTATATTTTTAGCAAAATTTTAATCTTTTTAATTATAAGTACTTACAGGTTGTTTTGCAACCTGTTTTGTTAGTGCTAGACAATTGTGCTAAGGTTTTATTATGTTTAATTCTATTTGTTTCGATAAATCAAAATTTATAAAAAATAACAGTACAACGTTTCGCTAGTCCTATTGGTAAATATTTTTTTAACTTTTAAATCATTTTTTCATTTTAGTAAATAGGTATCTTTTTAAAGTTGATGTGCTCATTCATTGCTAGTTTAAAAATGTCTTACGAAAAGCCTTGTAACTATAAAAGATTAAAAATACCTCATAGTTCACCAAACAAAAGTTTACTCTTACGGGAAATCGGTAGATGGTGACGGCTCAAGACCATTCATCGTTGCCATCTTTAGGGAATACCTATAAGATACTATGAATACATTTTAACGTAGTTCTTCATCATTGCTATAAAATAGAGACGCCTCTGTTAAACGGAACGTTTTTAATACGTAACATCTTCCTGCAAAACTTTCCTGAAAAGGGACGGGAGTGTAAAAGGAAGCCGGGGAAGCGTGTGCTATTTGATTTGAATAATTAACGCGCGCGGGGTGGTAGACTCGGCCGTCAGATGGTACCAACCCATTTTCCGAGAGGTTGGTACTGTGCCAACAGTGTGTGCGTGTGTGTGAGGAGAAAGAAATGGAAATAGACAAGGAGAATGCATAAGCTGTGCGCTTAACCTACAGTGTTGTGTATAAAGTGTGCTGTTATATAAACTAGAACAGGATATAATGTTAATGTTGCTTACCAAGGTGAGATGTCAGATGTTACACATCATATGCAACTACTGTAATCATGCTCGTTTTTTAATCATGTTGCCTCACTCGTACAATACTAATAGCAATAGTGTAGGAGCGAGAGGACAAATTTTGAACTGCCTTTTGAGATTTGTTGAGTTTTTGAGCAGATATACGAGTACATTACATGTTTTTTAGACATTTTCTTTTTCTACTGATTGTGTATACTTGCGTAATAAAAAGATTCGTCCTATTTAAGATTCGAAGATGTCCCTTTTTGTAAGATAGTGACAAAGAGTGACAGGCACTCTTTGTCACTATCTTACAAAAAGGGACAGCACTATTTTAATCAGTTATTAACTTTTGGCAGAAGTTAAGAGACGTTTTTTAGTAGAAAGGAATATTAATAAACAGACTAAATCATTAACGTAGTTGACGCTTTCCTGTCACTTATTAACGTCAGCGTAAGACGAAAAATGTTTGTCTTAAGTAAAAAAGGCAATCTGCTCATTGGAAACAATAAATATAAATAAACCTAGCTCTAAGAAACAAGTCCATCACAATATAAAACGTAACAGTAGATATAGGTACACATTTTTTGCATGTTTTATTCTAAGTTTAAGTAACAGAACTAAAGGCCGGTTTAGACTGAGACAGTCACTGACATCAGTACTCTTTCAAGTCAACGATGATCCGCAGGGTTCGTAAAAGAAGCAGTAACGACAGCGTACACTTCCAAATCAGCGCTGAGTAAACGCAAGGTTATTTCGTAAAAGCCAGTAACGGCATCAATATCAATATATGAGAAATCGGTCGCGAGTTATAAAAATACTTATTCCGAAGTCAGTGGCCGTTCCGAAGTTACTCGCCTGTCACTCACCTACAGACGAAAATACGCACATAGCGGATATAAGCTTCAAAAAAGTGTGTTTTACGTAAGTTATCGCTAAATTCATGGGTATTGTTAGTCGCGAGTTACAAGACCAGTACTACCAAAGTATAAATCGATTAAAAGCCAGTATAGTACAGTGATCTAGTCAGCTCCCGGCACCAGTACTGACGCCAGTGACTGACGGTTAATCGGCTATTTCGCGATGCGAAACGTTTATCACGTTTCTCTAAATAAGACAATTAAAAATGTAAGCTCATTTATAAATACCCTCTGAATATGACCCTAAAACACTCACTGCCTTTTTGTACTAGACTATTAACTAAACTGTCTAATAAAAGCACAAAAACTATGGTAACTGTCTCTGTGTAATGGAAATCTACAGACTAAAGAGGCGCTATAAATAAATATTGGTGGAGAGTCCACACAACAGCATCTAGCCCCTGAGTGATGCCAGTCAATACAATCGTATCATAAGTATGTATTTAATCATATATAAATATGTGTTCTATATATTCTATATATATATAAAATAGTGTTCTATCAATCATCTGGTTGCTATAGTATAAGCTATACTTAGTTTGGGGCTAGATTGTGCTGACATGTCAACTTATATTTATTTAAGATTCATATTTATGTCGAAACTCGTTAAAATAGTTTTTTGTACCATACTTTCAGATAAAACTACATTTATTTTTTTATAATTACAGAAATGTGAAACAGTCGAGCTATCCAAAGATGACTTAAAACGATCTATAGATAGCTCAACTGATACTAATACTAATCGAAGGTCACTGGATTAATCGCATGGTACTTACGTAATAATGGACCAAATTGCTTAGAATTATTTGATAAAAATACCGAAAGAAAACTTGAACGAAAACATTGTGTATGAATGAATGTTTGAGTTGAGTTTAGATTTGAAGAGTTGAATATTTTAGTCGTTTCTTTAAAAATAACTACAATAATTAGCCTACCTACACAACTATTTATAAGAATGAAGGAATTTCTTTTGATTATTTTAATATGTTGATTCTGACAAAACTTGTATTAAAAAAAAATTATAATAGCAAAATCACATGCATGAACATACATTGTGTATTATATGGATGACCGATCTTGGCGCGGTATACAACACGGATAAAACGACGTTTTCTAAAAATGAAACCTAGCTAGATCGATTTATCGCCCCCGAAACCCCACTACTAAATTTCATGAAAATCGTTGGAGCGTTTTCCGAGATTCAGATTATGTATATACGTACAAAAGTTGTCGTTTAAAGGTATTACATATATTATAGATGTATAAGCTTTTTGTTTCGTGTAACATTATATATAGGTACCTAAATAGAAGCAGTAATATCACCAATACTTATAACGTACCTAGTTATTGTTTATCTACTGCGCTGATCATAACTCCCTAACAAAATCACTGAAGTTGTTTTTATTCTAGCAAGATAAGATTGTATGTACGCTGTTTTTATTGCTCAATAACCTTGATATACGAAAGTACGTATTAGAAATACTTTTAGCTTGGAGTATTGAATATAAAATTAGCGTAATTAAGTTATGTAAGAACTCAAAAAAAGTCCCTTTTCCTACATACCTTGTTGTGTATATAACAAATAGGTGCTCCTTATGCCTTATCGCAATAAAATATATTATTTTTTAAAGAGATTATCTATTTTAAACGTATCGTAAGATCATTTTAATATTTACATTTATTTCACTATATTTAGCTTTTGAGTGCAACTATTGTGTGAATGTTGTCATTATTTTACGCTGCTGTTATATTTTAATAAAAATATTATTTACCAATATCATTTCTATTACTGTTCCTGGCCTATAAATGTAAGTAGGTAGATAGATAAGATTACCTATCTACCTATTTTTTTCACCAACATGGTTATTTTACCATCATTTCAATTCAGGACAAGTACGGTGTAGTTTTACTAACTATTATAGTTTGGTCCATGTTCGAAACTAAGATCTCTTATCTAGTTATATATATCAGGATTTTTTTTCACTGTTTTGTAACCAGTTATTAAATAAGACTTTTTCCATTTTGATAACGAGAACACAAGTTTTTTTTTCCAGCGTCCGGGACAGAGTAGAGTCAGGAGAAAAAGTTAAATCAAATCGAAACCAGTTAGTTAGGTTATGTTAGAGTATAGAAAACAAGGCGCAAGGCGGGCGAGCAAAGCGAGCGTGCCGCGGCAGCGGCCGCCGAAGCGCCAGTGCTAATTTGTCCTGTGTACCAGGAGACCATACATGTAAAAATGGTAAAAAGTCTTGTTTACGAAACTGGTTATAAAACAGTGAAAAAAAATCCTGATATATAACTAGTTATTAAATCTTAGTTACGAACGTGGACCAAACCACTATTATAGCACCGTACCTACATTGCTATAACGAAAAGATAAGTAGGTAAGCTCGAACTATGTAGTTGAAACAACATACCCATGCATCACTATACCTACGTCACGATTAGGTATGTAAGTTTAACAAGTTTTCTAAGGTTATTTAAGTAGGTATTAACTTACGGTTTTCGGATTGCTAATTAAACTTGTCTCGCGAGACCTTGCTTCTTGCTAAATTTCATGATTCTGGATTTAACGGGAAGCTTAGGTACCTATATGTTTTGGTTCACTGACGAGTTCGAAATATTTGGTATAAAGACCGTATTTTTTCATTGATTTTATAAACTTGAGTTTTCTGCAGTTTCAGGGGGGCCCCAGACTTAATTTTATCTTGATACCACTTGTGTTATTAGTAGGTACCTACACAAGTGGCATCAAAAGGGTCTTGACATACAGACAGACAAAGTGATCCTTGTGATTGTATTGAATAAAAACATGTTTGAATTTGAGTTTTCTGACAGACGGACAATTAAGTGATCCGGAACCCTACAAAACAGTAAAACAGGCTCACGACTAATCCCTGGTCTCGGTAGACATGACATCAGATCTCTAGCGACATATCGAGCAGATCGTAGATCTTTGAGGATGTCTAAGTGGGGTAATCAGAGGCGCGTTCTAAACATATTTTGCAGAGTAGATATTATTCATGTGACAGGTTGCAAGCCCATCGCCGTGTGAGTCAGCTGCAAACTCTATAGTGACGGAGTCTACTCAAGGGCTCCGTCATAGCCTCATACCTTTTGAAATGCCTTTGAGTACCTACTAACCGATGACACACCCTCGATTTGTAGGTTCTGTGATGTGGTTTCTTCACGATGTATTCCGTCACCGTTTGAGAAAAAAGCATTGGTAAAAAGGATTTGTCTGAACATCAAAAAAAAATACAAATACACTTTCAGGTTCCTACTCACAGATACGTAGGTACAGGAACTTTCACACGGAGTCAGGCTTAAGGCTAATTTAAATCATGTAGACACCTACCAAACCAGCTGCAGCAACTTATTAAACACTGGTGGTCCCGTGGTAGTAGTCCCGCCTCCCGATCTTAAGGCCGAGGGTTCCAATCGTGCACTAATGGATTTTTCTGTTCGAAACATTTATGTGCGCTTACCAGTACTCTCAAACGGTGATGGAAAACGTCGTGAGGAGTTCAAAGACTCGTGCCAAATGCATGAAAGGAGCCTCTGGAGGTTGTGTTTGTTGTTTTTAGCCTGTACTGTCCCACTGCTGGGCAAAGGCTTTCCCTTGAGTTTTCCATTTATTTCGGTTCAACGCCATTGTCTGCCACTGACAGTTGCTAAGAGGTAAGGTGGATATTAGATGAAAAGGCAAAGCAGTAAACATCAAAGTTGTTTATTATTTGTCATCTAGTTGTGAACGAGTCAACAGTAAACATTTAATATCAGATAAAATTTGTAAGGTAAGTACTATCTGATTGAAACCTGAATTAATAATTTATAATTGTAGGTAGGTGCACATATTCTATTTGTGATTATAATGCAATAATCAGATAATATGTTATTAGTTAATATTGATTGTATTTAGGTATAACAAAATGCAACCTTTAAACTATTAAATGCATAGGATTTATATTTAATTTTATCCCAAATGTTAATTGATATACCAAATAAGCATTATCAAGCATAATTTAAACTGAACACGATAATCTAAACAATTATATTATTCTAGTCTAGTTATAATTCGAACAACAATGAAAAGACAATGGTCTATTTAATCTACATAATAGCATTGAATGACCTGCAGACTCAGTAAACATAAACCAAAGGCCTTTGTCTAGTACAAAATCATTATAAAACTTAACAATTGTCATAGTAAAAATAAACCCTTACAATATGAAACTAAAAAAATGTATATTTTGACAGATGAAGGCATCAAGGACACAAGATTGATTTTGTTGTTTCGATGGATTAGATATAAATTTCAATTCCATTCATTTACAAATAAGAGTACCATTTCAAAAAATAAGTAAGTATATTTATTACATTTTATTCTTTTATTGGATTGGTTTTTCTTGTTTTCATCCACAGTTTAATTTAGCACCAATTTTAGAAATGAGCTAATTAAACAAGTCAATTTAGAGAATCATTTAAAAATGTAACTTTAATTTAGACTTTGGTACAAACAAAAATAATAACGTTCATATTTTACTAATTAGTCCAACGAATCAGGACCACTGTTTCAAAATGTATTGCGTTTTACATTTAGATGGGTGACTTATAGCCATCGAATGGAAGAAACTTAAAATGAATACTAGCCTTGTAATTAGCTTAGTTAACTAACTTAAAATGTAAATTGGAACAAGAAAATAATTTAAACAACTCAGACACCAAAATTTTGAGCAAAAAACTTAACTTTAAGTGATGTTATTACAGTACAATGGTTAACATAATTCAATGGCATAAAACATTCATTCATCATTTATTAATATCATCTAAAAATATATAGTCATTACAATTAATACTTAAGAGGCAAATAATAGTCTTATATAAAAAGGAAAAGAGAAATGGAAAGCACTAACTGGTAACATTATTATAACTAGGTGGTAACATCAAGCTTGATTGTTACCTGATTTAAGAATGAATTTAAAGACAGGTAGAGACATTTTCTAACAGCTTTCTACAGAATAAAGACAAGATAAATGATGTGATGTAAAAGACTTGTTAGATTAGGTTTTTGTGTTATGTTAAAAAATAACAGCCAGATTATAAATAATGATTTTGCAATAAGTTGTCAAGTTTTCAGTTTCTATCATTTTGCAATCAAGTGATTGGAGAAATCAGAATAAGAGACATTTTAGAAAATATAGACTAACAATTTTGAACTTTTAATACTTACAAAATGACTTAGTTAAAGGATCACTTAGAACAACATTACTTAATTTAGACAACTATACATCTAAAGCATATCACACACGTCTTGTAAGCTTGTTAACTACATAAAAAATGCCAATACTTAATAAACTAGTAAAACTCTACATAAATATTGCGCTCATAACTTTTTATTTAAACTAATATTAACCATTGCTCCTTTTAGGAGTTTAATATCAAGATTTATTTTCTTCCAATGTTTGTCCGATTTTTCTATGAAAATAAGAACAGACCGTTATATTTTCTCATACAGAAATGGCATAAAGTAACTAGAACGCTGAAGCACATCCCAGCTCTTTAGAGCTTGAAATAGGTCCTTAAAAATGATTGTGATTGTATTGTATAAAATAAATTTGACTTTAACTTGTCTTGATATCAGTCAGTTAGTCTCCTTAAACAATTTTATAGATTTCTTGGAAATGGATTTAATAATTTTCAACCAGTTGTCTTTCGGCAAACTCATGTAACACAAGCTTGCAAGTTACTTGTGCGATTGCTTATTAACAGCTGCATTTTTTTTGCTCCAGGGGAGTGAACAAGGTCTAAACTACAACTACATCAGAACATCTAGTATTCATTATTATTAGCATAATGCTAGATTAAAATGACAACATTTATGTAGTAAGGTTTAACAATCTAATAATGGATTTGATTGTAGTTTAAGCCTCACACTATACAGCAATTTAGCCCCTGGAGCCAATTCTATGCAAGAGCTGGCCCTAAATATGGCTGTTGATCGCAGTAAAAACAATCCGGCGCTTCCATCTCATGTAGTTCTACCATATTGGTACTGATTTCATTAGCAACGTAATAGTATCTGCATTTTCTAGGACCAATGTCCTCCATCAGAGAATCGTAAGGAGGGGATAAGATATCGAAAAAAGCAGCCGGTTTATCCAATGCTTGGATCTCGTGGAAGTTTGATATTGTGGGAGTTAGAACGCAGGATTCCGAGTCAGCTTTACAGATGCGATTACTCGATATTTTTGCGAAGAGTTGCCGCTTTGTGTGGATTCCCTTTGCTATACGGGATGCCTCTGATTTAGCGCGGTATTCAAATTCAGCCTCGCTCACTGCTTCCTTCAAAGGATACTCAGTATAACTTATGACCTTCACAGCACCCGTTATTACCTTTAACATGCCGTGCATATGAGGGTGGTCGTGCATAGGCATCTTGAAACCAGGCTTCAGCACAAAAATGCTCATATTTACCTGACTGTTTTGAAAGACTTCTATGTAGCTACACGGCGCTTTGTGGGGCTTTTCCCAGAAGTGCGGGTTGTTCATATCCCTGTTAAACCCAAAGTCATCAGCTGTGAGTCTATCCATTAATGATTTTAATTTAGTCATGTTGGTTCCTATATCGCGTTTGTTGTTCACATCGAAGGTGCTTAGGGCTTGCCGGTATGTGGCCACGATGGGCGGTATGTTGGTGATTTCCATGGTTGCCTTTGCATCCTCACTTTTAGCCATATGAATATTGACTGCACTGGTACACGAGAATTTTGATTTCCTAAAAATTGATGAAAATATTCTGGACGATATCAAAGCGCAACTGTCAACCGTGAACGTCATTTTTGTTTTGTTTTTTATTTACGGCCCGTTCCGTTTCACTATTTTATTTTGGCTCGTTTATTTTCATAATTTATTCTACATATTCAATTATTATATTCTATATATTCTATATATCATATAATATTTTGGTATATTAATCGTTTTTTTTTCCAACAGGAAATAATAACCAAAGCTTTTTCTTGTACTCGAAAATGGCGATCACAATAAAATCTGACCATAGACGCCGCGCCATCTTGTGATTCAAAGCCAAATCATTTAGGTAAGCACTTTTGGTTGAACAAGGGTGGATTTTTGATTTTTGCGCTACTAGGAATCGTAAAGAAGTGGAGAGTTGTCTATAAATTGGTGTGCATTGCCCTAGCAAAATGTTGACGAATTTCAGAGTTTTGAGTATGCAGATAATGAGATTAAACTATTAGCACATGTTATTAATCAATTTTTATTTTTCCTATTGGTATGTGAGAATGATGAAATATTTTTTTTGCAATATAGCCTTTATTCATGATTAAAATTTTGCTGTTTATTTGAAAATATTTAATTACAAGTGTATGCATAAATAGGTACACACTACCTGTTTGGTCTCATGTCAGAAATGTCTATAATAAAAGAAATGAAAGAATTGCTGAAGATTGGCTGAAGACTCGGCCGAACATTCGTATAAAAGAAACTTTGCGGTAGGTACTCTATTGCTTGAACATTTATACTATGGTAAACATGGCAATTTTTATTATATAGCTGACAATTTAGGGTGGTCGTTGTTATGTACTATGGCATCACTTTTCAATTGTCTTTTAAAATAGTCCGGGTTATATTCGTTTATGGGTTTTTTATGGGTATATTTCTTAAACTAGTCGCTTGTTATTGCTGAAAATTTCAGCACAGTGAGATGGCTTGACGCACTAATTTTTGGCTAATTTCTATCTTTGTCACATGTCTAGAGCTCGTGTAAACCAACATTAAAGTTTCGCCATAGTCAGCAAAAACATGAATATCTCAAAAGTCCTTGCATACACAAATTTGATTTTTTGTGCACAATCGTGCACAATTATAAGCCTTCCAACACATTTATTATTTTTAAGCTACGTCTATTATTTCAAAAAAATCTTGCTAGAGTAACATTGCAAACGTTCCCCTAGCAAAATCTGTTTTTTGTCCATAACATTTTTCCTGTGGACGCACAGTTATGAAATTTCGTGCACAATTACACGAAACAATGCTCTAATTATCTGCATACTCAAAACCCTGAAATTCGTCAACATTTTGCTAGGGAAATACACAGATAAATTGATATCCATAAGTGAGGACGTTGCTTCTGGGTGCCACTTAATTAAATGTACCTACCTACCTACCTATTTATTTACATACCTAATATATATCTGTTGTCATCTGTTTACGAGAGGTAGACCGTTAAGTATCATCAGAATATAAAACTAATTCCACACGAAAGACGGCCACAAAAACAAAGAAACAATCAAAACGAGGTTGAATTTAATGTGTGGTCTCTGGTTGCCCACCGGCGGGCAATAACACCACTTAAATAAATACACGCCACTGTTAAAGCTAAATTCTCAGAGTAATAAAGCTGCAAGCTATAGAACGGGCCTATAACGTAGGTAATACATACCTACGGACTCTAAAGGCCTGGATTTTTATATTATACAGACTGTATCTATCCAAAGTCTAGACTTAGGTACTAACTGTATGATAGGTACCTTACCTATCATACAGTTAGTACCTAAGCCGTAAACTTAGTTTATTATTTTCATTATGTAATTGTATTTTATTGTGTATCGTGTGTGTATTTTATGTATTTTGTGTTCTATGGACTATGGTCTGAAATAAATGATTTATTATTATTATTATTATTATTAAATTTATTACTGTAGAATTATCATATTGTATTGATTAACCTGTCAGCTCAGTTGGTAGTAACTCTGCCTTCTGCGCTGTAGGTTGAGGGTACGATTCGTTCCCAGGATAAATATTTGTGTGATGAACATAAGTGTTTGTTCTGAGTCTGGGTGTTATAAAGTATCTTAAGTATGTATTTAAAAATATATAAGTATTCTATCAAGCACCTGGTTCCCGTAGTACAAGTTATGCTTAGTTTGGGGCTAGATGGTGTTGTGTGCATTGTCTACCATTATTTATTTATTTTCAATTATATTTTTAAACTTTCGCGATAAGAATTAATATTGTTTTAATAATTCGCATTTATTTATCGACGTTTCTGTTATGTATTGGTTGAAGGCTGATTAAACAGATGTCGCCGAGTAGCAGTTTTTGAAACTACCCTCACTTGGCCTTCAGATTCTGAAATGTGCGCGTTCACATTACGACACACCATACTAACTAAATTCACGCACTGAATAAGATGAAACGCGACGCGTACACCTACAAACAATGGGATTCCACGACGAATAGAGTCTTAAACCGTTTTTCAATTGGAATTCACGTACTTCTTTATTTCAATCGCCTCACGCGCCTCATTATCTTGTAGAACCTACGCTCATTGGAAAGATATTTTGGGTCGTGATGTTTAATCCATTAATAAGGTTGTCAAGAATAAATTAATCGCGCTAAATACCCGTAAACTACTAAAACAATATTAACAGTTAATTATTATACCATCGAAATATTTACTTACCTACTTGCACTTACTACTATTGATTTATACAATGATCATGAATTATCTAATGAGTTGTTTAAATATGTTGCTATCTTTATTCAATGACCTCAGAATGACAAGGACAAACCATACTTTTACTTCAAGCCAGCGTGATTATTAAATAGAGGGTTAGTAGTTAGGTGTAGAGCTGTGTCGAATTAGAGCGCAACCTAATAAAGTCTATAAGTCTATAGCCTTGTTTATTTCAACACGATTGTGCTAAAATACTTAAATGATAGAGTTCACAGTATGAACTCATCACCAAAATATATGATCGAACGCACAATGTTAAGATCTAACGCGACGACGTTGACTTTGCAATAATAACGAAAACTTTCGCCAAAGGCCATCCGAAGGCGTAAAAGTTCATACTTAGTTGTAGGCTCTACCATCGTTATTACTACTCTGATGGTAAATAAGATTTTATTGAGTTTCTCACTGAATCGTCTGTGTTTTATCGAGCACACCATTAAATGCCAACTAAACACACTAGCTACTAACGAGTAGATAAATTCATCAATACAAATAGAACCGTTTATAATGAGATGGAAAAACAATCTCAATGTTTTTATTCGGGTGTTGTGAACTGTTTTATTTGCAAAGGTTTTGCAGACAATGGCTCTTATTCCCTAGTTTCGCCCAACTGATTCGTATTTTACAAAATACGTACAATAATAATATTAGTAATAATAATCATGCCGGACATTTCACACAGCATAATCTGGCTTGGGGCCAGTAAGCAGAGCTAGTGTTATTGGTACCAACATGACTGATATACTACATATTATATTTTTTTTGTTATAAGTACATACATAATAGAAACATCCAGACGGGGCGGGGATAGAACCCGCAACCTTCTGCGTCTCATCCGGCCTTTGGCCCACTGCGCCACAGAGATCGTAAAATACGAACGATCTTTTTATATTTGGTGCAAATTCTGTAAAATAATACTTCTACGAGTACCTACACTGTTTTAGAGTATATTAATCATCGTGTAATGAGGTGTTGATTAAAACTGAGGAAAATCGTAGGAAAATCAATTCATTAATGGTACCAAAAACCAACTTTATTTTTATTACAACTCATTTTAAAATGTTACTTTATTTTTACTTTTTACTTTTTTGCAAGCCGGAAAGGAAATTTCATCTAGTCGTACGAACTCCAAAATCATGGCCATAATCATCATTCTTTCTAATCCTTTGCTGGGACAAATAGCTACCTACTCCAATACTTAAATACGCCTAATAGGTCGCCGTGTTCAATGCAGATTTGTATATGGGATCATAAATATTTAGATTGGCCTCAATTCTGTTGGCACCAACCTAACTAATTTTAGCTAAAATTAGGTTTTGAACTGTCAAATTAACCTTCGGTATTCTGCTGCTACCAAATTATCCTAATTTAATTTTATCTAACTTAATTAAGTTTTCCTAATTTAGTTAGATGGTACCAACCGAATAGGTTTTACACATGCTATGACTAAATATATTTTAGACAATTCCAAATTTTAGAAATGAACCAACCGAAATCATAGTTAGTTTGTTGAGAGCACTGTATTACCCAATAGGTAAGTAGGATTATCGTAAGTTAAAATGGAATGGAAAAACGCATCTTTATTATACGACTTTATGAGGAAAGATTTTATCTGAAGGTTTGACTTTTTCTTTTCTGTGGATACTGTCAAGTATCCGTGTATTAGCACAATGTGAGGGCCATTTATTCCTAGACTCTGCTGCGCACATAAATGATATTATGTTGTGTAGAATTAATTTAGTGGTAGGTACATAGTTTCTTAGGTAAATTAGGGTGAATAAAAATATCTTATCCTTTTCTAAGCTGAGAGGGTAAGCGCTATGCATGCCTAGTTCATCTAAACATGTCTCAGACCCCACAGCGTATTGTAACAATAAGTTCCACCTAAGGCTGTAGATTTCATTTCAAAGTCAAATTCAAACTTTTTTTATTCAATAAAATTAAAAGGACCAGTTTAAATCGTCTTATTACATTCTAGTGAATCTAGGTGCCGGTTCCTCCCAGTTCAAGAAGAATCTGGCAAGAAACTCATCTCTTAACTTTTTTTTGTAAAATCCTTGCTAACTTTGTTACGGATGCAGAGTCGAGTTGGAGCAGATTCATCCAAGCTTTTTTGTCATCTAAATAATCTGTCATTTAATAATATCTTTTAAAACTGTTTTGTTTTATTACGTTTTTAAATTTGCCAATCGAAAAATCTAACACGTCACTTGGGACATTGTTATAGAACGTACACTTTGCAATTTAAAAGATGTATTAAGAGTGAACAAGTCGATTATCTTTCCATACAAACGTCGAAGGGTGATCACACCACCGTCTGATGATGAACAACCAAAACTAAAAGTGATATAAATTTGTCTTGCCATAATCTATGCTTGTATAAATACAGAATTGTGAAAATAATATGGGTTTGAAAGATACAAGACTCAAAAAATATCGTTTTTCATCACCGATTTTAGCGCAACTTTAGGTGTGAATAAACAACAAATGGAGTACGCAAACTAAAAAATTGTTCCTATACAAGCATAGATTATTTATTCAAGAGCTCAAATAACCTTTTTTTCAATAAATAAATTCAGTAGTTTTTTCATGAGAACCCTTGAGCCAAAGGTCTATTCATTATTTTTACACAATCGTTTTATTATAATCACGCTATCTCCTTACTGCTCATCTCTATCCTTGGTGCACATCTATCCTTTTCTCACACTAAGCTAGGCGAAATAGCATGCATTTTAGCTGCGCCCACTAACGAGTTTGTGCCGCTAACTTGTGTATCCTTAACTTTAGCGAGCCTAACTGTGGGAACAGGGAGTTTATCTTTTTTCTAGTATTAATACTATGATTATCGCTATTTTTTATTTAAACTAATGAACATTTTTGTGAACATAGGTACATTCGAATTTTATATATATACTGACAAGGCACTCTCATGATATTGATTTCTTTAAGAATTAAGATTTAGAATCAGACGTTAGAATGTTTGATTTAGAGATACCCAAAAACATAGTTTACTTTTTATTTAGTGTAGTTGGCTCTCTTGTCCAGTAGAAAGTGCGCTTGCCGCTACTGTGCTCTGCACTTCGTCCGTTTGTTTGTCAGATAGAGACTCCTGGGTGGGCTTCCGAGAACTCTTCATTAGGTTCCCAAAACACTGGGAATCATCAAGGTATATAGCAACTTTAGCTGATGTTTTATGGAGAAGGATAAAAAGAGGGCATAAAGCTACACTTCGTAAGGCCATAGTGTTTCAAACTTGGAATATTTGTAAACGTTATAGTCTCCAATGCAGTTACTTCAACTTCATGTGATCGCTAACAATAAGTAATATTGTTCTAGACAAAACCATGTTATTTATTTATTTATTTACTCACAGCTCTCATTATTAAACAATATTATTTCTTATAACATATCATACAGCCAGTAACGGATTTATATTTTATTTTAAACAGGGATTTTCAATATAACGACGGTCATAAATAAACTTGTTGTTTCAGTATACATACATGTATACCTAATAACAAACAATATATAGCCCTACTAGCTGCTGCTCGTGGCTTCGCACGCGTGATACCTAGGTACATAAAAAGTAACATATGTCCTTCTCCAAGGTATATAACAAAAGCTTCACCTCTGTCGATATGTTTCACAGAAGTAAGAGTGTTTTTAGGCGTGAGGTGGGTGAGGTGCTGAGTGATGTTATCAAAATAAAAACTACACAATTATATTAAAGTTTTGTTTTGACCCACGGCACAAAAATTTTCTGATGTAATAGGTCCATAATACAGTAAAAATCAAATTATTATTTAGATCGATGGTTATGAAAGCATATGTGCTCAATAGTAGTTAGGATCATAATAATATAATATAATATAATTATATAATATAATAAAGATTATCATTATCGTAAGGTCCTCGAGGTTATTACGTAAAAGTAGCAGCAGCGACAATATAGTATGAAGCAGAGATATTAGCGTCTAAAAAGTGTGTTAGACAGTGAAGTGGTCACACAATTTAGTCGTAGTTGCTGCGAGTTGCGTAACCTGGCGGCTGATCAAATCGCGTGCAGATTAATGTAGATCAAAACAATGTAGTTACTTCTCCTTCGGTTCTGCGTTCTGCATGTCGCTCTAAAAGCGAGAGCACTTAAGTTTGTAATGAGACTAAATAAGACTTTCTTAGTCCCATTTGAGAACACTAGTGGTCTAGTGCTAGTGGCCCCCCATTCCGATCTTATGGCCGTAAGTTCGAATCCAGTCGTGCACCAATCGATTTATCTGATCGAAAAATGTATGTGTAACCGAAACCGGCATGGCGTAAAACCTAAAAAGTTTGTAGACATGTGCCAAGTGCACGAATGAAGCCTCTGCGGCGCACTTTAATCCTTTCACCACACTGGTTCGATAAAACTAGTTACACGATAAGAAGATGAAGTCTAATTTGTCCAATAATTGCTGGAAATGGGACTACCGGGAATGTACATGTAAAAATTCCGTTAGTATCATCCGTCAGTTAACTTTTGTATGAGAAAAGAAACTGTCCTTTCTGATTTTGATACTCTGAATGCTGAATGACTTCTGAAAGCTAGTAATGGATAATTTTATTTTATTGGTTTTATGTGATGGCTTGAGTGATGGAAAATATGGTCTACCCTCAACATTTTTAATGCTCTATTGAATAATCACAGCTTCGTAGACGTGCTACGTAGGCCCTACGACGCGTAGCTTTGACGCTGTAGACCTTATATTTAAAGGAATGAAAGGTACGCTTAGACTGTATTTTTTTTTACAATAAATGATCGGCAATTATTATAGATCAATCAAAAGCAACTATTATAGATAATCAAAAGCTACTACTTTTCCAAAATTGCTCCATATCGCGAGGTTTAGTGTGGCGGTATCTATAAAAAAGCAGCATGTAGCCTTTGTCGTAAACCATTTTGAAACATGTTATGTCATAACTCGTAATTATTGTCCAGAATTACGTATATTTTTTACTTTTAGCCTAAAACTCAGAGATGAAAATTAGCTTGAACTTACGCTAAGTCCTCGCTTCTGTCTGCGGCTTCGCAAGCGTGGTCCCTACATAAATAGCAGTCTGTCCTTCCCTAAGATACAATATATCTCAATATATCTTACATATATTTTTTTTGTTTTTGTTTCGTGAGATCACTCTGATAAATGGTTCAATCTGAAAACCAGCGCCACTTCCGTGCCTGGAAGTAGCACATTGCTGAGATTGAAACTATTTGGCCACAATATAATGTTGATTGGTTCGCGGGAAGGGCTAATTTTTACGCATAGTTGTAGGTACTTAAGTTGCTATTTTGTGTTGCTATAAATTTCCCCGTAGGGCCTATTTTTGTCTTTTTTCCGCTCATGTTTACTCTTTTGTTTTGTGTCGTGTTTTGTTGTGTGTTGTGTGCCGTGAAAAGGTAACAAACAGTCTGATTACAGAAACATGAATTTATAATCATAGTTTATCCTAATTTTATTCTTAAAAGTTAGTCAACCCTAAAAACACTTAACGACCTCTGTGGCGCAGTGGGATAAGGTCCAGCTGAGACGCAGAAGGTTGCGGCTTCGATTCCCGCTGCGGGACAAATGTTTGTATGATCTGCAAGTATTTATCTCGGGTCTGGGTGTTTCTATGTATAATATGTATGTATTTACAAAAAATAGATATATAAGTAGTATATCAGTCATGTGGTACCCATAATACAAGCTCTGCTTACTTTGGGGCCGTTTGAAATTTATTATTTACTTATTGCTGGTTTAATGATCTATTATATTTGCGTACGTAGGTTAAAATTCAATTTCAAAACTTTTTTATTCAATACCCTCACAAGGATCATTTTGAAACGTCTTATATGCTATATATATATATATATATATATTTGGTTATTAGAAAAACAAGCAGAACAATGAACTTGTAAACAAAATCACTAAAATATAACATAATCTAGTAAAGCTTCCACTAATAAGAAAAGCTTAAGAAATACGAAGATAAAGTGGACATTCTGAAAAGGAAATAGGTTTATGTGTACATATGGTTATATGTAAACTCCTCCTAACCCAAGTCGAAAAGAATTGACAAGAAACTCGTCGTGTTTCTAGCGTTTCAAAAAATGATTGTCTATAAAGTCGGTTTACGGACGATAATTTTACGTGATAACGTCATAAGAAAACTTGCATACTTTTAACCTATTAAGATGCGTCACAAGCCGAACGCTTAGGCCCATCGTGCCTCTCTATCGCTTGTTCCGCGCTCTCGTTTTTAAGCTCGGCTCAGGCGGAACGTGACAGTTTTTCGTGCGTGCAGCCGGCGTTCATCGATTTATAAGACGATATTATGTTAAAAATATTGAGCTTTTACAAGGAACCTAATATAAATATGTATAGACTTTGCAAATCTGTCTGTTAAAATAAAAAAAAATATAGTCATTAAATTTAAATTTATATTTATATTTATATACGCTTTCTAAAATCTTTATATAATGGATAACTAGCCTATCAGTTCAGTTGGTAGTAGCTCTGCCTTCTGCGCTGTAGGTTGAGGGTTCGATTCCCTCCCAGGATAAACATTTGTGCGATGAACATAGGTGTTTGTTCTGTTTCTAGGTGTTATAAATTATCTTATGTATGTATTTAAACATATATAAGTATTATATCAGTCATCTGCTCACCATAGTACAAGCTATGCTTAGTTTGGGGTTAGATGGTGTTTTGTGCGTTGTCCACCAATATTTATTTTTTTATTATTTATAAACTTTTTACGTATAAACTTAAAATTTTTAAATAGATAATTTAGATACATTTTCAGGAAGTTAATTATAGAAGCGTACCGTGTTCCCCAGAATGAATCTGTTTACTTTTTAGTCGAAACTTAGGGATGTATAATTGAATTATTGTTCCAAGTACTGATACTAAACTATGCATCTGTGATGTTCAACGAATGTTTATAGAATAGCCCAGAGCAATGCTGAAGTTTCCAATGATATGTAGTCCATCCATGTCTAATCATAAACGCAACTATTTTTACATGAAACCTCGTTTTGAATTTAATGAGAATCATGTTTTAATGAATTTTATGAAAGTGAACATTAATGTGCTCATTACAGGGCGCTTCCGGTTCATTGGCACATGAGGAGCTTATATGAACTGAAAGCAGATAACTGGAAAATTATTTTTGAGGTTCTGGTAAAGAAATTGATTACGGAAATGTATTGCGTACCTATATAATATTATCAAATAAATTTAAAATTGTTGAGCAATCTAAGGATCTTTGAAATATTTTATTTGCGTGAAATGTGGTACACAGAGAACTTGAATACATAATTAGATCCACACATTTTGCTAGGAAAACCAGCATGCAAAAACCAAGTAGGTACTTATGATAATAAAAGACTATATATATAAAATAAACATTACAATAATTGTTACAATTTCAAATAATTACAAATAATTGATCAGGAAGTCACCTTAAGGCACTTCTTATAGAAAAGATTTTTGAACGATGGCCTTAGCTAATCGCGCTCTCAATGAGCTACTAGCTGCTACATAATGTGATGTGTTTGTGGATTAATAGAAGAAAATAGTGTTGTTATGCTTGAAGTATTGTGAGAATGGCGAATGATTGGTACTCGTATATGACATTATATTATTAATATTGACATGTTCACTACTATTTTTTTATTCTGACCTATTCTACTGTGACATTTAATTAGAATGTTTATTTGTTATCCTTGCGTTCTGTGTAATTAATTAGAGTAATTGGTTGTGCCGTTCTAATTAATAATTAAACTAGTGGCTCTGTGAGCTGTAGACCTCGCATACATCTTTCGAAACGATCACCGCCATTTTGAAAAAAATCCAAAAACTGAATCGACAAACATTCTATATAGTTTTAGAACCTGCTCATAAAATTTCACAAGAATCGGATGAGAAATGCGACCTGTAAAGCAGAACATCCAGGCAGACGCCGGCCGGACAGACACACGAAAACATTTCACGCAAGCTAAAACGGAGACACTCACTCGCGCTTCGCGCTCGCTCGGTCAATAAATAAAAAGGTAAGATTGTACTGGGACTTTATCTAATTATTATTTAATATGCCATAAAAATATTGTAAGCCTACATTCTGTCAAATAAATGAATTTAATTGAATTGAAGTGACCATCAAAATAAAAGAACCGGCGGAGGATTATTCTCTCCGTCAACAGAGTTGCTGACTCATACGACGAAGTAGGTAAGTCATTGCACATTGACCTATATTTCTAAGTAATTTTCATTTAAAAATTCCAAGAAATAAGTTCTAGTTATATTTTCCAATCATTCTAATGGGTTGTGGAGCACGCGGGTGTAATCGAACACTGTGGCTCGTTCTCGTTAAATGCTGTCCCGCCACGTTTAAACAGCGATCGGGTTATGCAGAAAGGAGCCAAGAACAATATATTATAAAAGTTAATTACCTATTATGTAATTTTATATATTTTTTGTAATTACCGGTTATTTATTGCTTATTACCTTCCTATTCCAATTCCAGACGTTTCAGTTATGTTGCAATAACTGTGGTCGAAGGGCTGAATTAAAAAGAAAGACGCGATTTAGACCCGTCAAGACTCGATATGAATGCTTAAATGAAATGTTTAAAAAATGTCGTTTTATTAAATGTTATATTTACACAACTTGAAAAAAGAAGTAACAACACAAAAGACAGTTAAGTAAAACTATGTATTTAAGTTCCTTAAAATAAACTATAAGTAAAATAAATAAACTATGAAGTATGTATATGTACGAAGTGAAGCCGCTTTGATAGTTTTAACAGACTACAAAAAGCAGGAAGGTTCACCATCCGTTTTTTCATTATTAATTAGTAAAAAAAAGAACAGCCAATTGCGAAAGACGCGCCTGAAAAAAAATAGTACCTACTTTTATATTTTTTTCATCATCACTTCTCTTTTGCCATCAGTTGCGACAAATACTTGTTCTATTCCAATTAAAGTTCAGTTGAAAAAATGTTCCGTCCGATAAATATTCGCGGTCAATATTTATTTGAGTGAATAACTATAACGGTTTTACTGTCTGTGTCGAAATATGCGGTATAAATGGCCATATTTTATAATTGCGTTGAACTAAAACTTGATTTTTTTACAACTTTAAGAGATCGTAGTCATTATTATTTTATATTGATTTCAACGTGATACTCCACGCGTTGAGATTGATTGAGATTGAGATAAAAGGGTCTACAGACAGACAGAGACGTACTGACAACGAAGTGATCCTATTAGGGTTCTTTTATTCCTTTTGAGGTACGTAACCTTAAAAACGAAAAGGTGGTGTGGGACACCCGCTAGGGAGTAAGTTTAAAATTATAAAAATGTTTGACTTCAATACTCAGATAATATAAAATAAACAAAAGTGCAAAAATATGTAGGACATTTGATTCGAACTTAATATTGACGTCAGTGTCAGCGTTATCAACCGCTCAGCTACAGTGATCATTAAAATGTGTTTAAAAATATAAAATCGTAAGTTTGACAGTAACCTGTTTAAATACGTGCTTCATCATGTTGTACACCGTCCCCTAGTCGTTCCGTAACCGGAGCCCCAATACATCTAATTGCAGATGGCGAGTCGAACTAAAATAATTTATTTTAAATATAAATAAAGCGCGGATTGGCGCAATGATAGCTTTTACTAAGAATGTGCGGAACCAATGTCACAATAAGTAAAAAATTAAAAAATATGCGGGTCACTCTTTGGGGCCTGCCGATAGAAGAGAAAACTAAGTAACTTGTGAATTGTATCGTCGAGCTATTAGATTATTATTTTCGAATTATTTTAGGTTTATAATGAAGTGTTTATGATCAATTTAAACTCACCCAAAAAGTACACAGGAAGCATGCGGTGACGATGGCGCGATTTTCACGCTTTTTGGTCACCCAAAAAGTACACATACAAACAACTCATGGAAAGCGTTCGGTGACGATGACGCGTTCCATAATTCTTGTTCAGCCAAAAAGTGCTCAACGTGCCTAAAGAAGTTTTCACTTCAAAAATAAAAGAGATCAAGCTTCTTTACTAATGCGAGGCTCGAATTATGCATCATAATCATCAACAATAACAATAAATACCCAATACAGTATCTCACTCTCTTTACTGAAAGGAAAGATAAATAAGTAAGACCCAATCGCATCTGACCATGCACAGTGAAGGATTCCGAAGTTAGGATAATAATGAGTTGTGGTCAGGTCTCACACCAATTCAACAACATTTAGTTAGATAATTGATACAGGCGTGACTCGGCGGAAATCCATTACAAAATATTTAATAGAAATAGAAACAGAAGTCATTTATTTGCAAGAAATATGGTAGGTAAATAATTACGTTTTAAAAACTAAAAAGAAACCGACTTCATTGAATGAATGAATGAAATTTGAGCCTATAATACATTTTTAGTGGAAAGTAGATGTATTTTGTATATATATAATATGGGTAGGCCAAATAAATGTACCGCTCCAATGAGACAGCGAGGTATCGAATTACATGAAAACATCATCGATGTATAATTTTTTTTTATATTCGTTGATTTTTCAGCTTGACCGATTTTGATAAAATTTATATGGGACCACCCTTTCAAAACAAAAAAAGAATTTTCCAAATCGGTCCAGCCGTTTTCGAGTAATCGGTGAACAATTCCGACGAATTGAGAATTTCCTCCGTTTTGATAAAGTCATTTAAAAAGCCATAATTTGTTTTTTTTAGAAAAAGCCATATTGCCAAGTCCTTTATTTCGGCAGGAATTTGATTACTAAACAGGTGTTTAGTACTATTTCGCCAATCTATTCCTAATGAGTTAGACAATGCGTTAATCATAAATAAATAAATAAATAAATAATTGCATGTTAGTAACCACAGTTTTTGGTTAGACGCGATGCAGAATATTATTAACAAAATATTTGTTGCATCATTTCAAAGTTTGGCACATAATATAACCTACCTTCTAATAAGTTTTCACTATATATTATACAACTTAAACTATAATATAAAATTTTCAAAATTTATCCGGTGCTACAAAACAGATATTTCGAGAATAGAACATATCTACAGCATTCCTATGCTATAGAAGAAATCAGTACCTCAATTCTCTATGTAAAACGTTTCAAATGTATCCTTGTAATTGTCTAAACTAATATTATAAAGCGAAAAGAATCCGTTTAAATGATTCGAATCCGACCATTCGTTTAGAAGATACGACGGGTATTGGCGGGATTATGTATCATGATAAAATTGTATCCATGCGAAGGCGGGGCGGGCTTGTATTGTATAAAACAATTGTATTTGAATAAGAACCCGGTATTAGTAAATATAGTTTAATATTGGGTCTGTTAAAACAGTTATCGGCAGTAGGACAAGCACAGAACGTCTCCGTTTCCGCCGCCATTGTTTGTGTTACACGCACCTACTGATACTAAGAACGCCTAATTACGCTTCTGTGTGCGTAGATCAATGTAACAATGCAGAGAAAACAAGTTAAATTAAATTTATCGAATTCCAATTCGAATCGAATTTATCGAATATTGCTGGACATTTCACACAGCGTCATCTCGCCCGAAAGTATGCAGAGCTTGTGTTATGGGTACCAACATGACTGATACACTACTTACATATTTTTTTTTGTTTTTAAATACATACATATTATACATAGAAACACCCAGACCCGAGACAAACACTTGCAGATCATACAAACATTTTTATCTCTCAAGATCTTTGTAGAGAGTCAAAGAGGTATAATTAATTATTATTAACACAGTACTTATTCATTAAATTAAATTAATTTGCTGCCGCACGACAGTAATCAAGCTCGGTAGATCTTCTCAGATCTCTAGATGGTGGGGTCTTTAAGAATGTGTAAAGAGAGGTTAGTCAGAGTCAAATTAACCGATTTTTGCCATTTGATTTTGATTTGATTTTTTTTGAAATGACGTTTCCATCTCTTTTAAATTTTGTCAGATAACGCGTTCCCAAACGGGGTCGGGGGAGGGATTCTTCGTTTGTCATTTCATGAAGTAACATAGCTCTGTTAATTTAATATTTTTTACTCATTTTATTGCATGTTTTAATTAGTAATCTTAGCGGAACTTTAATGAATAAATTGCGACTATATAGGATAAGTATGGACAATTAAATTATATGTGTATTAAGGTGCAATGTGATTTGAACGACGAGGAATCCCAAGAAAATTCTAGACGGCCATTTCGCGATGACGTTGAAAATTGACAATTGACCATCGACTAAGACATTATTAACAAACAAATTGACTATAAACAAAAATAAACATTTGACACTGGCAAAATTGACATTATTATGTCACATGCCATTTACAAAGAAGAAGAAGAATGGGTCGGAGGAATAAATTGTTACTTAGGTACAGTAAGTACTTAAATAAATAGGTAGGTATGTAGATATAAGAACAATTAATTCTCTGATCTTCATCTACTCTACATCCAAGAATCAAAGCTCTGGCGTGCTTCCAGCCTCGTCAAAGACACTGCATCTATCGTTTGATCAATTGTTACCCACTAACATGCTTATCGGTGAACGAGTGCAGTAGGTAGCTAAGGTACATATACCTACTGTTTACGGTACGGACGAGAATAGACAGAAGACATAGTGCAGCGAGAGTGCAAATATTTATTTTTGTCATAAAAAAGTAGAGTAGTCTGCCAGTTTATGTAATTCTTCTTCATCTCGATCTTGTACTTGTTATAATGGCACCTGTCTTTATGACAAATTTGACCAATCAATGCCAATTAGTTTTGTTTTTTTTTTGTTAAAATATTGTCACAAACTTGTAGTGGGTCCTCATTTGCCTGTTCTAAACTTCGATAAATATCTGCGGGTAGGTATATTTGATCGAAGGTTCTAAACGTCATCGGGAAATGACGGTCAAAATTTCATGGATTCCTCGTCGTACAAATCACAAAAAAACATATTACACTTATAATTAAATTGTCTTGTGCTAGAAGTCACAACTTAAAGGATTCCCAATAAAACATGAAATACGAGAAAAACTAATTAATTGATTAATTCTACGAGATAAATCAATAAAAAATAAAAATAAATAATGCGTTTATATTACATGAAAACTGATATACACGTTGAATCATGAAATATTGGTAAAATTGCATGGCAAATGATTTCCTCTCCTTCGTGTAAAGGATGCTTCCTGACCCGAAAAAGAGATATTGGTGAAATCATTGCTTCTACAAATGCTACTAACCGAGAATTGAAGTAACTCTTAAACATAATACAATATATATCATGATGATATATATCATAATACATCATGACTTTTCTTTTATTGGACGCAATACTAACAGACACCAAAGAGAATACATAAAATACTACGTAACAGAAACTTCTTTGGTAGTTTTCATCAGCCACAATCATTTGAAAATCGAACAACCAAAACCATTGAGACCTCTTTAGTCATTCAAACCTTTTCAATAAAGTTGCTATATCGAGGCAGAAAAGTATTTTTTATCAAACAAGTGACTAACCCAGCTTTGCTTTGCCTACTAAAACACGTGGTCGACAACTCAAACAGGATAAAAAATCACTGGAGCCTTAAAAAATCTTAAACGACTATTAAAAACTAACCCGCCCTCTAAACCAGAGGCCAGTAATATAAACATTGTCTTAGTTTCAACGACAAAAAGTTTAAGGGCCGGTTTGACTGTGAGCGAGCGATGCAATGTAGTACGATGAAAATGATTTGGCAGGTACTACTTATACCTTAATTCTATTATTTATATTTTTTTGACCCAGGTAGGTGTAGCAAGATACCATACCATAAAGATCCAAAACCAAATCAAAAATACATCTCAGCAAGAACTGCCAAATTATGCTAAAAACTCGATGAGTACTTTAGATACCTAACAGTCTGCCCTTGTCAGTTAAATATCAATGTACAACTTTTTAGCAAATGAAGTTTAATACAGCATTACGAATTAATGACTTTAGCTAAGTCGTAGTTAAGCGACCTACGACCCGTATTTAAAATTCCTGAATTTCACACATGACAAATTTTGGGTTTAAACTTTTTCTGGTAACGACCACTTTTACTTTTATTACATAATATTTCATACATAATGTTACCTACATTGGAAACAAGTTTACATATTAACCATTACTTAGGTACGTTACCTACTTACCTACTTCTTTCATATTAGAACAAGCTCGATGTTCGCCAGCATGCAAACAACACCTTAAAATAAAATTAATAGCTCCGTCCCGTGTATACATATTCTAGGAAACCTGTTAATTACGTGTTGTAAACTCATAAAACGTAATAATGCGTCAAAAATGTGTTGAAACTTTACAGACAACATTTCAGGAATTTTTACGTGTGAGAGGGTGTTGGAATATATCAACCTGTTCTTATTTTCTATGCACTAAAAAGGTCCTCTTACTCGTCTTCTTACCTACATACTAAAAATAATAATAACAATAATAATAATAATAAATCCGCAAATTTCACACAGTATCATCTGGCCCCAAAGTAAGCAGAGCTTGTGTTATGGGTAACACATGACTGATACACTACATATCCTCCTGAGCCTCGCGGCCATTTTTTGGAACAAAATAAAATATGTCGCCGAGTCCGGCTTCTAGAAAACACGACCTTTCGTAGAGGACAGATGTTCCAAAAACTAACCATAGTATTTGTTTGCTTGTCTCTTAAAATTTTGTCTTTTAGCATTGCTGCATTCTGTGTTAATTGAAACGTAATATATCTATCCCTCTCTCGCAAATATAAATTTTACTATAACCTATACGCACAGCACAACGTTTAGCGGTTTATCCATCGAGATGGCAGACCGCACCGGCAGAGGTATGTAAAAGAGGTATGTTGTCCCCGGTCATGTTATTTTCTTCGACCGCTATTTTACGACATTTAAGCTGGCAGAAAAACTAAATAGTATGGGTTTTATGTGCGCTGGAACCATTATGCGAAACCGTATACCCGCTTACATAAAAGATCAATTAGAAAGTGATAGGACATTAGGAAGATCAGGAAGAGGAAGCCACGATGTCCTCGTGAGTCCAGATGGCAAGATAGCTCTCACAAAATGGTTTGATAATAAACCTGTTATGTTTTTGTTCACCATTTACGCAGCTGATAAACCTGATTATTGTCGTAGGTATGACAGAAGTGTACGTCAATATATTCAGGTACCCAGACCAGAAGTAGTCAAAGAGTACAACGCAAGCATGGGCGGTGTTGATTTAACTGATAGACTGCATGTGACTGTATGTGCAGCACGAGGGCGCACTAAGAAATGGACAGTCCGATTTGTTTCACATTGCTTTGATCTGTCAATCACAAATGCGTGGATCAAGTACAAAGAAGAATAATAAAAAGACGGTATACGTTTACATAAAATAGTAATTGCAGAAAAATGAATAGAACAAAATATGTACAACGAAAATGAAGATCCAAATTCTATTGACCAACTTGAAGCATCTGAGGAACAGCAAGCATATCGAAGCAGAGGTAGACCAGCTATAGTATCCCTGCCTTCTGAAGCAAAAAGCCATCATGGAGCATACCATTTACCGGAATACTGTAAACCAAGTCGCTGCAGGAACAAAGAATGTAGCAAAAAAAATACAGTTATGTGCATGAGCTGCAACATTCCGCTATGTTTTATCCAAAAAAGAAATTGTTTCAAGCTTTTCCACACATCGTGATCACGTGAACGATAGTTGTGGTATACCTAAGGCTAAGGTTAAGAAGTAAGCTCACATTATTTAATGTTTTGTAATGGATTTCCGCAACCGAAAGGATGGAGAAGATTAGCACGTGACAGAGAGGAGTGGAAAAAATTAGGGGAGGCCAACAAAACGGTTGCTGCTTGTTTTTAGAATGTTTTTATTTTCTTTATTAAACTAGATTTTGCACATGCACAGAACTGTTTTTTTTGCTACATTCTTTGTTCCTGCAGCGACTTGGTTTACAGTATTCCGGTAAATGGTATGCTCCATGATGACGTTTTACTTCAGAAGGCAGGGATACTATAGCTGGTCTACCTCTGCTTCGATATGCTTGCTGTTCCTCAGATGCTACAAGTTGGTCTATTGACGAAAATGAAGATCCAAATTCTATTGAATTTGGATCTTCATTTTCGTTGTACATATTTTGTTCTATTCATTTTTCTGCAATTACTATTTTATGTAAACGTATACCGTCTTTTTATTATTCTTCTTTGTACTTGATCCACGCATTTGTGATTGACAGATCAAAGCAATGTGAAACAAATCGGACTGTCCATTTCTTAGTGCGCCCTCGTGCTGCACATACAGCTAGCAGTCTAGCAGTTCAATTAACACCGCCCATGCTTGCGTTGTACTCTTTGACTACTTCTGGTCTGGGTACCTGAATATATTGACGTTTACTTCTGTCATACCTACGACAATAATCAGGTTTATCAGCTGCGTAAATTGTGTACAAAAACATAACAGGTTTATTATCAAACCATTTTGTGAGAGCTATCTTGCCATCTGGACTCACGAGGACATCGTGGCTTCCTCTTCCTGATCTTCCTAATGTCCTATCACTTTCTAATTGATTTTTTATGTAAGCGGGTATACGGTTTCGCATAATGGTTCCAGCGCACATAAAACCCATACTATTTAGTTTTTCTGTCAGCTTAAATGTCGTAAAATAGCGGTCGAAGAAAATAACATGACCGGGGACATTGTTTCTGTTAGTTTAAGAACAATCCCTTCGCCCAGTGAATTGTTGTTATCCAACGACCGTTTAAAACGATCTATAGATAGCTTAACAGTCCTTATATAGCTCAACTGTTTCACATGTTTTTTATGTTACCTTAATTATTCTAAATGTTTTTGGAGTTAATTTCAAAACCTACATATAATTAATATTGTATTTATTAAACAATACTCTCAGATCAAACCAATATACTTGTTGATGTTATATAAAATTCAATATGAAACAATTGAGCTATCTAAAGGTCATTTTAAACGTTTTTAATTTATAAACAATAAAAAATCTGAATCAAAATTTTATGGTGGATTTTTCGATTCTGTATATCTGTCACGATAATTCAGAATGTTGTCGCTTGTTCAGCAATTCAATTTTTTTCTAATATAACACCACAGTACCCACCAACCTAAATAAACCCGTTTTCAAAAAAAACAAGTAAATTGGTAGAAGGAGGATACTAATCGCTTTTCTCATAGTACAAGGTGAATTGCCAGAAGTTTCAATCATCCAACAATCTTATTTCCCCACAAGCTATTAATAAACAATAAAGTACACAGTATAGTCCATCAGTGCGGCATTCTGTAAACCATTTCAATCGTTTGAACGCCACATTTACGTTTCAGTAGCATAAACGGTGATATGTTTCCCCTACCTGTTTACTGGTCGGAAGTAGTCGTGCCTCGTTTGGATCGGGCTACTCGCCTTCGCACTGGATTAATTTTTGTATGACACTTTTTCATTTACTGTACTTCTGCTAGGTATAAATTTCACTCAGAACGGGATATTAGTATCCATGATATATATATACACCATGATATGTGAGTTTTTCTAATTCCCTATATCTCGCCACAGTTGTATGCGCCATGATCACGAGATAAACTTGTTGCTTATGGAAACTTATGTTAAAATCATGTTAGTGTCAAAAGTTATACTACTAGGTACTAGATATTAATACGATTGGAACGTGGGCTCAGAAATTGCCTCCTTTAAGAGGTACCAGCCGAAACCACATGTGCCCAATCTAAAAATGAACCTGACTGGTGACTTACTCAATTTATCTTTTTTCTTTACTAGAGCAGTGACAAAAAATTATATATCGTAAATATTAACACTAAAACTTATACCTACTTATGTAAGTAAGTACCTATAGGGGCTTTGAAGGCCAAGTGATACTCGTAGGTCAAAACAAGCCGAGTCAACACCTAACCTAACTACCTAGCTATAATCAACCGTGAGGATGTCTGATTGTCCACCTTCTATAAGAGGGGTAAGTAAAAAAGCAAAAACGCCTTTCCTTTTCAGAATTTTCTATCAGAGAGTCTAGGCAAGATCTTCACTGCAGATCCTTTACGCCCGCGAAAAGATCTCATTATTATAGATCATACTATATATCATATCATATATATATAGATCATATATATATATATATATATATAATAGATCATATTATATAGATATGACACTATCTTGTGATATGTCACGTGACCGTAGCGTAGCTGCTGTCATTTCCATACAATTTGATTTTTCCGCAAAGGCGTTAACGTTAAGGAAAATTAAGCGTAAGGTTTTTAGACTCCAGACTCCAAACTTAGGGATTATATCTTATGTAACATTAAAACAATAGAGTGACTATTGTTTTAATGTTACATAAGATATAATCCCTAAGTTTTTTAGGTTCCAGTACTTACCTACTAGTTACTAAATCAGTGTAAGCGCGCCACAATCCTTTCAGTTGTCTATAGGCGTTTTATTTTTACTGCGCGTGCGCACGTGTTCCGCCATTGTCGGCCGCTGCGGATTCCGGGTGAAAGTTAATTGATTTTTAAACGTTCTAAGAAGTCTTTATGATTGAGCCGTTGTATACAAAGTGAGGTTAAATTGGAATCTTAATGCACTCAATTTGGGAGCTTTGGGGTAAATGTAAAATACTTTTGATATGCTGTAGATATCTGTACCTATTTAAGGGTTCACTTTGTTCTTTGTTCTGGTAACTGGTGTAAACAAATCTAACAAGATTAAAAAGCAGGTTGAAGAAAGATTCAGCTATTGAATGTTTCTAACCAAGAATTTAATTAAACATAATACATTGCTCATACATCATGGCTTTTTTATTTGCCGCAAGACCAACAGACACAAAAGAGAATTCCAACAATACTAACAGACACTTTGGCAGTATTATTCGGCCACATTAATTTGAAAATCGAACACAGCAACAGCAAAAACTGTTGGGACCTCTTTCGTAAATCAAACTCATTTTTAAACTCACTTAATAAAGTTGCTATACCAAGACAGAATAAACTTTTATCATTCGTGACTAGCCCAATTTTGCTACTATGACACGTGGTAAACAACGACAACTCAAACAGGATAAAAAAATCACTGGAGCCTAAAGCCTAACATTAAGTAGGTTAGTTTTTTTTATCGTCGGTAAACCTACGTTTGATCACGATCTCTCCTGATGTTATGTGTCGATCTGGCCGAGGATGGAGCACGCAGGTCTGGAAGACACCTATTTACTCGAGACTTGAAGAGACTTAGATTGTAGTTTTCAGGAAAGACAGACGACGGCAAAGCATTTCAATCCTTGGCTGTACGCATTATAAATGTGGAAGCAAAGCGGTTTGTTCGTAAGGGTGGTAGACTGCTAAGGTATGGATGGTATTGAGCGGTACGTCTGCTTGTCCTGTTGTGAAAAGGATTTTTGACAACTCCAGTGATTTATATTAAATAGAATATGTTTACTTGACAACACAGGACAGAACGGAAGATATTAAAAAGATAACAGAGTAGGCAGTATGGTATGTAGGTAATAGAAAAAATAAAAGACATGGAAAGGAATAAAAAATAAGGAATGAATTGTTTATTTGGCACATACAAAAAAATATCTTTTAAAACAACTTAAAAATAGGTATACCAACCAGTTAGTAATAGGATATGTAAGCAGTTTTTGAGCATGTGTGTGATTGCCATGGAAGCAAGTAATGCTGATTTTCAGCTGTAATCTAGGTTTAGAAGAGTAGTGTTGCAGCGACAATAGAACAATGAACATAAGGTGGACAGGTAAACAGAGAAAAAAATAAGTGAAAATTATAATTTGGTATATCTATATAATAAAAATCAACTGCTATTCGAGAACGGCTGGTCTGATTTGGCAAATTTTGGTTTTGAATTATTTGTGGAAGTCCAGGGAAGGTTTACAAGGTGAGTAAATATGAAAAAAATGCTTTTTTATTTATTGATTCTGAGGCGGTACGTAGTTTGCCGGGTCAGCTAGTTATTAACAAATATCATCATAAATATAATGTATCAATAAATAAATCTATCATATATTTAAAAAGGTATTAAAATAAAAATATATAACTTCTCTTAGTGCTACATTTGACGGCTTAGTAGGCCTGAGACGCAGAAGTTTGCGGGTTAGATTCCCGCCGCGGGAAATGTTTGTATGATCTGCAAGTCTTTGTCTCTGGTCTGAGTGTTTTTATATGTATAATTTGTATTTATTAACAAAGGGAAAAAAGTGTATTAGTAGTAAATCAGTCATAACACCCATAACACAACCTCTGCTTACTTTGGGGCTAGCAAGATGATACTGTGTTGAAGTGTCGGGCATTATTTATTTATCATTGTTTACCTACATAGTCTTTTTGTACCTACAACGTAGGTAATCTAAGTAGGAACCTATTTTATGTAGATCCCAGAGTATGCCACCACCAAGTAGGTAGGCATTAATAAAGGTAGGTCATACCTAAACCCAAACATCACCTAATCCCGCTCTGAAGTATTTATGCATCGAACGCTCTAATTTTACTTCATTTTGTTCGTAATTTGTTTTCCGTGCAATAAAAAAAAACCCGATAAGAAAATATCAGTTCCACCATAAAAAAAAGTAATCACCCATGATCATCGTAACGGTGGTTAAATAAACGAGTCTACTGTTACAACTGTTAAACCATCGAGTTAAACAATAAAAACATATTGACACGCACACTTGTAGAAATAAACAATAAGTACACGTGTGGATTAAAAAAAAACTTTGCTTTTGTAAGACCAATGATGCATCTTGTACGTCCCTAGTTTTTACTGTTTTGTAGATTCAGGGCTCCCTGTATAACGTGTTAGGGCTAGCATGCTGTAGCGAATTAATACGCGCGGTTTAAATTGCGTTATTCTAAAGTATGTAATTACAATTATTATTGTTTACATTTAGTTTTTTTTTCTCATTTTTCCCCGGGACAAACCAATTTTCCCGGGATAAAATATATAGACACGGCCTATGTCACCCGGGGATTTTGTAGCTTTCTAACGGTAAAAGATTTTTTCAAATCGGTCCTGGAGTTTCTAAGTTTATTCGATACATACAAAATACAAATTTTTACTCTTTATAATATTAGTGTAGATGTAGATAGTAGATAGAGTGTAGATAGTATTAATGTAGATGTAATTATGCAATTTGGCGACCTCTGTGGCGCAGTGGGCTTAGGTCCGGCTGAGACGCAAGAGGTTGCAGGTTCGATTCCCTAAGCGGGACAAATGTTTGTATGATCTGCAAGTATTTCACTCGGGTCTAGGTGTTTCTATGTATAATATGTATGTATTTACAAAAAAAAAGTATATAAGTAGTATATCAGTCATGTGGTACCCATAACACAAGCTCTGCTTACTTTGGGGCCAGATGATGCTGTGTGGAATGTCCGGTATTATTATTATTATTATTATTGTAATTAATGATGACTTTTGATTATTTTTAGCCGATTTGCCGAGTAAACATTGTGCTCTTACATTATTTATTTTTCCCGAGTTATTCCGGTTTTTATTTTTTTATTTGTAGTTTTGGTCATGTAATTCAAATAAAGCTAGAGTTATTGACTCGCGTGAATTGAAATGAAAGTTTTGTGTCTCTTTGTGATTCGAGCAAAAATAATCTGTAAAATTATTTTATACAGACACCAATTTTTATAAAATAACAAACGACAAACGACAATATACGACTATGTGACATCTTACTATAATCAATCTAAACACTTGACATTGGTAAAATTGCAATTAACCAAGAAGAAGAAGTACTTGGACTTTGACTATCGTGTTTTTTCCCCTAGAGCGTGCCCTTCGTGCCCTACGTCCGATTCGATGTTCCACATAATAGCACCAATAAAATTGTGAGATGTGAGATGAGAGAAATGAGATTGTTAGTGAGATGAACAAAGTGATCGTGTTTTGTGCAAGATGCTTGAGATAAGTATTAGAAAAACAAAACGCTCCTTGCGTTTTGTTTTTCTGCTGTTACTACACCAACAGTATTCTACTTTTCATGGAATATTATAAAGCCCAGTATCAGAAATATTAGGTTTGGGAAAAAGTCAATTCGCATTATAGTATGTATGAACTTGTAATAAAATCTCTTTGGCTATACTATTTGGATCTGGCTGGTTTTGGTATCATTAAAAGTTTAAATTTTAAAGAACATAATACCAAATTCAAATTAGGAAAATGTGTGATTTTTATTTGTTTTTCGTACTGTCAGGATGAGTGAATCTAATGAAGAAATTCGATACATTTTAAATTTTTACTACAAAAAAGGTAAAAATGCAACGCAAGCCTCGTAAAATAATTGCGATGTTTATGGAGCTTGATGTCAAAGATGCACGTCGCTCTGGTCGCCCTATTACGAATAAAATGGATGCTATTTTTGAAAAAGTGGAGCAAGATCGGCATATCAGTAGTTACGACGTAGCTGAAGAACTGGGAATTGACCACAAAACAGTTTTGGCGCATTTGAAAAAAACTGGGTACACAAAAAAGCTCGATATTTGGGTACCTCACGAGCTCTCTGAAAGAAACCTAATGAACCGTGTACTCATTTGTGATTCTTTATTACGACGTAATGAAACCGAACCATTTTTGAAGAAGCTTATAACTGGTGATGAAAAGTGGATCACGTACGACAAGAACGTGCGAAAAAGGTCGTGGTCAAAGGCTGGTCAGGCTTCACAGACTGGCGAAACCCGGGTTAACTCGCAACAAGGTGATGCTGTGTGTGTGGTGGGATTGGAAGGGCATTATTCATTATGAGCTGTTACCACCAGGCAGGACCATCGATTCTGAACAGAAGGGGTGTGGTTTTTCATCAAGATAACGCTAGACCTCACACATCTTTAGCCACTCAGCAAAAATTAAGAGAGTTTGGCTGGGAGGTGTTAATGCATCCGCCGTATAGTCCTGACCTTGCACCTTCAGATTTCCACCTGTTTCGGTCTCTTCAGAATTCTTTAGGCAGTGTCAGGTTAACATCACGAGAGGACTGCCAAAACCACTAGTCGCGGTATTTTGATCAGAAGTCCCAAAATTTCTATAGCAATAGGATCACGTCCCTACCTACAAGATGGCAAAAAGTTATCGAACAAAATGGTACCTACATATGCTTTAGTTAAATGTAAATAAACTATATTAAAAAATGTTTTGAATTTTCTTAAAAATGCGAAGAAACTTTTTCCCCAATCTATTACGTAATCAATCAAAGCCAACTAAAACCAATAACAATTTGATCAAGCTCAATGATGGGCGATGGTAAAGCTGAGCTTGATTTACGATAACTGGCCGTAAGTGCCGTCCGAAAAACGCGTAAGTACTACGCGGTTCGAAGCACCAGTTCTTAACCATTTTGTAACAGACTTCAAAAAAAGGAGGAGTTTCTTAATTCGATTGTATTTTTTTATACTTGTTATCTTTTAACGCTTACCGCTTAAGCTTACGCTTATTCGTACCACCTGAGTGGTAAGCGTAATAGAGGAAGACCGCTTAGGAGATGGGCGGACGTCCTAATAAAAACGACAGGACCAAGCTGGATGCAAACAGCCAAAGACAGAGAAAGGTGGCATTCCTAGGAGGAGACCTTCACCTGCAGTGGGGTTCTTGCAATAAATATATAAAATTTTAAATAATAGAATAAGATTCTATAACTACCTACTAGATATACCTAATTTTAAGATTTTTCAATATGTTCCTTTTTTACTTGCAAGAAATATAAGGCTTTTTTATTTTTACTTTTTTTTTTATTTTATACCTTTTAACTACGTTATTTATAAACCTATTTGAATTTTTTTTTATGTAAATGAATATACTTTCCGATTGGTCCCATACCGATTGTATCAGTAGTTTAACTACTGATGAAATTTCTATGAGACCAATCGGACCTTGCCTGTTGGCAAGATCGAGAGCTTACATTAAGGCTTACCTAAGTGCACGAAAGGAGCCTCTGAGGCGCACTTTAATCCTTTCTCCACACTGGTTAGAAATAACTAGTGACACGATAAGAAGAAGAAGTAGTTAAAATGAAATATTTTTTAACCAATTTTAAACCGTCTTAAAAAAAAGAGCTTCTCAATTCGTTTGTATATTAAGGGCTCAAATTACGTTCAATGACGTTGGTTTTATTTTTATTTTTTAAAACGTTATTGTATAAGCAACTAAATAATCCGGTGAACTTCGCACCATCTCAAATTATTACGATTGTAAATCAACCCAGTAGGTATCTAGTTTTTCCGAGATTAACGCACGCACGGCATCACTACATAGTACGAGTATAAAACAAAGTCGCTCTTTAAAACTACGCAACGGATTTTGATGCGGTTTTTTTTAATAGATAGAGTGATTCAAGAGAAAGGTTTCTATTTATAATACATGCATAATATATTAGAGAAACACTGGTAGTTTTAGAGGTTTCTAATCACTTTAGATATTCTGTAGTATATTTAGTATCAGCATTGCAACCGTGAGAGGCCGGGGCGGGTCGCTAGTTTGATTTATATAATATGCTTTTGTTTATCACGTATCAAAAGGTACACTTACGGGCCATTTAAGTTGCTCAACTCCAAGCAATACTTACCAATTATGACGTCACGACAACATAAAGCCATTTGCGGAAATTTCAACATAAAACAATTGAATAGAGGTACCGTCACACCATACCGAAATATAGAGCAAATTAGGAAAACTTGTAGCTCCAGATTAATCCGCGTAATTATTGCCATTAGGTTACGGTAACTGCTGAATATCAGGTGGGTCGTAAACATATTTATCTCCAAATAACAAAATTAAAAAATACTGGTCAGGCGAGTACCCGATAACGAAATTAATACTTCGAATGAAGCGTATCTTAAAAATTGTTTACATTAAATGTTTATTTTTCACATTCACTGAGGACTCATTATGTTATGCGATAACATTTGAAACTAGTGCTAAGGGCCCAGCTATTCCAGACCAGTTGCCAAAAGAATCAGCAATGTACAGGCAGAGGCAAAAGTTAAATTAAAATAATTTACTAAACCAATAATCGTTTTAATGGACTCTACGGAGTCTTAATAAGTAATTTATAAATTCAGATTTGTAGGTAATTATTTACTGTCTTTAAATGTATTTATATTAGTGGTGGTGATTCTGTTGTTGTAAATCTAAACTAAAAGTACTTAAGGTCTAGACAAACACAGCACGCTTAGTTTACGTGCACGCTAACACGCCTTTGCGGAAATAAGCGTGACATAAAACAAGGTAAATATCATACTCATACTATTTGATCTTTCCGCAGACGTGAACACCAACAGAGATTCTTCCATGATTCTTCGCTTGACTTTATGAATTAACAAATAAAATAAATTAAATTATTAATAAATAACATAAGTAACTATTATTTATTAAAAGTATATTATGTTGCTTTGCGATTTGTACGATGAGGAGGGTTGAATATCATGGTCACGAGGTGAGTTTTCCATGAATGAACATAAAACGCAAAAATGAATGGGAGGAAGAAGGAGACAAAAAAAAGGATCGAGGGATTGTGTGAAAGATGAAATAGGTAAGAATAGTGTGAATACCGAAATTATGGCTGATAGAGGAGAAGAGAAGAACGTGGAAGATGGAATATATTGTGCTGTGTTGTGCCGGATAAGGGCAGGGAGAAGATAATAACATACAAAATATAAAATAAACGTACTTGTAAAACAGTTAGGCTATCTAAGAACATTTAAACCTATACTATTAATTCTGAATCTGAAACATATGTTTACGGGCTTAAAATTAAGCCCGTTATGCATAGATTTTTAAAGAAAAATTCCTTGGAGTAAAACTTCTGTACATGAGTGTACTTAAAAGAAGTGCCATTGAATTGGGCAAGCGAAACTCAAGTGGTCTACGCCACGGCCGGCCACATTTAGAGCACACTTGTGCATTCGGGTTAATGGTGAATTCTACCTATAGGTATAAGAATTAACCCGTCGAGCTAGGTAGGTTGCCAATAAGTAGGGAAACATGACTTCAATTCTGCTTACTGGTGATGTTGAATGAATGAATGAATGAACACTTTATTTTACACCTTAAAACTAGCACATAAACAAATTGACATCAAAGATTACCTAAAAAATTGTCAATGGTCAAATAAAAAAAATGTCAAGTCGGTTTACGGACGATAGTTTTACGTGATAACATCTTAAGAAAACATTGCTGAAAAATTGCATACGTTTAACCTATTGAGATGTGTCACAAGCCGAACGTTTAGGCCGATCGTGCCTCTCTATCGCTTGTTCCGCGCTCTCGAATATGTGATAGGTTGTTTGGCACTTTGGCACTTTGGCACTTTAACAATCTATTAGATAAGTAAGATTTAAACATTTTTAATGCTGTACCTTTGATACCTATAACTTCAAGCTTTTTTGCCTACATGGATTAAATTGATATTATTATTGAATTGATTACATGGATACAAGCCTACATGGATTCTGAATGAGATGAGTTCTACATAGATAGTAATCAAAATAATAAAAAAACGTGTGCGTCTCGGGACGCCCGACAGAAGTGATAACTTAAACTGATCTGTTAGAGTTAGAGGGTTAGAGTGAGAGAGGAGGAGCCTGCCTACCGCTGCCGTATGCGTGAGAGAAAGGGAAGCCAGACAGACTGGCGCCATAACGCGTTACGTAACGAAACTGTTTCCCATAAGAAGTTATCACTTCAAATATTATAGGAACTAAGTGGTTAATTATAGAAAGTATATTGGCCAAAGAGGTTGGACCACATACAGTGAAGGCTTCGGGAGTCAGTAGAGATACGCTCTTGACCAAATTATAAAAGTTATCAATAGCGTCGATGACTTTTACGTGATAATCCGCAAAAGAAAATAGTCATTGATGCGTCGGGTGCAGGGCAGCTCCAATAGCTTCTTATAATAATAATAATAAATATGTGTATACAATGCACACAATACCATTTAGCCCCAAACTAAGCAACTAACTAAGCTTGTATTATGGCGACCAGATGTCTGATAGAATACTTATATATTTTTAAATACATATTTATGATACTTTATAACACCTAGACACAGAACAAACACCTGTGTTCAACACACAAATGTTGGTTTTGGGAGGGATTCGAACCCTCAACATACAGCGCAGAAGGCAGAGCTACTACCAACTGAGCTGATAGGCCAGTATCTTGTGACTTATAGGAGGAAGGCTGTAGACTGCACCTTTATGAAGCAATGGACAAAAGTGCATACTCTGCACACCAGCGTAATATTTATTTGTATGTTTTGTTTTATTTTATGACAATGTATATATACTCTACATAAAGCATATAATTTCGTGTGGCTGAAATAAAATGATTTTAATATAATTTAATTTAAAAGTAGCATCAAGCTATTCCTAAAAAAATCATACCAAGTAATAAAAAACTACATTAATTAACCTACAAATATATGCAATCATTAACGACTCTACTCATTGAATAACTCCAGCAAAAACCATATCAAATCTTTACTACAAACCTAAATAAGAAAATGTATCTCACATCACCCACAATTTTGTAAAACTTTCCACAAAAATATTTAACATTTCCCAACTCGTACCGTCCGACTCTTTATAAGAGTACCAACGCTCAATTCATCTCCAATTTACTCCCAAACGTGCGCGCGAAGTCAATTCACCATCAAACGGGAAAGAAGGTTAATCAAAAGAGATTCAATAGGCGAAACCACCCGAGGAATTACCGAAGGAGGAATTACCAAGGAGGAATTACTATGGGGAGGTAAGCGCGGGAAAAAAGTGGAAATAATTCTTTAATCACGTAATTGGTGCGCGCTACCGAACCGGAAAACAAATTTCCTATTATTGAGAGCTAGGGCTGCTTCTACGTAGTTTATTGGAGCTAGCTTTGGGAATGGCGAATCTTACGTCCTACTATTATTATAAGTGCGAAAGTTTATGTAGATGTTTGGTTTGTTCTATTTAGATATATAATAATAAAAATAATAATAATAATAATCCCGGACATTTCACACAACATCATCTGGCCCCAAAGTAAGCAGAGCTTATGTTATGGGTACCACATGATTGATATACTTCATATTTACTTCTTTTTGTAAATACATACATATTATATAATATGTATGTATTTACAAAAAGAAATACCTAGGAATACATAGGAAATACCCAGACCAGAGACAAATACTCGTAGATCATACAAACATTTTTCCCGCGGTGGGAATCGAACCCGCAACCATCTGCGTCTCAGTCGGACCTTGGCCCATTGCGCCACAGAGGTTGTCATATGCAAGTGTAGTTTGGGACCTATAATAACATTATAGGATTTTTTATGTAATTAATACACAAAAGTGGGCTATGTTTATCATAAATAATCAAATTTATACAAACAGCAGGTTATTTAAACAAAACAAATTGAAAATAGCAGCTACAAAATGCAGTGATTGCAGTACATCTAGCAAAAAAAGACTAGTTCTAGCATATGCCTAAAATTCCGCTCGTCCATTAATTGGGTTTGTTTCTTAAATGTTTCGATTTTATAAACAAAAAACACAACAACACATAATGGTGGCAATTCGGTTGGCACCAACCTAACTAATTTTAGCTAAAATTAGGTTTAGACTGTCAAATTAAACATTGTTATTCTGCTGTTACCAACTTATCCTAATTTAATTAAGTGTTCCTTATTTAGTTAGATGGTACCAACCGAATAGGTTTTACAAATGATATGACTAACTAAAATATATTTTAGACATTCCTAAATTTAGAAATGAATCAACCGAATTGCCACCATTATGTAGCAACGGAAAATAATAACAAAAACAAAGAAAGCGCATTACAAAACTTAGAGCGGCAAGACAATGTGATGGCAAATCTAGACTGATATTTTTTATACCTACTGCCTTGTGTGCGAGTACCTAATATGTAATGATTTGTTGCACCATTTTGGATTCGTTTCTCTAAGTTACCGTTTTTATAAGAAGATTTAGTTGTCTTTTCCGGATTTCATACTATTGTAAGTCATGCAAGTATCAAGACCTTTATTTTTAACCGACTTCATAAAAAAAGAAGGGTGTTCTTAATTCGGTTATATTGTTATATTTGTTACCTCATAGCTCTGTCATTTATTAATGGATTAAAAAAAAAAATGTTTTCATGTGAACCTACTTCCCAATTTGTCAAATAGAAATGTTATCAATATCGGTCAGTAGTTTAGTTTTTAAATAAAAACAGCTGAAACAAATATGTCGTTCAAGTAAACGAACATTTGATAAGTATTTTGTTTTCTTGCGACTTTCCAGTGGTGTTAATCGATTTCAAAATAGGAGGAGGTTTTCAATTAGGTTTTATTTTTATGGACTCAAACTTCATTCAATGAAATCAGTTTTCTTTTTAGTTTTTAAAACGTAATTATAGATATCAATATATTTGATTAAAGTTTAAAAAATATTAAACGTTTTATTCAAATTCATCTTGAAAATAAATAAATAAATAAAGCTTAGGCAACCCTAACATCGAACTCGTCGAACACAAAGTGTAGCTAGATAATTATTATTAGAAGTCGACTCATTAGGGTGCGATTGTCGTCCCGTCCCACCCCCGCCCTCCACCCCCAACCCCCGCCCTCTCGTCTGACCGGACAGTCACACCTGACCGCGCTTATCGATGTACGTACTTTTTATGTACAGAGTGTTGTTTTAACAAAATATAATTGGCCACAATCTGGTCGTTATAGGAACAGCACCGATTTTATTAGAAATGAAATGCTATTATAATTAATTTAAGAATTGCTAACGCTAGTCTGCTTAACTGATGCAGCTTTCTTCAGACTAGCTATGTAATATGCGGGAAAGTCTATAATTCCAAACCTGACTATTAAAAAAAACCAGTAAATCAATTTATTAAGGAACTCTAGTCCTGGTTGCAATACAAATGTTTTTATACCATATCTAAATTAATAATATTACATACATTTAATTAATTAATATTAATACAATTAATACAATTACAATTAATATAATGACGTTTATAATGAACTAGCTGTTGCTCGCGACTTTGCCCGCATTTTTTTGAAAGGAATTGTAGCTTAAATCCTTCCCGAGGATGAAATTTATCTCCTTGCCAAATTTTATTGATAAGTTTCAAACCAATCACTTAACCATTAAAAAGTTTTCATTCACACCTCATTTTATCCCTTTTTAGGGTTACTTTGAAAAATCCTGAAACACGTGTCCATTTATTTTGCATTTTATTTATTCATATCAAGTTTCAAGCAAATCGAACCACGCGTTAAAAAGTTTCATACGTTCGTTTTCATCCCTTTTCATCCTCTTAGGGCTTGAATTTAAAAAATCCCGCCTTAGTGGGTGGTTTTGCTGTAAAAGGAAGCTTCAAAATTTCAGCTTTCTAGCTTCAGCGGTTTCGACTCGGCAATGATGAATCAGTCAGTCAGTCAGTCAGGTTAAGCTCTTTTATATGTATAGATTATTATTGCATTACTATTGTGTTATCTTGTTTTTTTTATAAATGTCTCTGTTGTTAGAAAATATTGTACACCATTTTCCAAATGCATAGCGAACTTAGCAAATAAATAAAACCTGTAATTTACTAAAATAAATTAATTATGAATTATGTGATCCTCTTCAAAGTAGCCTCCTTGTCTTCTTTATACGACCTTTACCGAGATATTTGATCGTTCAATTTTGATAGGGATGCCAAGTCAAGTTGGAGCAGATTCATACCAAACTATTTTGTCATCTAAATAAACTGTTATTTTATAATATGCTTTAAAATACAGTTTCTGTTTTATTACGATTTTAAATTTGCCAATCGACATATCTAACACATCGCTTGGAACCTTGTTATAGAAGCGTACACTTTACCCTATAAAATATTTAATAACTTTAGCGAGCCTAACTGTGGGAACACCTTTATTTCTAGTATTAATACTATAATTATCGTGTTTTTTTTTAAAAAGCGTTTTTTTTGTGAACATACATTACATTTATAGGCACTGTCATGATATGTATTTCTAAGTGATTTTTTAGGGCCCATGTTGCATGAACAGCCCTCTCCTGCAACACAAATTTGGTGTTAATATATACAGAATTCCCCCACAATAAAATGCCATAAGACATAAATGCTATGAAAGTAGCTGAACGGATCTTGATAAAATTTGGTACGGAGATATATTGTATCTTGGGGGACGGATATAGTCTTTCTTTTATGTTGGTACGCGTGCGAAGCCCCGGGCATCAGTTAGTTCGATAATGAGATATATCAGCTATTGATAATATACCAGCTTATAGAAGCCGTCAGATCTCGATCTGAGATCTTCGGACCTAAGAATTAACTACATCACTAAAGTAAACCTACATAAAAGTAGCAGCACGTACTTACCTTTATTAGAATTAGAACACCCTGTACGTGACATAGTGAGAGGTAGGCCGCCATTGGCCAACTCAGCGTATATATTTTCAGAGTTGGCCACTCCACCTCTTGGGCCTTTCACGATTATCTTCTAATTGTTTTTGACTGGCCTGTCAGCTCAATTGGTAGTAGCTTTGCCCTCTGCGCTGTGGGCTGGAGGTTCGATTCCAAGGATAAACATTTGTGCGATGAACATAGGTTTGTTTTGTGTCTCTGTGGTAAGAAGTATAATACGTTTGTATTTTAATATTTTTAAGTGATCTGGTTACCATAATACAAGCTGTGCTTAGTTTAGGGATAGATTGTGTTGTGTGCATTTTTTTTTAACTGAGTATTTTAAGGGCTTCGATGTCCAATAGAAGCCTTTAATCATGTTTGTATGTCTGTTTCATTCTAATCAGAGCTCTCGTGCTCGAAGATCTAGTCTCGTCTTATCGTGATGAAACAAAAGAAACCGGTCAAGTGTGAAACTGACTCTTCCACCTAGGGTTCTGTACAAATTTGTAGGCACATATAATTAAAATTAAAATTACTAGGTACGCTACCTATACTTATAAAAAAAGGAAAAGTATTTTTACATTCTTCGTTATAAATCGAAAACTATACATCATAAAAATATTTAAAAATCTGTTTAAGCTTGTGCAATGAAGCCCTTTCATACGATACCCCCATGACACGGTTAACTCAATTCAAAATTTGTATCGCCACCCGTTCCTTGCATAAAGACCCTGTTTTTTTATGATTTAATTACAAATGTATAGTTTTCAGATTTTTCCCTATACTTGAAGTATAAGATGATATTACTTGCCAAATTTCATAGTTCTATGTCAACGGGAAATACTTTATACATTTTGATTCCCTTGAGTTGAGAGTGTCGAAATATACGTTTTTGCAGCATAAACGGCCGTATCTTTTTTTACGTTAACTTAATAGTTTGCTTTTTCAAAGCTTCAAGAAACTGTAGACCTGAGTAAGTATATCGTTTTAATTTAAACTCGATACCTTCCACGCGTTCTTGTGATAAAGTGTCTTGACAGACATACATACAGACGGACAATAAAGTGATGATAAGGGTTCCGTTTTTTCCTTTTGAGGTACAAAACCCTAAAAATGGTTTTATAATTTTTTTATTAATTTATTTACTTTTCTCAACCTTCCATAAAAGAGCACTGACCCAACAAATATTCAACTATCCATCAATCAATCAATCAGTCAATGGTAAATCAAATATTATGACCATCCGTCCAAACTACGAGCAAGTAAATTGAATGTTGTGGTAAAGAGTTTAACTTACTACTAAACTGGGTTAAGTCTGGCTGTGATCAGTTGAGCTATCTATAGATAGATTAAAGCAGTCTTTTGATAGCTCTAATGCTTCATCTGTATACTTCTGCGCTGTAGGTTGAGGGTTCGATTCCCTTCCAGAACAAACATCAGTGTTATGAACATAGTTCTGTGTCTGGGTGTTACTTTAGCGCTAAAACCGCAGGACGGATTTTTATAGTGGTATAGATTCCTATGTAATGTATATTAACACATTAAAATATCGCGTGATCCAAGTGCAAGCTCGTATCTGTTTCAGCGTATTAACAATACCATTAAACGTGGCAATGCCGCCCTCCGGCAGTGATTTTCATCAGTTGAAAAATCTATAGATTGTTTTAAACGATCCTTAGATGTATTTTATATTATCAATACTCATCAATTGTATATTATTCTGTATATACCTGTATATACATAATACGGACACGGATCGTTCGGACGGAGCGTTCGATTTTCCTAAAAAAAAACATTTTGGCAAAAATAGTAACAATTGCAAATGACAGTTCTAAATTAAAATTAAATTTCATTAATTCATTGATATCTCTTGGACTTACATCAGTTTTAATCAACACCTCTTTACATAATGACTAAACAGACACACGTGAATTTAGTAAAGAAGTGTCATTTAAAAATGTTATTCAAATTCAGACTTTGATGCAAACAAAATAAGACCGTCCGCGTTTAAGGTAATTTTAGTTATAATTCTATTTACTTGTCGGCAGATGCGACTTTCTAGTGTCTCTTATAGCCTTCTGATACCTTGACTCCATTTGTCTGGGTCAAATAATCCTGATCCAATGAATCGCAGAGATTCGTATTACAAGTTCATTAAATGATTTGACAACATAAATACCCAACGGGTAGAGACTTTGAAAATAATCCAGCACTTCTAACAACGTTTTCAAAAGCTCCTTTCTTCTCTTCTTCTTCTTCATTTTCTTTTCTTTTTATAATGGTATTTTGCAAGTGTCAAGTGCATGTTTGGTTATAACGTCTATTGTAAACGTCATCGCGGAATGGCCGTCTAGAAACTTTCTTGAACTTTCTAGTTGACACTGCTCACGTCTTGCTTCTTCAGCCTTGGTTCCATAACACACGGCCACGGCATACTTATATTTCTGTAAATTAAATATTTGGTAGCTAATTTGAGATCATCTTGCTAGCGATTGTACTACATCGTACTCATGCTAGCTTCGCTGTTCTAAACAAAATAAATACGCTTCATCAACGTCAGAGTTTACACAGTGAGTTTACATGTCAGACAATGATTTTAATTGCTCACAAAAGCTCATTTAGGCGAACTAGATAAATAATTCATGATTTTTACGTATGTTCGTGTGGTCCGTGTCTCCTACTAGTGTTTTGTCATACACAAAACTTTATTCCTACGCACATTTTTCGTTGGCAAGAATGGACAACGGACGTGGACGCAAGCAGTTAAAGCAGGAGTGGTGATAATATATTCAGCATTGTCGGGAACCAATGGATGTAATTTGCTTCCCTAGCAAGTTGCATCCATTGTGCATTGGTTCGAATCCGAATAGAGTTTTGCCCAGAAGTACTCGGGCTGATAATGATGATAGCTAACAATTTAAGTTGTTTCTAATTGGAGTCTTCTTATCGTGTCACTAATTATTAAGAACCAATGTGGTGAATGGATTGAAGTGTACAACAGGGAATCATTTCGTGTCCTCGGCACATGTCTGTAAACTTTTTAGGTTACGTTTCCTCACGATAATTGCTCGCACGTTTAAGAGTACTGGCATTTAATCAAATTTAAATGAAATATTGTAATTCGTATAAAAATACATTTCCTAATCCTGACCTTAGTGCCTGCTCTGTCTTTAGTGCCCAAGAACATAGTGACCAGATGACTGATAGAATACTTATATAATTTTAATACATACTTATGATACTTTATAACACCCAGACACAGAACCGCCGCTCGCTCACAATGCTTACGGCGAGCGAACAGGTTGGCATATGTTACCTAAACTAATTAATGATTTACCTGTTGACGTACGCGACAGTATTACGCAAAGTAATATTAAACTAAAACTTAAATCATATTTTTTAGCTAATTTATAATTCGTTTTAGTACTTTCTATTAAAATTTATAATAAAAGAACTCACCTATCCTACTTACCTAACTTACCTAACAATTAATTTTAATATGCGAAATGTACTTACCTAGCTCCAGTTTTTTACATACTTAGGTGTTTCGAGTTAGGTAGTTATTGTTATTTAATTTTGTACTAACTACTTAATATTCATAATTACACTGGTTTTAATATATTGTGTAGACTTAATGTAGCATTACATTACAAACCTTAGTGGTTTTTTTGTGCTATATTTACCAATTTTTATTGTAAACTTTTTACTATGATAAATAAAAAATAAAAATAAAAAAAAAAACAAACACCGTAATCTATGAAACTAGAAATGGACCAGAACTGAAAAGTAATCATGCAACTCGCTAATATTCAAAATCGAGTTGATATCATTTGACAGTTCTCTCATATTATTTGCCAGAGCTAAACCTAAAATTACTGTCAAATACCTAGAACAAGTAAATTCCAATAACGACTGGAATTACATGGGAATTATGTAAATCCAAATCACTTGTTTATGATAAACACTGTCTTAACAATAATGTGTACCGAAACAATTGTGTCTTGTGTAACACAGAATGTTTTTGAAACAAAAAACAGGCATGAGACACAGCTCGAACACAACAGCTACGAGTGTTCATTTTGGGTTTGTTATGTAATCAATGTAGGCATTCTGTTTATAATTTCTTTTGTTATCGTTGTAATCTACGTTTTTAAAATAGGTGAGATTAATTTTATGTGATCGTTTGATTATATCTGCTTTTTGTCTATAAACTGAATTAGAAATACTGAACGGCCGAACATTTTGGTTATAACTAATTAGGATCGACGGACAGCCTCCATTTTATGAATTGTCCACTTTTATTTGTAGACCTCTGTGGAGCAGTGGGCTAAGGCCCGCCTGGGACCCAAAAGGATGCGGGTTCGATTCTCGATGTGGGACAAATGTTTGTATGATCTGCAAGCATTTATCTCGGGTTTGGGTGTTTCTATATATAGTATGTATGTATCAAAAATAAAAGTATATAAGTAGTTTATCTGTAATGTGGTACCCTAACACAAGCTCAGCTTACTTTGGGGCCAGATGATGCTGTGTGAAATGTCCAGCATTATTTATTTATCTTCCTCAAAGTATATCAAGCATAATGTTGCTACTAACATGCACTAGCGAATTAACCGCGATATTTTGATGTATTTAAAATTGTATCCGGTTTTTTCCGCTTGTGTGTGCGCCTACACCGGATCCCGTGTTCCAATAGTGCGAAAATATTCGTCTCCAAACACCAAACCGATATTAAAAATACCTAAACCATACAGTCACATCTGAGCCACTAGATTACCTACTGTTAAAAAATCTGTAATTTCAAATCAATTTTACAAAACTAGTCATATATTTTCTTTTCAATTTTTATTTAACGATATATATTAAAAATAACTTCGATTATTTCGATAATGTACTTATCTCTCAAAATTATATTTTGCACTCCAAAGCGCATAAAACAACAATTTTGAGCTAAAAAGCTCAAGCCGATAAGGAACCAATCTAGCAAATGATTTATGAACGCGAGTGTTTTCAAGTCGCTTCTATTGAAGTGGGTTTGTATTATTGATATTGCTTGCGTAACCCTAAATTAAATAGATCTAAGTACTTGAGATGTACTGTCTAGAATCCAGACCGCAGTGTTTCTTAATGACATAGGATACATAGATACAATATAATAATAATAATAATGCCGGACATTTCAGACATCATCATTTGGCCCCAAAGTAAGCAGAGCTTGTGTTATGGGTACCACATGACTGATATACTATGTAAATACTTTTTTTGTGAACATATTATACATAGAAACACTAAGACCCGAGATAAATATTTGAAGATCAAACAGGATTCAAGAGGATGGTTTATATGTATAAAACATGTATACCTAATATAGTGGAGAAATACTCATAATTTTAGAGGTTTCTAATCTGGTGCCTCTAAAATTATATAATAAACACATTTTTTTGCGCTTATATTGCAAACGCTGGCTGAACCTTAGGAGATAGATCAAAATAATGTACTACATAAGTATTGTATAAGTATTGTACACCTTAAAAAGGTCTACACAATAGTCCGCAATGAGATATGTCTATCTCTTAGTCTATGCTATTCTCTTAGGTAACGTTAGGTAAATATACTACAGACATTCTGTAGTATATTTAGTATCAGCATTGCACCCGTGCGAAGCCGGGGCGGGTCGCTAGTGTATAATATATGTATGTGTTTACAAAAAAAAGGTAATAAAGTAGTATATCAGTCATTTGGTACCCATAACAAATGCTCTGCTTACTTTGGGGCCAGATGATGCTGTGTGAAATGTCCGGTATTATTATTATTATTATTATCATAAAGTCCATTATGGTGAATGTTGGCATACCGTAATTGTCATGCATATCAGATGTGTATCAATCAATCAATGTATCAAATATCAATTATCAATATAACGATGCGCGATGCGCGATGAGCTGATATGATATGAGATGAAACTTAATTATACATATACATATAGGGACCTGTACAAATACAGAAGGCGGAAACCATGAACACATTGATATAAATAGCGACTCTTGGTTGGTTTTTTGGATTGCAAATTCAATCCATGGACTGGTTATTGGCATGTTTTACCTCGAAAATAGATTAAAATCTTAATCTCAGATAGCAAAAAATGGATTAGGATTGAATATTAAATTCGGGCGTTAGAGGGCTCAAAATCGTTCTTCTTGGAAATCTATTGGGCCTATGGTTAGCAGTGGACTTCATAAAGGCTGAGATGATGATGATGATGATGACTGTTGTGTAATGTTTTTAGTATGATGTATGTGTGCTTAAATAAATAATACTATACTATAATAATAGAGTGGCGCTAAATAATATAAAAAAAAATATGAATATATATTCATATATTTTGTCGTAGACAACGCACTCATCATCTATAGCCCCAAACTAAGCATAGCTTATATTATGGTAACCAGATAACTGGTAGAGTTTTTATATATTTTGAACCGACTTTATCAAAAAGGAGGAAGTTCTCAATTCGTCGGAATCTTTTTTTTTTTTGTATGTTCACCGATTACTCGAAAACGGCTGAACCGATTTGGAAAATTCTTTTTTTGTTCGAAAGGGTATACTTCACAGGTTTTTTGTTCGAAAGGGTATACTTCACAGGTATACTTCATATACATTTTATCAAAATCGGTCGAGCTAAAATATAAACGAAAATCTAAATATTGTATACATCGATGATGCTTTCATGTAATTTCATACCTCGCTATCTCATTGGAGCGTGGCGTTTATTTGGCCTACCCATATTATAATATACAAAATACATCTACTTTCCACTAAAAATGTATTATAGGCTCAAATTTCATTCGATGAAGTCGGTTTCTTTTTAGTTTTTAAAAAGTAATTATTAAATATATAGGCGATTGAAACGCGCCAAATAGATCGTATTTTTATTTTTCATTTTTTTATAGTTTAAGTAGGAATTATTCATGATTGTTTAATAATTTGTTTTATTTATCATTGACTGTTTATTTTAATTGTATTTTTAATTCTGTGTAAATTATAGATTTATCTGTATTCAATGAATTAATAATAATAAAACAAATACATACTTATGATACTTTATAACACCCACACACAAAACAAACACCTATGTTCATCCACAAATGATTGTCCTAGAAGAAATCGAACCCTCAAACTACAGCGCAGAAGGCAGAGCTACCAACTGAGCTTACAGGCCAGTCAATCTATATATTATACTAGCTTATGCCCGCGGGTTCACACGCATTGTACATACATAAAAAATAGCCTATTTCCGTTCCTAAAATACAATTTATATCCATAACAAATTTGATTGATGCAAAAAAAAGTTCCGTTGATTCGATCGCTACCAAACTTTACAGGATCGATTATATATTCACGAACATACGTAGATACTCCGTTTACCACTGGTCGAAATTAAATTAAATTAAATTTAATGTATTTTTTTGCTTATTTAAAAAAAATATTAGCATTCTGCACTCCTCTATATAAACTATAAGTGTGCGAAATTTCATACTCCTCCGTCCGCGCAATTTTCGTAAAAAGGTGTTATTAGATTTTGCTTCACGTATAAATTTTTAGGAGGATTAATTTATTGCAATGAGGAAATCCGTAGAAGAACTAAAGTCAAAGTATGTGTCAAAGTTGACACACACTCAAAATTTGCAAAGTGGCAATGGGCAGGCCATATACTCGTAGCTCGCAGAACTGATAACCGTTAGTGAATAAAAGTTCTCGAATAGCGACCAAGGTCAGAAAAGCGAAGCGTACGACGACCTCCCACCCGATGGACTGACGACATTGTAAAGATCGCAGGAAGTCGGTGGATGGAGAGGGCTCAAAATCGTTCTTCCTGTAAATCTATTAGGGAGGCCTATGTTCAGCAGTGGACTTTTAAGGGCTGATATTATGATTAATTTATAGATAGATAGATGCAAAACAAAGTCGTGTTAGTTACACCATTTATAACTCGAGAACGGCTGGGCCGATGATCATGATTTTTGAATTGTTGGATTTGTCTCCGCCCCGAATAGCAAAATAACCATTTAGAAAATTTGTATAATTAGGGGAAAAAAATAAAAGAATTAATGTGGCGAGTGCAGTTTGACACAACCTTTGACGACGTTCGGTTTGTTAGGTTATGACAGTTGTCATTGTGCGTGTACCAATAATTGTGTCATAGAAGTAACGTCAAGCAAATAAAAGTGTTTTAATATGATATATTTATCTTTTCAAAACGTGGACGAAGTCGCGGGACAGCTAGTCTATCTATATCTATAAAAGGCGATGTGTGTATGTAAGTATGTATGTATGTTTCCTATAGACTCCGAAACGGCTCAACCGATTTCGATGATTTTTTATGGAAATCTTCAGATTGGCCTAGCGGATGATCCTGTGAAGTTTGGAAGTTTTTTTTTATCATCAATCAAATTTGGTATGGATATAGATTGTATCGATCTACGAACGGTACTATGCGTGTGAAGCAGCGGGCAGAAGCTAGTTTTAAATAATACTTCTTCAGCCTTTCTTATTGACGCGTGATTGACGCATTTAAGACACCATGCAATTTGATGTTGGATAAAACTGCAAAAAATCCTAGGAAAATCAATTCACTGGATTCTAATACAACAGCAGCTGAACAAACAGTAACTGAACGATAGCTTTTGACGTGTTTTCGTATTATTCTAATGAACAACGACTTCATACGCTCCGTTTACGAATTGATTACGAAAGATTGTCCGAATTATTTCTTTTTGGCCTTAGATAACAGAATAGTTTTTGGTAATTATCGAAATTTGGGTAATTAATAGATATAGATAGATAGATAGATATAGATAGATAGATTCGAATAGAATAATAATAATAACCGCTGTAAGAGAATAGGACTCCAGTTATTGAATCATTCAATTTCAATTCCATTTTTTTTTATCACACATAATATTATGTAGGTACAATTTCCAGTGTAGATTGATCCTAGAAATATACGTTAACATGTTTATGTACGTTTTATAAGCTTAGTACTTATTAAAAGTGTTAAACAAAGGTAGAGATCTTTTAAACCGGCTTCAAATAAGGAGGAGGTTCTCAATACGTTTGCATGTGAAAGGATATGCATCCCGATTGGTTCCATATAAATTTCATAAAAATCGGTTCAGGTTTTTAAATAAAAAAAATGAGAAAAATATGTCTCCACTTGGATGAAACGTAATTTTGATATTTTGCTTTTTATACATGAAGTCGGTTGTCTTTTTAGTTTTTAAAACGTAATTATTAAAGTAGATGTATTCAAGACCAACATGAACAAAGTATTGAAGGACATTCTGAGCAGCTTTAAGGAGCTCCAGTTCTGCACTGGAGAGTCCATGGACAAGGCATGGTGGCGATGTGTGAATATAGAGATATTGGTGGATCCCAAATCTCAATAATGATGTTCCTCAATCACGGCCTCGAAGAAGAGAGCTTTTAAGTTGTAAGCTTACTGCATATAAGTGATATTACTCAATATTCTAACATAAGGCGCTTCATCCAATTACTAATTAATTTATAATTTGTATAAACCGACTCGGCTACTCCCATTTCAGGGCTGAACAATTTTGTAATCTAATATTGCATAAATAAATTGATGAACTTGTTGGTTTAGACATTAGTAAGTATGTACGTTGGGATAGGTAGGTACTGAAGCACTACAAAATGCTGGCCCTCAAGAAGTAAACAGACAGACTAGCAGATAACCAATGGGTTACCCACTTGCTCCGCTGTGGTGCTTAACAAAGTGGCTAGTGATGCTACCAACTTTTAGTATCATCGATATCGAAAACACGAGTTATGTAATTACGTTTTAAAGACTAAAAAGAATACCGACTTCACTAAATGAAATTTGAGCCAATAAAAATTCAATATAATTGAGAATCTCCTTTTTTATGTCTGTTCCACTGGAAAGTCTCAAGTCAAAGTCAAAGTTAAAAGAAGTTTTATTCAATACCATCACAAGGATCATTTTAAAACGTCTTACTTATTAAGTAAATTTAGGTGCCAATTCATCCTAACCTCGAGAAGAACCAGCAAGAAACTCGTCCTGGTCCTAGAGCTTTTTTGCTTACTACCTTAACTACGAAAAACTAATACAACAGAGTTTATACATTTCAAATGTGTCGGTTAATTGTCTGAGGGCAGAGCGACATGATGCCATGCATTGCTATCAATAATGTAGTCATTTATATTATAATACGCTTTCTTAAAATACTACCCTTTATGTAAGCTATAAATTTCATAATAGGTAGTTTAGTTGCATTTTCAGGAAGCTTATTATAGAAGCGCACCGTCAAGAATGCAAAATATCGAAATTTTGTTTACTTGGATGACATATTTGTTCCAGCTATTTTGATTTGAGAACCAAAGTACCGAACCGATTTTGATGACATTTCTATGGGACCAATCGGAAAGCAAATCCTGTCACATGTAATAAGCATTTTTAAAATCGGTTCAAATTGAGAACCTCCTTTTTTGAAGTCGGTTATATAAAACGAAAGAAGACGTAGAAAAACAGATAATATCGCCAAAGAGATGGAGATGAGAAAAAACATAGTGCGTTGTTTTTTTGATTTTACCAGGCGTGTTCTGCATTTTAGGAACGATGTTACAAGTAAATTTTAGTACTTTTTTTCGTAGTAGAGAAAGCCGCGCCAAATGAGATAGTTATTTTATAGAAAGAGAGACACTGTGTGGGTATGTATAATGTTATGCACGAAGCACTGGAAACGTCGCAACAGTCGCTATTTATATAGATATTTTCGTGTAATCCGGCTTTTTAAATTGTACTAATAAGTATCCTGTGCTATTACCACGATATATAGATATATATCGTAAAAAATAATTACATGTATTGCTGACTAATGATCTAGATAGACAGTCTAGAGTCAGCAATACATGTAATTATTTTTTAATAAAAGATGAGAGCTCTAAAACTTTTCATTATCATCATTGGCCTTAGTTCATCTGTTGAAGATGATTTAGGTGACGTCAGTTAAGTTACAGAGCACTTATTGAACTGTAAATGAAAACATTCGTTCATGGATCCACTCCAGCAAGCTGAGGTTTCCTCTCCACTGACGTCACTTTGCCTGGGATTCTATTTGATAGCGCAGGCCTTCCCAGGTATACACACTAACCTCTCGACCTTGGCGACAGGACCCGTAGGAAAGTACATGCGGTGTCGGTTCGGTTGCAGGTGCATAACGGCTGGCACCGAGCCGGGTTTGTTTCAAGTTTTCCTTTTCTGTTGCTAGCTCTTCAACAGAAGACTAATAAATTCCTAATTACTAATAATAATAATTGTTAATAATGAGTAACAAGTCAACAGAGTGACTAACTCCCAATAATTTGAAAACTATCGCAGTTGTCTCTTGAATTTAGAATTTTTATTCGTTCAGTAAATGTGTCACATAAACCAACATTATTTTCGGTATTTTAAAAAATTCAAACATTGATATTGACTTCGATATCGATTAACCACACCCACAACACAACACTACGCGACAAAAGGAGTAGAACTGAGGTACTTGAGACGTAAGTTGGCTGAGTAGCACTTCACCTGATATTTATGTTTTCTTATCTCGTCAGTTGGTACTACTGTATCTCTTTGACATTGCACAGGAGCTGGCGAAATGGATACTCCAGATTCATCGATAAAAAATACACTGTTATGTTGGGCGCAACACTGGTTTTTTGACATGTTCTGAAAAACATAGTTTCGAAGTATCTGACTTCTTTCAAAATTAAAACAAATATCCCTGAAGAGCACGTTTTACCATTTGGTACAGGGGAGTATAGAATACTATTTATGTGTATATATTTTAAATAAATCGATCATTAGAGTCATACCAATTTATGAATACTTTATTCCATAAATATTCACGGCCGTTTTTAAATTAAATAGATTTTCTGGTTTATCCATTTTTTGTTGATTATTTAGAATCAAAATTAAATACAAAACCATCTCAAACCACTTGATACTTAATAATAGATTAACATTTAGACTGATGTTTCAGCTCAGCTGGTAGTAGTTCTGCATTCTGCACTGTAGTCTGTAGGTTCAATTCCCTCCGAGGACAAACATTTGTGTGATGAACGTGGACTTTTATTGTGTCCGGGTGATTAAAGTATGTATTTAAATATATATAACTATTAAATTAGTCATCTGATATAATTAAAGTAATCAAAACGAACTTCTCATCTATCATTTAATCACGAAGAGAAGTCATGGATCCCAAGAAATATATCCTTGAAACCTCATAGTAGAAACTTCCTACTTCGTGCGTGTGCCGTTCGAATCCGTAGTTACGGATTAACATTCTCATAGTAGACGTACGGGCGATTGCGCTATTTGTCAACGTAATTGCCATTGAACGCTTTGGTTTTGGCAAAGGTTTGGATATGGCTAATCTGACTAATCTGGCTAATCTGTCAAATGTCAAAATATAGGATATACTAAATCAAAAATGTTCGTTTAATGGCACTGTCAAAAATAACGCAATCCCCAACATTTGATCAACGTATAATCCAAATTAGAGCTAAATCGTTTCCGTTATAGTGATTATTGCGGTACGAAATATGTCAAAATACCGTTTGACTTTGGTTTAGCTTTGGTTCAAACGTTCAATATTACCGCGGTCGGCCCCCAATGCTAAGTTATGCTTAGTTTGGGGCTATACTGTGTTATGTACTTACATTGTCTACAAATATTTATGTAATTAATACCTAGATAAGGTAGGTACATAACATCGAAATAAAAACGATTAAAATTTTCGTCACAAATTCACGGTCTCACCAGTGGTTGACTATACAAATGAATAGACTATATCATTTACGACTCTTTAAATGTCTATCATCGTGGGAGCCTGACCATCTCAATGCTGTCTTGTGTGTCCTGACCCTTCAAACCAAAACCCTTGACATTAGATCCTATTCCCAATACATTAAAGTAGTTTTTCCAATACTGCACCTTACTGTCTTCTAAGGACATGGGCTCACGGTAATTAACAAAACTTTAGACAAGTGGAAGAACAAGGTGCTACTGTTACTGATATTGGTTTTAAAGTACCACGCCACTCAGAAAGTAATGCGAAAAAAACTTTTAATGTATAATTTCGATCGCTAGTTTCTTCACTTTGACGGGGTATCGGGTGTCTATTCCATTACAAATCAAAGCAACATCAATGCCTTATTATATACTATGAATCGCCTGCCAGAAGTTTTCACTGAAATTAGCAACAAGCAACCGATCACCGAGCTCCGCCGGCTACAGCTTCACCACCAACACTCAGCGCTCAAAACAAGGGACTTCCTGGACACCACACCGGTCAAAGTCTAGGGTCACCCTCCTTACAGTCCTAATCTAGCACCGTGTGACTTTTTTAATTCTCTAATATAAAAAATCAACAGAAAGTGATACAGGTTTCATCGCCGGAAGATGCGTTAACAGCGTTCGAGAAGAGAAGAGGAGAGGCCGTGTGAAGAGAAGAGGTGTCCGCGGCGGACTGGTTAAAGTGTTTCAGAAAATGTTTCAGACGCATGAAACTTTGTATAGAGACTGGGGGAGAGTTCTTTGAAAATATTTAATAAAAATATTTTATCCATATAAGTTTGTTTTTCAGTTTCTCAAACATTCTGAGTGTCCCACGTATCATGTCTTTATTATTTTTTTATATATTTTTTAAACTCATATAAAAATATAAAATATATATAATATAAAAATTTACAGATATTTCTCACAGCATCATCTAGCCTCAAAGTAAGCAGAGCTTGTGTTATGGGTACCACATGACTGATGTATTTTTACTACTTATGTACTTTTTTTTTTGTAAATACATATTATACATACAAACACCCAGACCAAAGACAAATACTTGCAGATCTTACAAACATGTGTTCCACGATGGGGATCGAAACCGCAACCTTATGGCGATCGTGATCTTCCGCGACCTTTTCCCACTGCTCCATAGGGAACACTGTATTTTAAACTAGCAATTAGTCATAACAGTTATAATAATGATAATCATGGGTAATAAAACACATTAAAATTATACTCTAATGCGTTGGTACTATTATACATGCAACTGCTATCCATTACCCATAAGTAGGTTCTTTTTATCGTGTCACTAAAGAACCAGTGTGATGAAAGGGGTAAGGTGCGCCTCGGAGGTTCCTTTCGTGTACTTAGTACATGTCTTTGAACTTTGAGGTTTTACAACATGCCGGTTTCTTCACGATGTTTTCATACACCGTTTTAAGGTACTACTATATAGTACACATAATACTCGATTAGAAAAATCTATTGAAGCATAATAACAATAAAAATTAAAAATACAATTTAGACATATCACACAACATCATCTCTTGCGCCAAAGTAAGCAGAGCTTGTGTTATTTTATTATATTATTTTATTTTATTTTATAATTTTCGGAGAACTTACAGCGTACATTAATAAGAATTACAAATAATACATGGTTATAAAACATGTATGCAGAAGGCCAATTATAAGTTCACACTGATAGATATAAAATGTATATGTATGTAATGAAAAATACAGTACATATACATATAGTATAATACATACAGTACAGTTATGGATACCACATGACTGATATACTACTTAAGATTTTTTTTTTTGTAAATACATATATTTATTATAAATAGAAACACCCAGACCCAGAAAAATACGGGTAGATAATACATATCACAATATTTCGAATCAAACCCGCAACCTTCTGCGTCTCAGCCAAGCCTTGGCCAACTGCTCCACAGAGGTCAGCATGACTGGATTCGAACCCACGACCATAGGGGCCATTAGCAGTAGGTTATATTTGTACTTATAATATATTCCACGGCGTCTGACAGAAACGCCGTGACCGTGACCGTGACCCAAGAGCTGGCTCCTATCTGGCTCAGCGTATTAGCATTGCCAATCAACGTGACAATGCCGTCAGTGTCTTGGGAACGCTGCCCTCTAGCAGTGACCCAGATCAGTTGAGCTATCTATAGATCGTTTTAAACAGTCCTCAGATAGCTCAACTGTTTCACATGTATTTTATATTACTGTGTATTTTCTGCACATTTATTTCTGTAAATAAATTTTTACTCTATTTTTACGAGTAAAATTTGCAAATTCCGTATCAGCATCAGCATTTTCTCAGTTGGGACAAGGAGGTATTCTCATAGTTAAGTAAAGTAAAGTAAAGTAAAGTAAAGTAAAGTAAAGTAAAGTAAAGTAAAGTAAAGTAAAATAAAGTAAAGTAAAGTAAAGTAAAGTAAAGTAAAGTAAAGTAAAGTAAAGTAAAGTAAAGTAAAGTAAAGTAAAGTAAAGTAAAGTAAAGTAAAGTAAAGTAAAGTAAAGTAAAGTAATATTTTATTGCATCAAATACATGTATGTAAGGTACATAGTTGTCGTATGTTAAATGTGAATCAATGTATATGTACCGGTACGGCGTGCAATATTTTTATACAATGTCAAGGTAAAGAAAAAATATATTAAAATTGAAAAATAATAATCAGACTTAAAATTAAAAATAGAAATGGCAAAAAAAATTTTAAAATGTCAAAAATACAGCTTATCAATTTGCTGCCTACGTTCTTAAATCAAAGACAATTTTTTGTCTGCCATAAATTCACTAACTGTATAATAACATTTATGTTGCAAAATGAGTTTATGTCTTTTTTGTAGGTCTCAGTATCGATGCATGATATCACCATAGCACCATTAATCCATCAAATGAAACGTAATCGGACCCCTAGAGCTAAATTTTACGGTTCGTATATCGCCCCTCTTAAAAGCTAAAATGGAGTCAAGTGATTGTTGAACCGCAGGCAAATCTGTGTACATAGAGTGATCCATCACGCGGATTGGACTAGACCAGGAGCTCGCGATACTTTTGATACGATACGATCGTTTTCATATGTGTTAATGATACTTTGTTACTTTTGCTCCAAATAAATATATTTGTATTGTATTTGTCTTCTATAGGTATATCATGCAACCTCAAAAATAAATTTTTCACATGTTTCGCCTCCACGAGACATCTTCAAGAACACTTGACTCGCTCCGCACTATGACGAAAAAACACACTGCTCTGCAGACATGTTGCTTCGCCAAACGTTGGATTGAAACTACACAGACTACACAAACTGCAGTTTCAATCCAACGTTCAGTGTGTGCTAACTTTTTACTAATGCTTTGCATGGCTTTTTAATTGCGTGCGGGAGGGAGGTGCAAGCGTCTGCATCGTGTCTAACTCATTAGGAATAGATTGGCGGAATAGTTCTAAATATTTGTTCATCTGTTTAATTCTTTGTAATGGATTTTCGCCTGAATTAATTATCTATCATTGGAATATGTTTAATCGATTATCTAAATGTATTTCTATTGTACTTATTTTAATTTATTTTATAATTTTTATGTATTAAAGGTTGTCTCTATCTCTCGGTCTACACGAGCTAGAGGGGAGAGTGCTCGCGATTGGTAATGTGCCATTTATTTGTTTGCTTGTCTATTTTCCAATGCTCCATTATTTAATGGTATCTGTTTCATGGATGACTACGGAACAATAACTACACCTACCTAATAATTTATATGAAGTATATTAGCTACTCATATATCAGTTTTTAGGAGGTCATAGGCCTGAACATAGGCCTCCCCAATAGATTTCCAGGAAGAACGATTTTGAGCCCTCTCCATCCACCGACTTCCTGCGATTTTAACAATGTCGTCAGTCCATATGGTGGGGGGTCGTCCTACGCTCGTTTTCCTGTCCTTGGTCGCCATTCGAGAACTTTTACTCCCCAACGGTTATCAGTCCTGCGAGCTATATAGCCTGCCCATTGCCACTTCAACTTGAGTTGATTTGAGTGCAATGTCGGTGACTTTGGTTTGGACCACAAACGCTTAATTTTCCTTACGCTGATGCAGATTCAATTGTATGGAAATTACAGCATCAGTCATGAGTCTTCCGTTTCTAAGGTCATGGGTTTGAATCTGGTCGTGCATCAATAGCTTTATCTGTTCGATAAATGTATGTGCATTATACCAAGACGGAAAACATCGCGAGGAAAGCATGGCGTAGAACCTATGTTGATATCATATTCCGAGTGCACGAATAAAGCCTCCGAGGCACACTTTCCCAACACTGGTTGAAAAGAAGAAAACGCTTAAGTCACGTGACCTATCATGTGCTAATGTCGTATCCACAGAAAGTGGATCTTGTCTAGGCCCTGATACAACTAGAATCTTTAGATAACGCCACTCTGTTCGATATTTAGCAAGTCTCATATAACTACATTGCGTGACCCAAGAGCTGGCTCCTATCTAGGTTAGCATTGCCATTCAACGTGGCAATACCGCCAGTATCTTGGGAATGCTGCATCTAAATCAGTTGAGCTATCTATAGATGGTTTTAAACGGTCCATAGATAGCTAAACCGTTTCACGTGTATTTTATATTATTGTATATTAATCTGTACATTTCTGTAAATAAATTAAACTACAGAAATTATAATATTATAAAAATAATAATGAATAAATATTGGAGGACAATGCACACGACACCATTTAGCCCAAAAAGCATAGCTTGTATTATGGGACCAGATAACTGATAGAATACTTATATATTTATACATACTTATAATACTATATACCACCCAGACACCGAAAAAACATCTATGTTTATCACACAAAGTTTGTCCTGGGAGGGAATCGAACCCTCAACCTACAGCGCAGAAAGCAGAGTTACTACCAACTGAGCAGACATTGACGACTAGAACACACATAACTCATGTCTTGATGAATCCCCGAAATAACCTACAAAGTTGTTTATGTTTTAAAAATGTTGTAAAACTGACACTCTTTTGTAATTCCGTGTGCAATTTACTTTGATTTTTACGTCATATTAGAAACCCTTTTATTAGTTGGCGTCATATATGTTTGTTTTAACTGTATTTTAGTGTAGAGTTACATGGCTTTTGGTAAAAAATCCGCGCGCCTGAGCCGTTTTTTTGCCGCGGAATGTCAAACTTTATAACCATCCATTTGATCGGTTTATAACCGATCAAATGGATTTGACGCGTACTCACGGCGCTCATATCGCGATATTTTTTTATCAGAAAACATTATAATAAGTGATTCTGAAAAGAGTTGAACGGGTACTGTTTTAATTAGCTTACTTTCCGCCTATTTGTGTAGGGGCAAATGTTTGTATGATCTGCAAATATTTGTCTTGGGTCTTTCTATGTATAATAAGTGTGTATTTACAAATAAAACTGTATATCAGTCATGTGGTACCCATAACACAAGCTCTGCTTACTTTGGGGCCACATGATGCTGTGTGAATTGTCCGGGATTGTTATTATTATTATTATTATTGAATAATGATTGAATATTTTCGACATTATTTCGTAATATATTTTGATAAACACGTGCTTTACTCACGTAAACGTCACGTTTACTCGAGTTCACGGTTCGCGAACCGTGAACTAAATATCAGGTACGTAAGGTCAGGTAGTGCTTTCATAAGAAATGGTTGTCTGTAAAGTCGGTTTACGGACTATAATTTTACGTGATAATGTCATAAGAAAACGTTGATGAAAAATTACTTACTTTTAACCTATTACGATGCGTCACAAGCCGAACGCTTAAGCCGATCGTGCCTCTCCATCACTTTTTCCGCGCTCTCGGTTGCAAGCTTGGCTCAGACGGAACGTGACAATTTGTCGTGCGTGCAGCCGGCGTTCATCGATTTATAAGATTTTTGATTACTTAGATTACTTAGTGTATTGTAACTCTAGGTAGGTAATAGCACAAACGGACAAAGACAAGTTAAAATCTCCATATCACGTTCTTCTTCGTTCGAACCAGTGTGGTGAATGGATTAAAGAGCGCCTCTGAGATATGTGCACTTGGTACATATCTTCGAACTTTTTAGGTTCAACGACATACCGGTTTCCTCATGTTTACCTTCACCGAGAGTACTGGTATATATCCACATAACGTGAGATCATTACTTACGTCTCAGTAGTTGAGTTTATAAAAGTTTGAGAGCCACAGCGGGCATTAGCGAGCGCAGTAGCTATTAAGTAATAGTCGTACACCGGATGCGACTTGTAAATATTGCCGCAGCGATCTATGGAGCAGGAAAAACTATAGAGATCACCATAGAACAGAAAATATGATTGTTGGAACGAAGTTCCTTTTTCGGGTTGGCGAGGGGACCTAGCCGCGAAAAATGTACGCGTTACGAACAACCGTAACAGAAAGAGAGAATAAAGGAAACTGATTATTATTATATAAACAGGGTTATTAGTAATTCGACGTATATGCGTTAGGAGGTGATAAGGGTGACTATTTGCGATAATTTTAACCCGCATATGAATTATGGAAATGTGAACAATTTTTGAGTTATCATGTTTTTTTAGCTTTTTTCAAAATAAGTCAAAAATTGTTCATCTAAAATTTTTCAAAATAAAAGTATCAATTTAAATCTATTTTTTTCTTCTGATTTATAAATACAAATAAACACTGGTAATTTATCACTATTAAAACAACAATTATCGGTCCAAATTTAAAAATGCCAGACAAAAACGATATTATTACAATTTTTTTTGAGATTTTTTTCAACTAAAATGCCATAATCCAAAAAAAAGTTATCAAACTTGGCTTGCAGATTATTTTAAAAACATAACCGTTTTCTTAGCTCTCCAACAATGCATAACAACTAGGAACTTATTTCAATGAAACTGAAAAAAAAATATCACAAAGGAAACAAGAGGGAATTCGTATTCGAACTAAACTTAAATTCACTGTTTGAATATCTTGAAAATTGGTTTAATGTATACCTAAACCAATGCAGAAAGCAAACTGGCAGAATAAGAAAAAAATCATTTATTTTGTGTTAATTTTTAAAAAACTTTTCACGCGAGCATTGGTTTTGTCTTATGAATTGGCGTCATGTTTTTTTAAGTAAATACACTCACCATTGTGGTTTAATTTTTAATTTGAATTGAAATATGGAAGAATACGCTGATATTGTGTTTTGTTTCTGCTTTTGCAACGGTAACAGTGAAGCTGCTCGTGAAGATTATTCGCGTTGGTTCGCCGCCGTCCTAATCGCCGGTTACTCAATTTATCAGTTTTTGATGGATAGTATAGGCGAATCCGAGAAACTGGTAGTGTCCAGAGACGACAAATTAATGCCGGAAGATTTCCAGTCCATGTTGTTAATTACGATGAGGATATTCTGCAAGAATTTATCGATGAACCTAGAATTTCGACAAGCACCGTCGCCACACGACTCTCTGTAATACAATAGAAAGTGTGGTCTACATTGCATAATGCAGGATTCTATCCTTACCAATACCCTGAAACGAGAGTTGCTTTCTGTAGATTCATGTTAAATGCGGATTGGACAAAGGACCGACGAATCCAAATTTGATCAAGATGGAATTACTAACTACCACAATGAACATTATTGGAGTGAAGAAGTGCACAAAAATCTTAATATTAAGAGGCCTAAAGGATCGCAACGCCTTTTTTCGGTCAATGTGTGGATGGGAATAATTGACGACAATTTAATCAGACCACATTTTTTACCAGACAAAACACATAATGACGGACCAGCAAGACGGATATCCTGCACATTTTGGTGTCAATGTTTAGCGATGGCTCGATAGCCATTTTTCTAGGGCGAGGCGGACCCATTCCGTGGCCTGCGAGGAGTCCGGAATTAACGCCGGTTGACATAGTAGAAATGTATGATCTGTGTCTGGATGTTATAAAGTATCATAAGTACCTATGTATTTAAAAATATATGTGCTATCAGTCATCGGGTCACCATAATAAAAGCTATGCTAGATGATCGTGTGTGCATTGTCCATCATTATTTAATTATTTATATTGCCCATATAACATAGTAGATAGTCCTTTAGATGTATAAGTAATCAGATTTGGTATTAAATTCTAAGCTAGGCACGTCCAAATATCTAGGTTATTAGCACCACACGTTGCAAGTTCTTAGATCACATTCGTTTCTAGGGTTCCGTACCTTGAAAGGAAAAAACGGAACCCTTATAGAATCACTTTGTTGTCCGTCTTTCCGTCTGCCTGTCTGTCAAGACCCTTTTTCTCTGGAACGCGTAAAGGTATCAGGCTGAAATTTGTATCAAATACTACTGTCCCTTAAAACTGTGTAAAAATCAAACTTCTAAGCCAACGAATTCAAAAGATACAGCCGTTTATGCTGGAAATTTCCGCAAATTTTTGACACTCGCTAGGGAATCAAAACCTACAGGGTGCTTCCCGTAAACTCAGAATCTAGACATTTGGTACGAAGCAACGTCTTATAGCCTAGATAAAGGAAAAATTGCGAAAACCGTAAATTTTTAGTAACATCATATAATAAAAACATTTTTTAAAAATATTGTCATGTTATGGATTGCATTTTGCAATAAAAATACCATAACTATGACTCGATTGTCGTGATGGGTGAACTTTTACTTATATACCTACAGGTTTGTACGGAACCCTTGGTGCGCGAGTCCGACTCGCACTTGGCCGGTTTTTTTTCTTATAATCCTTCCTTTATCTTTTATAAGCAAAATTTCAGAAATCTTATATATAATATTTCTGAAACTATACTGCTAAGGAAGACTCTGAAAAAAAAGATACCCACAAAATGTCTTTTACAGTCTTCTTCTTATAGTATCACTAGTTGTTTTAAACCAGTGTGGTGAAAGGATTAAAGTGCTCTGTAACGGTAAATTTCTACTCTATTGCTTTTTGCTTCCGCTTGAAAAGCGCCAATAAATTAATTAAAACTACGCTAAAGACGTCAATCCCTTGTCTCAAACTACCCTACACCATACATCATCGACCTTATCATAACGTGACGATACACACAATTATAGCCTTTATAACTCCCAAATTGTCTAATAGAAAATTCAGCACACAGGTTTACGCCTTACGCCTACTAAAAAATTGAGTAAACAATTTATTTTCGTAGTTTTCATATATAAATGAGCCTCATTGAGGACGGTGCGTTCAATGAGTTTAAGAAATAGATTAGCCAAGCATAATGTTGTCACACACAGTGAAGGGTTCTGAAGTCTTTAAGAACTAGAATGACTAGTGGTCAGGGCCTAAACGAATTCAGAAAAAACAATACGTGAGTATCGTGGAACACTTGGTTGGAACGAAGTCCCTATCGTAGTATATAATTATTGATAAACGTATTATATTATTGGTTAACAAACACAAATGAATGAATATTCATATAATTAATTTGTTCATTCATTCGTGACACCCTATGAATAACCTACAGAATGGGTCATGATGTAAATTTGTGACGGAAAAATCTTACACTTTTTTCGCCTAGCTCCCATCCGCCAAGACCGTACCGATAAGGAACTTCTTTCCGAAAAATGTGTGGAACATTCAGATTTTTTTTAGCAACTTTACTCAAAATCTAGTGAGCAATCTGTGATAATTTTACTTGTTATTTCATTATATATCTAACTATGATGTAAAACATTTAGAGTCTTTACAAACAGAAAACAAAGCCGGTAGAGAGTAAGACACCGACCTCTATCAAAAAAAGCCACTTTATTGCTTAATATTTATCTAATGAAAAAACTGTTTAAGAAAACTCTTAGTATCTTTAAACGACCTATCCAATGATATACGATGGGGTAGTTAAATATAAAAAAACAAACCCTTAAATAGGGTTTTTTTTTAAATAATAATATCTAATAATAAAAATGCCAGACATATCACACAGCATCGTTTAGCTCCAAATTAAGTAGTGTTTCGTATATATTTTTTTTTGTATACATATTATATATAGAAACACCCAGACCCAAATACTTTGCAGATCATACAAACTTTTGTCCCGCGGCAGGAATCCCGCAACCTTTTGCGTCTCAGCCGTGTCTTAACCCACTGCGTCACAGAGGTCGTCATGTAAAGGAGGTATCTCTAAAATCTGTTTTCTTTAGCTTTTATTTCATTACTTTTACTTCCAGAAACTTCCAGAAGTTTTTATTTCGTAAGAGTCACTAATAATAAGTATTTCCGTGCAATTTTATCACGATAAAACTAATAGTCTATGAACAAAAGCAACATTAGGGACGGACAGACAGACAGACATAGCGAAACTATAAGGGTTCCTTGTAGATTTCGGAACCCTAAAAAAGCGTTAAAATTGTGTTAATAGACGTACGGAACCATTTTATGAGGAATTAGGCGGAGGATGTGCCTTCATGGCTTTTTATCTGGGAGTTTAACGAGAAAGAGGTTTTATACCCATAATTATGTTTTTAATGTGTGTAAAGAACCGTAATTTGATGTCGAAAGTGCGCGTGCAACATCACAAGGAAACATTCACTACTCGTACGTACGAGTACACCCACTTCCTTGTTATATACTCGTACTTATAATCAAGTAACCCGTAAGCCTGTTGGCCGAATCGGGGGGCCGACCGCGGTAATTTTGAACGTCTGAACTAAAGCTAAACCAAAGTCAAAACGTTATTGATGACATATTTCGTACCGCGTACTATAACGGAAACGATTCAGCTGAAATTTGGATCAAATGTTGCGGGATCGCGTTATTTTTGACAGTGCTTTCAAACGAACGTTTTTGATTTAATACATCCTAATAGTCTGTGCATAGAGTAATGCTAGGCAGTTCTAATATAAATTTGATCGATTGGTACAATCAACGATTAAATCGTTTAGGAAGAATAGCGCGTTTCCATTTTGACATTCAGATTAGCCAAATCCTAGCCATATCCAAAGCTTTGCCAAAACCAATCCGTTCAATCACAATTACGTTGACAAAAAGCGCGATCGCCCTACAGGGGGCCGAGCGTGGTAATTTTGAGCGTCTGAACCAAAACTAAACCAAAGTGAAAACCTTCTTTTTGCAATATTTCGTAGCGCGCTTATCACTATAACGGAAACTATTTAGCTCTAATTTGGATTATACGTTGATCAATTGTTGCGGGATCGCGTTATTTTTGACAGAGATTTTAAACGAACGTTTTTGATTCAGCACATCCTAGAAGTCTGTGCATCGAATAATACTAGGTAGTTCTATATTTGTTCGATTAGTAAAATCAACGATTAATCGTTCAGGAAGAATAGCGCTTTACCATTTGACATTCAGATTAGCCAAATCCTAGCCATATCCAAACCTTGGCCAAAATAAAAAAATTACCACGAAGAATTATGGAAAAGAAAATTGCGCAGTAAGTGAATGTATAGCTAATTTAAAGCTGAAAATAAGCTATGTTCAAATTGCGAGGTAGTAGTGGAACACAGATTGCAGGATGTACAACATCTTCTCACTTAAAATTCATTCTTATGTGACTAGGCAGAAAAAACCTATGAAGAAACCTATAAAGATTAGAAAATAAAATGTCAGCAGTTTTTGGCAAACTTTTATTGTTTTTTTATTGATTTTCGTTATTTTCTAGATTCTTGATACGACATATTTTTATGAAGTGACATAACTTTAGATTTTTTTAGTTGTTAAGTGGAAGCCAATACAGTGTATTCATATAAGAAATTTAATTGACCATTCGTTTAAAAACTCCCATAATATCTATACTAATTTTATAAATGTGAAAGTAACTCTCTCTGTCTGTTACGTTTTCACGCCTAAACTGCTGAACAGATTTTGATGAATTTTGGTATAGAGATAAATGGGACCTTGGAGAAGGATATAGGCTATTTTTTATATAGACACCACGCATGCGAAGCCGCGGGCAGGAGCTAGTTATGTATGTACTGCAAACCTTAGCAACTTTGAATGAAAAACAATTTTAATTTAAATAAAAATCATTTTCTAGTTTTTTTAAGAATGGTGAACGATAAATGAGTAAGTTTACTCGTAAAAAGTAACTCCGCTTGCTTTTTTATGTATTTGCGTGCGCGAATTACACTCCTTCCTTCACTACACATTTTGCTATTTTATTAAAAATTTTGTACCACGTCAAGACTGATCGGTCTGGTCTGTCAGCTCAGTGGGTAGTAACTCTACCTTCTGAGCATGAGGGTTCGATTCCCTTTCAGGACAAACACTTGTGTTGGCTCTGTGTCTAATATAAAGTACTAGCTGCTGCCCGCGGCTTCGCACGCATGCTACCTACATAAAAAGTAACCTATGTCCTTCTCCAAGGTCTCATCTATCTCTATACCAAAATTTATCAAAATCGGTTCAGCGGTTTAGACGTGAAAACGTAGCAGACAGACAGACAGACAGAGTAACTTTCACATTTATAATATAAGTAGGAATTAACAGCCTAAAATTTAATGCTTGTTGTTCTGAAAATGACAATACCTTTATACAATCTTTCATCCCCCTTTTCAACCCTTTACAACACTTTTTTCCTATTAAAAAGTAACGTATGTCCTTTCTCAGGCTTTAGACTATCTGTGTATCAAATTTCAATTAAATCGGTGCAGTAGTTTTGGCGTGAAAGCGAGACAGACAGACAGACAGACAGAGTTACTTTCGCATTTATAATATTTGTAAGGATAATTTATGTATTCTTCTTTTTTTCAGGGATCTCTTTTTTCTTGAAAATAAAATATAAGCCATATTACTAGCAGATAACTTAGCTTTCTATAAATGAAATAATTTTCAAAATCGGGTTAGCAGTTTTTGAGATTTTTACCAGCAAACATAGAAAAAGTAATTTCTCGATATAATTACATACTTGTTATTAATCTTTAAGAAAAAATCTACACCTTTTACCTTTTACCTTTTTCCTACCAAACCGTATAGCCCATATACATATAAGTGTCTGTCCTATACTTGGTCGACCTTTATAATACAACACGTAGAATTTTATTTGTAATTTGGCAAAGGTCACCGTTTACCATCACACGGCTCAGTAATTCCATCATATGAATTCTAAATAAACAAAATAAACATAAACCTGGTAATTGTTTGTTTTCTGGGTAAAATTTGGTACTTTGGAACAAATGAGAGTTCACAGGCGTGTAATAGTCTATTTCACCCGGTTACTGAAATCAACCCATATACTCGTAATTAGAATGAGCGCGAAACAGATTCTTGACTTCATTACTTTTTAATGTGTTCTGAAAAATGCTAGATCATTTGATTTTTTTAGAATTGTAGAACTTTGTTATAGCTCTAAAATTCTGGTTTTCATTTTTAAATAGATTCAAGCCACGTGCTTTTGTTACAATTTTTTCTTCGTAGATAATTAATGACTCTGATAAGACGAACGACAAGAAGAATTTGTGCAGAAAGTGCACGAAAGGAGGCACACTTTAATCCTTTCACCACACTCGTTCGAAAGAGCTAGTGACACGATAAGAAGAAAACGAACATGCGTTATTAAATTAACTTTTATAAATCCTACGTAGTTTTTATCTTTTCAATAATATTATTTTCAGTAGGTATGTATGTAAATTTTGAATTAGATTTTCATAAAGGTGCTCCCTCACCGGGAGCATTCGCGTGTAATGTAACGTTACAGAGTCGAGCATTACATCAGTGAGGGAGGAGAACTGAGCATTACAGTGCACAAACTGTTATGATACAAAACGAGTTTACATCAGTGAAGGAGGAGAACCGAGCATTACAATGCGCACCTTATAATGATACAAATTCAAATCTATACTAAATGTTACATTATACGCGAATGCTCGTCAGTCATGGAGGTAGTATTGTAATGTAATGCTCAAAGTCGAATCTATAATGCTACATTACACGCGAACGCTCGTCGCTCAGGGAGGTAGTACTGTAATTTAATGCTCAAAGTCGAATCTATATGTTACATTGCACGCGAATGCTCCCTGTGAGGGAGCGCCTTAAGAGTCATAAAAGTTCTAAGATCGTTTCAGAAATTAAAAACATATTTTCATAATAATTATTAAATGGCTATGAAAATATTTAGAACTATTCCGCCAATCTATTCCCAATGAGTTAGACACGATGCAGACGCATGCACCTCTCTCCCGCCCGCAATAGAAAAGCCATGCAAAGCGTTAGTAAAAGGTAAGCGCATACAATCCACACATCGGCATCGTGTCTAACTCATTGGGAATAGATTGGTGGAATAGTACTAAATATTTTCCCATCTGTTTAATGTTTTGTAATTTCCGCAAATTCATGCCTGAATCAATTATCCTTCTTTTTAAAGTCGTAAGTTGTACATGGCTTAGATTGGTGCTAGACCGAGTCGGATGGCACAAACGAAGAGAGCAATTCATTATGATGATAGGTAACAAACATATTGGTCCATAATACCTTAAACGCTGGCATAATAAATATTAAGATTAAATAATAATTATTGACCAAAGCGCGAGCAAGAGTCTCCGTTTCAGCTTCGTTCAGTCTGTCTGGATGTTCTCCTCTACAGAAAAAGAGAAATAGAGAAAATAAATGTTGTAAGCAGGTTTTATAACAATATACTTATATTCATTTGTCGATTCAGTTTTTCAATTTCTTTCAAAATGGCGGAGATATGGGGAGAGATTGAAAACGTAAAAAAAGTTATATATTAGTCATTTCGACAGAATTCGATACAGAGCCACTAGTATATTTTTGTTTGTAGGTACTCGATAAAGTAGTAAAGATAATTGCGAATTTCATTATGTTAAGTATCTTACGCAATTTTCTAATCAGAAAAAAGCTCTACAAAGCCCATTGAAGTCGCTGTGGACCACACAAGGGCACTCGAACACATTGATTGCAAGTCGAGCACGTGAGCGGTCCGCGCGGGCGGTCGACGCCTCGCGTCTAGACGATTGGCGAAGATTGGCGACGCGCGACGTGGGAAAGTAGAATGAGATCGAGTTTTCAGTGAGAAGTTATATATATATAGTTAATTTATTCATCTTTCAATGTACATTAAACTTGTAACATAAAATACTGCAGGTATATTACATCATACCCTAATTGTAAATATTTGTTTTTTTATTTCTTGCAAGCACACAGCACTTAGGTAGTTAAGTACGGAGAATAAAGATGACCTCTGTGGCGCAGTGGCCAAGGCGCAGCTGATATGCAGAAGGTTGCGGGTTCGATTCCCGCCGCGGGACAAATGTTTGTATGATCTGCAAGTATTTGTCACGGGTCTGGGTGTTTCTATATTTGTATGAATTTACAAAAAAAAATACTAAAGTAGTATATCAGTCATCTGATACCCATTACACAAGCTCTGCTTACCTTGGGGCCAGATGATATTGTGTGAAATGTCCGGCATTATTATTATTATTTTTATATTATTATTCACGTCACATTCCTTTGTAATTATGATATAGACACTTAAAATATCGAAGATAGTATCAAAATACAAAAAATCCAAAATAAAAGTGTTGCGAGCACGAAAGAGCGAGCTCTTAAATTAGAAAAAAGAGAATACCTTGAACTCGAACGAAACTCATTTCACTGACTTCCAATAGTAGCGGTAAAAGCACTCGGGGTTGGGGTTGAATTATTTTTTTCCCGTCGCGTCTTTAGCTGTTGTGCCTTTTAGTTAAGTGGCGTGGCAAATTTGTACCAATTCACTTGTGGCGGCCACCCATTTTTTTCGAAAGGGTTGTTGGCGGCAATTTTTCAAAAAAATAGAGGGAAGCTATAGTGTATGTGTGTAAGTAGTTACGTAATTTTGTAAATTGATGAAAAAGAACTAAAACGATTTTTAAGTGCAAGAATACTTTAAGTGCAATGATACTTAATAATTGCACTAAAATTGATCTTTCACTGGATTATTCCAGTATAAAAGATCAATTTATTCCATGTTCCATTTATATGGAACATGGAATAAATTGATCTTTTATTGCACACTCAATATTTATTATAGGTAGGTATGTTGTGTCAAGTGAAATCTTTCAGATGTATTTTATATAAGTGACTAAAAAAGACAGGAGGCTCTCAATTGGGTTGTTTGGTGAAAAATAATAATAATGTTAAAAGATAATAAGTACCTACTTTCCGATTGGTTCCATACAAATTTCAGCAAAATTGGTTAAGTGGTTTGGTTTTGAAATCAAAATAACTGGAAAATATATGTCATCCAAGTAAACGACATTTCGTTTTTTCCATTCCTGTAACTTTCCCAGTGGTGTTTATGATATTCAAAAAATTATGAAAAACTAAAAGCAAAAATCTTTTTAACCGACTTCATAAAAAGGAGGAGGTTCTCAATTCGGGTTATATAGGCTCAAATTTCATTCAATGAAGTCGGTTTTCTTTTTAGTTTTTAAAACGTAATTATTATGTAAGTACCACGCATGCGAAAGCGCGAGCAGAAGCTAGTCAACAATAGGTAGGTATAGCCTACCTACAACAAGACGTGTTAAAAGTAAAAACAACTAATAAACAAGATAAACATCATAAACTCAAGATGAGAACCGCACTGCTTGTGATTCGCGCCAAATGTGCGACGTAAACAATGCATTATCATTTATAACGATGGGAATGGAAGAGATCACAGTCATAATCGCAAGCCACATACATCAAGCAAACCCACGGTTAAGATAACTATTTAACACTGTATTTAAAACGAACTTGAACGCGCGTTAACCGCAGCTATCGAGAACTTTCTTTCGGTAACCGAATTCTGGCGAGGAATTTCGATTAAATTATTCCAAACCACATTGAACATATTTCAGAAATCCTTATTCAGTAACAAGCTCAAAAAAATAGTTTAATACATTTTTCAACACACTTGCTCATAAAGTGGCTCTATGGTCACCGCAATTAGGCACAGAATGACACCCATAATCAAACTGTGACTTTTTCATTGCTATAACTCACTAGTGAGTTATGGTTTTTTTTTTAAATTTTATTGGTTGAGGTGCTTTGTTCTTAAAAAGTTTTTATTCAAAAAAAGATCGTGTTTAATAGAACAAATAAATTAATGTTCCTATTGCTTGCTCATTTCATGCAACTTCTTATTTAAATAGATAATTTTAACTCGTACTTGTTTAATGAATAAAACTTTCACTCAAATATAAACTTTGTTTTCTCTGTAATAAAAGAAAACTTTAAATTCCCCATTTTGTACGTGGCAGAATTGCAGGCAGGAAAACTGATTAATTTTTCCCGCCATAGGGAATCATTTTTCACAACTCGTTTTCACTGTTGAAATTAGACTTTTTATCTACTAAATAAAATTAGTTTTTATTGTTATTTTATTCACAAGTGTGTTGAAAAACGTCGTATTATACACGTGTGTATTGATGATTACCGTCCTCGGCTCTCTTAAGACCCTCACCTAACGGCTCGGGTCTCAATGGCGCCTCAGCGGTAATCACCAACATTACACACTAGTGCCATAATGTACTATTCTCACTGGACTCTACAAAAATGTACGAATTTTAATCTTAATATTTAACTAATGAATATCTGTGTCGAAAATCTGTTCAAGAAACCTCTTTTTAACCTTTGAAATACCTATCCAATGATATTCTGCAAGATGGGATAATACATTTTAAAACCCTCTTAAAAATTTATTGGGTAATGGCCTCAATTCTGTTGTCACTAACCTAATTAATTATAGCTAAAATTAGGTTTAGAACTGTCAAATGAAACTTAGGTATTCAGCTGCTATAAACTTATCCTATTTTTATTTTATCTAATTTAATTAATATACGTTCCTAATTTAGTTAAATGCTACCAACCGAATACGTTTTACAAATGCTATAGCATGTGCTACACGGTTTGAAACCATGGTTTAAAACAGATGTTTAAACCGTGTAGATAGTGGTTTCAAACCAAATTTCGCCAGATGTCATGAAATGGTCATGACAAACAAATCATGGTCAAACGCCCTTGGTAGACAGGCATGCCCAGCAAACCACTGGCATAACCAGTGCTTTAAAACTTGTTTCAAACCGTTTAGCCGCTTGTTTAAAACCACGCGTACCACAGTCGCGCCGCTGCACCTGCACGCATCGAGCGCGGACATATTGCGCGCACGCACGGTATTATGGAGAAAAAACGTGAGGTTATCACTTTCAATCACAGAATTCATCGAGTTATTTAGAGACCTACCCTGTCTCTGGGACTTAATGTCTAAGGAGTACAAAAACTCCACCCAAAAAAAAATGTTTTTTTTTCTTCAAATGCACACATATGTGCAATACAAACTCCAAACTTTAGAAATTTTGATAAATAAGGAGCCATGGCGTCATTGTAAATTGTAATAGTGCATTACAAGCATTCTGCACACGTCTATACAGCACGAGCGTTTTAAACACACTGAAGTTTGGGGTTTGTTTTAAACCGTGAAGACAGAAAACATTCTACCAAGGTCACCTTTGTAGAAACTGTGGTTTCAAACCGTGTAGTGCAAGCTTATGACTATATATTTTAGACAATTCCTAATTTTAGAAATGAACCAACAGAATTGCCACCAATGTTCTTTTACATGTGCCTAGTTCATAATTATTGTTTGGAACGAAGTTCCTTTCACACGGTAGGGATTTGGCGGACAGGGGCTAGGCGAAAAAAAGTGTAAGATTTTTCCGTTACGACTTTCCGTCACGACCCTTTGTTTAGTGTAGACGATTATCCATAGGGTGACACGATTCTTCCTTCCCGGACAAAATATCTCCGACAAAATATCCCCCAAAATATAAAATAATAATTACTTATGATGATTTTGACCATTTCTACGCAAAAAATTATATTGTTTTTAGTTATTCATTAGTACTTTCTGCGTTTCATTTAATTGCTCTCAGACGCTAGGAATTCATTCATTTGTGTTTGTTCATTAATAATATAATACGTTTATCAATAATAATATACTAAGATAGGAACATCGTTCCACCGAATGTTCCGCGACTCACTATTTTTTTTTATGTTTTATTTTTATTTCATAACTTTGTAAGGACCACTATTTTCATTTAATTTATTAATTGGTTTTATGTATAAGGACAGTACATTGTTATACATACATTAAGGTGTAACATTACATTATGAATACCTATAGAGATGTTTATATACAAGGACCTTGCAATATTAGAATCTATTTCATGTTAGTTATTAAGTATATAAAGTATATAATACGTTCGATGTTACGATGTATGTATAATTTTTATTACGATGTCTAATAGCCTTCTAGAACTCAGATTAGAGACAAAGAGACAAACGGACTTAGCGAAACTATAAAAGTAAGTAAGTAAGTAAGTAAAAAATTTATTTCGACAAACTATACACAGATTAAAATATGACAATAACCAAGGTTTGCATACATAAATAAATAGCACTGACTGTGTACAGCAATAAGGGCTTGTTAACGTCGAATTACGAAAGCACTCAGATGAAAATACTATGCGGCCACTCATCCAAAGACTGCAATGACCCCGAGAAAGTTTTCGCTCCACGTGCTTCAAAATTGCTTATTCGATAATGAGCTTACCTAGTAAAGTCAAGTCAAGTCAAAGACAAAAGATATTTTATTCAATACAATCACAAGGATCACTTTGAAACGTCTAATACTAGGTGAATTTAGGTGCCAATTCCTACTAACCCAAGCCCGAGAAGAACTGGCAAGAAATTCGTCCTGATCCTAGCGCTTTTTTGCATGATCCATCTTATAACTAAACACGAGAGTTTATACATTTCCAATGTGTCAGATAACTGTCTGAGGACAGAGCAACAAGTTTAATTAGGCTTAAATATATATATATACACTAGCTATCCGCTCGCGACTTCGTCCACGCGTTTTAAAAAGAAAAATAAATATATAATTGTACCGACTGCAGCGCAATCTTCCGGGCTGATTTGTGAATCTAACCCATCCAGGGCGCCATCCAAACGCATACAAAAAATGTCATTCAAATCGGTCCAGCCGTTTAGGAGGAGTTCAGTGACATACACACGTACAGTAGAATTATATATATAAAGATAGTATTATATACTTATTAAAATAATATGTTAGTTTTTTTTGACACATTAATTGACCCTTATGTTTAAATCCATCCATTGGGAGTCTTAGAAATGTGTCGGCAATTAACTGATTGTCGATGTACTAAACAACACTAAACTTGTAAACAGTGCATTACCGCTCATCCTCTCAACAGGATTACTAGGGATGGCCTGCTGATCGATGAAAATACTATCGATTTATAAAAATAATTCATATAACCTTTTTAAGCGTACGGCATCAACGCCAATAAAAGATGTGTTCCAATACTTCTAGAGTGTCCAGCTATTTAAAAAAGACATGACGGCGTTTAATATAGAGACTTGTGGTCGTTCACTGGTTGAAATTCGACCATAATTAATTAATAATTCATGTAATTTTTATGCATAATTAAAACAATATATTAGCATTCAGCACTCCTTATCTATAAAAACTATAAGTGTGAGAAATTTCATACTTCTCCATCCGCGCAATATTCGTAAAAAGGGGTACAAAGTTTTTGCATCACGTATTAATATATAGATACTAAGGTATAGTTATTAGTTCTATTTCACCGTGCCTTGAAAATTGGTTGATCGGGAATTGGATTTCAATAGTTCTTGTTTTTATCAATGACATATGTCATCGCGCAAAATTTCATGATATAAATACATGAACATTACACATTATACCAATAATAAAATCATCATCATCATTCACTGATTTTACTGATGGTAGCGCTGAAATAAACGTTGTGAGGAAACCGGCATGTCGTAGAACCTAAAAGTTAGAAGACATGTGCTAAGTGCACAAAAGAAGCCTCTGAGGCGCACTTTAATCATTTCACGACTAGAAGATGACAGATTTCATCCGCTGCTGTATGTAAGTACTAGGTCTCCCTTAGTTTGTACCATTCACGGCCTTAGCATCAACAGAATATGTATTTAATTCTCTTCTTCTATTAAGCTATTTAATGTATACACACACCGACGTATATATTGACAGACAACAGACACACCTTAATAAAGACCTACATCTTAATTCATCGATATCAATAAGCATTCCCAGCGAATTAAAGACGACAATCAAAATCATCGATGTCGATAAGTTTTCTCTTCACTGATGCCGCAGGACGCACTTTACTGCATTACGGACGGCTCGGGTTACAGCACGTGCGCCGGATGTGTCGTCAGGTAAACAAATACCCGTCACTTGCACATCACTAGCGCTCAACTTCGATAAAGGGTAATTTGTAACTGGCCATTAGTAAACAGATTTAAAAATAAAATATATTGAATGATCGTAACGTTTTCTGTCGGTTCAATTTCTTCTACCTTAGTCATACTTATAGTAGTGCTATAATCGTTATCTTATGGTTTTATAACGCAAATATAAGTAATCAATTACTTAAGTAGTGAATGAATTAAAAATAAATAAACATTGGTCTCGATTCTTTTAATTCGGCGGACTGACAAAATATCGTAAAATACGAACTAGGCATATATTTTTTTCCAATAAAGTTCAAGACACTAGATAAGTAGGTAAGTAGATATACCTATGGTCCTTTGGTCCTTGTCCTTGAATGTCAATGAATTAAATAATGGTGCCATACGCCATTTTAGTTAGGTAGGCTTAGAGACTTACAAGTTACAACATAAACCTACCTACTTATATTTTATGTTAATTGTTCCACCTTATGTATCCTATACCTTATCTTAATTGTTCTATTGTCGCTGTTGCACTACTCTCCTAAACTTAGGTAACAGCTGAAAATCAGCGTTGAGTGTAAGCATTAGTTGCTTCCATCCAACACATGCTGTGCTGGACGCCTTTTTGGCACTTATACCTACGAATATTCACTAATTTGTATACCTATTTTTATTTAATTTTGAAGTGTTTTAGTTAAGATGTATTCTTTTTTGTGTGTTTGCCAAATAAACGTTTCATTCATTCATTCATTCATTCATTCATAAACATAAGTTTTATTTGTTTTAAGTTGTATTTTTTTTTATTATCTTTTTTCTCAACAAACTGTCTCCTAAAGCTAATAACTATGAACTGCATTTATATTTGCTGTTAATAATGTGTTTTTTTAGATATATATCTATGGACCAAATAATAGTTTTCGATACCATTATAAAACTGAATATTTTTTTCTTATTTTGTATCAGTTAAAATTAATGTTTTCAGTCAGTACATTTTTGTTTTCAGCATTTTAGGGAAATTTTAGTAGTAGTACTAACTCTACTCTTATGAGAATTTCCAAGTTTATAATTTGGTTTTTATTAAAATCTAATTAAAAAATATAACTCGTTATTTACTTTCTACTGGTAAGATATAGGTAGGTAAGTAGGTACCTACCTACTTAGTTTCCTAAACTAAATTTCTACCTCAGACTGAGTAAGGACATTTTCTTCTAATGGCGGTTAAAGTTTAAATCGTCATTTCCAGTCAAAGATTCGAAGCACAAGAGCGTTCAAACGAACTCCTCTGTTGAATCTTACACAATTCTTCAAGCGGAAGTCGAACCTTACTATTTTCATAATGTCGTCTTCCCGCTCCGAGGTATTCATATGATAATTTTATTTGAAGCACATTGCTAGAGCGTATGGAGACTGCTTTTTTAACCGACTTTTTAGCAATAAGTAAGAATCTATACCTAGTATAAAGCTATTCTTAAATCTAAACGAGTCCGTAGCGAGTCCCTGTGACCCTATACAGGCTTTTTAGTCCTAGTGGGGGAACAGAGTCACTTAGCGGTACTACTCTTATATTTATTTATAGGAAAATTATTATAAGAACATAAATGTGTACCAGCTCTCTGTTTTGAAAATAAATTATTATTATTATTTTAATAATAATATACCTTATACGTAGAGTGGAAAATGAGCCATTTAGTGGATAATTTCTCATTTATATATTTATATTATGTGTCATCTGAATTATAACTAATTACATATTATAGTTTTATATCAAACCCGAACCTTTCTCCATTGATTTCATGAATAAACTTTTACAGCTCCAACAAACCTCTATATATTCGAGGTTGTTCGAATTTCAAAATAAATTATTTCGATATCTTTTTCTGAGCTAGCAAACCTCTACCTTTTTTAATCATAATTGTTCGAATTTTAAAATAAATTATACCAAAGCTGCGTTCACGTTATCAGGCCGCTTCTTGCAAAAGCTAGGAAGTAGCAATTTGAGCGGCGTGATTTCGCGGCATTCTTCACTTTCCCGTGCGGAGTGCCATCTTCAACTGCAACTGTGATTATAATAACCTTTATTATTACTTCTCTTCTAAAACGTTCTACTTACTTTAAAAAACGTGTAGGTATAAATAAAAATATTGTAGATATATTTCATCATGGCCTTCGTTCATCTGTTGAAAATGATTTAGGTGGCGTCAGTAAAGTTACAGAGCAGTTAATTGTACTTAATTGAAAACTTTCGTTCATGGATCTACTCCAGCAAGCAGAGGTGAGCGAAGTTTCCTCTCCACTGACGTCACTCTGCCTGGGATTCTGTTTGATAGCGCAAACGGATTTTCATACCGTTTTCACCAAAGTGATTAATGAGGAAGGTTGTGTAATTGACCCGTGCGAAACCTGGGCAAGTTGCTGGTATCATATAAGTATAGAAATCGTTATCCATTTGGAAGCTACACACAACCAAACCTTTTTTATTTTTCATTTAAGTAGTTGAACTTGCATTTAAACCTACCTCCCTTCAGAACTCAAACCAGTGACGTTTGCAAAGTACCTACTTGTATATAGTATTTCATTTCATAGTATGTAATTCTTATCAGTCTGTAGGTATGGTCATATTGCATAGGTTTAGGAAAAAATAAACACAAAAATATCGATTGCACTTTTATTAATATTATATTAACTACTAACTTTGTACTATTTACAAATGTGCTTAAGTGTTTATTTACTACAGTTACATTAACATTACTTTCAGTACATAACCCAATACTTACCTACATCATTATTTTTGGGTGAATAGGTAGGTATGCTTAAACGAACTAATTAATAAACATTTACCATAACATTCGTCCTTAAGAACTATTTACAACAAAATCAACTAAATTAACAAACAGTAACAATTTCTACTAACTACAAAAATCTTTGGCTAACTCAACTGTGCTCTTTAGTTTTTAATCTTTGGTTTTAAATTTCGAACGACATTGGTTTACTCTTAATTTTAACGAACTTTACTTCCAACGTCTAATTTGGTTTTATTTCAAAATTGGAACCTAGTTTGGAGCGTAAGGGTTTTTTCTTTTCAATGTTCCACCTCAATATTACTGGCCATGCTGTGATTGCTATTCTCATTGACATCGATACTTTCAACAATTTTTGATTTCGTGGCTTTTTCCTTGTCCGTAGTTTCACCGAACCTTTCAGTCCTGTCCATGGAACTTCTATCAACATCACACTGCATTGGCATCCCAAACGCAGGATGCCCCGGGTAATACATATAAGAAAGCGGTAAGTTCGGGTAATTTACCCCTAAATGAGGAGCGTAAAGTGATTGCAGCACAGCTTGGTTGTACGACTCTTGAAGCAACGTCTTGTATTCAGGATTCTTCGCAAAATCCACACCGTAGACTCCAGCAAAATGCTTCCAAATCGACGATCCTTCTAGTAATGGTGGCGCGAATAAAGCTGGATTTAAATTCTTTGCAAGCATAGGGTTTTGGTAATTCTTAAGGTCTGGTAAACTTGGCTGTCCGTTGTTATTAACTAGTACTTTGACAGCCACTTTCCTTGCGTGGTTTGCCGCTGCGGCCGCTGCTGCTAACATTCCATTTTCTTGCATCTGTAACTGCTTTCTTTTAGTTTTGTACCGTCGGTTTTGAAACCAGATTTTGACTTGGGTTTCTGTGAGCTTCAAGCTCAGCGCTAAATCAGCTCGCTCGGGACCTGATAGGTATCTTTGTTGACTGAATCTGCGTTCCAATTCGTAGACTTGTGCGTGGGAGAATGCCGCTCGAGATCGTTTCTTTCTTCCAGTGTTTTGGGAGTAGTCAGGGTAGTTCGGTGAGATTCGGTTGTCGCTTGGGGTGGAACACTTTCGTGGTTCGTATCGGAAGGGTTTAAAGATTATGTCGGAGGTAGGGGAGGTGCGGCGCGGAGAGGTGGTGTGGGATGAGCGTGAATCGTAGTCATCTGCAACAAAAAATATTTCTATGTTCAATTTGTTTTAGTAAGTTCGAAAAGTTTTTTGGAAAATACAGCTTAAATTCATCTTCGCATAGCCCATCTCCATAACAAAATCCAAATTAATAAACTTCGTGAATCGTTTGTTTTTTAATTTCGTTACATCCCTGATTCATAAATGCTATAGTTTTTAAACGAATCGAAATATATCCCTACTAATATTATAAATGTGAAAGTAACTCTGTCTGTCTGTATGTCTGTTACGTTTTCACGCCTAAACCGCTGAGCCGATTTCGATGAATTTTGGTATAGGGCTAAATAAGACCTTGGAGAAGGCCATAGGCTACTTTTTATGTAGGTATCATGCGTGCGAAACCGCGGGCAGCAGCTAGTACGTTATAATTAAGTCTTTTCTTTGTATACACCCACCCTAAACTCATTAGCCGTAGTTCACACAATCCCAAGGAATCAATTATGGGATATCGACTCACGCCATCCGCGTATAAAGACACGTACACAATGGATCCATTACGCAAATTGTCGCCGGTCGTTAGGCAAAACTATTTAAAGCGGTAAAAGGACGGTTCTAACAGTATTTTTGCGTGTGAAGCTTTTGTCAAAGTTTCGGGCCGATTCGCGGTCGCGTTTATTGATGTCGGCTTTAGATAGTAAGCTGTTTTTAATGAAGGTTTGATAATCGATGCTTTAGGTGTTAATTAGTTAATGTTTTTGATATACATACTTACGAGTAAGTGTGTGACCTGCATGTAACTATTTCATACCATATGACTTATGATATGGTAATTATTCGGCAGATTAGTGTTTTATTTAGATCATTATAATGATACTCAAGGTATTTTCAATACAGAATCGATACCAATATATGTAGGTTATAATAATAATAATTTATTTTCTCAACAGAGGACTGAAGTTTTTTGGTTACCACATTATAATTTTTCTATGAATATCAAGGTAGTACCGTAAAAAGCATGTACTTATAATGGTAATATTTATTTGTAAGAAAACGAAACTGCATTTACTTTGTTAATTAGCGATTATAATCCAGTGATAACAAAAATATTAGAGCTCTGCTCCTTCATTTTTAAGCTTTTTAAATATTATTATTAGAGTTCATATTTTATTGTGTCAATGACCTGGCAATATTGTTTTATGACTGCAATAATTTTCATAAAAGCTAGACGCGTGCGAGCTACAAACCTAGTAATTACTAAATTGAATGCATCAATGAAGCTTTTAAGCGTCATCACTTATAATAATGAGGGTGTAGTGTAATCGGGCGAAGTGACAGCTAAGTGGCGACATCGCCGCAAGGCACCGGCCAGTGAGAACGCGCCATTACACTTTCATTGTCAACTGCACGGTAATTACGGGGTTCGTAATTTGAATTTCGAATTTAGATTGTCATTGATTGGTCATTTGTTTTTATTCGAGTTTTAGTTTTTTTGTCAGTGGCCTAATATATTTTTACTAAAGTTCACAAAGTTTTTATCGATACTAAATGTTTTCTGTGCATAATACTCGTAGTCCAAGCCACTAAAAAGTGTTTGGCACGATATTTTTATTTGGTTCCATGTTAAATAAGAATGTGAATAAAAGCCTAACTTCTTTTTATCGCGTTACTAGTTATCACTGTCTGAGTCTGACCAGTGTGGTGAAAGGATTAAAGTGCACCTCAGAGAGTCTTTTCCTGCACTTGGTACTCATGCCTGATAACTTTTTAAGTCGTACGACATGCTGGTTTCCTATACAAGCCTATCGACGCCAAATATAAAATAAGTATTTTTTTATAAAACACCATTATGTAACCTTATCGGGCCACTTGTAGGAACAATAATATTTCACTATCGTTGTGATGGTTAAAGATCCTATAGAATACAATGTTTATGTCAGGTTAAGTAGTTATTACCATAATACTCGTAGTTGAGGTATCAGGTAGGGTTAGATACACAATGCGTATGCGCATTTCGCAGCAAGGTTATTAGATTGTGACAGTGAATAAAGTTGTAAAAAACCCTCCCAAATAGATCATCATCAATATATAGGTAACTTGTTCCAACTAGATGCTGGACAAAACACCACTGGACTCTGTTTTAGCATCCAGGTCAATGGTTAACAAAAAATAAATAAAAATCTTATGTAAGTTACCTGAAAGTTCTGTGACAGAATAATGGTTCTTCCGCGACATATCCAGAGCCCCGTCATCAGTAAAATCACTGTAACCATGGCAGTCATCATAATACTTCATGTTTTTATCGGAAACCTCCTTCTTCGCAAAATCAACCTCCTTGCTGAACTCGGAAGTCTTCAAAAAGTTTATCTTCCCGCCAAAAGAAAACATTCCATTTTCAAAATCGCACTTCGCTTCGCTCTCCTTCGTTAAAATATCGTTTATCGAAAAAGGTGTCGTCAGATTCGTCTTCTCACAATCTTGCAATATAGAATCTTTAAAATTCAATTTAGCTTCCATTTTCAATAATTAAAAACAGAAATGGCACTTCACTGCGCGTAGTGAGCTCGCCTCACCGCAAAAGCGTCCCTCAACCGAATAAACTTTGCGTGATAGATTGCCCGCCTGTTTGACGTGCTTAAGCCTTAGAGAGAGACAGCGGTAAAATTTTCTTGAACCATACACCGGAGTGGGAACAGGATGGTAGGAGTTTAGGGCGGTCGTTTTTTAAAAAAGCTCGAGAAGTAGCGTAAGTAGTGGGGATCGCTGAGTTTTTCTTGAAGATGTTTACGTGAATGCGATTTCATCGTTCACATGCTGTGATGATGTTGTGAATTGGCAATTGGCCTTAGCCAATACAATTATGTATTTAATTCGTTATAATGTAATTATGTAAGATTTTTAATTAGTTTCTATTGCATAATTTAATGGTTTTTTTACAGCGAACTGAGTTATAGAATGACGTTAAGCGCGGTTTCCACGTGCACTTATGAACAAATTCAATATAAAATAGGAATAGGAGACCTAGATATTTCATTGTTAACATTGTTTAGATTAGTCTTTATGTTTAGTAGTTATTTATTTTTTTGGTAGTGTGTCTTTTCAGGTTCGAATAAGTAGAAATTAAAATTGGTCACCCACTTTGGCATTTACCTCAATAATACCTACCTATACTTTTATTTGCTCTGCTTTTTTTGGGGCCAGATGATGCTGTGTAAATTTTAATTTTCTCACATCATACCTAAACTCGCTAGTTAAGTAAGTATTTAAGACAATTTTACACATGCCCGGGATTAGTAATTTATTTATTTTATTTATGTGGCTTGCGTGAATGTTGACATTAATCTACAAGATACATTTATTACATTTTTTGGTTGGTCAAAGCCAATTCTCTCAATTTCAATCATTGCATCGTCTCGCACTTTCGAACGTCGCTCTATCGATAAGTGCTTGAGAGTGTCTATCCATCCCATTCGCACTCTGCAACACCGGCTAAACCTATCCACTTTGTCCCTCTCTACCAGTAGAGCGCCATTTAGACGGACCAATAAGGTGACAGTGGGGCACTGAGAAGACCAATAAAAGAAGTGGGAAGTGGAAATGTCAACATTAATTTTCTTTTTAATATTTCAAACTTGGAATGTGTGCCAGCGCGCTCATCGCCTCTATACGAAAGTGTGATTCAAAAAACAACACATTTATTTTTGCTAAGCCAACGAGCTTTATAAATAATTATACATAAGTAATAAATATAAAAAAAAAATTAGGTACAGTTTTATTTTCTTAATATTGCTGTCTAATTAAATTATTTCCTATTAATATTTTAATAGTATGAGATAGCGATTTTTTTTTTGCTTTTTTTTTTGCTTCAACTTTTGTACTTATTTTCTGATAAGTACAAAAGTTCTGAAACTACGTCATAATACCTTATTATTTCAATTTGCACAAAAACACTTTAATAATAATATATTTTGTATTTAACAAATAAATACCTACTACCAAAATAAAAGTCGTAGCTCTACGAGAGTCTACGATCTGCTACAAAAAATACGTGCTACAAAACCTACGTGCTACGAAATTGTTGAATATCTATCATTTTTGTTAAAATTTATCATACGTTAAAACACAGATGTAAATCCAAATGCCACCGACGGTCACCTACCAAATTGATCCCGCAGAACGTTGCAACAGTCATCTATACCAAACGCTGTTCCGTGCCTAGAAGTAGCACATGCTGAGATTGAACCTTTTTAGCCACACTTAAATGTTGATTGGTTCGCGGGAAGGGCTAAATTCTTACGCATGGTTGATTTTTGTTTGTTTTTTACAAACTTATACAAACACATACACATTTATACAACACACGTATAAATGTGTATGTGTTTGTATAAGTTTCCCCTTGGGGCCCATTTTTATTCTTTTTTCCGCTCATGTGTTCTCTTTTGTTCTGTGTGTGCTAAATAAATGATTTTCTTTCTTCTTTCTTTCTTTCTTACAAACGCTTTTTGAAACTGTATTATAGTAGATTATATAGATAAATATATAGATAGATAGATAGATAAATTATATATAGATGTATAGATACACGCTAAATGAATGGGTATATATTTAGGTCGCGTGTGGTATTACTTTTAATGATGGTCGAGTGGAGAGGTTGCTGTCAAGTGGTCAGCGCGTAGAGTTAGGCATCTTATAGAAATGTCGAAACATTAAATTGGTATTCGTTGGTGAAGGAAAACATCGGTTGTAACCGGCATAAAAGGAATAAAAAGATTGAAGGTGTGTTGCTTCGGTTAATACATATATACAAGCGGTGATGGGCTTGCTACTTGTCACGTACGTAAGTTAAGTAAGCAGATACTTTGAAAAAAAATCATTATAAAAACCTTTTTTTAAGTCGGTTAATAAACATGGGCTTAACAAAAGTGTTTGAACAAGCCTGTGATTGTTTGTGTACCTTATAGGATTTTATACCTCATGGTCCCTCTGTCTGTCGATATGTTAGACCTATACTTCCCGTTGACTCCCCTTCCCGTCCCCTTGATTCTATATCATGAAATTTGTAAAACTTATAAATTCAAACATTTGACAAGCCATTCATTTGTACTTATTTAAATAAAAAAAATGTTTATAAAGTAAAGTTTGTTCTTCCATGCGACTTATCTTTTCGCCTTCAATGTTCGGAGCTTTCATAGTTTGTGCTGGTATAGTGGCTCTGAGAGCTAGTCTAACTGTACAGATAGTAACCGATAGTGAAGAAAGTAGGTTTGGTATCCATTCAGGCACGGCTTCCGCACTTGACATTTTGTTTACAGTTTGGTTCCGTACCTCAAAAGTAAAAATGAAACCCTTAACTCTCATATCGTTGTCTGTCCGCCTGTCCGTCTGTCTGCTTGTCCGTATGTCCGCCTGTCCGTATGTCCGTCTGTCCGTCTGTCCGTCTGGCCGTCTGTCCATCTGTCCGCCTGTTCGTCTGTCCGTCTGTCCGCCTGTCCGCCTGTCCGTCTGTCCGCCTGTCCGCCTGTCCGCCTGTCCGTCTGTCTGATTGTATGTCTGTCTGTCTGTATGTCAAGACCTTCTCAGGAACGCGCGGAGGTATATCATCATAATCATCATGAGGCCGTGTCAGTCCACATCTGGACATAGGTCTTTCCGATGGTAGGCCACTGAGCGCGATATTCAACTCTACTCCTCCAATCTCTGTCCGCTGCCTTACGAATATCATCGACCCATGTAGCTACAGCGCCCTACACTGCGTTTGTCGACACGCGGCCTCCACTCAAGAATCAGTCTGCCCTAAGGTATATATGACTTCTTCAAAGATTAGGCCGATTGTTAATATGTTTTTTTTTTGTTTATCTTGTGTTAGATTAGGTATGTAAGCATTATTTAAGCTTGTGTTTACATTTTATTTTTGTTATATTTCTATCAGCGGAAACCTGTTATTGGCTTTCTGTTATTTATGTAATTATTTAAGTTAAACGTGTATAGCTCTTGGTTTTCCTTAAAAATAAATAAATAATTGGGTTAGTATTAGTAACCGATGGTTAAAGAACCAGGATAGAGTAAAAAGTAGGTATTTACGTAAGTACGGTACCTTCTCAGCCACGGCTTTCGCATTTGACTACTTTATCTGTTAGAAACCTACTTATCTAAATAAGTGTTTAAAATTGTATTTATTTTAGAAGTCCAAGCATCCTGGCACTCTTCAATAATTAATGTATGAATAATAATAATTATTATATATCCAGCTCTATAAAGAAGAACAGTTATTGGGACCTCTGGAATTTTACTAACCTCAAAGATTAGTATGTACGAGTAAGTAGGTAGTTTTGAGAGAAATATTCAAATACATTTATATTCTTACAATAGCTTTATAATATACATAATAAATGAAAATAGAGATGGGTTTCTGCAAAATAGTGATCTTCATAGATTTAATACTAGGAACAAAAACTAATTATACATCTCTAGGTTTATACTAGAAGATGTAAATAAGTCTTTATAATAATAATATAATAATGCCGGACATTTCACACAGCATCATCTAGCCCCAAAGTAAGCAGAGCTTGTGTTATGGGTACCACATGACTGATATACTACTTATATACTTTTTTTTGTAAATACATACATATTATACCTAGACCCGAGACAAATAGTTGCAAATCTGACAAACATTTGTCCCGCGGCGGGAATCAAACCCGCAACCTTCTGCGCCTCAGACAGGCTTTCGCCCACTACGCCACAGAGGTCGCCATAGGCAACACGGTGTGTTTCCACAATAAGCTTTCTGAAAATGCAACTAAACTACCTATTAAAAGGTTTTAAGTTTACATAAAAAGTAGTCTTGTGAAGAAAGCGTATAAATATATATAATTAAAATCAATTGCTGTTCGTTAGTCTGGCTAAAACTCGAGAACGGCTGGACTTATTTGCACTGCGCATAGTTTTGTAGTGAGTGATATAAAGTTTACATAAAGGGTAGTCTTGTGAAGAAAGCGTATAAATATATATAATTAAAATCAATTGCTGTTCGTTAGTCTGGCTAAAACTCGAGAACGGCTGGACTGATTTAGCTGATTTTGATGTTGAAATGTTTGTCGTAGTCCAGGGAAGGTTTACAAGGTGAGTAAATATGAAAAAAATGCTTGCTTTTTTATTTATTGATTCTGAGGTAGTACGAAGTTTGCCGGGTTAGCTAGTAATAAATGACTATATTGTTGATAAGAATGCATGGCCACATGTTGCTCTGCCCTCAGACAGTTAGCTGACAGATTTGCAATGTATAAACTACTGTATTCTTGTATTTGTTTTTCGTAGTTAAGCTAGTTATAAGAAGGATCTAACAACAGGAGATTCTTGCCAGTTCTTCTCGGACTTGGGTTAGGAGTAATTCGCAACTAAATTCACCTAGTATGTAAGTTGTTTCAGAGTGATCCTTGTGATTGTTTTGAATAAAAACATTTGAATTTGACTTATGTAGGGTATACATAAATAAATAATACTAAATATTTCATACATCATCATCAAGCCTAAAAGTTAGCAGAGCTTGTGTTACGAGAGTCACATGATTGATTAACTACTTATATACATTTTAATAAATACATATTATACATAGAACACTCAGACCGAGACAAATATTTGCAGATACATTTGTTCAGCACCGGGAAACGGACCCGCGTCCTTCTGAGTCACAGAAGTCGGCAAAAACAATATAAAGATTATAGTATTCTATAAGTTATGAACTCTATATTTTCACGTAAGTGGTCGTCCGAGTGCCAGTAAGTGGTGTTTGTAGGACCGACATCGCCGCCATTGTAGGCAAGTAAGTACTACTCGGACAGTGCGGTATCGAGTGTCGATAATCAATCAGCTTTATGTAGAACAGAGATCATTAGTACCTACTTACATATAGTTACGTGTCCTACCTGCCACCTTTGCAAGCTACGGTAAACATTACGATCACGTGGGCCGACACCTTTTTCTTTTTTAACTTATTTGCACTGCGCATGGTTTTGTAGTGAGTGATATAAAACTAACCCTTTGCAAGAGTCTAAGTTATTGTAATCAATACTATCAGGTGGGCAGTAACTTTTTTAAACTTATTTTCACTGCGCATAATAATATGGAGTTTTGAAGGGACATGGGACAAGGAACATGTAATATAAAACAAACAAACATAATTCACAACTCTTATAGTAGATATAGGTCAAATAAAAAATATGTTGGTCTCGAGCGCTTTGCTCAGTTAATGGTACAATAAATTTATTTTGGTGGACAATGCACACAATACCATCTAGCCCCAAACTAAGCATTTCTTGTATTATGGTGACCAGATGAGTAATTGAGTACTTATATATTTTAAAATAATACCTACTTATGATACCATATGACACCCAGACACAGAACAAACACCTGTGTTCATCACACAAATGTTATCCTGGGAGGGAAACGAACCAGCAAACTACAGCGCAAAAGGCAGAGCTACTACCAACTGAGCTGACAGGCCAGTCAAATATAAGAAAGGTAAAATAAGCACTTCAAACATGAAAATGATAAATAAATATGAATATCGGGCAGTGACATGTAGTGCGGGCTTAATTACCGCTACTGAACAAGTTTATGGTAATGTTGCTGTGGTTGCTCACTAACAACCAAATCAAGAAGTCATATTGTTTGAGGCAGTGGCATATTTTGATAAAAAATATTATATTTTTTTTTAAGAAGTGCTTTGCTGATGTTTTTCTGTCTGATGTCTTTGAAATTATGTCCGAAATGACAAAGCTTATTTTTTGGATAACGCCAAAAATTACTAAAAACATTGGATAATCATAATCACTGACGCAGGGTCACAAAGAGTGAACCAGTACTTCCAACAAATATAAAAAAGAGATACAAGGATCGTGATTAATTATGTATATAATAGTGACATCTGTTGAATAAAGTTTCTGAATTTGTTTGAGTAGAAACCCTGAAAAAAGCTTTTGGTAGAAACTTTGCTAGCTGAAGATTATCGTAGTTTTGCCATTTCATAACAGATGGCGGGGTTTTAAATTTTAAATCTACATTGTTGTTATAGATCTGCTACTCGATAATAGAGGGCGCTAGTAAGCTGTAAACTATATTGTATTTTCATATTTTTGTTTTTAAAATCTTTATTATTTTTTGATACAGATTGACGAATAGAAAACTATAGGTGTATAAATGAAAAGTGAAAGTTGAACTAACTAAGAGGTTTATTTATGAGCATTATTAAAAACAGCTGTGAGATATAACTTATTTGAGAGTTAGAAATTAATAAAATGTATTTATGTAGGTACCTCGAGATATCCGAATACTCTCCCCTGAGTTGGCCGACACCCGACAGTAACCACATGCCGACCACCGTTTAATATTCCGTGTAATTGATATGATAATCGCCCTCTGTTCCAATATATCCGATACCACTGATTTATTTTAGTGATGGGATAATACAATAAAAATACTGAAAAGCCGGAGAAGATTAAGCGCGACCTACGGCGACAAGGGTATGTTATCAAAAATATTCGGAAAAGACTACATTCTTTGTATGTTTTGTTTGTAATAGATAAGCTCAAAAACGATTTAAAAAAAAATAAACCATTAATAAGCTACCTTGTCAGCGAATAACATAGCCTGTATACAAATTGAGATTCCTTTGAAAATTGTAATGTAATAATTATTTTTTATACCCAAGGTATAAAAAATACCTATTAAAGTCATTATATGGTGTGCGCTGCAATAACTATTGATAATCCAGAAAATAATATACTACATCCATAGTACTACTTATTATCCACGAAAAAGTCTTCAAGGCTATAATATGTCTAAGTATGTAACAATAACAGCTTTTTGTTCAATTTTGTCAATGAAAACAAGGGTGCACCCGTGCGAAACCGGGGCGGGTCGCTACTACTTAATACTTAGGTTGGTAATATTGGATTCCGTAGGTGTATATACTAACTTGCTTTAAACTTATGCTCATTTCACTAATCTGATATTTAGATTTAAAATAATTACGTTCTATAAACTAAAAAGAAACTTAATTAAATGAAATTTGAGCCTATATTACATTTTTAGTGGAAAGTAGATGTATTTTGTATATATATAATATGGGTAGGCCAAATAAACGCACCTCTCCAATGAGACAGCGAGGTATCGAAGTACATGAAAACATCATCGATGTATATAATTTTTAGATTTTCGTTGATTTTTCAGTTCGACCGATTTTGATAAAATGTATATGGGACCACCTGTGAAGTATAAAACAAAAAAATAATTTTCTAAATCGGTTCAGCCGTTTTCGAGTTCGGTGCACATATATAAAAAAAAAAGATTCCGACGAATTGAGAACCTCCTCCTTTTTGATTAAGTCGGTTATAAGTCACTTCTTTAAGATTATTAGATGTATACAATTCCGCACTGCCAAATCATTACTTAAGATAGCGCCAAACAGTTACCAATACGTTTTTTTTAATGTGTAACATCTTTCCTCTTTCCTGCAATCTGTGGAAGTAATTTCGTGAAAAGGGACGGAAGTGTGTAACAGGCAACCGGGGAAGCGCGCGGTATTTGATTTTACCAATGAGCGCGTGCGGTTGTAGATGTCTTTCTCATCACAAACACGATTCAGGATATAATGTTAATGTTGCTTATTACTAAGGTGAGATATCAGATGTTCCATTATATCATATGCGACTACTAAAGATTCGCTCGATTGTTTTAGCTTTATATTTTATCTATCTTATCATTTGGGAATCAGATCTAGGTGTCTCCTAGAGCTAGTGAATACTCGCATTAGTTACCTAGGTATCTACATTGTAGTACCTACCTTAAGTACTTACTTTAGAATTTTATCCGGACAATACTTAAAACATTGTTACGGCTTTTGCTGCCGTTGTACCTCATCACTATATCAGATGCTCTCCGTGCGGTAGGGTGGGTGAGAGGGCTCATTGTCTGAAGGTGTTGGATTTTTCTGATGGATCAAATAAAAGCATTTACAAACTTTCTATAAATACTTACTTACTTAATAGTCTTACTGTAAAATAGTATATCCACATTTAACATTCTTTTTCTGTAACGAATAACCGCAGAGGCATTTTCATCTAAGTGCTTCTGTATAGCAGCACTTGTCAGTTGGCTCAGCTAAAAAGCATGCTATTTCATCTTGCATAGAGTGAGAAAAGGATACGTATTGGGAATTGATAAGGATAAGGAGATGGTATGATTATGATTTCTAATCATATGATTAGATATAATTATAGAAATGTCCAGAATAATCTATATATCTTTATGTATATATTGTTATATGAAATAGAGAAGGAAAATTTGAAACAAGCCCGGCTCGGTGCCAGCCGTTATGCACCTGCAACCGAACCGACACCGCATGTACTGATTCTTCTTTCCTGCGAGTCTTGTTGGCAAGGTCGAGAGGTTAGTGTGGGTACCTGGGAAGGCCTGCGCTATCAAAAAGAATCCCAGGCAGAGTGACATCAGTGGAGAGGAAACTTGACCCACCTCAACATGCTGGAGTGGATCGATGAACGAATGTATTCAATTACAATTAACTGCTCCGAAACCTTACTGACGCCACCTAAATCATCTTCAACAGATGAACTAAGGCCAATGATGATGATATATTATAAATGCGAAAGTGTCACTGTCTGTTTGTTTCGTTTTCACGGCTAAACGGCTGAACGGATCTTGATGAAATTTGGTAAGAAGATGTATTGCATTCGGGCGAAGAACATAGGCTATTTTTTGTCTCAAAAAATCTAAATTATTTGTTTTACAAAAATAAAAATAAAGGTTCTAAGCATACGCGTACTAAGTCACGGGAACAGCTAGTATACGATAATATAAAATACATGGGAAACAGTTGAGCTATTTAAGGACAGCATTCCCAAGACACTGGCGGCATTGCCACGTTGAATGCTAATACGCTGAGCCAGATAAGAGTCAGCTCTTGGGTAATGCAGTGTATCTACCAGACGCCGTGAAATTATTTTGAAAACGCGGTGGGTTCCTGTTCCCCACGGGCCCAGGGTCTGTCGCCTGGCGGCCAATGTGAACATGAGCTCGCCACGTCTACCGCGCCCGCACCCGCCACCGCGCCCGCGGTCCTACGTGAACAAGATGCTGTCTCTTAGGTCTCTAAGGCCCGCGGATGTTCTATTGTATCCGTCACTGTTAATAAGCCACTGACTTGAGTTATACAATGTAGCAGTGGATACTTAGTGTAGTCTCAGAAGTAAGAAACTGTCTTGATTAAGCATCTACCTACCTAGGTACATTATTTGTATGTAAAGTATCGTTAAGTAGTAGGTAAGTAGTTAAGTAGGTACTTATCTATTTTTATAAAAACGATCCGTGAGGTTTGGGCAGGCAGGCTTGTCATAAATGTTGTTTTTAACAGACTTCATCAAAAAGAAGGTTCTCAATTCGTCGGAATCTTTTTTTTTAATACATTTAAAAAAAAAGATTCCGACGATTCCGATTCCGATTTTCACCGATTACTCGAAAACGCCTGAACCGATTTGGAAAATTCTTTTTTTGTTTGAAAGGGTATACTTCACAGGTAGTCCCATTTAAATTTTATCAAAATCGGTCGAGCTGAAAAATCAACGAAAATCTAAAAGTTGTGTACATCGATGTGTACAATTGTGTTTTCGTGTACCTCGATACCTCGCTGTCTCATTGGAGCGGTGCGTTTATTAGGCCTAACCATATAACCATACTTTCCACTAAAAATGTATCATAGGCTCAAATTTCATTCAATGAAGTCGGTTTTCTTTTTAGTTTTTAAAACGTAATTATTTTATATCACATTTGCTTATATCCGTGCGTCAACTCATACCTTTTTTTGCTGTGATTTTGAAGTGCTATGTATGAAAACTCTTTTATTGCATAATTTTCACTCAAAACGGGATATTTACCATGATTTTTCTGCTTGCCGATATTTTGACACAGTTGCATGCGCCATGATCACGAAATAAACTATATGTTATACCTTTGTATAAATAGTTTGTCAAAATATACCTTTACTTAAATTTATAACAATTTCAACCCTCAAACACAATATCTTCCTCAGTCAACGGAAGGTCAAAATCAAAACATGTTAACCCTAGAAAAAACAAAGGGTCAATATGACCCGAACCCCAATGAGAGGTTAAGTTATTGCTTCCACACTATGTCAGAGGCGTTCTGGCGCCATCTATAAAAACTATAAAATTATACGCTTGATCTGCTTTGCAACTGTGCGATGAATAAGTCGATATCCATACTAGTATTGTATTATGTTATCTGTGTTCATACTAAATTTGAATTGGGAAGTGTGTCTGTTATCTTTTTCACGGCTAACGGCTGAAAGGATTTTGATGAAATTTGGCAAGATAGAGTGTATTTTGGAGAAGGATATTGAGTATGTTTGATGTAGGTACCACGCGTCCGAAACCGTGGAAAGAAGTTAGTTTTACGGATTTAGATTCTGGTAGAATTTCAATTATTAACTCAATTCTTATGTAAATATGTACCTACCTACTTAAAAAGTAAATGAAGTACCTTCCAATGTTTTGTTTTAAGTTTTTTTGTTTTTATTTACATCTTTAAATTCCTTATTTTACGGACTTCATCAAAAAGGACATTCTCAATTCGTAATTTTTTTTCAAATATATTTTCACTGATTTGAGAACCTACTTCTTTTTTGAAATCGGTTAAAATACATTCATATCGGTCGAGCCATTTTCCATTTTTTGCGAGACTGTTATAGATTTTTATTATGTAAACTTTCAATTTACATACATAATATATTTTCTTTTTTATTATGCTAGAAGTTTGTTTAGTAATATAGATTACTATAAACCTAGCAGTATAATAATATAACTCACTATTTACTATCATACACTATTAAAATCAAAAGTTTGTAGTTGCAGTATTGCCAGCCGCATAAACTAAAAAAAAACGGTAGGTAATATCAAAAAAACCACAAAAATCAACAATCAATCGACAGGGTCACCTCTCACCACACATGAGTCGACCCCAACACAGATTAAGTAATACAAACCGCTACAAGTGCCTTGGTGGACCTGTTTCATAAACTACGAAACTGGCTGTTTCTTATTAATATAACTGTAAGAAAAGAATTAATAATTTACATAATTTAAACTACTAGTGCTATAGACCTCGCGAACATTTTTGTAAATGACTGAAATAGAACTTTTTTTACGTTTTCAAACCCCATATCTCCGCCATTTTGAAAAATTTCCACAAACTGAATCGAAAAAAAAATTCTATATAGTTATTAAACCTGCTCACAAAATTTCACGAAAATCGGTTGAGAAATGCGACCTGTAGAGGAGAACATCCGGACAGATGGCGTTCGGACACCGTTCGGACAGACATACGAAAGCATTTTTGCCCTACGCACTATTTCTCGCACTACGCGTTCGCTCGGTCAATAATAGGGTTATTATTTATGTTTTTCTATTTCTTGATATTCCAGCACAGTAACATGCGCTTCATCATAAACTAAAGACTTTGGGATTCTAGATTTATGGAAATATCATGATAAATATCCCGTTTATAGTAGTTTATAGTTACTGATGTAGCACCAAGCTACAATAATACGAGTATATAAGAGCTTAACCTGACTGACTGATTCATCATCGCCGAGCCGAAACCGCTGAAGCCAGAAAGCTGAAATAGGTTGGAAGGCGAACTAAGGCGGGATTTTTTGAAATTCAACCCCTAAGAGGGTGAAAAGGGGTGAAACAAATGTATGAAACTTTTTAACGCGTGAAAAGTTTGCGCGATTTGTTTGAAACTTGATTTGAATAACAATGCAAAATAAATGGACATGTGTTTCAGGATTTTTCAAAATAACCGTTACAAAGGGGTAAAATGGGGTGTCAAAGTTTGTATGGGAACTTATTAACGAGTGGTGTGTTTTCTTAAAAACTTGGTTTGGATACTTAAAATGCAATATAAATGGAGACGTGTTTCAGGATTTTTCAAAATAACCCTCATAAAGAGGGTGAAAACTTCGCGCGGGCGAAGTCAAGGGTGGATCCAGCTAGTAAAAAATATATGTCAAAACATTAAACAGGTGGACAAATATTTAGTATTACTTTTTGAGGTTGCATGTGTGGATGGTTTGCGCTAACTTCTTACTAACGCTTTGCATGGCGTTTCAATTGCGGACGGGAGGGAGGTGCATGCGTCTGCATCGTGTCTAACTCATTAGGAATAGATTGGCAGAATAGTACTAAATATTTGTCCATCCGTTTAATGTTTTGTAATGGATTTCCGCAAATTCACACCTGAATTAATTATCTACATATGTCTAACAGTTGAGTTATCAAGGACCTTTTTAAAACGATCAGTTAGCTAAGTAGGTATAGTTTTTAAGCTAAGTAGGTATAGTTTTTTTTTGTTTAGCATTCAAGTGCTCATGTTACAATAATTAGGTAAATAGAACCAACTTCAAAAGTGGAAGAAAATGTAGTGAAAGAGGAAAAAAATGTAGTAGAAAATGTGAAAATGTAGTGAACATTATAAACCTCTAGCAAGATTAAGCAAATTAATTATTTTTTGATCTTAGATTTTGTAGACAACGGTTCTTTGGCGTTTATATTATTTGACGAGTCAATACTACGCAAGTCGAGATCTTTTTTTTTTAAACTAGAGCTCCCACATTTAGGTATTAGACATGAGCATAAAATTGTCTTAGTAAATCCGCATTTCAAACAAAAACAAAACTTAAACTCGGATCGAAAACCAAGCACCATCATTAATTACTTATCAGTAAACAGTACTAGTACCTCTTCATAAATAAATAAATACATTTTTTTAAGTATACATAAAACAATAATATATTAGTTTATTTGAAGGCATTTTATGAAAAACTGTCAAAAATATGTCCGTATTTCTCGAAGTGTTATAAAAAGCTCGTTTTTATGAAATGGTATTTTGATCAGAATTCATATTGTTGTAGTAGTTAACCGGTATTTCACGCATATTACCTATATTCTATTAGAATCTATTAGAACTCTAATATAATAATATACAACATACTTTGAATGTATCTTTGGTACACTATCAACTAGACAAAATACTTGTTACAAGATATGTGCGTTATATCGACCACCCATTGCTAAGTTCAAGTCACTTTTTATACAAGAATTGCAAACATTACTTAAAACTATACCGAATTGCAACACACTTTTATTAGGAGATTGAGAGCATTGTTGATGATATGAAGTGCCATAACTCAATTTATAACTTCATAAAAAAAAGTTTTCACAACGCATATAAAAAATCAACATACGAAGTTAAAATAAATAACTCAAAAAGAAACACAAAGACATTTTTAACGGATATAATCAAAAAAATTATGTGCTAGTAAGGATAAAAAATTGATAGAATTAAAAAATGACCATACAAATAGCATCTTAAAATTGGAATATATAAAATTACACAATAAATGTAACAAAATAATTAAAAATACACGAAATAACTACATCAAAAAGGATTTTTTTATAAATAAAAACGATCCAAGTAAAGTATGGCAAATATTAAGAAATTTAACAGGACGAATGACACGTTCAATTGACGATAATATAATAAAAGCTTTTAATAAATATGTAAGTAATCCTAAACAAATAGCTAATAACTTTGCAGAGGAATTTCGTCAGCTAAAGATATAGTTTCTAACTGCCAAATAAAATTACTTTATCCCAGAGAATATATAAACGAGACAGACTCGTCTATTTATTTAAAAAAAACGAACCCTAGTGATATTCACAAAATAATGAATACCTTAAAAATAAACAAAGCACCAGGTATCGATAGAATACGTCCGATTGATATAAAACAAGTATCGGAAAGTATAGCACTTGCTATCACAAAACTAATTGATTCATGTATAAAGCAAGGTAATTATCCAAATGAACTAAAAATTGGAATTGTACGACCAATCTATAAGAAAGGTTCCAAAGATGAGTGTTGCAACTATTGCCCAATAAACCTTTTACCAATTATCGATAAAATTATTGAAAAACACATATGCAATCAAATTCATTCGTTTTAAATGACACATAATACACTCTCTGATACACAATATGGATTTCAACCTAAAAAAACACAACACAACTTCTTTCACACTTTACAAATCATGTTAATAAAGGTCTGAACAACGGAAAGCATATATTAATGGTATTTATAGACTATAGTAAAGCATTCGACACACTGAGACATGAAACTTTAATTGAAAAATTAGGATTTAGTGGTATTAGAGGACCCTTGCTGAATTGGTGTGTTGACTATCTAAAAAACAGATCATTCAGAGTCAAAATAGGTGATCATACAAGTGATAGTGTATCCGTGACAGAAGGCACAGTGCAGGGATCTGTGCTCGTACCCCTACATTATCTGACATATGTCAATGATGTAAACAATGTAATCAAACACTGTACAGTATATCAATATGCTGATGATACCTGTTTGATAGCAGAAGATCAAAATATTGAGGTTGCATTAAATAGACTACAACATGATTTCTCTCGAGTTATAGAGTGGTCTCATGACGCTGGACTAGTTGTTAACGAAAACAAAACGAAATTACTACATGTGTGTTCCGTACAAAATAAAAGAGGAGCCAGTTTTACAATCAAACTGATAGCACACAGTCATAATTGTCTTCATAGTAAAAATATCACTTGCATTTGTAAACACATCGAACAAGTAAATCATCAAACATATCTCGGTCTGATTATCGATAACCGCTTTAATTGGAGTTGTCATATTGATCATGTTTGTCAGAAACATAGGGCTATTTTAGCACAACTATGAATAGTTAAATATAAAATTCCTTTTTCTATACTTCTCAACTTATATAAATCTTTACGTTACGGTCGTACATTTAATACGTATTTGGACAGAATTCTTAACCTCCAAATACGAATATTGAAAAATATAGTACCCAAAAAAATAAGATATAAATATATTAATGACTCAGATGGTCTGTTAAAGTACTGTCGCGTTATTCCTGTGCACGAAAGAGTAATAATGCAACTTTTAATTGAGAATTTCTTCTGCTTTGATAACTATGTAGAACATAAAACCTTTTCCTGACAAGTGAAACAAAAAAAACTAATGATCATTTCTGCAAAAAACTTCTACGGTATGAGACTACAGATCATATTGTACCCAGACTCGTAAACAATATCTCGACAGATATAAGAAACACGATTAATACTAAGAATATAAAACAAAAAATTAAGGCTCACTTTTTTGAAAGTAATTTAACGAATGAATACTCTTCGGACTAGGTACAACAATAAAATAATTATAATAATATTACCTAACAATATAAACCAGTTTAAACCAATTTTAAAGAAAATAACCACTAATAAATTAATAATCCATCACTAATTAATTACTTAACAATCACTTCACCTATAACGTAAACTTTAAGAATAATGGTATCAACACCTGTATATTGCATGCAGATAAGCACTGTACCTACACGTAATTATGTCCGACTTTATTTTATGTTTGTTTTTTAGAAATGAATCAGCTCAGCTGACATTCTCGCCATACTATAGTTACTATTCTTTATTCATGTAATAGATATGCATTATTTTTGTATACTTTCATAATTTGTAACTTGTTTACGGCATATTTCTTTTACATATATATTATACTATTATGTCATAGAGGAATACTACACCTTAGACAAACCACATTTAGGTTTTTAAGGTGTTTATTATTTAAGTGTAATGTACATTTTAATTTTTGTTAAATAAAAAAATAAAAAAAATTACCCGGCGATTTGGTTGCGTTTAACAACCGTGTTCGCGGGTTGAATGATACGGTTGTTGCAACACAGCTGTCTGGAATAAATTTGACGACCTCAGGGGGTAGGGGTACCAAATGTTTGTATAATCTGCAAGTATTTATCTCGGGTCTGGTTGTTTTTACATGTATAATATGTATGTATTTCCAAAAAAATGCTCACTTTAGGGTCTAGATGTTGTGTAAAAATGTCCTGCATTTTTAATTTAAATGGCAATGCGCGTTTTATAAAACGGACCCCACTTACTAGGAGAGTCTACTAAAAGTCAAAGGTACCTTGTAACTCTCACACAATCTGCCGTTGCACAAGTTGTTGCACAAAAACTCGGATCCCGTCTTGGTGATGGCGCCTAGCCGCCAATAAATTACATTGGCATTTTGTCAACACACGCCCAAAACCGCCCATAAAAAATATGGTCTGTTTTTAGTTTAAATCTCATTATTTTAACGTGACAAGTTTTCTTACTTATTTTTGACGTGATAACGTCATGTAAATCGATGAACGCCGTCTGCATGCACGAAAAATTGTCATGTTCGGCCTAAGCCGAGCGTGCAAGCGAGAGCACGGAACAAGCGATAGAGAGGTGCGATCGTAAGCGTTCGGCTTGTGACGCATCTTAATAGGTTAAAAATACGCAATTTTTCATCAATGTTTTCATATGACGTTATCACGTAAAATTTTCGTCCGTAAACCAACTTTACAGACAACCATTTTTTTATTGGTATAAGGAATAAACGTATAGCTGATTAAATTGTATTACGCATTTATAACTACTAGGGCCCCCCGGCTTCGCACGCCAATATACCTAGACTTGTAGTTTACATGTATTTACTTACATCATAAACCTTGATTATGATTTATTTAATTTAGTAATTTAATCAGGATTAAGTGTCATCGTTCGATTCTATCCGTGTTTTGATTGACTAATTTTAAACCGACTTTATCAAAAAGGAGGAGGTTCTCAATTTGTAGAAATCTTTTTTTTAAATTTATGTTCACCGATTACTCAAAGACGCCTGAACCGATTTCAAAATGTATTTTTGTTTCAAAGGGTATACTTCCCAGGTAGTCCCATTTAAATTTTATCGAGATCGGTGGAGCGGTTTTTAAAAATCAACAAATATCTAAAAATTGTGTACATCGATGATATTTTCGTTACCTGCAGTTTATACATTTCAGAATAAAATAATTTTATGCTCTCAAATTGTATCTAATGAAGTCGGTTTTCTTTTTATTTTTTAAAACGTAATTATAATAAATGACTATTGTGACCTAAATATAATAATTAGACATAAAGCCTCGCGGACTTTTTTGTAGGTAATGATAAGAATATGTACCTAGTACCTATAATACATTAAAGTGAGAACTTCTTTAGCATCGTTGTGATTTAAAAGTCTATGAAACAAAAAAGCGACAGTGAAAAGAGACAGACACATAAATTCATAAGATTTAACGTGGGAGAAAATGAGATAGGAAGCATTATACATGTTTATTATAACGTGTTTGTGCGCGCATGCGTAGTACAAAGCTTGAGAAAAGGCATCACAACAACCGTGGTATTTTGTATCCGTGTACGTTTTATACGTTTGTGTTTTTGAAGATTTCACTTCTACCGCTCGTGAATTGCACACATGTTTTATGTATAAACAATAGTTTTCACAGCCCCAAAGCGTCAAGTATTGGCTTATGACAAAATGTGTTGGAACTTTATAGGATACTAGCGACTACTCGCCCGGCTTCGCACGGGTGCAATACTGATACTAAATATACTACAAATGACAATATTTACGACATCACATTAGAAACCTCTAAAATAATCAGTGTTTCTCTACTATATTATGCATGTATTATACATATAAAGCTTCCTCTTGAATTACTTTATATATTTAAAAAAACCGCATCAAAATCCGTTGTGTAGTTTTAAAGATCTAAGCTTACAAAGGGATAGACAGACAGCGGGAAGCGACTTTGTTTTATACTATGCAGTGAAACGACATGTCAGTTGCCACACGATGTAGGAGAAGTAGGTATGTACTTACATACCAACCTTAGTTACCTATACATACCTACTCATATCTGCATTTTAATTTGTACAGAAACTTGGTCCCGATTATTCTATTCTTCATAAACTAAATATGTTTTAATATACTTACTAGCTGTTACCCGCGACTTCGTACGCGTATGCTTAGAACCTTTAACAATTTTTTTGTAAGGAATGCATTCTGTACATTTAAAGAACATCTCATAAGTATAATACCCTGTTTTACCCCCTTCGGGGATGACTATGCAATATCGGCGTAACACGTACTACTTTATTTCTTACCAAAAGCCAAAATATGAATTTTCAGATCCCTAACTTAATATTAGTTGTCCAAACAAACTTACATCCCCTATTTTACCCCCTTCAAAATTTATTTTTTGAGACAAAAAGCCTATGTTCTTCCCCCGAATGCAATACATCGTCTTACCAAATTTCATCAAGATCCGTTTAGCCGTTTAGCCGTGAAAACGTAACAAACAGACAGACAGAGACACTTTCGCATTTATAATATTATATTATGGATTCATTTTAATTTTATAAACCTAACAGGCCCCCGTTAAGTTTATAAAATGAAAATGCATATGAAAATTCATTTTTAACATAGGTATTTCAATTTGGATTATACGTTGATCAAACGTTGCGGGATCGCGTTATTTTCTTATTTTATTTTTCGTTCATTAATCGAACGTTTTTGATTTAGTACATCCTAGTCTGTGCACAGAGTAGTACTAGGTAGTTATATATATACATTTGTACAATTGTTGATTTTAATGAACGATTTGATATTTCAGGAAGGTACTATGCAGACATTCAGATTAGCCAAATCCTAGCCATATCCAAACCTTTGCCAAAACCAACCTGTTCAATGGCAATCACGATTGACAAATAGTGCGATCACCCTACTGTTCTTCTTCTTGTTATCGTGTTCTTCTTATAGTTAATACCAGTGTTGTGAAAGGATTTAAGTGCGCCTCAGAAACTCCTTTTGTGCACTTGGCACATTTCTTCGTACTTTGTAAGCTCTACGACATGCTGGTTTCCTCACAATGTTTTCCTACACCGTTGAATAGTACTGGTATATTACACATACAATTTACGTATAGAAAAATCCTTGTAACTTCTAGAACAATTAAACTACCTAATTTTTATTTATCTAACCTTGCGAATTAATTTAAAAAACTGAATCAAACCTATTCAAGATTATGGTTTTATGAACACATCTATTTATAACCATTGTAATATTGACTGTAAATACATTTAAAGAAATCTGGTTTCCATCGACACGGGCATGCATCATCATTTCGAGAAACAATTCCATAATTACTCATCCATTCCTGAATATAAAGACGTTCGTTGAGAAATTATGGTTTCTGGAGCCGGATATGAATGAATGAATGAATGAATGAATGAAAACACTTTATTGTATACTTCAAAACTAGCACATAAACAATTTGACAACTAACAATACCCAACAATATATGTACAGTGGGCTGTCTTATCGCTAAGGGAGCGATTTCTTCCAGACAACCTTTGGATAGAGAGGAGCCTAACCAGAATGGAAGATTGGTCCGGGTGCACTAACGAGCTATCATTTAAATATTTTGTTGTTCAATAAACGCAATATACTTACACAACATTATTGATACTTATATATATTTACATACTTAGACGTTATATAATGTTCTCATCAAAGCGTGCTTGTAAATTATATTTACTTGACGACCTCTGACGTAATGGCGCAGTAGGCGAACATCCGCCTGAAACGCAAGGTTGCGGGTTCGATTCCCATACGGGACAAATGTTTGTATGATCTGCAAGTATTTGTCTCGGGTCTGGGTGTTTCTATGATAATAAGTATGTATTTACAAAAAAAAATTAAAATGATCAAGTGATCACTCTGGCAGTGATCAGTTGAGCTATCTATAGATCGTTTTAAACGGTCCTTAGATAGCTCAACTGTTTCACGTGTATTTTATATTATTGTATATTATTTTGTACATTTCTGTAATTATTTCTGTAAAAAAAATAGTATATAAGTAGTACACACTACACAGTCATGTGGTACCCATAACACAAGCTCTGCTTACTTAAGGGCTAGATAATGTTGTGTGAAATGTCCGGGATGATTATTATTATTATTAATACATATCTATTACATATTATTATTACATATTACATATGACCTGCATGACGATTATAGTACTTTTGATACAATATATAATTTTCTATTAGCAATTGGCATCATTTTAAATTTGAAATCATGCGTTTGATAGTAACTTAAACCAGTTTTGGGATTGTTTTTGGCCGTCTTGCGAACAAAACAATAAGCTTTTATATTATTTATTTTCTCGAGTTATTTTCGATTTTATTAGAAACTAGCTGTTTCCCGCGGCTTTGCCCGCGTGGTAGTTAAAAAGTAGCAAGATAATAATTGAACGAATGAATGTTTCGGAAAAATTACAAACCCCGAGTGATTTTTTTGAAAACCTTTCTTAGTGAGCACCTACGTCCCTAGAGGAAGGCAGGCCCTTTGATAGGAAGGCCCTACCAAATTTCATTCCAATCCGTTCGGTGGTTTCTGAGATTTCGTGATTAATGAGTGAGTGGTATTTGACAAATATATTGGTTTTTTATTTAAATAGAGCTATGTGAATCGAGCAAAAATAATCCGTGTTTATTTTATATGAAAGGCACAATTTTATATAAAATAACAAATGACGAACGACAAGATACGACTTTGTGATTATAAATAATATAAACACATTGGCAAAATTGGCATTGGCGACTTTGTTTTATACTGTGTAGTGACAAAGAAACAAACAAAATACCAAATGTTTTTTCTTTTTATTTTATTTAATTAGTTTTTTATATAAATACATACTTAATTAAGAAGATATTTTTTAGTCGTATGAGACGGCTCATCGGTACAGTAAAAGCAATTAATTGAATAAAACAGAATGTGAACATTAAACTGTGCACATGTACTGCACTGATAACTTTGAGAAAGATCCCAGCTTATACACTGCGGGACATGAAATTCAACATTATTTTTATTCAATACAATCACAAGGATCACTTTGAAACGTCTAACATACTAGGTGAATTTAGGTGCCAATATCTCCTAACCAAATCCCGAGAAGAATTAACAAGAAATTCGTCCTGTGCCAAATGCCAAATATACTAAATATGAATGTGCTGATGAAATGAATTGCGTACGATTCACCTAAAGTTCTGACCATTTTACGAATTTTACATGAATTACTAAGAATCTTCGTTCAGGAAATATATTGATAAGTGATTAATTCCTCAATGTGACTTTTTTAGCGCTACTGGTCCCAGCGCTTTTTTCTATGACCCTTATAACAAGGTTCTTATTATAATAATATTATACAGTAGGTTACAAGTCGGAATTACGAAGAGGACAGAGCAACATGAGGCCATGCATTCTTATCAACATTAGACTTAAATATTATAATAATACGCTTTATTCACTACCCTTTATGTAAATTTTAAACTTAGTTACATTTTCAGGAAGTTTATTATAGAAGCGCACCATGTTCTCCATAAAGGACCTACTTTGTCTAGTCGAAAGGGACGTATAATTTCTGTTTCTAGTATTGATTTTATGAAGATCACTAGATCACAGTTCTTTGGAGACTACAGGTATATATTTTTTTTAAATATAATCAAATTCAAATTATTGTATCGTCTGTTGTGGAGGATTACGAAATCGATTGTGAAAAGTAATGGTTCAAAATTAGTCATAACTAAGAGTGTCTATGTTTTAATACGATTATTGTCCCGATAAAATATATAATAAAAACGACCTACGTCATCTCAAGTCAATGGAAAACAAAATTTTACGAAGTCTATTTAAATTCGGGCAACGTATTTTGTACCGTGTCGGTCCATGGTGAAAATTCAAGATAATAACTATTTTAACTCCTGCTATGGCCCGTTATTTTTAACTGTTTTAAAATTATAATTTAAGTGTCTGGTAGTTATAATTTAAATTATAAAAATAACATGTAAAAAGTGTAAGAGGAGTGCCGCAGTGACAAGACGCTGAAATCACGCTTTTATTTACTTTTTTAACGCTACAACTAAGTACCTATACTATGTAAACCTTTTATAATATCTAAATATTACTAACTAGCGACCCACCCCGGCTTCGCACGGGTGCAATGCTGATAGTTAATATACTACAGAATGTCTAATGTCATTAGAGACCTCTAAAATTATCAGTGTTTCTCTACTATATATATAAACCTTCCTCTTGAATCACTATATCTATTAAAATAAAACGGCATCAAAATCCGTTGATTAGTTTTAAAGATCTAAGCATACATAAGGACAGACAGACAGCGGAAAGCGACTTTGTTTTATACCATGTAGTAATAAATTATCAAACTAAAAAATGTCACGTGCATTTAAGAAACTTTACAGAAATACAGAATAGTACAGAATAGTAGAATAGAATAGTAGTAGTAATAGAATAGTACAGAATTACATGAGCACAGAGTGCTTATTTGTATGAGTAGAATGCCAGTTAGCGTGTCCCGCAGTGTAGTTTGGCTCTGGAACGGGAGTCCGTACAAATAAAAGCTAACGAGTACAGCTCCGCCGCGGTAATGGAGTACAGATGCAGGCGGTACTGCTATTCTCTCATTACCTACTCGTCATTTCGATAAAAACCTATTAATTCATAGTTTATTTTTTTAAGCCTGGACATTTTCACACAGACTCATCTAGCCCAAAGTAAGCATAGCTTGTGTTATGGGTACCACATGACTGATATACTACTTATATATATTTTTTTGTAAATACATACATATTATTACATAGAAACACCCAGACCCGAGACAAATACTTGCAGATCATACAAACATTTGCCCCGCGGCGGGAATCGAACCCGCAACCTTCTGCGTCTCAACCAGACCTTATCCCAGTGCACCACAGAGGTTGTCAAAATATTTAATATTTTGAAAATATAGTTTTTATTGATTGTGGAGTAAAATTATATTTCATTCTTACGTAGTAAGTAAATATGATATTATAATTTTATGCCTAATCAAAAAAATATACATTAACCAAGCATATGTGACCACAGTAAAGGATAAGAATCATTAGTTGTCAGGTTTCAAATCAATTCAACTCAATTTAGTTAGCAAAATAGATTAATATAGTATGGAGCTTTCTAGATTTTTCTTTACAATCCGTCTATATCCTACTATTTTAAAACTTTTGCAATTATAATATATTTATCAAATGAATATCTGTATCGAAAAACCGTTCAAGAAACCTTTTAATATCATTTAAAGACCTATTCGATTTTCCACAGTTTTACTTTAAAGGAGTTACTAATAGGTACGTATTTCCGTTTAAAAAAAACAATATGCGTAGGTATAGGTCTACGAGATATGTCTTATTGGCGAATAGACAGAAAAACAGATAAATAGACAGATGGACATGGCTAAACTAAAACTAAATTCCTTGTTAGACTTCGAAACCCTAAAAACCATAAACAAACCATACAAAATTGGTATTTTCCTTTTTTAAAATATATTATTTTTATCGTCGTCGACATAACGACGTTTTTTAAAAATGAAACCTAGCTAGATCGATTTATGGCCCCCGAAACCCCCTGCATACTAATTTTCATGAAATGTCGTTGGTGCCGTTTCCAAGATTAAAGTTATATAAATATATATAACTATGCAGACACAATCTGCTGTTTTTAAATCAGAGAAAATATAAATTGGTCCTAAATCTGGGTTATTATGAAACAGAAGCGAACACCGCCTGCGCACGCGCAGACGGGTGGCGTGGCATCGGACTATCGGGCCAGATCACCTTCCACCGGCGATAACCTTAAAAGCACCGCAATATCAATACATCATACACCCACCAACCGTACATTATGTCTACAAATCTATTCTGACCGCGAGTTAGACTCTTCTATCAAACTACGTTACATCTTGTGGATTAGACAAGATAAATTGTATTTAATACAATCACAAGGATCACTTTGAAACGTCTTACATACTAGGTGAATTTAGGTGCCAATCTTAACCTAAGTCCGAGAAGAACTTGCAAGGAACTCGTTTTGGTCTTAGGGCTTTTCTTCATGATCCATCTTATAGCTACAAAAAACTAATACAAGAGAGTTTATAGGTACATTTCAATTGTGTCAGTTGACTGTCTGAGGGCAGAGCAACATGAGGCCATGCATTCTTATCAATAATATAATAATTTATATTATAATACGCTTTCTCAGATCAGATAAATAATGCTGGACCTTACACACAGTATCATCAAGCCCTAAAGTGCCTAAATAAACCTTGTGTTATGGTTACCACATGACTGTTATGTATACTACTTATGTCCTTTTTTGTAAATACATACCTATTATACGTAGAATAATTATTCAAACTAGTGCAGGATCGAGGTGGATGGTACGAATAAAGGAAAGCATATACACAATAGTCGGTGACGTCGGACTGTGGATGATATGATAAATAAATAAATAATACCGGACATTTCACACAGCAAAATCTGGCCCCAAAGTAAGCAGAGCTTGTGTTATGGGTACCACATGACTGATACACTACTTAAATACTTTTTTGTAAATACATGTTATACAAAGAAACACACAGACCCGAGACAAACACTTGCAGATCATACAAACATTTGTCCCGCGGCGCGAATCGAACCCGCAACCTTCTGATTCTCAGCCGGACCTTAGTACACTGCGCCACAGAGGTCGTCAAATGATGATATTACATAAAAACCAGTAAAAAGATTTAGTGGTACTTAAATAAACGACCCATTTGAAGTCCAAGCACCAATAAGCCCATTTACGATCTGTTAAATAATTATAATAAAACCAAAAACTGCTTCCATTGTATATCAGAACTACCGTTATACTGCTTTTGAAAATCTATTATTTTTTTTACAGTTTTGTCAAAAAACTGCGCACGCTCATGGTCTCTCTACTTATTGAAGCACGCATCAGCATAGTTTTACAGAAAAACAAACAGTTGTAGTAAATATGTAACTATAGACCAAATTTAAGTTATAATGTTTAAAATTATGTTTGGTTTTATCATTTGATGACAATGATAGGTATTTGTATTTTGTTGGTTAAATCAATTTAACAAATTTATGGAATGCGTAATTACGTTTTAAGAACTAAACAGACAACCGACTTCATGTATGAAAGAGCAAAATATCAAAATTTCGTTTCATCCAAGTGGATGACATTTTTTTCAATTTTTTTTTATTTTTTATTAAAAAGTACTGGACCGATTTTCATGAAATGTATAAGGGACCAATCGGGAAGTATAATCCTTTCACATGAAATCGGTTTTTTTTTCAAATCGGTTCCTAAATGATGGAGTTATGAGGTAAAAAACATTAAAAAAATACAGTCGAATCGAGATCCGGTTAAAAACAAAGTAGGTGTAAATACCAAAGTGCCAGAGTAATTAAATAACTCTTTATTGAGTACACGGAATAATATATAACAATAACATAACATATTCAAAGCAATACAATGGGCGGCCTTATCGCTTATAACGATATCTACCAGGCAACCGTTGGATGGACTGGACTATAAAGAATCAGAGAAGGGGCATGTGGGTGTAGTGTATTTATATAATTACATATAATGTATAAACTAAACAAATACTGATATAAATATATACATACATATGTACTCAATAGATATAATAAAAAAGATAAACAGTCTAAAAAAATCAACAATATAGATATGATTAGCGACCCGCCCCGGCTTCGCATGGGTGCAATGTCTAATGTGATTAGAAACCTCTAAAATTATCAGTGTTTCTCTTCTATATTATACATGTATTATACATATAAACCTTCCTCTTGAATCACTCTATCTATTAAAATAAACCGCATCAAAATCCGTTACGTAGTTATAAAGATCTAAGCATACATAGGGACAGACAGACGGCGGGAAGCGACTTTGTTTTATACTATGTAGTGACTAAGTATACCAACACGACAAATAATGTTTCATGACCATGTTTTTGAAGATGGGACGAGTCTTGGCCTTTCTGATATCTACAGAGTAAGAACATTCAGTTCATAGTTATAGTCAGTACCCCTATTTTGCTCATAGTTAAGTGAGCATGTGGTATGTGTTATGTGGTACCCATAACACAAGCTCTGCTTACTTTAGGGCCAGATGATGCTGTGTGGAATGTGCGCAATTATTTATTTATTATTTACTAGCTGGTGCCCGCGACTTCGTCTGCGCAGGATTAGAACTTCGTACTTCGTGTAATTTTAACGGTATTTGCAGCGCACGCCAGAATAGCTTATCGTTATATTTTGGACAATTCACACAATATCTTTATAAATTGTAGCCTATGTGTTATTCTGATGAATAAGCTATATTATTGTAAAGTTTCATTAAAATCCATTCAATAGATTTTGTGTGAAAGAGTAATAAACACACATACAAACTTTCGCGTTTATAATATTAAGTAAGGATTATTATAAATAATTGTATTGTGAGTAATGGTTTCAAGATATTCATGAAATATTTAATAATAATTGATATTCTAGATATACCTGCATACTTAGATAATTAATGTTGTTGACATTGTTATTTGAAGTATACTTTTTATAAATTATTGTTAATTATTCTCTCAATGACTAGTAATAACGATATATCTCATGGCTATAATATTGGTAGATATTTGCAATTACTAAAATACGAAAAACCTTATATTGTTTGCACTAAAGTCCAAACTAGAGTAACATTTAAAAATGTTACTCTAGACAGTTCCAAAATAAGTTAAAATTGTCGTTTGATTTTTTAATGAATTGATTGCCTAGCTACACTATTATGAAACACCCCTTAACATGATGACTAAAATGCCTGAAAACACGTCAATTTAGGAAATGTAATTTTAAAATGTTACTCTAATTCAGACTTTGCTGCAAATTAAATAAGATCGTTCGTGCTTTACGAAATTTTAGTAAGTCCAGCAAAAATACAGGCCAGGGTCACTGTGTAAAAAAAAACCATTGTACCACTGTAAAAAAAAAATTTCAAAATGTTTATACGTGAAATGACATTAGTGCCGTAAATACCCGACGCATGCTTTAATTATGGTATAACCCGTACTCAATAAAACAACCATTAGTTAAGCTTTTAAAAAGTTTTTCAACTATTAAAGACAGGTGGTTCTGAAACTTTCCCATGCAGGTCTCAAACTGTAGACTATTCTATGGCATTGGGTCATACCATACGTGTATGGGACACGTGTTATGGGATCGATAGCTATTGGCGCCGGCGCCGGAGATGATATGGGGGTGAGAGTGAACAGACGAGCGTTTTACGGGCGGGAGTTCGAAGTTATTTAGTTCCAATTATTTATTCATGCAAAAATTCGTTATGATTCTTTGTTTGACCAATGGATTTTAGCAGATGGTGTGAATTGCAGAGGATTTAAAAACTATCAATAAAATCGCAGTTTATTCATGAATAAAAGCATCGTTTTCAAAATAATAGGTTTAATTCTTAAACCATGTAGATCTGTCGCCAAATAAATCGATTATTGTCCCCAGATTGCGCGTTGTTTAGGTAAGTTCGTTTTTTATTTCACTTTTTAATGCTCGTTATTAATTAGTTTGATTATATAGTTATCAGTACAAACCTATTATAATACATACAAAAATATTTATTTGATACTAAATAATGTATCTTGATGATTGTATGTAATTAATAATGGAATGGTTTTTGTACTCGTACTGTTTTAATAAATAAATAAATAATCTCAGACATTTCGAACAGCATCATCTGGCCCTAAAGTAAGCAGAGCTTGTGTTATACTACTTATATACTTTTTTATTTTTTTATAAATACATACATATTATACATAGAAACACCCAGACCCGAGACAAATACTTGCAGATTATACAACATTTGTCCCGCGGCGGGAATCGAACCCGCAACCTTTTGCATCTCAGCCGAACCTTAGCCCACTGCGCCACAGAGGTCGTCGTTTTGCGACTGCATTTTGGCGACAGATTTACTATATTGCGGAAAACCCTATTATTTAAGAAAATGTAAATCAATTAAAATGGCAACAGCTTAAATCATACCCCTTTTTATGTAGATACCATTTTTGTGAAGCTAGTTGTACATATATACTAGTTGTAAACAGGTTCCTATGATAAGTTCTATCTGTGGGGCGATTATGGAACTTTGATACTATCAAAACATTGATACTAATAGCTTTCAGTTACTATTGATGAATTGGTATTACGGATCGCTGCGATTTCTATCGGCTTCTATCGCTAGTAACAATGTGAAGTTGGTGTCAAACTATAACTCTACCAATTTACAAAGTACGATTGTGGTAGAAGCCGTGTTTAGCGTACTAAGCATTTAAATACATCGTATATGATTGATTGAAATAATGACTATTGCTAATCGAAACTGATAGACATTGATTGTATCAAGAGTTCAATAATCGCCCTACTGATCTTATAATAAGATTTAATTGCGTGGAAAACCCGCCCGTTTGCAACTACCAACCCTCACTTGCCATCGGGATGGTAGCAATACAGATAACAGCGGTCTCTACAAATTGATCTGAAAAAACATGAAACATTCACTGTAAAGTGCTTGTAGTTTTTTTTCTATATATAAGTAATATATTTTCAGTGTTTTATTTTTCATTTATTTATTGCATGAGATTTCTAAGAGATATCTTTATGAAAGTAAATTAAGAATGTAAAATAAGTAATTTACTAACTTCTCACGACCGCGCCGGTTAGTTAACCTGGTGAGACACTAGAGGTGTGGTTCGATTTTTGTGGCAAGACAGGATTTTTTTTTTACTTGTTTGAGTACAATATGGTGCAACTAATTTTATAAGTTAAATGTAAGTAGATAATGTTTAGTCAGTTTATTAAATACCTAATAAAGCCAAAGTTATCAAGAAACAATAATTTTGTAAAAATACATTTACTCTAACTTCGTTGGATAGTAAACTATTTATTTATTTTTTTCATGAAATAGAACAGAGAATAAAACAAAGTTAAATTAGAAAATATTTATATTTATTTACAAAACAACCTTAACGCTAAAATACTTTGGTATGATCAGTAAATATAGGCATTGCATTTCTAAAATTAACTAAAAATATAACAAAATAATGCTAAAACTATAATACTTTGGATCAGTCTAAATATGGCAAAATTTGGCATCAACACACAAAATTCATTGGAAAATATTTTTTGTTTTCATCTGGCAATATTTCTGGGTAAATTTCTTGGATACCCGAAGTTCCTACACCGCTAGAACCTATTTCCAAGTCTATCTGTTTTGGGTAATACTTATCAGTTACAGGGCTATCATACGTCAAACTATCCTCAAAATAAATGCTAGAAGCCAACTGCTCATCCGAGCTGAACATCCTCGCACCCTCATTCTTCATATCAGGCTTGTAATCAAAACTTGAAACAGGAAATTCATCCTTACTTTCAGCACGGTAAAGTTTCTTTCCCGTAAACTTGCTCGGTTTTGCGTCCGTTGAGGTTGAAACTTCTGGACCCTTGTTTCTTTTGCTTTTGTACCGTCTGTTTTGAAACCAAATCTTTACTTGCGTGGGTGATAGGTTTAGGTTTCTTGCGAGCTGCTCTCTCTCTGGTGCGGTGAGGTACCGTTGGCTTCTGAATCTGACTTCGAGTGCGTGCACTTGGGTTTGGGAGAATAAAATCCTGGGTTTTCGTTTGATTGTCTTATCCTTTCGTTCTGGTTTTTCAGGCGCGTATACTTCTGTAAGAAGAGAAAAAAATATAAGAAAATGTATAATGTTAATATCGTGTGGTCTTCTAGACTTCTTACAGGTCATTGATTGATTTTCATAAACTTTGTGCTGTCATAAGTATGTACCGGAAGAAGTAATAATAATAATAATAATAATTCCGGACATTTCACGCAACATCATCTGGCCACAAAGTAAGCAGAGCTTGTGTTATGGGTACCACATGACTGATATACTACTACTTAAGATCAATAGTAAAATCTTTAGATCTTTAGAAATATTATAGAACAACTTACTCATATTTTTCTTTGGCGACACTTCTTTGGGAACCATATCAGGTATAATAAATTCAGTAATTTTCTCTGTTACTGGTGAACAGGTATCTACATTGATGGTTTCTTTCTCCTCAACTTTTGTTTCCACTTGATAGGCAGGCGCTTCAGCATACTCATAGTTCTGATGATACATATTATGACAATACGGGTTGTAGTTATAATAGTCTTCAATTTTCGTGTGGTCATGATACACTTCTTGTGTCCAGTAGTCGATATTGTTGTGGACGGGTATGTTTGGGTACACTTGTCCGAAATATTCAGGACAGTAACCTTGGTTTTGGTACATGTCGTATTCATACGATCTTTTGTCTCTGTCATTGTTTTTCCATGTTTCTCTTTCGTAATGACATGATGGATTGTTTAAAATATCCTTCACTAAAAATGGTGTGGGTTGGCCTCCTTCTTCTATTTTAAATCGATATGGATCTTTTAGTTTTTCCGTTTCCGGGAAAAACTCTTTGCAAATATTGTAATTAGGTTTTAAACTGTGATTGCTGTATGAGGTCGACACTTCGTTATTTTGATCATAGTTCATTTTAACACGCTGTTTTAATTATTTAAAAGGTTAAAAGCACTTAATTCGTTATTCACTTTCGACTAATTGTTTAATAATTAAGTTGTTGTGTAAAAGGCAAGCGTGGCAAGACTGATGGGTATTAGATTGGGGCCAGAAGCCAATCCTACGCCTGTTCGTGGGTGGAGTCTGTTTCTGTCTCTCTATCTTTCTCATTCTATCTAGTTCACAATCTGTATAACCCCGTCTCTGTTTGGCATCAGGAGCTGTTTACTACGTAGCGTAAATAAAGCGCATGATTTCATTTGGCCTGAGATGCCCTTTGATTCCCTAATGACTTTGTAATTGGTTTCGTGTTTCAGTTTTGTTTTTGTCTTTTATAGCGACAACTTCATTTTTTTATATATGAATACTTTAGAACTTGCGTAATAGATATTCGTTGACATTTCGTGACATTTCGTGCACTTTAATCCTTTCACCACACTAGTTCAAGAACTAGTAGTATTTGAATTTTATGATGAAACATCTTTTACAAATTAATTAATTGTTCTCTTGTTGGGATTTAATGTTTTATTAGGTAACTAGCTGCTGCCCGCGGCTTCGCATGCGTGGTATCTACATAAAAAGAAGCCTATGTCTTTCTCCAAAGTCCTGTTATATCTTATATAGATATATAATCTTATATAGAAAATTCATCTAAATCGGTTCAGCGGGTTAGCGTGAAAACGTAACAAACCGACAGACAAAGTTACTTTCGCATTTATAATATTAGTTAGCTTTTGGTGGAATTTTAGCTACATTTTTGAACTAGTGTAGACATAATTTTCACTCAAAACGGGATATTTACAACAAGATAAACTCAAGAACTGAGCCGAAATATCGGGAAGCAGAAAAACTCACATATCATGGTAAATATCCCGTTTTTAGGGAAAATTATGTTTAAAACCATAATAGTTTTAAATGTTATAGACAATTGAATTGAAAGTAAAAAAAAAATGGTGGACAATGCACACAACACCATCTAGCCCCAAACTAAGCATAGCTTGTATTATGGTGACCAGATGTCTGATAGAATACTTATATATTTTTAAATACATACTTATGATACTTTATAACGCCCAGACACAAACAAATGACGATCGATTGCGACTTCTTGGCGATATTTTATCAAAACAAAAGCACTTGACATTGGCAATACTGTCATCAACACTTGCTGTTATAAGAAAAAGAAGAAGCTTGAAAATATATTTTCGCATTCATTGTTGTTGCAATAATATTGTTTATACATTCGCAAGGTTTTACCGACTTCAAAAAAGGAAGAGGTGCTCATTTCGTCGGTTTTTTTTTGTATGTTCACCATTTACTCAAATACGCCTAAACCGATTTGATAAATTCTTTTAAGGTAGGTATACTTTCCAGGTGGTACTATTAAAATTTTATCGAGATCGGACGAGCGGTTTTAAAAAAATCTAAAAATTGTATACATCGACAACCTCTGTGGTACAGTGGGCTTAGGTCCGGCTGAGACGCAAAAGGTTGCGGGTTCGATTCCCGCCGCGGGACAAATGTTTGTATGATCTGCAAGTATTTGTCTCGGGTCTGGGTATTTCTATGCATAATATATATGTATTTACAAAAAAAAATGTATATCAGTCATGTGGTACCCATAACACAAGCTCTGCCTACTTTGGAGCCAGATGATGCTGTGTGAACTGTCCGGTATTATTATTATTATTATTATTATCATCGAGGATATTTTCGTTTACTTCGAAACCTTGCTTTCTCATTGGAGCATTGCGTTGCGTTTAGCTTTTTTTTTATATTCAATGAAGTCAGTTTTCTTTTTTGTTTTAAAAACGTAATTTTATCTACTTATAGTTAAAATGGCGATAAAGTTCTACTAAAATGTGTTTATAAACCGTGTGAATCTTGTCAGTTTAATCAAAGTAGGTATTCTGTCAGAAGATGTTTATCAATTTGCAGATTTGACTACCTCTGTGGCGGAGTGGGTTAAGGTCTGGCTAAGACACAGAAGGTTGTGGGTTCGATTCCCGCCGCGGGATAAATGTATATTCTGCAAGTATTTGTGTCGGGTCTGGGTGTTTTTATATATAATAGCATACATATTATATATAGAAACATTTACGAAAAATAAATATTTATGTATTATATCATGTGGTACCCATAACACAAGCTCTGCTTACTTTGGGGCCAGATGATGTTGTGTGAAATGTCCGGCATTATTTATTGTTTGCTGGTGGAATGTATCCAGAGCCAATCTCTAAGATCAGTATGGTATGTCTGTAAGTATCATCTGAATTTGGTGGATATAGGCGCATTTCAGAGTTCTTTGTCTGCCCCGTGGTCTGAAGCAGCCATTTACTATAGTTATGTTGTTGAATTTAAAGTGTAGGTACCTAAAAACAGGGCTAACATAGTCGCAATGCGAATACAAAAAAAGGGTTGTCTCTAAAGTTGGTTTACGGACGATAATTTTCCGTGATAACATCATTAGAAAACATTGATGATCGTGCATCTCTATCGCTTTTTCCGCGCTGTCGCTAGCACGATCGGCTCACGGAACGTGACTATGAGTCATGCTTTTTCGTGCGTGCAGCCAGCGTTCATCGATTTACAAGACGTTATCACGTCAAAAAACCGCCACTGTTATCGCTTTGTTCATTACAAGATCAATCATGAACTCATTTGTTTATAGGCTGGTGTGAAAGAGTACGAGGCATTGTTTACATTTGTCTGTCATCGGCGTCGGTCGATCGATAGACGTTTAAATTAGTCGCTGTTTGAAAATATGTGGGACTGTATTATTTGTACCTACTTACCTTACCTTACTTACATAACAAAAGCATTTTTTGTAGTCTGGAGGTTAAAATAGTAAATCTAGCTGGTATCCCAGCTTTTTCTGTTCAGGTTGCATAAATCAGCCCATAACAATGTTGTTGTTGTTGTTTTTAGCCCGTACTGTCCCACTGCTGGGCAAAGGCCTCCCCTCGAGTTTTCCATTGATTTCGGTCCAACGCCATTGTCTGCCACCGACAGTCGCTAAAGGTGTCTAGCTCGTCACGCCATCGCTTGCGTGGTCTACCGCGCCGTCTCACTGCCTCAGGGCTCCACTCAGTGGTAGCTTTGGCCCACAGTTCGTCCGGCATGCGGCAGACGTGCCCTGCCCAGCACCACTTCAGTTTCGCAGCTTTTTCAGCCACGTCGAGGACCTTTGTTTTGGAGCGAATAGTAGCATTTTTGATTCGGTCGGTTAGTTTAATGCCCAGGATGCTTCGCTCCATTGCCCTTTGACAAACCTCGAGTTTAGTCCTCTGAATACCAGTGAGGGACCAAGTTTGAGCACCATAGGTTAGAATTGGGAGGATACAGAAAATAAAAATAAAAATAACCTTTTTAAATAAACTAGCGACCCGCCCCAGCTTCGCACGGGTGCAATGCTGATTGCAAAAGATCCAAATGTTGATTTTGATCTATCTCGTAGGGTTCAGCCAGCGTTTGCAATGTAAGCGTAAAAAATGTGTTTATTTACGTCATCACATTTGAAACCTCTAAAATAATCAGTATTTCTCTACTATAATGTGCATGTTTTATACATATATATCTTCCTCTTTGATCACTCTATCTATTAAAAAAACCGCATCAAAATACGTTGCGTAGTTTTAAAGATCTAAATATATACATAGGGACAGACAGACAGCGGGAAGCGATTTTGTTTTATACCATGTAGTGATAAATATTAGTGAACAATTATCAAAAGCCTTTAACTAAGCATAGCTTGTATTATGGTGACCAGATGACTTAAAACATTTGGATATTATTAAATACATACTTATGATACTTTATAACACCCAGACAAAATTAAATAACAAACACCTATGTTCATCACACAAATGTTTGTTCTGGCAGGGAATCGAACCCTCAACCTACAGCGCAGAAGGCAGAGCTAGAATAGAATAGAGTAGAAAAGAATAGAAAACACTTTATTGACTACCACACGGAATACAATAACAAAAAACTAAACTTATTTAAGGCAATACAATGGGCGGCCTTATCGCTAATAGCGATCTCTACCAGGCAACCGTTGGATGGACTGGACTATAAATAAATATATGTATAAACTAAACAAATACTGATATAAATATATACATACATATGAACTCAATAGATATATATATACATAAAGATAAACAGTATAAAAAAATCAACAATACAGAAATGACTACGTATAACGACAAATAATGTTTAATCACCATGTTTTTGAAGATGGGAAGAGTCTTGGCCTTTCTGATATCTACAGGCAACGCGTTCCACAAGCGGACAGCCTGCACTGTAAATGACTTTCCGTAGAAGGTAGATGACTGAACAGGAATTTAGATAAAAGGGATAAAGGGGAGTTGAAGGAGAGAACCAAATATTATAGAGAAGGTTGAGAATGTGAGCATTCCGGCGAAAACGGGTTGAGTTTATTGCGAAATTCAGAAATGTGGTCATATTTGCGTAAACCAAATACGAATCGTATACAATAATTTTGGAGACGCTCAAGCTTATAGAGTTGCTCTTCAGTGATGTCGAGATAGCAGGCGTCAGCATAATCAAGGATTGGAAGAAGGAGGGATTGTGCATGCGCAATTTTAGTAACGGTAGGATGAAAATTTCGAAGCCTTCTGAGAGAAGCCCTAGCAGCAAACACTTTTCGACTGACTTCAGCCAAGTGCGGTCGCCACTAAAGTTGCTTGTCAATGTGTACGTCTAAGTTTTTTACCGAGTCACTCAGCTGAATACATTTGCCGTCGAAGATCACCTGAGGGAGACGAAACCAGTCATTTTAGATTTCATTCTGGAGCTGCCTATTATAATAATTTGCATTTTATCTGGGTTGACAGAGAGACCGCATGATTTGCTCCAGTTTAAAACACAACGCATGTTAAAATTAGTTACATCAATCGTCTCGTGTAACATAGATAAAGGTGTGTGAGTATAGATTTGGAGATCGTCTGCAAATAAGTGATAGGACGAAGAAAGGTGTTGAGAGATACTATTAATAAATATTGCAAAAAGTAGTGGAGATAGAACGCTGCCCTGAGGAACACCAGCTTTAATATCACACCATGATGAGTATGAATCATCTATGCGGATACGTTGCCGGCGACCATGCAGGTAACTGTGAAACCACTCAATTACCTCAGGAGATATGTTAAGAGAGCGTAAAATTCCTAGCAGAATATCGAAATCAACATTATTAAAGGCACTACTAAAATCTAGAAGTGATAGAACGGTGAGTTGTCCATAATTCATCGTGTGACGTATATCATCCGTGATCTTCACCAGGGCTGACACAGTGCTGTGGCCGGGACGGAAACCAGATTGGAAAGGATTGAGGAGATTATTACTGGAAGGAACTAATTTGCTGGTGGACTAAACGTTCTAAAACTTTAGACAGGAATGGAAGAATGGAAATGGGACGGTATTCAGTAAAGGATGATGAATTAGGTTTTTTTGGAAGGAGGGTTATTTGGGCCTCTCTCCACGTTGATGGAAATTTGCCAGTAATCAGGGATGCATTTAGTATAATGCGGGATGACAGGAGCGATTTCGTTAATAATAGGTACAATCATATTCCGGCTGATACTATCGCTCCCGATTGCATTCGAAGATATGGTCATTATGCTCTTCTTAACATCACTTTCGGAAAATTTAATAAAATCAAAACTAGAGTAGTCAGGAATTGGAATACTAGAAAGATTATTTAAGGTTAAACTTTTAGTGTTACTATCAAATACAGAAGAAGTAGAAAAGTGGTTATTTAATGAATCAATGTTCAAATCTTTAGGAGAGTGGTCTTGGCAAGACTTTCCAATTCCTTGTGACTTAAGAAACTTCCAAACTTTGGCAGCATCTTGATTATCAATGGGCTCATGAATATACTGGCGTTGTGCGTCTTCACACACTCTATTACAGTGATTCCGACGATCTATATACATTTCCCTATTAACTGCAGATGAGTGTTTTTTGTGTTTTGATCTAGCTACAACTTTTTTATGCATAGCCAATCTCAGATCCTTCGTGATCCATGGAGCAGGGAGATGCATCAACTTTATAGCTTTAACGGGAGCGTGTACATCATACAGTTTGATCAAAGAGTTGTTAAACATATCAACTTTGTCATCGGTAGAACTCTGGTTAACAAGATTAGTCCAGTCCAAATTCAGAGCATCTTTTCTCAAATTATCTATATTAACACTACCAAAATTGTGCTGCATGAATATTTTGGGTTTAGCTTTGGCCGGGCGGACTTTATAAGAAACAAAAATGAGGTCGTGATAGGAGAAAGCGTCCGCATGACATTGACTATGTTGAGCCACATGAGTCTGTGAGGAAACAAGGATTAAGTCAAGGTCTTTCTTAACATAGGTACTTAGGTGTTCGGTAAACGAATATGGAGTCTACGGAACATAGGTCTAAGTGTTCTAATAATAATAATAATAAAATAATATTAATAAAAATTAACGCGCTTTGAATTAAAGCTAAATAACATAATAGTCTGAAGATTGATTATACTATAATTTCCCATGACGGCCCGTGTTGAGCCGTGATGGGAAATCCTACTATCCTACTTCCTACTTAATATTATAAATGCGAAAGTTTGTATGTATGTTTGTTACTCTTTCACGCAAAAACTACTGAATGTATTTTAATGAAACTTTACAATAATATAGCTAATACATAAGAATAATACATAGGCTTTAATTTATAATGATATTGTGTGAATTTTCCAAAATATAACGATAAGTCATGTAAGTAGGAAAAAATCTGCCATCTGCGAGCTATTCTGGCGTGCGCTGCAAAAACCGTTACGCGCAGACGAAGTTGCGGGCACCAGCTAGTTTAATATATAATATAATTAACATTCCTGCTACGGTCAATTTTTTACAGTTGAAATCAAAAGTTCAAAATAAAAAGTACGGTCTGAATAAAATCCAAGTTTCCTCAAACCATTATTGGATGAAGATATTTTAATTCATATCGATACTATCCTACTAATATTATAATTATAAAAATATAATTATACGCCTAAACATAACATAACATGATAGTTTTATATCATGTTTTTGACATAATTTTCAATTGCATGCGTCATCAGTTTTTCTCGTGATCATGGCGCATGCAACTGTGCAACATGCAACCGAAATATCGGGAAGCAGCAAAACTCACATATCATGGTAAATATCTTGTTTTGGGTGAAAATTATACTCATAAACGTTCTTCATAAATCACTCCGTCCATTAGTGAAAACCGTATCAAAATCCGTAGTGTAGTTTTTGAGTTTATCGCGTTCAGACAAACAGATGCGGGACTTTGATTTATAAATATGTACTGGTGATGTGAAAGTGTGTAGAGTTTGTTGTCGAAAGTTACTCAATCTAGAAATAATGGCTGGACCAATTTCGATGAAATTTTGTGTAGTTTAGACATGGACATGTTAATTTACAACGGATATCGTTCCATTCCAATCCGTCAACGTTTCCTCTCCAATTACGGTTTGATAATTACCTAAAATCCTATTCTGTGATCTCTATAACCAAACAAAAGAAAGAAAGAACATTCGATCGGTTGTTGACACCTACGTAAATGTAGCGTAAGCTGAGCCGTTGTTCATTAGCAAATTACGAAAACACGTCCCAAATTGCTCATTCGGCTGCAGTTCGATTCAAATCCAGCTTACGGAAATTAACTGAATTACCCCAGGATTAACATACTTATAGGTAACTTCATAGGTGGACAAAGCCGAGAGAAACGGCTAGTAATAGTGTTAATTAAATCGTCTGTCTGTCTGTTTGTTTATCGTTTCAAAGATGAACGGATCTCGATGAAATTACGAAATCTCAGAAACTACCGAACGGATTAGAATGAAATTTGGTATGCAGCTACCTCTAGGGCCGTAGGTGCTCGCTACAAAAGCTTTTAAAAAAAATCACTCAGGATCATGGTCAAACCGCGAAAACCGCGATTATGCATTGTAATTTTTTCGAAACATTCATTCGTTGAATTATTATCTTGCTACTTTTTATCTACCACGCGGGCAAAGCCGCGGGAAACAGCTAGTACACTTATAATTCAACTGTCCATGTGCTATGAAGTCTCAATTTATTGAGTAATGAAAGATGTAAAATTTATGGAAGTACTATGTTGCTTCATGAAATGACAAACGAAGAATCATAATTTTCACTCAAAACGGGATATTTACTATGATATATGAGTATGCAGAAAAACTCATATATCATGGTAAATATCCCGTTTTGAGTGAAAATTATGTGCAAAACCGTGATAGTTTTAAAAGCTAAACGGAGAATCGTCCACTGTCTAATAATAATTCTATTTCTATTTCACAAGAATGTATTGACCTATAGATATCACGCTGAGACATAAAAAATTGACGCCGTCACCCCGTGTCCGGCACATGTGCTACTTCCTTGTGCAATTTTATTAGGGTTACTTTCAAACTCATCGAAAAAAACAAAATGTTAGTAGGTATGTAAAAAAAACATCTGTCAACAAAGTTATTCAATATCCCACAAATAATAGAGCCCAAACATGAATAGAGTACCTAATACTAATATTATTGAACTAGATATCCGCCGGGCTTCGTACGAGTGCAATTTCACATTTCACACAGCATCATCTGGCCCCAAAGTAAGCAGAGCTTACCAAATGACTGATTTACTACATGTATTATTTTTTGTAAATACATACATATTATACATAGAAACACAGACAAATACTTGCAGATCCTACACACATTTGTCTTGCGGTGGGAATCGAACCCGAAACCTTCTGCGTCTCATCCGGTCCTTGGCCCACTGCGCCACAGAGGTCGTCAAACTAAATACATAATAAGAAGTTAAAGTACGTACATTAAATTGGTGTGAAATATAACTCGTAAAATACCTTGTAAGTACCATATTTTGAAATCCACCCCAGAATGTTTAAAAAACATTATGTATATAAAATACACATTACATAAGTAGACCAGACCGCCATTACTGTACTCTCAGACCTACTAAATATAAAGACAGAGAGCTGTGATGTGTGAACAACCAAAGTGAAGTCGCATAACCGTGCTTCTCTTGGTAATTAGCACCCAGTGCATCCACACACACTTGTACATCCAAACCATGCTCCTTGCTTCGTCCAGTCGTTGTTCAGTAAATATCGTATACAAAAACATTAGGCCTGGTGGAGTAAACGTGTAAAACAGGCAAAATAACTAAAAAAAGTGTCAAAAAACACTTTTCATTTCATATAACATGTTTTTGTTAAAAATAAACCTTAAGTTTTTAGGTTATTTGGAACACGAAACCTCAGCGTTAAACGTAATCGACATAAAGTATGTGACATAAAGCGCGAGGGTTGCCAGGATAAAATTTGAAGTTATATTCTGGCAGTATTACCTATTTTCCAAAACTTGGTATACCATCATTATCTCACATCATTCATATATTTAGTTTGTATATTTTTAAGTATGTATTTAAGTATATATTGATGTGTATGTACGTAGTATTTGGTTACGTAATCACAGTATTCGTTTAATGTACGCCGCGCTGGCGCTGTCCACTCTATTTTGTACGATCCTGTCCATCCAAAGGTTGCCAGGAAGAGATCGCCCTCAAGCGATATGGCCGACCATTGTAACTCTTAAAAACATATACCATATTTAAGTTGTTATATTGTGTTTTATTTCATAAGGAGTATATATTCTATTCCATTGTATTCAATGCAATATTAATTAATTACATTTCGCATGAATTACAATTACATACATGATCGCTTTGTTTATAAATCAACCGACACAATATTTTACCCATATTAAAAAGATTAAAGGCATACAATTTAATAACTATCAACCCTTCAACATTTACACATACATACCTACATATAGTGGTTTTACTTTCATTGATCGCTGCGCGGCGGCGCTCTGTCTTTATATTTATTTTGTCTGAGTGTGGGCCGAACTAAATGATTAATGCGAGAGCAAATTCATTTGAAATCGATTACTATGCAAACATAGGAAGTGATTGAACACTGACGCCACGGGATAATAGGTAGGTAGCTATCTTAGTCACTGACGTGAGCTTACGTGCGTATCAATAATTGAATGAGTATTTTATTAAACTGTTCTTCTATAACTATTGTTCTGTATCTCTAATAATTAAGTTAAAACTAAAAACAAAACCGACTTCATTTAAATAAAAATATGAAATGTAGTTTTCTTGGATGACATATTTTTTCCAGCTATTTTGATCTAAAAATCAAACTAATAAAAAACTACGGTACATAAATAAAGAAATTATGAAGTATCAAGTATTAAAGAAAATCAACCGAGAATTGAGAACCTCTTACTTTTTTGTTAAGTCGGTTAAAACTCATATACAAAAAGTCTCGCAAAAAGTATAAATGGCTCGAACGCTTTTTTTTAATTAATTTTTTTTGTTCGCTAATTCTGGGGTGATTTAAATAAAATTATTTTTTGGTTGTACTGGGTCGCTGGGTCGTATGGTTAGAAATAAAAAAGTTGATATCGTAATATAACACTAGTTAATCGTTTATGAAAGTTGCAAAACAGTTTCTGAGGTACACTTTCTTCCATCCACCACACTGGTTCGAAAGAACTGGCAGCACGATAAGATGAAGAACTGTATTGCCTAATTTCATAATTTTAACAAGCTCTGTTAGTCACTCTAATAGTCTGTTAATTAATCAGGTAAAAATTGTAATAGCAATGTTATAGTATTCTATTCTATGCACGGTTCTATGTAAAAATTTTCTTACATAAACATTTCTTACACAAATTTTTCATACCATGCAAAAAAAAAGTATTTTTTGCATGGCGCCTTCAATTTATAACAGACTACCCAAAACGCTAAGAGAACTACCACAATCACAGTTTCATAAAAAGTTAAAAACCATTTTGGAACGTAAATGTTATTTACAGTAAGTGACTTTATGGCAGACAACAAAATTGTCTTTGATTTAAAAAACGTAGGCAGCAAATTGATAAGCTGTATTTTTGTCATTCAAATTTTTTTTTGCCATTTCAATTTTTAATTTTAAGTCTCACTATTAATTTTGATATATTTTTCTTTACTTTAACATTGTGTAAAAATATTGCACGCCGTACCGGTACAAATACATTGTTTCTCATTTAACATACGACACCTATGTACCTTACATACATGTATTTGATGCAATAAAATATTACTTTACCTCATCAGTCAGCTGAAACACAAAAAATAGAGAAGCTTGTGGGTTCGATACTAATATACAATAACAATAAATATTGCTGCACAATGCTTTCTAATCCGAAACTAGGCATAGCTTGTATTATGGTGACTAGATGACTGATAGAATTTTTATATATTTAAATACATACTTATGATACTTTATAACACCCAGACACAGAACAAACACCTGTGTTCTTTACACAAATGTTTATCCTGGGAGAGAATCGAATCGAAAAATGTTTATAATGGGTCTGGGTGTTTCTATGTATAATATGTATTAACAAAAAAGTATTTAAGTAGTATATCAGTCATGTGGTACCCATAACACAAGCTCTGCTTACTGTGGGGCCAGATGCTGTGTGAAATATCCGGCATTATTTATTATTAGAACCTGGATGACCAGTTTTTTTTAATTGCGTGAAAACACGGATAAAACGAAGTTTTCCTAAAATTAAAACTAGCTAGATCGGTTTATCGCCCCCGAAACCCCAACTGCATACTAAATTTCATGAAAATCGTTGGAGCAGTTTCCGAGATTCAGATTATATTATTATATATTATATTATATATTATAATTATCTCTAATATTGGGATGACAATGCTTACAGTGTACTTTTTATGTAGGTAACTATTTACTTACCAAACTTATAAATTACTTCTATCACCTTAATCATGTACATATTTTATTTATATAAAATCAGTTCATGTGTTGACTTGGGCAGGATCATAAATTTCTTTAATGTTTTATATTATTTCACCTAATTTGTTTTTACTTGTGTATCAGGTCCGTGCGTCAAACACGGTCTGTGTTGAAAACCAGCGTTGCAGTTTACTGCAGCATTAAGCTGAACACAGAACCCTTTTTGACTTGCTGTACACAGTCAGTGCTATTTATGTATGCAAACCTTGCTTATTGTCATATTTTAATCTGTGTATAGTTTGTCGAAATAAATTTTTTACTTACTTACTTACTTACTTACGTATATATATCAGATTTATATATTCAGATTATATATACTAGCTGTCCCGTTCGCGTCTTCCTCTGCGCGTTTTTTTTTTTAAAAGTTATCTAATTGTAAATCTATACCATTCTCGAATCCATTTGAACACACACAAAAAAAATCATTCAAATCGGTCCAGCCGTTTAGGAGGAGTTAAGTGACATACACACGTACAATAGAATTATATATATAAATATATACAAGTATTGCTCATTTAAAGGTATTAGATAGATAGATAGATGATTATTTATTAATGGCATGTCTTGATGACAATACCTAATGTCAAGTGTTCGGACAGGTCTGCGCTACTGTCTAGTACTAGGGTGTATGCATAATCCCGCTTTAGTTAATGAGATGTTTAAATCTATTGCCATTATTAATTGACATGAGTATGACACGGACAGAGTATACTTTAACATCACGCTAAATATGCGATTGTAGGAAAGAGTTTTTTTTTCAATGTGTGTGGGTAGATGAACATTCTCTTGCGTGTTATTTTAATTTTAGCATTACGACACGAAACATGTTAACCAAATTTTTTCCAAATTTTCATAAAAAACTCGCTAAATGGATTTTAAAATTATCACGATTGAAAACTTGTCAAGTTTGGCAATAAAGAAGCAAGTTTACGATGTGACTACATCTTAAAAATGTGAAGTGGATGGGCACTTATGAGTTAATAGATGAAAAAATATACTTGGGTAATCTTTAGGAATTATTAATTGCATCTATTATTGTTGCAAAAGAGGTAGGCTTTGCTGATTAGTAGACATCATCCTCTTTTTGAAAAAAAAAATATTAATACCAGAATATTAGGTTTAGTAAATACTTATTAGGTACATCTAATTAATTATTTACCTACCTATGATTTTACTTCAGTAATATCATAGTATACTAACACTAGTAATATCATAACATAACGGTATAAATATGGAAAACAAATTAAACAATAAAATTAATAATGATTAAGCACGTAAATAGAAAATTAGTAACCATGTGAGTTTCTTAAAATAAAATACACGTAAAATCTCTACGTTTTAGCTCTATCCTGCCATCTATCAACGAGTAGCAAGAGTTTATTTGTAACAGTGACATCTCTTAAACTATAAATGTACCAACTTGAAAAGCTATTTAACTATTTACCATTTTAATTCCGCTATTCAAAGATAGATGGCGCTAGTAAAGATACTTGTTATATTTATGTTTTCAAATTTATTAAATAGATGGCGGTGCAATACCCAAATTGATTATGCAATTTAATTATGCATTTCTACACCACCATATCTAACATATTTTTATACATATTGCATCTACATATTACATACCTGAAATTGATGGTATAAAAAAATAAAATTAATATATATTGGTGGACAATGTACAAAACATCTAGCCCCAAACTAAGCATAGCTTGTATTATGGTGACAAGCTATGCTATCGAGTTGAAATAGTGTGTCTTAATAGCCGCACTCAGAGTACCTACTTTATGGTTAGTTCTTCTTGTTCTTATCGGGTCACTGTTTAATTCGAACCGGTGTGGTGAGGGATTAAAGTTCGCCTCAGAGGCTTATGGCACATGTCTTCGAACATTTTAAGTTTTACGACACGCTGGTTTCCTCACGATGTTTTCCGTCACCGTTTGAGAGTACCTACTGGTATAGAGCAAATACCTAAATTTCTTGCTCAGAAAAATCCAACTTGTCTCAAACCCACGAGCTTAGGATCGGAATGCGAAGCTGCTACCACTAGACCACGATTCATGCTTTACCGTGAATTTATTCTAAAATAGGTTCATTTCTGTAACTTACCTAACACCTACCTATCTATGCGTTTGCGCATGTCCCTTGTAAAAGACAATACGCGCATGTTTACCATAATATTTATTTTCTTATTAGGTAACTTAAAAAAAAATACTGTAATGTACAGAAAAATATACGGTAATATAAAATACATGTGAAATAGTTGAGCTATAAAAAGTCTGTTTAAAACGATCTATAGATTGCTCAACTGATCCAGATCACTGCTAGAAGGCACGGACGTAGCTTAACATCTGCAATGTCCTTACAGTTAGACAATTGTTTATTTTAATCATAATCAAGCACTCAGCTGATGTATGAACCCAACATGTGACAATAGACAAAAAACCAATGTGGTATGCAGGTCTGACTTCCGACGGACTGCACTTGTATGTCTGCATAACTTTTATATCACCTCAATGCCCTACAATAGAGAGCAAACTCTACAATACTTTAGAGCAAACTGACACCTAAATATCAACCTTGTTTATAATACCGACCTTGTATAAATGTAATGAAAATTTTCGACTGGACTTCGTTCGTAACCGAAAATTTGATGAGAGTCATCACATAGTTAAATGCATTACTCTTATCTGGATCCCAAAAATACACGCATAAACCCCCGCTCCTATTTCCCACACCCTCGCATACCTACCACACCCTCTCTTACCCTTACTTGGAATATGTAACCAACATGGTCACATAAACACATACACAATTACAAACTGATTAGTATATAATTAAATTCGGGCTTTTATGCATTATTTTGCATTTTTTTTGTTTTCTTTATAAGTAAAATTTATTTCTTTTTTCGAATTTGCATTGGTAGATGCGACACAGCTTAATTAATACTGCAGGTATTATTGTTTACCTACTTTATCAGCCTTACTTATACTTCTTCGTCAATGGCATGTGTCATAATATTGTCAATTTTGCTTTTGGCATGTCCCATAGTCGTAGCTTGTCGTTCATCATTTGTTTTTTATATAAAACCAGCTGTCCGCGCGCAGCTTCGCCCGCGTTGAAGATTTTTCCGGGACAAACCAGTTTTCCTGGGATAAAAAGTAGCCTATGCCACCCGAGGATAGTGTAGCTTTCCAGCGGTAAAAGTATTTTTCAAATCGGTACAGTTTAGGAGCCTGTTCAATACAAACAAACATACAATCAAATCTTTCCTCCTTATAATATTAGTATATATGGTGCTATTCATATAAAATAACTACGGATTATTTATGCACGATGAAACATAAAGCTTTTATTCAAATTATTCACACCAGAGTCAATAACTCTAGCTCTATATAAATAAAAAACACCAACATTACTACTAAAACCGGAATTATCTCGAGAAAAATAAATAATATAAAAGCGCAATGTTTTACTATGCAAGACGGCCAATACAATACTTTAAAACGTTTTACATACTAGGTGAATTAAGATGCCAATTCCTCCTAACCCAAACTCGAGAAGAACCGGCAAGAAACTCGTCCTGGTCTTCGCGCTTTTTTACATAATCCATCTTATCTACCTTAACAACGAAAAACGAATACCAGAGAGTTAATACATTTCAAATGTGTCGGGTAATGTCTGAGAGCAGAGCGACATGAGGCCATGCATTCTTATCAATAATATAGTCATTTATATTATAATACGCTTTCTTGAAATGACTACCCTCTAGGTATGCTTTAAATTACTTACTACTAGATACTAACGCAGTTGAGTTTCGTATTGCAACCTATTATGATGAATAGGTTCCTAAGTCGAAGTATTCCATTAAGACTTAATAAGCAGTGCAGACCACCGTACCAAAGGCACCTAATTAGATCGTAACACTAATCACATACCGCGACTGTACGCGATTTCGCCGAATCATCGTTATCTCAAAGGCGATCGCCGAATCGATTCACCCGAGCTAAATAATCGATAGTGGAATATTCGATTGTTCTAAGTCCGTCAATGTGGGTGGGCGTCTGATAGATCACAGTCAGATAATTGTACAGTAAATTTGTGTCACGTTTTGAGGTCTGGTCTATTTTGTTGCGGATACCAAATTGGACAATGGCAATGGCATTACTCCTGGCATTAATGATCGTCTTAGTATTTTACTGGGATTCTTCGCTTGTCATTTCATGAAGTAACATAGCACATCTAAATTAATATTTTTTACTCGTTTTATTGCATGTTTTATTCAGTAATCTTAGTGGAATTTTAATGATCAAATTGTGACTACATAGGACAAGCATGGACAGTTGAATTATAAGTGTACTGATGCAATGTGATTTGAACGACGAGGAATCGATGACGTTTAGAATTGACAATTGACCATCGACTAAGACTTTATTAACAAACAATCACTTGACACTGGCAATATTGTCGGCAAGACAGATACCATTATAGGAAGAAAAAAAGAAAGAAGTAGTATTTTTACCGATTTTTACTGATTTTTATCTACCATAAACAATTCCAAAGACAAACAAATCCTCAGTGATCCTTTTGCAAAACCAAATACTCCCATGATTTGAGTGCTTAATTTTTCACGTATTTTGATAATGCCTAATATCTGATTCTATGGGTCTGGAAGACGCTTTGCTTTTATTGGATTTATGTTTGGATCTACTCTTGAAACTGCATATACTCTATTATTTGTAGGACTAAACGATTTCGTTTCCGTTGATGTGTCCAATCTATTCATCAGATAGAGGTGTTCATCTTTGCTCATGGCAACTGCAGGTTGAGCCGCAGAACCACCTGGAGATGCTGCCGAAACGAACCACGGTATTAGGTCAGGTATTAGGTACGCTAAAAGTGTGTATGTATACCTGTAACTTTTTATTTCGATAGAAGTATCCATATAGTCAATCATGTAAGGCTCAAATAAATATACTAATTCATAGCATAGTTTTTTTTCTCCTCCATATCAAAGATAGTTTGCTGTTACCGAAGAACATATTCGAAGCACTTTTCCCCTGACATTCATAGACACAAAACCTCTGACATCAACAGTCACATAATCTTTCACCGTTTTGTGCATCAGAAAAACAAATTTACAATGAGTGGAATTTTCACTAAAGTGCGTAGCTTACCCAAAAGTTTTCCCTTATTACGAGGCATGGTCTCCTACGCCATCATATGGCCGACATGCAGCATAGTCCAAGAGTATATCGAGCATGGAACTTTGGTAGATGAAGCTGACTGGGCGCGCGCTGCACGTTTTGGATTCTTTGGTACTTTTTTCATGGCACCGGTTTTCTACGGATGGATGAAGTATACCAGCCGGTTTTTCAGAAACAAGTCCTTAAAAACTGCGATATTACGAGCTGGTATCGAACAGATTTCGTATTCTCCATTAGCAATGGCTTACTTCTTCTTCGGCATGAGTCTTTTAGAGCTCAAGCCGCTGCATGAATGTGCGAATGAAGTCAAGGAGAAGTTTTGGCCGACGTACAAAATTGGAGTGGTCTTCTGGCCTACTGCACAGACGCTGAACTTCTATTACGTAGCGGAGAAGAACAGGATCATATTTGTGAGTGCTGCCAGTTTTGTCTGGACAGTCTACTTGGCTCACATGAAGGCAAAAGAGAATGTGCTGCCGGGCATTATGGAAACCACAACGGTTAAAGATCCAACAGCTGAAGCACCAACAGGTGAAGTACCAACAGTTGATGAACCATCTGTTGATGCGAAAACAGCTGAAATACCAACAGTTTTTATCACGAACAGCTGAAGCACCAACAGGTCTTACTTACCACCAACAGTAAATGTCCCAACATATCACCAGCAGCTATTGAACCTACTACGATGTAAACGTGGCTGTAAACGTGACTGAAAAACGAGGGTATTATCCTTAACCAGTAATATCGGACCCTGAGATGCTGTATGGTGTGATTGATGAGCATACATTATGTATTAGAAATAGTATACTGGTTTAGTGCGCCGTATGCTCTGTGATACAATACATGTGGCCTAAATTATTTGTAGGCTTAATTTTATAGTCTTAAAAGTAAATATATATAATAAACATGTTTTTTATGTTTCTTTCACTGTTTGGCAAAGGTCTTCTCCGAGTTTTTCCAACCGTCCCTATCTTTCGTCGTCGAAATCATCTCTTCAATGTATTACAAACATTATTATTAGGTACCTACTCACCGGCTCGGTCGCAGCCGTTATGCACCTGCAACCGAACCGACACTGCATGTACTGACTCGTCTTTCCTGCGGGTCCTGTCGGCAGGGTCGAGAGGTTAGTGTGGGTACCTGGGAAGGCCTTCGCTATCAAACAGAATCCCAGGCAGAGTGATGTCAGTGGAGAGGAAACTTCACCCACCTCAGCTTGCTGGAGTGGATCCATGGACGAGGGGTTTCAATTACAAATGACTGCTCTGTAACTTGACTGACGCCACCTAAATCATCAACAGATGAACGAAGGCCGGAAGGTAAAAGTTACTGTTTTTCATCACTAGCTTCTGGTGCTGGTCGAGCGTTTCTATGTTATTTTCTGGTAATTAAGGATGTTTAATATAATCTATTTAATTATTGGGTTGAGAACTGGTGGTGCAGTAGTAGCATCTCTTTCCGATCATATTAAGACCGTGGGTTCAAACCATGCATCAATAGATTACATATTTGAAAAATGTATATGCGCAATGTCAATGCTCTAAAAATGTTCAGGAAAACATTATATTTATAATAATAATAATCCCGGACATTTCATATAGCATCATCTGGCCCAAAAGTAAGCAGAGCTTGTGTTGTGGGTACCACATGACTGATATATTACTTACATACTTTTTTTGTAATACATACCAAATATTATACTCGTACATAGGAAATAAATCATTAAACCGGCACATCCCAGAATCTAATACTGAATGATGTGTGTCATTGGTAAGTAAGTATTCTTATAAATGTTTTTGGAAGCTCGTTACGCACGGATTACCAACTACTGTGCAAAACATGGGTATATCTATATGTATAGTTAGACGTGACTAACCCCCAGATATCCTCAAAGATCTGAGCAGGTGACTACCGAGCAGATAGTTACAAAGGTGAGCATATTATATTATCTTTATTGTATTTTTTGTGTAGAACTCCACAACATCCTATATAAATAATAAAATAATTAATAATGGCGGACAATTCACACGGCATCATATGGCCCCAAAGTAAGCAGAGCTTGTGTTATGGCTGATATACTACTTATATCCTTTTTTTGTAAATACATACATATTAACATATATACATAGAAACGCCTAGAATTGAGACAAATACTTGCAGCTCATACAAACATTTGTCCCATTTGGTATCTGCTGATTATGTCATCGAGTGCGGCTACTAGTCCTTTCTGCATCAGAACACCCCTTTTTTTATGCATTCTCCATTTTTTGTGCACAAAAACTTGACCATATTGTTTGGAATTCATTTTGGATATTTTATATTGTCATTAATCATGTTTTGTCAACGGCTTACTAACAAAAAAGGTTAGAAATTTGAACTCAAGTGGAATAACGGAGTTAAGTAATAGTCAGGGTTGTGCATCGTGTGGCAGCGTGTGGCATTTATATAAAACTAGCTGTTGCCCGCGGCTTCGCATGCTACCTACATAAAAAGTAGCCTTGAAAACGTAGCAGACAGACGGACAGTTACTTTCACATTTAAAATATTAGTAGGAATCAACAGCCTAAAATGTAATGCTTGTAGTTCTGAAAATTATAATACTTTTATACAATCTTTCATCCCTCTTTTTAACCCTTTGCAACACTTTTTTCCAATTAAAAAATAGCTTATGTCCTTTCTCAGGCTTAAGACTATCTGTGTACCAAATTTCATTTAAATCGGTTCAGTAGTTTTGGTGTGAAAGCGAGACAGAGAGACAGACAGGCAGACAGACAAGAGTTACTTTCGCATTTATAATATTATAGTAAGGAAGTAAGGATTATATGACATGAATATTGGTGGATAAATCCACAAAACACCACCTATCCCCAAACTAAGCATATCCTGTATCATGGTGACCAGATGACTGATATATTATTTATATATATTTATATAAATATGATACTTTATAACACCCAGAACAAACACCTATGTTCTTTACACAAATGTTTGTCCTGGGAGGGAAACGAACCCTCAACCTACAACGCAGAAGGCAGAGCTACTACCAACTGAGGCTAGTGAGGGTTATGTGAGAAATTTTATTCTAGAAATATACAGAACAATATAAAATATGTACCTACATGTGAACAGTTTAGTTCTCTAAGGATCGTTTGAACGATCTATCAACTCAACTGATCCAGATTACTCTATGGTGAATGTTAGCACAACATAATTCCTATGGATTAATAATATTTCACTTTCAAAACTTTCGTGAGTTATACTATACATTTTGACAAACACGGGCTTTACTCACGTATTATTTAGTCGATGGAGGCACCGACATTGTTTCGATTCATCTAGAGAATCTTCATCAGGGTGAGTTTGATCCGCGGTCCGCTTGTTGCCGCTCCAGCTCACGGTTCGCACTCAATGTCACAATGGAGGCACAATGTCGGTGCCTCCATCGACAAAATAATACGTGAGTAAAGCCCGTGTTTGTCAAAATGGATTAATAATAAATAAATATTGTTGGACAATACACACAACACCATCTAGCCCCGAACTATAGCTTGTAATACGGTGACCAGCCAGGTGATTATGGAACTCTGATACCATCAAAACATTGATACTAAAAGCTTTCAGTGACTATTTATGAATTGGTATTACAGAAATTTGATGATGATTGTAACATAATGCTGTCATGTAAATAGAAACAGGTAGAAACCGAACGTACATAATACCAATCCATTAAATAATGCCTATTGCTAATAGAAACTGATAGACATTTATTGTATCAAAAGTTCCATAATCGCCATACAGATGACTGATAGAATACTTATATATTTTTAAATACATACGTATGATACTTAATAACACCTAGACAGAATAAATACCTATATCATATCAGAAAAGTATCGTTTTGTCAATAATAATGTTGTATAATGATAATTTGACAACCTCTGTGGCGCAGTTAGCCCAGGTCCGGCTAAGACGCAGAAGGTTGCGGGTTCGATTCTTCGACAAATACTTGCATGATGTGCAAGTATTTGTGTCGGGACTGGGTCTAGAGTATGTAAGTAGTACAACAGTCATGTGGAACCCCCATAACACAAGCTCTGCTTACTATGGGGCCAGATGATGCTGTGTGAAATGTCCGGCATTATTTATTATTTATTATATTTATGATGTGTGCCTGCATAAATAGATAATAATATATAGATATAATAAATAGATAACTGCCAGAGGGCAGCGCCTTCAAGACACTGGCGGCATTGTAACGTTGAAAGCCAAACTTAAATGCTTTTAAGGTTGCCTGGAAGAAATTGTTCACATAGTGATAAGACCACCCATTGCATTTATATTTTTAGGTATTCTTAGTTGTCAAATTGTTTATGTGCTAGTTTTAAGGTGTACAATAAAGTGTTTTCAGTCATTCATTCAATGCTTCACTACATAGTATAAAACAAAGTCGCCTCCCGCTGTCTGTCTGTCCTTATGTATCTTTAAAACTACGCAACTGATTTTAATGCGGAATTTTTTAATAGATAGAGTGATTCATGTGGAAGGTTTATATGTATAATACATGCATAATATACTAGAGAAACACTGATAATTTTAGAGGTTAGCGTATATTGGTTTAACGTTTTAGAACTACTGAGCTACAACAACGCGTGGCCGGGTCAGCTAGTGCTTTAATAAATCAACAAAGTTGATTCGCAGGAATTTTCAGCAAGGATTCTTTGATGGGTAACTGCAGGGGCATTTTCATTTCCGGCTTTCGAAATACTGTAAAGGCATTACTGTGGTCTTAAAGCTGCTTATAAACTACACGGGAGTTAGCCCCTATACCTAGTACTTTGTAGTATTAAAGCTTAGCCTACTAAAACGTCAAATATTTTTTTGTTATCATACTTAGACGTACGTTTGACCACGATCTCGCCTTGTGGTAAGCGATGATGCGACCGACGATAGGGCTCTAATGTCTAGAAGGCACCTATTTACTCTTGACTTGAAGAGACCCAGCTTGTAGTTTCCAGGAAAGACAGACGACGGCAAAGTATTTCAATCTTTGGGTTCGCAATATAAATGTAGAAGCAAAGCGCTTTGTTCGAATGGGTTTGTCACCACCCTTTTAGTATGGATGTTACTGAGCGGTACGTCTTGTTGTGTCTAGTGATAATTACGTTTTTAAATCTAAAAAGTCAACCGAATTCATGTATATACACAAGGTAGCTACTGTAAAACGTTGAGAAGTCCTTGACTGTCCTTCGTCTTCATCATCAGACCCCTAATGACAGTCCTAATCCATCTAGATGTAAAGTTCTCATAAATACAAATTAATCAAGCCCAAACACCAGGTAATTGCTGTAAATCGTTGAGGAGTTCCCTCGATTGTCTTTCGGCACTATCATCAGATCGACTCCAGACCTTCATTAGTCCGAGATGAACAATAATAAATAGTACTAGCTGTTGCCCGCAGCTTCACACGCGTATAACTACATAAAAAGTAGCCTATCTCCGTCCCCAAAACACAATCTTTCTACTACATTTTAGCAAGATCCGTTCAGCCGTTTAGCCGTGAATAGGTAACATACAAACAGACAGAAAAACTTTCGAATTTATATATTAGTACTAGCTGCTGCCCGCGGCATCGTACGCATATTACATACGTAAAAAGTAGCCAATGTCCTTTTCCAAGGTCCCATTATTATACCACAATTCATCAAAATCGGTTCAGCGGCTAAGGCGTGAACACGTAATAAAAGACAGACAGACAGACAGACAGAGAGACAGAGTTACTTTCACATTTATAATATTAGTAGGCATGAATATGGATATGGATTTTGCAAAAGGACATGTATTTATCTAATAATAACCAATACTATACATTACCAACAATAAGAAATACGTAAGTATGTCGTACACAATCTCATAAGTTACACTTATCTCTACCGATAGGTAAAGTAGTAGAATTCTCATCATAAAAACTCTACAGTCCACCGAAAAAAGCCACCATCAAATCCCATATTTCACACTAATTTTATAACTCCAGAAATTAAATCAATTATTTCTGTGACCGGGTCCTTTAGGCGATCGATATCACCATTTTTTATTATCTTTTTGGACAAATAACAATAAATAATGTCGCACGGCAGGTGATGAAAACCTTTTTGTGTGAGAGGGACAAAAAACGGTTTATGTCTTGTGATTTTGGTAAATTTTATCTTTAACAAAATATAGGTCTATCGAGTAGCGTGAAATAGTCTAAGGATTATACATATGGAGTTGATATTACCCCCAATCAGTAATTCTTATATTCTTTACTAGTTGCTGTCTGCGGCTTCATATGCGTTGTAAATACACAATAAGTTGCCTATGTCGTACAATAATATATCTCCTTACTAAATTTCATCAAAATCCGTAATGCCGGTTATCCGTTTAGCAGTAAAAACGTAACAAACAAACAGAGAAATCATCGAATTTATAATATTAGTACAAATAGGTATACGAAATATACTACAAACACAGTAATCAGAAATGTCATGCTTTGGGGAAATATTATAATATATGTCAATGTTAAGTGTTATTATATGGTTTTTAATTCGCTAAATGCCAGTAATCATATTTTGTTCTCTGAAACAATAGGTAGGTAAGGTACTATACACAAACTACAGGAAAGATCCTTGGAGCTTTCAAGGAATCATGTGTCTTTATCAACGCTATCAAAAATACGGCCAATTATGCTGATCGTTTTAACATTCGCCAGAAAGTCAAAAATATTGGCTACTTCTTGACCTAGAACAATGAAAAGAAGAAGAAGAAAAATAAACAAGATCTCACGGCACAAGTAAAGGACATATTATTATTATTATTATTTGCAGTTTGAGAATTAACCTATTTAATTAAAGCTATATTCGATATACGTGTGTATATCGAAAATTTTTTTTTACATCGCGTGAACCAATAGTTGGGTCCTGTCTGGCCCAGCGTATTAGCATTGCCATTCAACCGGGCAATGCGGCCTGTTTCTTGGGGACGCTGCCCTCTGGCAGTGATCTGGATTAATGGAGCTATCTATAAGTTTTAAACAGCATAGTTAGCTCGACTTTTTTACATTTAATTGAAAAAATTCATACGTGGGCGTTGCCATTCGTGAGCAACGTAAGTAGCTTATCTATTTCACGAAAGTCCTTTCCTAAGAGATATTTGATAAGATTCAAAATTCATGATTTCCTCGGCCGTCGTGAATTGTAACAACTCTACGTAGGTACCAAATATTTTTTTTAAATTCTGTAATAAAAAATACTGGTATCAACATCTCTATATCACATAGGGTCAGGTAAAAAACATTTTTTCTTTTTACTTGTGAACGTCGCGAGATCGTTAAGTGAAAAAGGACCCGTTTCGGCTCTTTTGTAGGCCAAATGTTTAAAATCAGACGGTAGCGAACAGCACGGCAATCGTATTAATTAACCGTTGTTTTTTTACAAGTGAATGTTAATGAAGACGGTTTGAATTGAGATTTTTATAGGATTTTGATACGAGCGGTGTAAATGCAGACGATTTTTGGAAACAAATTAGTGTAACGGATCTAGTCATCAAATCAAATCAAATCAAATCAAAACATTATTCAATAAAATCACAAAGACCACTTTGAGTCGTCTTCTTACATGCTAGTGAATCTAGGTTACTCTTCCTCCTAGCCCCAGTTCAAGAAGAATCCGGCAAGAAACTCGTCTGATCTTATCACAGCAGATTCGTCCCAAGCTGAAATAATAGATTATTTAGATGACAAAATGTAATAATAGATTATTTAGATGACATTTTGTCATCTAAATAATCTATTATTTTATAATTAGCTTTAGTGGACAGTTTCTGTTAATTACGTTTTTAAATTTGCCGATTAGCAAATTCTTGATTAATAAATCTTACACGTCCCTTAGGACCTTGTTATAGAAGCGCAGGCATTGCACCATAAAAGATTTGCTATTTATATCGAACCTAACTGCCGGAACAGCGAGTTTATCTTTATTTACAACCTCTGTGGCGCAATGGGCTAAGGTCCGACTGAGACGCAGAAGGTTGCGGGTTCGATTCCCGCCGCGGGAAAAATGTTTGTATGATCTGCAAGTATTTGTCTCGGGTCTGGGTATTTCCTATGTATAATATGTATGTATTTACAAAAAAAAACAAGTATATAAGTAGTATATATCAATCATGTGGTACCCATAACACAAGCTCTGCTTACTTTGGGGCCAGATGATGTTGTGTGAAACGTCCGGGATTATTTATTTATTTATTTATTTAAAGTATTAATAGTATGATTCTGGAAACACTTTTTTGTATGACCTTTGCTAATTTTGTTACAGCTGCCGAGTCGAAAGCAGATTCATCCCAATCTTTTTTGTCATATAAATTATCTTTTATTTTGTATTAAGCTTTAAGAAAATTTCAGTTTTATTATGATTTTAATACGTTATTAATTTTATCCAATATTATCGTATTATGATATGTTAAATATCATAAATCATAAAATGAGCTGGTATCTTGAGAACGCTGCCCTCTAGCAGTGATCTGGATCAGTTGAGCTATCTATAGATCGTTTTAAACGGCCCTTAGATAGCTCAATTGTTTTACTGGTATTTTATATTATTGTATATTATTCTGTACATTTCTGTAATTATTTCTGTAAATAAATCTAAACAATTATTATATAAAAACCCCAATATGTCTGTTATATTATTTAATGTTACTACTTAGGAACTAAATAACGATCAGTAATTAACCTTGTGGTTGGACTCCATAGCAAGGGTCTGTCTTGGTTTGTACCAGCACAGTGCCAGAAATTTTGGCACCGAGCAGTGGTGTGCAAGCATTCCTGTGTGCCGATTCAGGCACTGGAGGCTATTTAGTGCGAGTTAAATTTCATTGGGAGTGACGATAAATCACGTCGAAAACTGGTGTTAGGTAATGTTGAGTGCCTCATGTTGATTTGACGTCATCTCTCACAATACATAAATAACTAATAATCCCGGACATTTCACATCACCATCATCATCACCATCACCATCATCTGGCCCCAAAGTAAGCAGAGCTTGTGTTATGGGTACCAACATGACTGATATACTACTTATATACTTTTTTTTTGTAAATACAAACATATTATACATAGAAACACCCAGACCCGAGACAAATACTTGCAGATCATACAAATAGTTGTCCCACGGCGGCAATCGAACCCGCAACCGTCTGCTTCTCAGCCGGACCTTAGCCCACTGCGCCACAGAGGTCGCCAAATCTCTCACAATGTCAATAAAAGCTCATGGCATAGTTAGGTTAGTATTATTTTTCGCCGTTTTACGGAGTAAACATTGTCCTTTTATTTATTTATTTTTCCCGAGTTATTTCGGGTTTTATATGTAATTTTGGTGATATAATCAAATAAATCTAGAATTAGAGACTCGGGTGTGAATAATTGGAATGAAAGTTTTGTGTTTGGGTTTGTTTCGATTCGAGCAAAAATAATCCGTTATAATTCCATAAAGAGACACCGATTACGGTTACGATTAGCCCACTGTGTCCCACTGCTGGGCAAAGTCCTTATTTTGGGGCTAAGTGATGCTGTGTGAAATTTACGGCATTATTTAATTAATAAAAAAAACGAGCGAGCCTTACAGTAGTCGCATATGATGTGTAACATCTGACATCTCACCTTGGTAATAAGCAACATTAACATTATATCCTGAATTTATATTTATACACATTTAGTTACAGTAATGTACAAAATAATATAAAATACACGTGAAACAGTTGAGCTATCTTAACGACCGTTTAAAACGATCTATACATAGCTCAACTGATCCAGATCATTGCCAGAGGGCAGCGTTCCCAAGACACTGGAGGCATATCCTGATTTAGTTTATATAACAGTACACTTTATACACCGGATATACAAAAATACATCGGAAAATGGGTTGGTACCATCTGAAGACCAACTCTACTACCACGTGCGTTCATTGGTTAAATCAAATAGCGCGCGCTTTCCCGGCTTCCTGTTGCACACTTTCGTCGCTTTTCACGATATTACAAATTTGACGTATAATCAATACAACACCATCTAGCCACAAACTAATTTTGATGAAAACCAGAAAACTAGTAATAGTATATAACTATTCTATCAGTCGTATATTTAAATATTTATAAGGCCTAAATATGCCGGTCTTAATACGGCCTACATATTTGAGCCTTTTGGAGTCAAGAGTCTGGGCCCGTGGGGAACAGGAGCCCACTGCGTTTTCAAAATTATTTCAGGGCGTCTGGTAAATACATTGCGTGACCCAAGAGCTGGCTCCTATCTGGCTCAGCGTATTAGCATTGCCATTCAACGTGGCCATGCCGCGAGTGTCTTGGAAACGCTGCCCTTTGGCAGTGATCTGGATCATTAGAGCTATTTATAGATCGTTTTAAACGGTCCTTAGATAGCTCAACTGTTTCACATGTATTTTCTATTATTCTGTACAAGTTTCTGCCCGCGACTTCGCACGCATAGTACATACATTAAAAGTAGCCAATGTCCGTTCCTAAGATACAATCTATATCCATAACAATTTTGATTGATGCAAAAAAAATGTTCTGTTGGTCCGTTTGCTACCAAATTTCACAGGATCACCCGCTAGACTAATCTGAGGATTTCCTAAAAAAATCGTCGAAATCGGTCCAGCCGTTTCGGAGTCTATAGATAACATACATACATACACACATCGCCTTTTATAGATATATATTTACTTATATAAAACATGCAGCATATATCAAAAAATTATGGCAATTATCTCACTTAAAATAACTAAGGCTGGATACACAATGATCTGTGCAAATTAAACTTGCAGTAACTCCACTCAAACCTCCTTACAAACCGCATCATTTTAACGACCAATACACAATAATCACTCGAATTGGAGCCTTAACACGCCCGCTTTGAGTTTATAAGCTTAATAGACCCTTTAAGGTTGCCTTGTAATGGAATCTTGGAGTGTATCGGGGTTTAGACCGCTTTAAAATTAGAGTTTTGAGTAATGCTCCATCGTGGTCAGTTGCTTGAGGTTTGGATAGTGCCTACTTAGTACGCGCTACCTGACGACCTCTGTGACGCAGTGGGCCAAGGTCTGGCGACGCAGACGGTTGCGGTTTCGATTCCCACGCCGCGGGACAAATATTTGTATGATCTGCAAGTATTTTTCTCAGTTTGGGTGTTTCTTTGTATAATATGTATATATGCAGAAAAAAAAGTATAAAAGTAGTATAAGTATATCAGTCATGTGGTATCCATAACACAAGTTCTGCTTACTTTGGGGCCAGATGATGCTGTGTAAAATGTCCGAAAATATGATTATTATTACTTCAAAGGATCCAGTCGTTTTTAGAGTTCCGTATCTCAAATGGAAACAAATTGGCCAATAGTGAACACGCACAGTGAAGGCTTCCGAAAGAATAACTAGTTATCAGGTCTCAAGTCAAATTAATAACAAAGTTAAAAAAAAATGGACTTATTTTTTTTGAATTTTACAAATTGGGCTATCAGTTAAACTAACTCCAGTGAAGTCTTACTAGACGTGACAACTGTTAAGCTTAAGCCGTTTTTGGTATACTGACCTCTATCAAAGATGGCCACTGAAAAGCTTAATTTATATCAAACGAATATCTGTATCGATAAATGATATTATATTGAAAATTAAATTATATGATTTAAAAAAAAATATATATAGAGATATATTGAGTCTTGAATATATGATCATTGGTCAAATCAAATAGCGTGCGCTTTCCCGACTTCCTGTTACACACTTAAAATCCATGATGTCTTCTTCTTCTTTTCTTCGTTAATGGCCTGTGACATACTAAACTAATGTCAATTCTGCCAATGTCAAGTGTTTATAGTCAGTTTGTTTGTTATAAGTCTTAGTCGATGGTCAGTTGTCAATTCTAGACGACACGCGGAATGGCGTCTAGAATTTTTTTGAGACTCCTCGTCGTTCAAATCACACTGCACCACAATACACATGCAATCCAATTATCCATACCCGCCCCGCAGCCACAATTTAATCATTAAAATTCCGCCAAGATTACTGAATAAAACACGCAATAAAACGGGTAAAAAATATTAAATTAGCAGAGCCATGTTGCTCCATGAAATGACAGACGAAGAATCCATCCATGATGTCTAAGAGAGAGTCAGAATAACATCCATACAGTGTATTTGACACATGTCAACACATTACGCAATACTTAGTTTGTGAAAGGTTGCCTATCGCTGTTTATAGAGCCTGTTTACTAACCAATGATACACCTTTTTAACCGACTTCAAAAATGGAGGAGGAACTCAATTCGTCGGAATCTATTTTTGTGTATTTTCACCGATTACGGCTGAACCGAATTCTTTTTTGTGCCAAAGGTTATACTTCCCAGGTCACATTTAAATTTAAAAATATCAACAAAAATTAAAAAATTGTGTACATCGATAATGTTTTGGGACAAATGTTTGTATGATCTGCAAGTATTTGTCTCGGGTCTGGGTGTTTCTATGTATAATATGTATGTATGTACAAAAAAAAAGTATATAAGTAGTATATCAGTCATGTGGTACCCATAACACAAGCTCTGCTTACTTTGGGGCCAGGTGATATTGTGTGAAATGTCCGGGATTATTATTATCGATGATATTTTTTATAAACATGAAGTCGTTTGTCTTTTTAGTTTTTAAAACGTAATTATAATTTGTTAGGTTCTAGGTTAAACCGTTTCCTTACGACGTTTTCACGACTATAAACCAATATTGACAACTATATTTCCCAGTGGACATCTCAGATAGATCTCTAGTATATATAAAGAATGATTAACCCTCTGGTTAACATTCAAGGCTTCAATTAACCCGATTAAATTAATACCATATAATTCCAGGGTACGATTCTAATAAAAGCTGATATCTCAATTAAAGGAGTTATTTTGAGGTTATGACAACTCAATCCAGTTTGAGAGTAATTGGTGGTTTTCGATGAATACTGGTGATGCCCTTGACTTCACGTGCGAGATTTTTAAAAAACTTTTATTTAATTTACCTCTATAAAGGTGAGTTATATTCTTTGCCCAAAGAAGTACCCCTAAAGTAGGGTAAATATTATATTTTTAGTTTGTTGTGTTTTTAATGACAAAATTAATGAATGCCAGCTGAGTTTTAGGTTAGATTTTAGAGAATTTTAGGACTTAGATACGGTTAAAAGTTTTGTGCGTTGATATTCAGATGTACAGTCAAACTATAATTCAACAGTTTTATATAGTTGAAAGACCAACATACATGTTTTGATGACTATATTCAGAGGAACAATTTATTTACTGATTGGGAAGTGAATGAATATCCAAAAAGGATTCTATTCCAATTCATGGTTTCTTGAAATTAATGACAGAACGAGATGGTTCCCACCAATGTCTGTATGGCATTTATTATTTTAATATTTAACATATTTTCATTGCCATTGATTCTATAGTTGTCCAGATTAATCAATCAAATTTGCAACTACAAAAACAAATAATAAAACATATATAAAACAAAGTCGTGTTAGTTACACCATTTATAACTCGAGAACGGCTGGACCGATTTTCATGATTTTTGATTTGTTGGATTTGTCTCCGCCAGATACCAGTATAACTATATAAATAGGATTTAAAGTGGTGAGTTCAGTTTGACGCAAACTTTGACGATGTTCGGTTTGTTAGGTTACGCTAGTTGCCATTGTGTATCAACAATTGTGTCATATTGAAGCAAAGTCAAAAAACAATGAAACAATAAAAACGTTAGTAGCAAAAAGGTCCCAACATAGTGGGTGCAGGTTAATAACCTGCGCTGGTCTTCCATCGGAGCTTTTATTGGGACATTTTTTTTTTTTTTTTGACAGAGTAGGTAATAGAAAAAAATTGAGAACCTCCTCCTTTTTGATGAAGTCGGTAAAAAAGACATACGTTGTGAGCAGACTAGCCAAAATTTTCTAAAATGCGAATGACTTTATTTTGCTAGCACTAAAGTCCAAGCTAGAACATTGTTAAAAGACAGTTCTAATGTTATAATGTGTATTATAACACTATTTTTATCACAATATGTAACCTTACATAATTTTTTAAATTGATATTCATATATAATGTTAGTAGGTAACTCTTCTTCTGCTTCTTTCGTACACTTGGCACATGTCTAGGTAACTTTTTAGGTAGTTGTGCATGACTGTAGTTATTATTTTTATAAATGCTTTTTTCTCAGGTAGGTTAAATCTATTATTTTATTCCTTTATTGAATTGATTTTGCACAGTTTTAATCAATACCGCTTAACATGATCACCATAGTATAAAACAAAGTCGCCTCCCGCTGTCTGTCTGTCCCGTTGTATGCTTAGATCTTTAAAACTATGCAACGGATTTTGATGCAGTTTTTTTAAATAGATAGAGTAATTCAAGAGGAAGGTTTATATGCATAATACATGCATAATATAGTAGAGAAACACTGAAAATGTTAGAGGTTTCTTATGTAGTGTCGTAAATAAACACATTTTTTTGCGCTTACATTGCAAACGCTGATCAAAATAGATCAAAATAATGTACTACAGTATTGTTCACCCTCAAAAGTTCTGAAAAAAGTCTGCGATGGTATATGGCTTTCTCTTAGGGATAACTATTCTGTAGTATAATTAGTATCAGCATTGCACCCGTGCAAAGCCGGGGCGGGTCGCTAGTGATGAATAAAAAGCGCTAAACCTCGTCAATCACACATAATTTTAATAAATTTTAGATATGTCATGGATTATTTCTGGTCGTCCTGCGAAACAAACATTGCGTGATTATATTAATATTTTTTTTCTAGCTATTTTTGGTTTTATTAGTAATTTTTGTGTTTTTATTTAAATAGAGCTATAGATATTGATTCAGGTGTGAATAATTGGAATAAAAGCATTGTGTTTTTTTGAGATTCGAGCAAAAATAATCGGTAAAATTATTTTTTATGAAATGTACCATTTTATATATTTGGATGGTATATTATATTAGTGTTAATTTTTTTTAATATGGGCATGTTCCTTTTATTAATATTTGGTTGTGCCTCTGATTAACCCCTACGATATCAACAAAGATTAAAGTAAATTAGGTAGCGTAGTAACGTCTGAGAAGATTCTTGAAAATTAGTAGGAATTTTTATAAATTTTCGACTGAATATTTAATTATCCATATTCTTTGTTTATTAATTAAATATTCATTTATTTACGTAATAATTACAGAAATGTACTTAATAATATAAAATACATGTGAAACAGTTGAGCTATCTAAAGACCGATTATAACGATCTACAGATAGCTCAACTGATCCAGATCACTGCCAGAGGGCATCATTCCCAAGACACTGGCAACATTGCCACGTTGAATGGCAATGCTAATACGCTGAGCCAGATAGGAGCTCTTGGCTCACGCAATGCATCTACCAGACGCCGTGAGATAATCCATATTCCTTAATTAAAAATAACAGAGACAGTTTTTTGTTTTTAAATCGAAGTATCTACCTATCACTTGATATCTTATTTATATTATAAACTAGCTGACCCGGCAAACTTCGTACCGCCTCAGAATCAATAATTAAAAAAACAAGCATTTTTTTCATATTTACTCACCTTTTAAACCTTCCCTGGACTTCCACAAATAATTCAACTCCAAAATCAGCCAAATCAGTCCAGCCGTTCTCGAGTTTTAGCGAGACTAACGAACAGCAATTGATTTTTATAATGTAGATTTTTTAATCAAGTCAAGAATCGCAAGACATCATCATCATCATCATAACAGCCTTTATAAAGTCAACTGCTGAACATAGGCCTCCCCAATAGATTTCCAGGAAGAACGATTTTGAGCCCTCTCCATCCACCGACTTCCTGCGATCTTTACAATGTCGTCAGTCCATCGGTCATCGGTCAGTCAGTCAAGAATCGCAAGACGTTTATAGAAATCCCAAAACCAACGATAGCGCGTTCTAATTATAATTTTATCTATCATGCCATCTAGTATATTATCAGAAAGTATAATATAATATAAAAAAAAGTTTGCCGGTGCCTCTACGTCAAAACAATATCTTCTCATAAATAAATCTAAATTTTTTAAACTGGCTCCATTTTTTGTATGAAAAAAGAAGCCATTCCCATAAAAACACTAAATAATTAAGACATCATCCCAAATTATAGCTTTTGTTACAGGATAGGTGGGCGGGATCCCGTGGGATCATTTTACCTGACAAATAACATAGAACTGACATGTTTATTCATCTGTCAAAATACCTGCTACGCCGTTTTGAACTTAATCCTCTACGAACAAAGGCTAATGCGCCAGCAAAACGTTTTAAATTAAAGATAATTTTGTTATGCTTTTTTCCCCATTTCGTATCGAAATTGACGTGGGCAGTAATTAAAAATAAAATTATTGTGATTGGTTTTGGCAAATTGCGAATTGGTTCTTAATAAAGTTTTGAGAAAAATAATGTTGTCAGTGGGAACAAGGTTTTGAGGGCGTAATTATTATTTGAGAAATTAATGCCGAAGTTGTTGAAGAAATTATTATTGGATCTTATCTAACGACTTGACAGATTTGTAACTTGTCGTTCGTTATTTGTTATTTTGTATAAAACTAGCAGTCTCGTTCGCGACTTCGTTCGCGCGTTTAAAAAGAAAAATATATCAGCATAAAACATTTTGGTTGACTTTGCTTCTTTAAAACATAATTGTTGATGCGCGCACAATGGCAACTGTCATAACCTAACAAACCGAACACTGTCAAAGGTTGTCAAACAGCACTCACCAAATTAAAAAAAAATTTACAAATCTTTTCAAATAAAAAATCATGAAAATCGATCCAGACGTTCTCGAGTTATAAAAAGTGTAACTAACAGGACTTTGTTTTATATACATACTAGCTGCTGCCTGCGGCTTCGCACGCGTGATACCAACATAAAAAGTAGCATATGTTCTTCTCTAAGGTCCCATCCATCTCTATACCAAAATTTATCAAAATCGGTTCAGCGGTTTAGGCGTGAAAACGTAACAGACAGACAGCGGGTTTATAATATTAGCTGACCCGGCAAACGTTGTTTTGCCATAGAAATATCTTTCGTATTTTTTTTTATCCTATGTTACTTCTAATACCTCCAAGAATATGTATACAAAGTTTCATGATGATCGGTTAAGTAGTTTTCGCGTGAATGCGTAACAAATAAACTTACATTCACATTTATAATATTAGTATGATTAGGATAGTATAAGATGTATAGATGTATTTTCATATAAAATAATTATACGTATTATTTTGGCTCGAATCACAAAGAAACACAAAGCTTTTAGTCCAATTACACCAGAGTCAATGTCTCTCGAGCTCTATTTAAATAAAACAACCAAAATGTCTAACATAACCGGAAATACTTGAGAAATGTAAGTATCTAGCTGACCCGGCAAATTTCGTACCGCCTCAGAATCAATAAATAAAAAAACAAGCATTTTTTCATATTTACTCACCTTTTAAACCTTCCCTGGACTACGACAAACATTTCAACACCAAAATCACCAAAATCAGTGCAGCCGTTCTCGAGTTTTAGCCAGACTACCGAACAGCAATTGATTTTTATTATCTATAGGATATAAGAGTGCAATGTTTCCTTCTCAAGACGCCCTAAAACAATCCAAAGATTATATTTAATTCACACACCTCACAACTGTCAAATCACTTGTCGCCTGTCACATGCGTCAGTTGTCAAGCACCAGTGTTTTACTCCTTTGTTTTGTTTGAAACAAGAACATTATTTATTGGTGTTTAAACGATGCGTTGACGAACTTGTGTTTAATGAGGAAAGAAGAAGAAATAGTCATAGAGTGAGAGGTACAACTACGTCACTATAGTAAGAATACAGACAGATGTATTACATAACTGGCCTGTCAGCTCAGTTGGTAGTAGCTCTGCCTTCTGCGCTGTAGGTTGGGGTTTCAATACCCTCCTAGGACGAACATTTGTGTTTGATTTTCGACCTCTGTGACGCAGTGGGCCAAGGCCCAGCTGAGACGCTTTAGGTTGCGGGTTAGATTCCTGCCCTGAGACAAATGTTTGTATGATTTGCAAGTATTTGTATCGGGTGTAGGTGTTTCTATGTATTACATGTATTTATTTACAAAAAAAAGTATTTTAGTTTCAAAACCGGCAATCTGACTTCTTCAAAAATGTTGGTAAATTAAAAAAAACCTCCTATTTTCTTTGAATTATCCTTGCCATTACAAAACTAATTCAAATTTAATCTTAGATAAGTAACAGAACTAGTAAAAGCCCTATTTTAGCTTTATTCATTCTGCAAGAGTCACAAATTCAGTTAGAATTTTACAGATTGCCAACTTTGAAAACCAAATTTTACAGAATGCCGCTTTTGTAACTGAACACGGTGCAGATAACCGTTTTTGATCCCAAACATCTGCTCCTAAAATAAGGGTTATCACAAATTATACTTAAGTACCTATACTAATTAATTGCCTATAGGTATGTACCCATTCTTACGATTCATTATGTACTTACTAAAGGATTGAATAAAAAAAATCATTAAATAAGAAAAATATTGCTTATTGCATAAATTATATTTATATTAGATTAAATATCTCCAACGTGATAAAATCTGTTCATGATTTACGCCAAATTAAAAAAAAAACTGGCATATTGGGACATTTATCTTATTTCTATTTCTTACAATGTTTTTTTCTTAATAGTGGTTTGTTTTATACACTGGTTCAATGGAACAGTATTTATATGTCATTGAATCTTGTTTGTTTTTGTGTAGATTCTTTCTTTCTTTCAACCGCCACAGCAACAAGTGACGCCCCTACGGTCATAAGTACTTCATTTTCTTGGCTGGTTTCTAGTTCAAATTTCGGTGTCCTTTTTGCGTTTCCGTGAAAAACTGTTGTTATTATTATCTGTATTTGGGTGTTGGGTGTATAGAGTACCAAAAGTATTACAATATACACCATAATATAAACCATAATATTCACCATAATACAAAATATTTAGCTTAGTTTGGGACTAGATGGTTTTGTGTATATTTCCGTGTATTTATTTGCGTAAATATATTTTATTCAAAATTTTACCCCTCTCCGATATGAGTTTATTCTGTATCACTACAGCTTTCGTATAACTCAGTGACCAAATCTGGCAACGGATGTATAGGCCGCCCGCCCTCCGTGAGAGCCTAACAACTTTTGAAAAGCCGGGATATTTAAAGAGCCCTTCGAAGCTCAGCTGCGCTCAAATTAAACTGCTACTGCGATTGCCCATCCGTGTACTGACTTCGTTGTCAGAACAACGAATAGGAACAATTAGGAGAATTAATGTATTCTGTGCTGAAACTCACAAGAGGTAATAAATATAGGAATTAATTCATAATAAACCGTTTACTGACATGCAGTCAAAGAGACCTTACCTAGATTATAGTTATTTTACTTTCAGGGTCTAGATGTGTAAACAATGATTTTTCGGATTTTTACCCCTATGCGTTAAAAGTTAGAAAGATGTATTATGGGGTTAAAGTTAGTTAGAAAACAATATTACGCGAACTTTACGGATGGTTTAACTAATAAGATACTCACCTGGATTTTTTGATGAAACGTTTTAGACATAATAACTACAGAACTAGACATTAACTACTATAGAACTAGGCACTAACAACTACAAAACTAGGAAAACAAATACATAAATAGGCACTAATAACTAGAAAACTAGGCACTAATAACTACAGAACTAGGCACTAACAACTACAAAACTAGGTACTAACAACTACAAAAGTAGGAAAACAACTACATAAATAGGCACTAATTACTAGAAAACTAGGCACTAATAACTACAGAACTAGGCACTAACAACTACAAAAGTAGGAAAACAACTACATAAATAGGCACTAATTACTAGAAAACTAGGTACTAACAACTACAAAAGTAGAAAAACAACTACATAAATAGGCACTAATTACTAGAAAACTAGGCACTAATAACTACAGAACTAGGCACTAACAACTACAAAAGTAGGAAATCAACTACATAAATAGGCACTAATAACTACAGAACTAGGCACTAAGAACTACAAAAGTAGGAAAACAACTACATAAATAGGCACTAATTACTAGAAAACTAGGCACTAATAACTACAGAACTAGGCACTAACAACTACAAAAGTAGGAAAACAACTACATAAATAGGCACTAATAACTACAGAACTAGGCACTAAGAACTACAAAAGTAGGAAAACAACTACATAAATAGGCACTAATTACTAGAAAACTAGGCACTAATAACTACAGAACTAGGCACTAACAACTACAAAAGTAGGAAAACAACTACATAAATAGGCACTAATTACTAGAAAACTAGGCACTAATAACTACAGAACTAGATATTAGATACTAACTACACGTCGCACTTTAGAAAAAACATTCGAGTCATAGAACATCGTTTCTGTCACTTTATATATATGGTAAAATATTATGGGCATAAGACAACTCTAAGTGGAATAATTTTTATATAATCGAGCTGGCAATCAAGCATACGGCCCACCTGGTGGTAAGTAGTTACAGTAACCGTACCGTAATTGGGCGCGCATTCAACAACACAGTTATCTTGTGTATTTGCACAGTAATTTCACTTATTAGTTATTTACGGCGGTAGGTTGCCAACAAAACTATTAAAACAAAACACAGTTAAGTACCTAATCTGTTTCGTTTTGTAAAAGGTACTTTGGTACTTAATCTTGGAGTGTGTAAATTATGGACATCCCTTTCCTTCAAGTGGCGCCACTTACCCTTAATAGAGATTAAATAATGTGACTTCACCTTTATGTCGCAGCGGAAGAGTATTTTGAGATGTTATACAAATGCTGTTAGCGCTTCTTAATAGATATTATGTGGCAGGTTTACATGGCGATATTGAAATCTCGTTAGTCTAAACTAAATCCTATTATAAACTTATTATATGAACTTATTATATATTACATGAGAATAAACTTGGTTTTTACATGTTTGTATGTTTGTTTGTAACGGATAAACTCCAACACTACCTAACAAGTTAAAAATGTTAAAAATGTAAGTGCTTACCTCGGACAAAGTATTAGTATGACTATTTAACGAGGTAACGTTGCCAGCCTTTTGGGCACTTTAGCTGCGGTCAGTAATTGGAACTCTGTTTTTTATGAAGTAATTGTCTAATTATGGCTGTAAAATAGAGTTCATTGTTTTTCATTATTTAGTATGGAATACCTAGGTTAGCTTGTAAGTACATTATTTAACTTTCAAAAATTTCGTGAGTTGTACTATACATTTTGATAAACACGGGTTTTACTCCATCGACAAAATAATACGTGAGTTAAATCCGTGCTTATCAAAATATATAGCTTGTACATTGTTTATTATGGTGTAAAATAAATAAAATAAAAATAAATCATATCATAATTATATTAGTTTGACAGTTCTGAAATAATTACTAAGTACATTATTTATATTATATCTACTATCTAAAATAAATACGCTAAAGATGCTAGTTCATAGTTCAAAATTTCTAGTACTTTTGTTGCAAAAGTTTAGAAAAATACTACTCCATATAAACCATATTATCTTTAAAAAAAAGCCACAGTGTAGATAAAGCGATATAATTACATTCGGTGGCGGAAACGAAACGATTAGTGGCTCTTAGCCGCTTAATGGCTTCTGAATAATTTACCCTGAGGATTGAGACGTTTGTCACAGTATGAGCGACAGCAGTAAGGAAGTTTTGAAATCTAGCGCGCATTACGGATTAATCCGCGTCGGTTTTTTACCGCTATTCTGTGGAACTTTGGAATCAGGCGTTGGCACACGCACTAGCGGAAAAAACGGGTTGAAAATTACATATTCTGTAGAATACATTTTGATAAACACGGGCTTTAACTCACGTATTATTTTGTCGATGGAGCCCCCCACACTGTTTCGATTCATCTATAGAATCTTCATCAGGGTGAGTTTGCCCCGTGGTCCGCTCGTTGACGCTCGAGTTCACACTTGAAAGGGAAATATTCTGTAGAAATCAAAATAAAGCGGTGCGGCGGATAAACGGTGCTAGGTATAATCTGTAATATGTAGATAGCCGAAGGTAAACTGCAATATAGGTAAAGAGTTGAGCTTTTTATCTAATATATAAAATTCTTCTGTCACGGGGTGCGTAATCGAACTCCTCCGAAACGGCTCGACCGATTTTCGTGATCCTTAGCGAGGATATTAGTCAGGGGGGAGAATCGAACAACATCTATTTTTCATCCCCCTAAATGTTAAGGGTGGTCCACCCCTTAATTTTTTATTTTTATTTTTCAGACAAAATTTTTTGTTTTTATTTTTTTATGATACATCATACAAAAATACATGCAACCCTAAATTTTCACCCCTCTACGATCAACCCTTATTTTTTAAACATCATATTTACCTATAAAAATGTTTCCTAAAAATAACATACATGGCAAAACAACGTTTGCCGGGACAGCTAGTTCTAAATATAAAATTTCCGTCCTATTTTATATTTATCTTAAGGTATTAACATAAGTATCAAATGTAGCATCACACCAATAAGTGTTAGGACTAGACGAGTTTTTATACCGGATTCTTCTTGGACTAGAGTTAGGAGAAACTGGCACCTACATTGACATAGTATAAGTATAAGATTAATAAATATTATTTTTCGTATAGGTTTTTTTTTTTTTTTTTCATTGAATAAAGATTTTATTATTTTTACTGTTACATTCATCTAGCATGTTGTAACGCCTAGTACACATTGATTAATCCGTGTTATTCTGTAAAATATGGAATCAGACATAGGCGTAATCACTAGAGAAAAATAACACTTTGAAAATGACATACTTCAGAATAACACGGAATAAAACGTGCGGATTAATTCGTTAGCGCGTGCTGGGCCTAGATGATTCAAAATGGATGATTTTTATTGATTAAAAAGCATTTATATATAGATCTTAGTATTATTATTTTTATTTTTGAATTGACCTACCGAGCTTTCCTTAAAAGCTATAGAGGCTTTTGAGATGCAGTTTCTTCCTTTCGCCACACTGCTTCTAAAAACCTAGTGACACAATGAGAGAGAGGGAGAGCTAAAAACTATCTCTCATCCCACATACAAAAAATAGTAGGTATCATACCAAAATAACAAATCAAAAAGCAAACTCATCGGAGTATACCCCCATGGACTACAGTAGCTAAACAAATTTGCATTCCCATCTAATTATGAACCCTAATTCGAGTCGAGACGTAACAGGTTCTCTAACGAGACCCCTCTCCCCCACCCCCGTGAAGGGGGGACGTCACGAGCTAATACAAGCTGATGTCTCAATACCTCCCAGTGTGCGAGCCTATTATTTCAGTCGCACACGTTGCGCATTTAGCCTTTATGGAGTGGAGATAGACTTTTTTGAAACTGTACAGGTGACCAAATGCTAACATGGCATTATTATTTTTTTATTCAACTCTTGGCTATAGACCGGCTTGCAGATGACAGATGACAGGAACGACCTATTTAAATTTAGTTTTAAATTTCAATGATAAACTACGAAAACAATTATTATTTTACTCTCATTAAGTATCTAGTATTTGCCTAGTCTTTTACTGGTTATCAAGCAGTAGTTCTAAATGTAACTCAAACAAACTGAATTCAGAAAAAAATCACTGGAAAATTGAGAAAGAAAATTATTGATCTCTAATTTTGAATTTTAATTAAAAAGGCAAAAGCCGTTTCCACAAGATTAGTCCTCCCCCTATTTAGGTTCTACAAAAGCGTGGTGCATGGTGCACCTACAATACCGTTTATGTTGTCCATGCACCGTTTGTACGTAAACGATATAGTTACTTGTCAAAGAAAATTAATCTCTATCGCCATGACACTGCGTCCAATTTTCCTGCACTTCGGAAAATTTTCTTAAACGCATTCCGGAATCAATTTCTTAGCCTGTTTATACAACTTTAGAATCTATCTGGATATAATAAAGTTGAAAATTCAAGCAAAGTGGTTGTAGTTTGAGCGTTTTGAAAATAGAATACTGATTTTCAGATTTCAAGTTGCGTCCGAGATGTAATGTCTTAAGCGCCAAAGCTCGACAAACCATTTTGATACTTGTAAGTAACATAATAACGGGGTAATTTGCATGAATTTTTATCAGATTTATGGTAGTAAATGTGTGTTTTAAACTAGCTAGTGTGAGGTAAGGTGAGTCGCGAAAGTAGCGCTATTTGCTACCGTATCGCGCGCCATCGCAGAGTCAGGGGTGTGCAACAATCGATAGTTTTGTGACATGGAAATTTCGATAAGGGGCTATCAAGTTGAGCTAGAATGGAAATAGGCTTTAATTTATAGCTACGGAAGACAAGTAGGCAGGTGACAAGCTTTTATGGCTTACCGTTTATGGTAGACATGTTGGATTTAGTGACTTTGTCACTTCCGAATTTGGAAGCTTTTGTTACCATGTCTGAGTTGACTTTGCGTTTATGCCTTTTTGAAAGTTATAGCGCTTTTCTCATGAGTAAAGTAGGTATTTAAGATTCTAAACATTGTGCTGTCAAGTTAAATTTAAATCTTTTTTATTTAATAAAATCACCAGGATAGTATTGAAATGCCTTACATGACAGGTGGGTTTCTACTTATCTAAGCACAAAAAAAGGAAGTTATGTTTCTTAAATAAAAAAAAATGTACAATACAAAGGATACATTTTATTTAGATACATTCATAACGAATACATTGTTATCTTATAGCATTAATATAAAAAAAATATGTGATAATATTCTAACTAGATTGATTTAGCCTATCATTAGTGAAGAAGGAAAGGATTTTATTAGTGCTTCTATTCCTTGAGATTGTTAAGTAAATAATTATTAACAGCTAAACAGTTGGCAACCCCTACGTATAGCGCGTTGTCACATCTGCCGTCCGCATCCGTCCAATCAGTAGCATTATATGTTAATGGCCTATTAGAATATACCAGGCTTCTTCGCGCCGACCGACGGCAATGTGGCCAAAGTATCAAGACCTCTCCTTCCGAGAAGACACTAAGTCTTGTTAAAAGTGGCAGTTATAAGTTTGGTGTTACCATACTTTGTGGTAAGCGAGACGTATGAAATTATACTACTAGCTTATTATCTGGCAAAAGAAAATATATTTACACAGATTCTTCATAAATAGTTAATATTTAATAATTAATATTTGTTGTGCATATAGCCACATTGCAAACAGTGGCTATTACGTTCTATCCTATTACGTTTATAAGGACATACAGAGTTCAAATTCAACTGGTCAATTGAACACCATTGACTAAGCTTTATTGCAGTCAGTTATACGAATTTGTGCTTTAAAGCTTAAGTAGTAAGATAGAGGAAGGTGAACCATGACTTTGTAATAGTTTGCACGGTGGCTTGTTAAGAAGTGTTCATTGTTCTTGTTTTGATATCTCTTATTTTACTTGCTTGTTACCCATTTTTGTGTTTTTGTGGGTGGTTTCTTGACATCGTTATAATAATAAACGAAGAAAATATTTCTTCGAAAGTAAAAAAACCCTAAAACAGGGTATGGTCCGTTTTGGGTCCAACGCGGTGTCTTTGTACGGGCGTCGGATAAGATCTTTATTCTTTTTTTTTCTTGAGGGCTTTATAATGTTTCAATTAACCAGTAGCCAGTATTTATTGGTGACACGTGGAGCGATTCATTACCTGAGCCGCTATGAATTAACAAAAAAATGCAAAGGACGATGCCGACTTACGAAGTTATGCGCTCAACACTTTAGATTTTAAACCAATTAGAGCATTTTTTATATGAAACTCGGTTCATTTTATGTTAAATAAGTAGTTGATTATTTTACAATAGTATTTTACAATACTTTGTGATAAAAATAGTGTTATAATAGAGACTTCTATTATAACACTATTTTTATCACAAAGTAACCTAACATATTTTTTTAAATTGATGTTCATTTATAATGTTAGTAGATAACTCTTCTTTTTCTTTTGTGCACTTGGCACATGTCTAGATATTTTTTTTATCAGGAATATATAATTATTAATTTACGGGTATTGATTGCTTATTACGTTTTAATTTATTCCCAATGTTTTGGTTATGTTGCAATAATCATGGCCCCTGAAAGCGACTCTGAAATGAAAACTGTAATTAAAGGTAAATACGCGATGAACAGCCGAGACCTATTCATATTGTTTTAATAGTTACGGCTGTTTATCGCGTATTTACCTTTAATTACAGTTTTCATTTTAGAGTCAATTTCAGTCGATCGCAAAACTTAAAAAAACTCCTGAAACATAAAAAAGACATTAAACAAAATAAATCCGCCTTCAAACAGTAGCAAAGATTGAAGCCTTATAAAGACATTATCGTCTAATTACTCTTTTGTTTATTGATCTCGAAAACTTTTAAAATTGGAACGCTCAAACTCCCGCTCTTTTTTCTTTTTCAAATCGAATTAACTCACCTGTAATTGGATTTATGGCAAAGGCGGGTCGCGGCATTCTTCCAAATCTCTGAAGCTAATTACGCGAAGCATTTTAAAAGTGTTTATTGAGAACGATCTTAATTCAGTAAAGTGCTTATTAGTGGTGTTTATCGTAAGGCAATTTGGATTATCTGCATTCTCAGTGCCGCTGTAGTAAAGTGAGTACTCTCTTTGTAAAGTACCTACCGACTTACTTGCAAAAATGTTAATGTTTCTTTTTGGTGTTCTTCTTATGTTTTGCTAAGTAAACTATGTTTTATGCTGTGAATATATACATATATAAATAAAAATCAATCGCCGTATCTAGCAAAAACTTGAAAATAAATTGACCGATTTAAATATTTTTATTCATTTTTTTTACTCAGTACTGGAGTTGTCAAGGAAAAAGTTTTGAAAAATCCGAAGAAACGGATAAAGAATCGAAAATATCTAAACTTTTAATTTCATGATCGCCACTTCAGATTACTGTCTATAGATGGCGTTCGTGGCGAACCTAACGTTTGCCAATCAAATCAAAGGTGATATGAAGTTTACTACAGGCTCATCTAGTAGGTAGTTATTAGTAGGAGTAACAAAAAACTGAGATTGGTCTTTTTTGACACACCACAGATCAGACCTCCTTGCACCTATCTTGTTTTTTAGCTACTATGTGTGTTAATTGTATCTCGTGTCTTTTTTTCTTTTTTATCTAATATTATATTTTGATTGTTCTCTTTGTGTTGGAAGTAAAGTTTACTGTTTTATTTTTGTACTTTATTGTATATTTGTGTAATGTTGTTTCCCATAAAGCTTTTATTTATCTATTATGGGTTAATGTAGAAGAACGATTAATATTTCGCCAAGAACTTCACGTCTCCATCATTCATCGTTATTATTTGCAGCCATTCAAACGCCATTTCTTATAAAATATATACGAAAATATCGCCATAAGGGCATAAGGCGTATCGTGACGGGTAACATGAAAAAATAAATAAAAAAATAAAGCTAAAGCGCCATCTCTCGTTATTATTTCGGAAAACAATAGCGCCTGGATTGTCACATCCAGCGCGCTCCATGCAAATAATCATAAATAAATGAAATAAAAAATAAATATGAGCATCTCCGAGAGGATATCTTATTTTAAGGCTTGCGAGTTTGCTATCACAGAATCGTTTGTATCTGGATAGGACAAATGGTTCATTAAAGTATCAGCAAATAATTTACAAACATATTTTAATTTGATACAAATAAAAAGTGTCTCTTTTACAATAATAATACCTAGTTTTTTCCATGACAATTGATTGTCATATTTAGTATTTAAAAGTATTTATCGCGAACCTTTTTATTTATTCCCAAGAGTCAAGCGACTACTATTATGCATACTAAAATTAACTATACTTATTGATATAAATAAATAATTGTGGACAATCTATACAACACCATCTAGCCCCAAACTAACATGATATACCATTTTTTACAAGATAAATTATAGTCAGTTTAAAAATAAAACAAGCAAAATTGGAGCAGGTTTGCCTGAGATCCAAAAAAGTTGTTGGTTAGTTTTCTTCATTCTTTATAGAAACTTAAACTAACAAAATACTAAGTGAGTAAACTTATTTTCATAATTATAGTTTATAAGTATTTTCCATAGTCTCATCCAGCCAACTTCACGATCTCTGCCACAAAAGACTCGCTGTCCAAACAAGGGGCTCTCTGTCCAACCGGCGCCATGTTGAATCCGTAACAAATGTCGTCACATTCAAAATAAAGACGTTCGATATTCAAAATGCGACTCGTATTAACATTGTGTTTTGAACCTATAATGTAGTTATATGTATAGTTTGATTATTACATTGGAATAAGGAGATCAATAAGGTCTAGAGAGTCTAAACCTAGATCTAGGTACCATACCTACAAAGGACGTACAGACAGATATAACCTGTATCTAGTAGTAAATGTAGGGCAATTTGTGAAATTGTGAATGAATGAATGAACTGGTAAACATATCACTTAAAATTGATTAGATCCTAAGCAACTCGGTTGAGTCATTTGCGAATATTTGCGAGACTTAATACACTGCAATTGATTTTTATATTTATGAAAGATCATCAGAAAAGTATCGCTGGGTTAGATAATGCTTAGCTGGTAGGCAACACTTCTGCCAGTAAACCTTCCGTGGTAGGTGGGTATATTATTGTCTATAAATGCTGCCTCAATACTGGTTTTACCAACCTATAAAATACAGACTAGAAACACTGAAAACCTCAAGTATTGATTTCAACTCTAAACACAAAATTGAACATCACACAAAAGCTAGAAAAGGATGACAATAAAAATCCTGCGCGCATTTTCACATTGACATCTTTACGTTTGCTCTAGAAACGAACATTGTAGTTTCTAATATTTAACAAATAAGGTTGAAAATCATTCGAGTCAGTGTACAAACATTTTTGTATGCAAAAGTGGTAGAAGCGCGAGTTTTCCGGACGAAATTGGAAAAATATGGCCGTTTTCACAATGGCGGCCGCGCGGGCTGCGCCAATTTGAATTTAGATTAGAAAATGTGACGACGTGCATTCTAATATGTGTTCTAGTGAGGTGATAAATGCTATCGATATTTTATTTTAAATTGAAGTTAAGTATTTGTCTCGGGTCTGAGTAATTATATGTATAATATGTATATATTTACAAAAAAAGTATAATATTAATAGATCAGTCATGTTCAAGTAGTACCCATAACATAAGCTCTGCTTACCTTGGGCCAGATGATGCTGTGTGAAATGTCCGGCATTATTTATTATTACAATATTTTTTGGGAGAACGGTAATCTAAAATTTTGCGATAAATCCTTTTTGAGATAGTTTTGTTAGTTTTATTATTATATCGCCTGGTAAAAATAGTTTATAGCGTTGGAATAATAAAAAACTAAAGATAATATAAATAAATGCTGTATTATAATTAAAACATGCTTCAACTATTGTAGATATATTTCTACATATACCTAGGTACAGAAAAACTATGTGGTGTTAATGAATATCTCATCCAACACCATCGAAACACTCTTAGCTCATCATCATCAAAAATATATAACATATAAATTCTAAGTACACAGTCAAACTATCGATTCACTACTTTCATCGATATACGATATTCAAACTTCTCACACCACCAACCCTACATTCCATGTAGGGTACGTATGAAGTTGGGTAATGGATTTCCTGTGCCCGCCCACTCGGATGTTTGTTCTGCTATTTTAGCATATACAATCCCTGCGGGATATTTATTGTGATCCCGCTAAATGATGACAAGCTGATAGTGGGCTATTTTTTTTATATCTCACTAGCTTGTGCACTCGGCTTCGCACTATATAAAAAGTAGCCTATGTCCTTCCCTAGGATACAATATACAAGGGGTATAAAAATGTGTAGGTAAAAATATGAGTAATAAGTATAGGTATCTAAAATGTATTCTATCATTCTTAATAGGGCATTTTTTTTAAATAATATCGTAAGGATCCGTAAGGATATATTATATCCTTGCCAAATTTGATCAAGATCCGTTTAAAAAGCTGAGAAACTTTCAATTTTATAATAATGGTTTGGGAGTATGGATCCATTTTAGAGTTTTATTCCATTCTGCATGATATTGATATTATAATTTAAAACCCGCTAGTGTCATTTTTGAATTTCGAATAGTTTTTATTATTATGGTGGCGGCCAGTTGATGGGTATTTTTTTTTATAATTTAAATTCAGAATGATATCAGGTGATTATTAAACTGCTAAAGCAAGAATACACTTAATCGATGAATTTGTTCCCTCATCCAAGACAAGGATACCCAACACCAGCATGGCAATTATCAAACTTTCTTCAGCGAAAAGAAACGAATTATTTCCCAATAAGAGGTATGACTTTCTAGATCTTACCTTATATTACTGCTTCTATACGCAAAAAATATTTATTAATTCCCGCAGCAAAGAAATTATTGTCTATAAGGTTTTTTCTATACCCAAAATATTTCATTTTTGTATGTTCTCGTGTCGCATAAATCAATTTCTACGGGGTTTACGCTACGCAGGGAGATGTTTTATCTCCGATGATGATCCTAATCATTCTATTTAGTAACAGCTTACCAATTTATTTCAAATGTCTAAACAGCGGAAGGAATACCCCAAATCACTTACTAAATAGCTGTTTTAAGACGTGCCCACAACAGTGTCAAACAGCTAATGAACTGTTAAAAGCTTTTTTCATCTACTTAACAGTTTTGGGAAAAAAAGACTGATGTTGTAACGCTTTTAGAAAATGTCGACGAGTTTCCGTTTCCACTACGTATACATAGATAATAGTTGAGTGTTTGTTTTGCGCACGTTGTTTTATCTGATTATATTTTTATACTATACTAGCTCGCGTTCGCGACTTCGACAAGAAAAAAATAATCTAATTATAAATCTAAATCTTTTTTAAATCCACTTGAATACTCATAATAAAATCATCAAAATCGGTCCAGCCGTTTAGTAGAAGTTAAATTACAAACACATGCACAGAAGATTTATATATATAAGAGTGAATGATATTCTTTTATGTTTATAAAGTATATAAGTATTCTATCATTTTTAATTTGAGGCTAGATCGGTCCACTAATATTTGTTTTATTTTATGTGCATCCATGAATCGCATTCGAAATTTGAAGTGATTTTCAAATCGTATCGTTTTTGAATTTCGAATGGCTGGTATGATCACGGTGGCGGCCAGTACGGTGATGGTTGTTTTTCTCATGTCGACGCGTAAACTACCTATATTATAAATATATTAGATAAATACTTTATTACACAGTATTAGTGACAGATAATGCAAAAAAGTAATAGGTTAGCGTGGTATGGGCATTTTATAAGAGATGAATGTCGATTAATGGTTTGTCATTTCATGAAGTAAGTACCTAACATAGCACTTCTAAATTAATTTTCGTTTTCTTGTGTTATTGCATGTTTCTTCTCAATCTAAGCGGAATTTTAATCAATAAATTGTGACTTCATAGCACAAGCATGGACTATTAAATTATAAGTGTATTATGTTGCAATGTGATTTGAACGAATCCCGAGAAAGTTCTATACGGCCATTCCGCGATGACGTTTAGAATAGACAAATGACGATCGACTGACTTTATCACTAAACTATCACTTGGCAAAATTTTCTATAAGACAGATGTCATTATAGGAAGACAAGAAAGAATATGTTTGAAATATGACTACGAAAAGCGTAGGTACTGAGATGACGAGTGGTAGAGGGGGATGGAAGAAGAAAACGTGCTGACCCCCTGAGCGTGCGATAAGGACAGGGAGATAATGATGGCCTACTTTGAACTACGCTGTCCTTATACGGCACATTGCTTTTTTATTTTTTTAGTTGGTCGTGGGACTTCATTTTCCTTTCAAAAGTAACTTGTTTTTATTAAACCGTTCAGAGAGAAAGTTGCTTCCGCGTATTTATTAATTAATTAGCACGTTAATTACGTCAATTCACACAGCAATAAAGTGTTAAAATTGTAAATTCTTCCTAATATACCCATTAGGTGTCAAAATTATATTCTAATTAGGTATAAGTTATACTAGAGCTTGCACGTAGCTTTGATCGCATTGCAACGACATTTTATATACTCGTTTAAGATATTAAAAAAAAAACTTTGTCAACCCGTTTTGTTAAAAAAAAAATTAATTAAAATTTAATAAATATTCGATTCCTGCCGCAGGACAAATGTCAAGTATTTGTCTGCAAGTATTTGTCTCGGGTCTGGGTGTTTTTCTATGTATAATGTATGTATTTACAAAACTTATATACATTGATTAATAGTAGGTATATCATTCATGTACACGAGCTCTGCTTACTTTATAGACTTTACTTTAATATCCGAAATTATTAATTTATTACGTGCACCTGGCATTACGTTCTTGAACAGTAAAAATAAAATCAAATATTTTAAGTCCTTATTTCGTTTGACATTTCACGGATAGTTTTTCAAAATTAATTCGATATTTCATGTTGTATAGGATAATCACAGCAAATTTTTTTAAGTGTATTCTCTTTGTGATTTGTACAACGAGAAGAAAGTTCTAGACTGTCATCACGCGATGACGTTTAAATCGACAAATGACGATCGACCGCGACTTTGTGACGATATTACAACAAAAAGAAATCACTTGATACTGGCATAATTGCCAAATGCTATTATAAGAAGAAGAAGAAGTCCTTATTGATCTAAACATTAATTCAAACATACTCAAACTAATTTTTTTGTTACTTACAGTCATAATTAATCGGGGTTTTTAATACCTTGCAATAAAATTCGTCTCTGGCAATTATAATTGGCATCTTACATAGCTAATTTAATTAATGAATAGTTCAAAATAATGATTAACTTAAATACTTTGATGCTTTTTGATTTAAATTACCGTTTTTGGTTTAATCTATAATTTAAACCTAATTAGGTATCTAATGATATATATATATAGTTTGTTTTTATTAAAAATACTGTCTTCAAAATTCAAAGCTTTTGTTAAGAATATTGCTGAATAAAACATTTATTTTGGTAAACAGATAATAAATAAAAAAAACTAGTAGTAAGGTAACAGTAATAGTACTGGTGTACCCTTGCCTTCCGATCATAAGATCTTTGGTTCGAACTTGGTCATGCACAATAGTTTTTTCCTTTCAAAAATTGATATGCGCAATGTCAGTGCTCTCAAATGGTAAAGAAAATCAGCACATATTCAAAATTAGTATTCTCATGAGAGCGATGGGCTTGCAAACTGTCACAGAAACTAATTATTGTGCAATTGTAGTCATGTGTCAAGTATAATGATTAGTCGTGCCTCTGACTACCCTTTTTAGACGTCGTCAGACAACTATAAAACTACATATGCGCTTCTATATAAGCTACCTGAAAATGCAATTAAACTACCTATAAAGATATTAAAGCTTCCATAAATGGTAGATAGTCATTTGAAGAAGGTATATTTTTATATAAATTACTATATTATTGATAGTAATGTAAGGCCTCATGTCTGTCCTCATACAGTCAACTGATACATTTTAAATGTATTAACTCTCTTGTGTTAGTTTTTCATAGTTAAGTTATAAGATGGACAATGTAAAAAAGCGCTAGGACTAGGACGAGTTTCTTGCCAGTTCTTCTCGGGCTTGGGTTAAGAGGAATTGGCACCTAAATTTACCTTGTATGTAAAACTTTTCAAAGTGATCCTTGTGATTGTATTGAATAAAATATCTTTGATAGACTTTGATATATCTGAGGAGGAGTCTATTGAGCTCGGGAAAAACAAAGTGGTTCAATGTTATTATATCTATTGTAACTAGTAACATAATACTAGTGCTCAGTATTAGCACTGAATAGTTATTAATATAAACGAAGGGCTCCACGAAAACATTTATATAATAAGCGATTCTTGCTACAACGCTAAAAAGTGCAATTCAGCTCGCACGAGCGCTTAGTGCCTAATTGTACCTCTTTTTCTATCGCTAAAATCTTTCTCACGGCACTTGTCTACGAATTTTCCCAACAACTTAGGTGAATCAATATTCTTGTAAATTTATATTTAAAGGGCAAAGTAGGTACATCTGACTACAAGCGTATTAAAAAAAAAAACGATAGGAAATAGGTTATGAAGTGCCAACGATAAGTACTCACCCTCTTTTTTGGTGTCGCAAAGTGCCCATATTCACTGTGTGTGGTTTCGGAAACGGTACACTAGCGCCACCCTAGCTTTCATCTCGCCGACAGGATAAACAAGTATGGAGATAGTCTACGTAGGCACGAATAATAATTATACATTTATACAACTACTTTCCCGACGCGACTTCGCTTGGTACCTATAAAGTTGTCTATATCCTCAATCTATGTTCTTTCTAAATTTGATCAAGAAGCGATTAGCCGTAAATAACGTAGTAAACTTTCGAATTTATAGTATGGATACGAAAGTGAAGTTGTAGTTGTGTAGATATAAATAAAGTATAAAAATAATAGTTAAAATTTTATTTAATTAATAATAACGCCTGAAATTTCACACAGCATCATCTGGCCCCAAAGTAAGCATGTGTTATAAGTAAATGACTGTTTTTTTTTTGTAATTACTATATTTATACATAGAAACACCCAGACCCGATGTAAATACTTGCAGTTCATACAAACATTAGTCCCGCGGCGGGAATCGAACCCGCAACCTTCAGCGTCAGAAATTGCGCTGTTACCGATGATTTCAATATTTAACCATTGAAATGTTCTATGCTTCGAAAACATACATAAATTATTTTTCTTTAAATCAAATGGTTGATATTGGTCTGTTAAGCATATGCATATACTTACTGTCATCTATATTAAGATCTTAGTGTTAAGACAAACATAGGTTTTAAGATCTTAGTATTAAGACAAACATAGGTTTTAAGATCTTAGTGTTAAGACAAACATAGGTTTTAAGATCTTAGTGTTAAGACAAACATAGGTTTTAAGATCTTAGTGTTAAGACAAACATAGGTTTTAAGATCTTAGTGTTAAGACAAACATAGGTTTTAAGATCTTAGTGTTAAGACAAACATAGGTTTTAAGATCTTAGTGTTAAGACAAACATAGGTTTTAAGATCTTAGTGTTAAGACAAACATAGGTTTTAAGATCTTAGTGTTAAGACAAACATAGGTTTTAAGATCTTAGTGTTAAGACAAACATAGGTTTTAAGATTTTAGTGTTAAGACAAACATAGGATTTATGATCTTAGTGTTAAGACAAACATAGGTTTTAAGACATTACTCTCGAGTCTCTGTATTCTGTTGTTAAAAAAACTACTAGCTGCTGTTCACGACTTCGCACGCGTTGTACCTAAATAATTAAACTCCGCCAAAATAAAGGAATTAGCAATTTTATCAAAAAAAAATTTGGATTTTCGACAGAATTTTTACACTGTTAATAAAAAAAATAATTACAGCTTAATAGTTAATTCCATACATTTGATAATATTAAAATTTACATGTTAATGTTTTTGGTGAGTTTGTGAACTTACTGGGACTCAATATCTGTTACCTACCAAATTTCTTGCAAATAAATTATTTCTATTTTTATAAATTGCCGTTTTTTATTTATTTTTAATAACTTTTTATTAACTTCTATTTTTATAAAATTGTATGCTGTTCCATGTTAAAAAATACATCTACACTACAAACCGCTAAAACAAATTATGATATTTATAATAAGTACAGGATAGTAAGATCAGTTTATGTTATTATTCATAGAAATACAAGTCCTACTCCACATTTTACAGCTTCCACACTTGGACCGGGAACCCGACACCTCGAGTGCGATTAGTTTGCACTAATATCCTATTCTGTGGTTCGCCTTTCATTTCGCCGAATCTGATAGTACATAGTATAACAAAGCCACCATATTTGAACAGCTTTGTAATGTGTGTCTAGAAAATAAGTAGTAATCCATTGCATTTTGTATCTTATTGACGACTTCTGTGGCGCAGAGGGCCAAACCATCTTGAAACGCAGATAGATAGATATAAGATTTTTACATAACATTATACAGACACACATATAGGTACAAAAATAAAATAACAAACTTAATTAGGTACTAACATAAAAAAAAGTTACAACTAACACTCAAAATAGCTAAGAAACAAGGTATGTGCAAAGAGGTCTGTGTCGTATGCCATAAAGAAACAGTCTCAGGAGAAGGTCGCGATTACGATTCCCGTCAAGGCACAAATGTTTGTATGATCGGCAAGTATTTGTCTCGGGTCTGGATTTTTTATGTATAATGTATGTATTTAGAAACGCATATAATTGGTATCAGTCATGCAGTACCTATAACACAAGCTCTGCTTACTTTAGAGCTAGATGCTGCTGTGTGAAATGTCCGGCATTATTTATTATACTAGATGGCTCTACAGGCAAAAGTAGAACGCGCTGACGTTTCGTTTGGAATTTCTATACACCTATATCTCGCGCTTCTTAACCTGACTAAGAGTTTTTTAATTGAATTTTATACCAATGACAGTACCAATGACAGTATTAATGGCTAGTTTTTGCGTGCAATACGAGTTTTAAGAAAACCGCGTCTATTGTTTCTGCACGTTATACAAAAAAGTTTACATAGCGGAATTCCTGAGGCCTTAACTACGTTTTTGACAATTCATTGAAATTGTGTTCACAACATAGGAATAAGAGCATGTATTATAGATACATCGCCAGAAAATATTTATGGCCATCCCCAGTGAATAATATTATCATTGACGACCTCTGTGATGCAGTGGGCTAAAGGCCGGCTGAGACGCAAAAGGTTGCGGGTTTGATTCCCGCCGTGAGACAAATGTTTGTATGATCTGCAAGTCTGCAAGTCTGGGTGTTTCTATGTATAATATGTATGTATTTACAAAAAAAAGAGATGATGATGAGATGATGTTGTGTGAAATGTCCGGCATTATTATTTTAATAGAGGATTCAACTAATTGTTTTAATTTAAAAGTATATTATCCTACTACTTCGTTTTCTAATTAATAAATCGGACCTAAATTATCTGCGTTATTTTTCATAGAAAATCAGAAACCACTAAGGTTCCCACCGATTACGCTCCGTTTGTCCACAAACAGATTGTTTGCTCTTCAATATACGTATTTAATTGTTTAAACTACGACTGTGCTACAAGTCAGCTGTTGCACAGAGTAAGCATAGACACAGAGATTTCCAAATTTAATAAAAAAAAAAAAGTTTACAACACGTACATCGAATTAATTTGCCAGAACATTTTCTACTTAATCGGAAAGACCGCTCGTGTAAATAATAAAAAAAAAATTCTTAAAAATTAAAAAAAAAAAATATTTCAATTAAAAAAATACGAAAATTCGTTTAGGCACTTGGATGACATATTTTTTTTAGCTATATTGATTTAAAAACTAAACCACTGAACCAATTTTGATGATTTTAATTTCTATGGAATCGGAAAAAAAAATTGACTTTTTAACTTTACTCTTACTTTTTTTTATATTTTATATAGTTTTAAACGGTCCTTAGATAACTTAATTTTTTCACATGTATTTTATTTTATTGTATATAATTCTGTACATTCCTGTAATTATTTCTGTAAATAAATGTAAACTTGTAAAAATATTCTATCAGTCATCTGGTAACAAGCGATGCTTAGTTTGGGGCTAGATGGTTTTGTGTACATTGTCCACCATTTTTATTTGGCAACATCAAAATTAGAAAGTTTCAACTACTCTGCACGAAAAATATCAGATTTCCATCAATCAGTGTCCCCACGGCCTTAATCACATCTCAAATATTTGGTGAGGGTTTAAATTCGTTTAGCGCCGTCCTACCGAGACTTGGGGTTTTGCTACAAACCTCTCAATTTTGTATACAGAGTGTATACAAAAATTAGAGGTGGACCGTGAATGTCAGATTGGCTTAAGCTTAAATTATAACTATATAAAGTACTTAATATGCTATAAGTTAATATATACCAAGTCTCATCGAAATCTGATCGGCCGTTGCATGATTAATCTATTGACGACCTCTGTGGAGTAGTGGGTGAAGACCTGCCTGAAACGCAGGTGGTTGCGCGTTCAATTCTCGCGGGAAAAATGTTTGTATGATCATCAGGTATTTGTCTCAGGCATGGGTTTTCTCAATGTAGGTATTATATGTATGTTTTTACAAAAAAGGTATATAAGTAGTATATCGGTAATGTATATGTATATCGGTCGGTGGTTCTAATAACATAAGCTCTGCTTACTTTCGGGCTAGATGACGCTGTGTGAAATGTTATTATTATTATTATTAATATCTATTTTTTGTAAAACTACGGTTGTACTTGCTTCTCGCGGCGGAAGTCGAACCCGCAACCTTGTACGTCTCAAGCGGTCCTTCGTCCACTGAGCTACAGAGGTCGTCAAAAGCTTAACCCTAATTTTATTAAAAAAAACATTCTTATGAATTTATGAATGTTTACTTTTTTGTAAAATATGCTAACGAACCGAATTTTGAACACCCTGTATATAAAGCTCAATGTGTTTGAGTAAAGATTAAATTGTTTTAAGAAGCCGACGGTATTATAATTCTGTTTAATTTATCGTGAGAAGAACCAGATTAGGCTGTTTGTATTGGATTTAAATGTTCAGGTAAAATGTTGTTATAGTGTATTTATTTAGTCTACTTAGGGTAAGATAAGTACCCTGTAAGGCTTATTTAGAGACGAAAACAGCCAAGTACGCACTAGCCACTTAATAATAATAATATTTATTTATTCAGATAACAAAGATCCATTTCATCCATTAAAGTAAAAAAAAATAACATTGATCAATAACAAAGTAATTAATATAAATTAAATTAAATGTCAAAAACTATTTCTACTAACTAAATACCACCTGAATTAATATAATAAATTTGCCGCTTTTAATCCACGCGGTTTTAACGCGCTACTTTGAAGTCTTTGCTGTACGAGTAGGTATGTACAAATATGAACGCAGTTTTTTCCGCATTGCGTGCCCCTATGTTTTATTATATGTTCCACAGAAAAGCGTGAGAATAATAATTAATTATTAATACTAAATATTCAAATATCATTTTCATGCTTTTTAGCTGCAATACACGAGTCTGTTCTTTATTTATTAACTAATTTATGAATGAGGGTCTTGAAATTATTGAATAAAATTCTACTGTACGTGTGTATGTCACTGAACTCCTAAACAGCTGGACCGATTTGAATGATTATTTTTGTATATGTTTGGGTGGTGCCCTGGATGGTTTACATTCACAAATCAGCCCGGCAGAAGGCGCTGCAGTGCGTACAATTAGATATATTTTTTCTTTTTAAAACACGCGGACGAAGTCGCGAACGTGACTAGTATTGTATAAATTATTATGCTCATACAATAAGCACACATGTAATCTATAATGTTTTTAAGTATACTATGTTTACTAATAGGCCAGATACCAGCCACCTCTTGGATTACGCTGATCAATAAATTTGTTTTGAATCTTAAAACAAAAACTACGTAAATTCTGAAACAAAACTAAGCGTAAAACTACGCTAAAAACCTAGGAAATCATAGCCTTAGGTCTAGCAAATAATCTGGTATATTTAAACCTCGCTATTCTTAAGTCTCTTCTAAAGTATGTCATTTTCAACGTCGTTTTTTCCGCAAGTGCGTCTACAGAATAGCACAAAACATTAATTCACAATGCGCAACGGATTATTTCACAATGCGTGCTAGGCCTAGAAGAGCTGTTCGGTTTACAGACTTTATTCTCATAAGAACAAAAATTACAGTTTACTTATAATGATAATTAAATAAGTTAATTAACTGGTACATAACTAATGTACCTACCTAAGTATTTTGTTAAGCTAGTCGCGAAGCATGCATAACTTAAAAACTATAACTTAACTAGCTGCTGCTCGCGGCTTCGCACACGTGGTACTTACATAAAAATAGCCTATGCCCTTCTCCTAGGTCCCATCAATCTCTATACCAAAATTAATCAAAATCGGTTCAGCGGTTTAAGCGTGAAAACGTAAAAAACAGACAGACAGATAGAGTTACTTTCGCATTTATAATATTAATAGGGATAACTAGGTATGTAGGCAGATTTTTGTTTGCAAAAACATAATTTCAAAAGTAAAATGATAAAATACCCTAGTAAAGGATCTCCCTAAATAAGGAATACAGCAGTCATACTACATCTAAAAATAACGTACAAAGTCACTAGTTATCTTAGTACCTTTGTTACAAAACTACCCTGCCACCTGGACAGTACACTATAACACATTTCAACGTACAAGCAGACAGAATTCTTCACACCACAGCAAAAGTGTGTTACCTGACACCCTTAAATGATACATCGCGTACCTACTTCCGGTAGCGCACTTCCGGCCACGCCCAATGGCGGCGGAATTTTGTAAATACAACCGTAGATTATCTTAGTGTAAATTATGTTTATATTATATGTAATGTATGTTTATTAGACTTGTTTTTTGAAGCTATTGTGCTGTTCTTGATAGGTTTAGATATATTGATATTGGGGCGATAAGGTATTAAAAGGTAGAAACTTTAGGCCCGTGGGGACCTGAGGCGTGGCTCCTATACAGAGAGTTATCAAAGAGACTGGTGGAAAAGACCAATGATCAAAGGGCTGGTGCTTACCTCGGACAAAGGCTTAGTATGGCTGTTCAACGAGGTAACGTTGCCAGCCTTTTGGGCCTTTTGGGCTACCTGCGGTAAGTGAACTGAACTGTATTTTTTATCTATAAGTAATTGTATATTTATTTGATATATATCTGTTCCTGTAAATAAATGTGTTTAATAAAAAACATAATTGAAAAAAAAACTATAAGGTAACTGGATGACCGAGCTTTGGTCGGTATAAAACACGGATAAAACGACGTTTCCTAAAAATGAAATGTAGCTAGATCGATGTATCGTCCCCGAAACCTACTGCATACTAAATTTCATGAAAATCGTTTCTGAGATTCAGATTATATATATACAAGAATTACTCGTTTAAAGCTATTAGATAGATATATAGATAGATTAGATAGATATATAATAATGCCGGACATTATACAAAGCATCATCAGGCCTCAAAATAAGCACAATATGTTATGGGTGTATATGATGATATCTATATATATACCACATGACTGATGTACTAATTTATTTTGTTTCGTATATAAGTATTAATCACTGGCAGGTAGGTCTTCATTGATAAATAATTACGTTTTAAAAACTAAAAAGAAACCGACTTCATTGAATGAAATTTGAGCCTTAATACATTTTTAATGGAAAGTAGATGTATTTTGTACATATATAATATGGGTAGGCCAAATATACGCACCGCTGCAATGAGACAGCGAGGAAAACATCATCGATGTATACAATTTTTAGATTTTCGTTGATTTTTCAGCTCAACCGATTTTGATAAAATTTATATGGGACTACCTGTGAAGTATACCCTTTCAAACAAAAAAAGAATTGTTCTAATCGGTTCAGCCGTTTTCAAAGTCGGTTAATAAAATAATATATTAATTGAGAATCCGCATAACGCCATCTAGCCCCAACGTAAGCATAGCTATGGGAACCCGATTAGGTACTGATAGAATATATATTTTTAAATACATACATAAGATGATTTTATAACACACAGAACAAACCTATATAAATAAATCAATATCGTCAACACAATCAACATATGTTTTCTTATTTGCTTAATATAAAATATAAATATAATATAAAATATAAACGAAAATCTAAAAATTTATCGATGATGTTGTCATGTACTTTCATACCTTGCTGTCTCATTGGAGCGTTGCTTTTATTTGGCCTACCCATATTATATATATACAAAATACATCTACTTTCCACTAAAAATGTTTTATAGGCTCAAATTTCATTCAATGAAGTCGGTTTCTTTTTAGTTTTTAAAACGTAATTATTTATGTTTCTTTTTATGTTTGTTACCTCATAACTTCGTCATTTATAAACCGATTTGAAAAAAAACCATGTGAAAGGATATACTTCCCGATTGGTCCCATATAAATTACATTAAAATCGGTTCAGTAGTTAGGTTTTAAAATAAAAAAAAAACAAAAAAAAACATGTCATCCACTTGGATGAAACGAAATTTTGATAATTTGCTTTTTTATATATGTAATCGGTTGTATTTTTAGTTTTATTAATTATATTATTATATAAACTTAGTAATTATATTTACTCTGCAGTATATATAGTTCGTACTGATTGTGTGTGTTTCAGTAACAAATAAATAAGGGTTTATGTCTATGTCTATCTATGTGCATAAAGTAACACATGTTTAAAGGCAGAAGGCAGAGCTACCACCAACAAACCTCAAAGCCAGCTGTAGCTGAAAAGCCAAATATTACGAATAACTGATCTGGATTGGTTGATCTATCTATATTAAACGATCTTTAGAATTTTGATCAACTGTTTCACAATATAGGTATTTTGTATTTTGTTACATATCCGGTATTATTATTATTAATAAATAAATAATCCCGGACATTTCACACAGCATCCACCTAGCCCTAAAGTAAGCAGAGCTTGTGTTATGGGTACTACTTGATTGATTGACTTAGGTAAGTATATACTGACAAAAGTTTCAATTCTGTTACACTTTATCCATTATTTACCCATTGAACCGCTCTAACCTCAAACAAAGGATAGTTGCAGCTTACCTAAGCCTTCAGAGTTCAGACTCCTCAATAGACGAGGCCTATCTTCACACTAGGATGGGCACTGGACCAGCCGCCTGAGACCGGATGCTCTGGCATCGGCTGAAAGATTTCTAAACGTGGTCACTAGATACTTTGTGGATAAAATTACGTTTTAAAAACTAAAAAGAAACCGACTTTATTGAGTCAAAGTATTTTAGTATTTTGTATATATATAATATGGGTAGGCCAAATAAACGCACCGCTCCAATGAGACAGCGAGGTATCGAAGTCCATGAAAACATCATCGATGTATACGATTTTTAGATTTTCGTTAATTTTTCAGCTCGACCGATTTTGATAAAATTGAAGTGAAGTATACCCTTTCAAACAAAAAAATATTTTTTCAAATCGATTCAGCCGTTTTCGAGTAATCGGTGAACATACATGATTTCTTTGGTGACATTTACGTCAATGACATAAGGAGCAAAACGTTTCTACGTAGATCTACGTTTCTTATATTTACTAAAGGTTCTAAAGGACTAAAGGTCTACTAAAGGTTCTATAAAAAATATAAATCTCCAAATATCTCAAATCTTTTCGTTGTATAATTTTATTGCCGCTTTTTCGCTATCATTTGAGTACAGGATGATCCTCATTGCCACTAGCACCCAAATATAGGGTATACAGGGTGATCCTATAACGCAGTGTTGCCATTACACTAAGCTGGGAAAGGTTGATTTCTTCAAATGTTCCCGTTATGGTAATACCGAAGTTATATTATTTATCTATGGTAATACCAGGTTGTTTATAACTTTGTTTGTGAAAATAAATGCTATTATTTTTTGTGTAAAGATGACAAAGAAAATTGCCAGAAAATCGTGTTTTTAATTGAAATAAAACGTTCTGTCCAATATATTGTAGAGTCGAGAAATATTTTGTAAATTTTGTTAGTTATATGCGATTATTGTTAAAGCATTTTGTAGCTATGTGAAATTGATATCTATACATGGTATAAACTGAAGTCTGTTGCTTTCGCTGTCTGTTCGCTTAGATCTTTTTAACTACTAAACAGATTTTAATGCAGTTTTCAGCAATAGATAGAGTGATTCAAGATAAAGGTTTATATATATAATACATACTAACATATTTAGGTACAGAACAGCTTAAAAATTCAAAGATTTGTAATGTGATGTTGTAACAAACATATTTTTATGCACTTAAATCGCAAACGCTCACTAAAACTTACGAGATAGATCTAATAAATGTATTACGGAATTGTAAATCTTAAAAGTCGATTCGAAAGTCGAAAAAAACTAAAGCGATGGTATATATTTATCTCCTAAGGATAACCTACAATAACCATTTTTATCTTTTACATATTACAAAAAATGGGAGATGGGAGATGAGAGGTGAGAGGTGGGTGGTTAGATGGGAAGTGAGAGATAGGAGCTGGGAGCTGGGAGCTGGGAGCTGGGAGCTGGGAGCTGGGAGCTGGGAGCTGGGAGCTGGGAGCTGGGAGCTGAGAGCTGGGAGCTGGGAGCTGGAAACTGGGAGCTAGGGGCTGGGAGCTGCGAGGTGGGAGCTGGGAGATGGGAGGTGGGAGATGGGGGTTAGAGATGAGAGGTGGAAGATGGAAACTGGTAACTGGTAGCTGGGCGATGGGAGGTGGGAGGTGGGAGCTGGGAGCTGGGAGCTGGGAGCTGGGAGCTGGGAGCTGGGAAATGGGAGCTGGGAGCTGGGAGCTGGGAGCTGAAAGCTGTGAGATGAGAGCTGGGAGCTGGGACCTGGGAGCTGGGAGCTGGGAGCTGGGAGCTGGGAGCTGGGAGCTGGGAGCTGGGAGCTGGGAGCTGGGAGCTGGGAGCTGGGAGGTGGGAGCTGGGAGGTGGGAGCTGGGACCCGAGAGGTGGGAGATGGGAGCTGTGAGCTGGGAGCTGGGAGCTGGGACTTGGGAGCTGGGAGCTGGGAGCTGGGAGATGGGAGCTGGGAGCCAGGAGGTAGGAGATGGGACCCGGGAGGTGGGAGATGGGAGCTGGGAGCTGGGAGCTGGGAGCTGGGAGCTGGGACTTGGGAGCTGGCAGCTGGGAGATGGGAGCTGGGAGCTGGGAGCTGGGAGCTGGGAGCTGGGAGTTGGAAGCTGGGAGCTGAAAGCTGGGAGCTGGGAGCTGGGAGCTGAAAGCTGGGAGCTGGGAGCTGGGAGCTGGGAGCTGGGAGCTGGGAGCTGAGAGCTGGGAGCTGGGAGCTGGGAGCTGGGAGCTGGGAGCTGGGAGCTGGGAGCTGGGAGATGGGAGGTGGGAAATGAGAGTTGGAAGATGGGAGCTAGTAACTGGTAGCTGGGAGATGGGAGCTGGGAGCTGGGAGCTGGGAGCTGGGAACTGGGAGCTGGGAGATGGGAGGTGGGAGATAGGGGTGGGAAATGAGAGGTGGAAGATGGGAGCTGGTAACTGGTAGCTGGGAGATGGGAGCTGGGAGCTGGCAGCTGGGAGCTCGGAGCTGGGAGCTGGGAGATGGGAGCTGGGAGCTGGGAGCTGGGAGCTGGGAGCTGGGAGTTGGAAGCTGGGAGCTGAAAGCTGGGAGCTGGGAGCTGGGAGCTGAAAGCTGGGAGCTGGGAGCTGGGAGCTGGCAGCTGGGAGCTCGGAGCTGGGAGCTGGGAGATGGGAGCTGGGAGCTGGGAGCTGGGAGCTGGGAGCTGGGAGTTGGAAGCTGGGAGCTGAAAGCTGGGAGCTGGGAGCTGGGAGCTGAAAGCTGGGAGCTGGGAGCTGGGAGCTGGGAGCTGGGAGCTGGGAGCTGGGAGCTGGGAGCTGGGAGCTGGGAGCTGGGAGCTGGGAGCTGGGAGCTGGGAGCTGGGAGCTGGGAGCTGGGAGATGGGAGGTGGGAAATGAGAGGTGGAAGATGGGAGCTGGTAACTGGTAGCTGGGAGATGGGAGCTGGGAGCTGGGAGCTGGGAGATGAGAGCTGGGAGCTGGGAGCTGGGAGCTGGGAGCTGGGAGCTGGGAGCTGGGAGCTGGGAACTGGGAGCTGGGAGATGGGAAGTGGGAGATGGGGGTGGGAAATGAGAGGTGGAAGATGGGAGCTAGTAACTGGTAGCTGGGAGATGGGAGCTGGGAGCTGGGAGGTGGGAGCTGGGAGGTGGGAGCTGGGAGGTGGGAGCTGGGACCCGGGAGGTGGGAGCTGGGAGCTGGGAGCTGGGAGCTGGGAGTTGGAAGCTGGGAGCTGAAAGCTGGGAGCTGGGAGCTGGGAGCTGAAAGCTGGGAGCTGGGAGCTGGGAGATGGGAAGTGGGAGATGGGGGTGGGAAATGAGAGGTGGAAGATGGGAGCTGGTAACTGGTAGCTGGGAGATGGGAGCTGGGAGCTGGGACTTGGGAGCTGGCAGCTGGGAGCTCGGAGCTGGGAGCTGGGAGATGGGAGCTGGGAGCTGGGAGCTGGGAGTTGGAAGCTGGGAGCTGAAAGCTGGGAGCTGGGAGCTGGGAGCTGAAAGCTGGGAGCTGGGAGCTGGGAGCTGGGAGCTGGGAGCTGGGAGCTAGGAGCTGGGAGCTGGGAGCTGGGAGCTGGGAGCTGGGAGCTGGGAGCTGGGAGATGGGAGGTGGGAAATGAGAGGTGGAAGATGGGAGCTGGTAACTGGTAGCTGGGAGATGGGAGCTGGGAGCTGGGAGCTGGGAGATGAGAGCTGGGAGCTGGGAGCTGGGAGCTGGGAGCTGGGAGCTGGGAGCTGGGAACTGGGAGCTGGGAGATGGGAAGTGGGAGATGGGGGTGGGAAATGAGAGGTGGAAGATGGGAGCTGGTAACTGGTAGCTGGGAGATGGGAGCTGGGAGCTGGGAGGTGGGAGCTGGGAGGTGGGAGCTGGGAGGTGGGAGCTGGGAGGTGGGAGCTGGGACCCGGGAGGTGGGAGATGGGAGCTGGGAGCTGGGAGCTGGGAGGTGGGAGCTGGGAGGTGGGAGCTGGGACCCGGGAGGTGGGAGATGGGAGCTGGGAGCTGGGAGCTGGGAGCTGGGACTTGGGAGCTGGCAGCTGGGAGATGGGAGCTGGGAGCTGGGAGCTGGGAGCTGGGAGCTGGGAGGTGGGAGCTGGGAGGTGGGAGCTGGGACCCGGGAGGTGGGAGATGGGAGCTGGGAGCTGGGAGCTGGGAGCTGGGACTTGGGAGCTGGGAGCTGGGAGCTGGGAGATGGGAGCTGGGAGCTGGGAGCTGGGAGCTGAAAGCTGGGAGATGAGAGCTGGGAGCTGGGACCTGGGAGCTGGGAGCTGGGAGCTGGGAGCTGGGAGCTGGGAGGTGGGAGCTGGGAGGTGGGAGCTGGGAGGTGGGAGCTGGGAGGTGGGAGCTGGGACCTGGGAGGTGGGAGATGGGAACTGGGAGCTGGGAGCTGGGAGCTGGGAGCTGAAAGCTGGGAGATGAGAGCTGGGAGCTGGGACCTGGGAGATGGGAGCTGGGAGCTGGGAGCTGGGAGCTGGGAGGTGGGAGCTGGGAGGTGGGAGCTGGGACCCGGGAGGTGGGAGATGGGAGCTGGGAGCTGGGAGCTGGGAGCTGGGAGATGGGAGGTGGGAGATGGGGATGGGAAATGAGAGGTGGAAGATGGGAGCTGGTAACTGGTAGCTGGGAGCTGGGAGCTGGGAGATGGGAGCTTGGAGCTGGGAGCTGGGAGCTGGGAGCTGGGAGCTGGGAGCTGGGAGCTGGGAGCTGGGAGCTGGGAGCTGGGAGCTGGGAGCTGGGAGCTGGGAGCTGGGAGCTGGGAGCTGAGAGCTGGGAGCTGGGAGCTGGGAGCTGGGAACTGGGAGCTGGGAGATGGGAGGTGGGAGGTGCGAGGTGGGAGGTAGGAAAATCCGCTCGCCGTTGCAACGTGATCGATTATGATTACGATTAGTCCATTGTGTCCCACTGCTGGGCTGCTGGGCTGCCTTCAGAAGTGATAACTTAAACTAATCAAATAACTGTGGGTTACAGTGAGAGAGAAGGAGCCTGCCTACAGCTGTCGTATGCATGAGAGAAAGGGAAGCCAGACAGACTGGCGCCGTAACGCGTTACGTAACGAAGCGGTTTATCCTCCTATAAGAAGTTATTAGTTCAGAAGAAAATGAATTGGCTAAGTGCATGTAACCACGTACAGTGGACTCTTCCGAAGTCATTCAGGTTAAGAATGACTTCGGTCAGTGGTCAGGTCCCATAACCATAACACCATCTCAGTGCAAACCGTTAACTCTAGCGCCAACTCACGGACCGCTGATCAAACTCATCCTGATGATGAGATTCTCTAGATGAATAGAAACAGTGTCGGTCCCTCCATCGACAAAATAATACGTGAGTAAAGCCCGTATTTATCAAAATGTAAGCATAGCAAAAAACATTGAAGCGAAGAGAAAATTACCAACCATCAAAAATTACCACTTCTTGTTTATCAAAAGAATATCTATATCGAAAAACTGTTTAAGAAACCTCCTAGTATCCATAAATGACATATCCAACGAGGTAGTAAAATAATAAAAAAAACAACCCTACTTTAAGTGTAGGGGAAGTATCCTATATTTGTTTTTATTTCTTAACTTTGTTGAAGCCACTTATTAACGAGCAAATTTAATCCAGATGAATCGAATAGTCTATGAGCAAGAGTTCTGGCTAGGGGCGAACAGACAAACATACAGACAGACGGACATTATAAGAGTGCCTTGTGAACTTTATAGCCCAAATAATTACGTTTAAAAAAAAATCATTTAATGAAATTTGAGCCCATAAAAATACAACCGAATTGAGAACCTCCTCCTTTTTTTAAGGTCGGTTAAAATAGTTTTATTTTACGGTTTTTAGTATTTTATCATTTTACGAAATTCGTAAACTACTGGAAAGTTACAGGAAATAAAAATATTGAAATTTCGTTTGCTTGGGTGACATATTTTTCCAGCTAGGAAATATAAATATATTTTGATTTAAAACCCAAAGTACTAAACCGATTTTGATGTTATTTCTATGGGACCAATCGGAAAATCTATCCTTTCACATAAAAAAGAGTGAACTGAAACTGAATTAAGAACCTCCTTGTTTTGAAGTCGGTTAAAAATAAGCTTTATAAGTCGTTGATCCAGAAAGAGTTTATTGTATTTATTTATAAACTTTTGTATTCAGATCTCAACTAAAGATTATTGAAATTCAAAGTCGATTGAATACTTTCCCAATAATAAGAGAACATTTTGACAATGCAAATAGCAATACCGTTTTATTGCGAAACGCGTTTCTTTGTCGAAGCAACGATGCAATACAAAAGAATCCCTTTGCAATAAAATCTTATGCCTACATTTATTATGCAAAAATCGTTCAGACGAAGCGATTGGCAGTGAGCCTATTCTGGATTCTAACTAGATTGTGACGGTTTTGTATCGCTTGATTACCGCCAACTGACAAATACTAGCGATGCAGCAGCCCTCACACTTCTGTATCATATGCTGAGGAAGCCTCTTTCTTCACGGTATATAGGTATATAGACTACTTTATGTTATATTCGCACAATATTTGTCATAGGGCGTTTAATGAATTTTTTATAATCTATTCTAAATATTACATTTGGTGGTAGATATTTTCTGAAATGATGACAAATTATGCATTAAGTGGTTTAAAACTAGTGGAATTACTCGCTGTATTCTTCGTATCCTAACCCTTAAAATAGGTTGAAACAGTTACATTCTGTTTCCACCAGATGACACGCCTGGAAATAATTTTAAGTATGCGTTAGGCCTTTTTTGAAAATAATATGATAGAATACGTAGGTATATAAATATATTTTATACCACACCTACTGAGAAACTTGCCCATTCGTTTCCAATTCGTCACATTCTGTGTTGTTTCTCTATTTACTTCGTACCTAAACTTTATAAAAGGTTGATTCCGTTCACCTGTATTACTAATATGTGTGTGTTTATTAACAGAAATGTATAGAATAAGTACAATAATATAATAAACATGAAACAATTAATTAAGAACCGGTTATTATCTTATAGCTTAACTAATCCAGATGACCACCGCGAAGAGCAGCGTCCCCAAGACACTAGATATTTACACTAGCGGCATTTACACGTGGCAATGCTATTATTTTGAGCCAGCTAGGAGCCTCTTAGTCCATGATGTTTCCACCAGATGACACGCCTGGAAATAATTTTAAGTATGCGTTAGGCCTTTTTTGAAAATAATATGATAAAATACGCAGGTATATTAATATATTTTATACCACACCTACTGAGAAACTTGCCCATTCGTTTTCAAATATAACTTAGAAAGTACATCATTTCAGGCATACTAAAATGCGGGACGGAAAAGTCTATGGAATTTCATTTCTAACGCGTTTAGCGGAAGAGAAAATGGTATGGAAATCCGTTTCTAACGTGTTATTTTTTTTTAATTTCTTCATAGATCAGTCGGTAGCTATGGTTATTTTCATTATAGGCCAAAGGACAAAAAGTTTTTACTCCAAGTCCGCCAAATGACTCCTCCAAAGAATTCCTCTTCCGATTTCCGAACAATATTTTGAAAAAAGAACCCAAGTAATAAAAGAATGCGCGGGAATTTCTTTGAAAGGTGAGTTTGGGTTTGGTAATTTTATTAATTCTACAGAATGTCGTCGAGTGATAGAATAGAATAGAATATAATATAACTTTATTGCACACCTTAAAAATAAAAATACAAAATAACAATTTAAACATGGTAATAATATTTAAGTGGTACAATGGGCGGACATATCGCTTGAGAGCGATCTCTTCCTGGCAACCTTTGTATGGAAAGGAATGTATTAATTAGAATAGACGGCACGGCGTACATTAAACAAATATTGTTTAGATTATAGTGTGATAGTGTAGATTTTTTTTATTCCTTCTATGTGTAGTATAAAGGTAAGCAGCCACTTGTCGGTATCGTACGCTTCGGACGCATCGCACGCAACGGATCGTAGTATTATTTGTATAGAAACTCATATAAGTGCGTCCACCTGTCCGCATCGTACGCATCACACATCGGCAATGCCGACACCGTTGCTCCGAGAGGCAACTTTTGCGATGCCTGCCGATGACGTCATACGGAATGCCGATCAGTCGACGCACTCCGCGCGCTCGCTCTGCATCGTCGGCCATTTGCATTTTGGCGTTTGTCGTGTCAACACACGTTGTTTTTGCAGCATGGATGCGTCAAAACTAATCGCTATTGTGCAAGAGTACGAAGAAATATATAATTTAAAAAACCCTAATTATTCTAACCAGCAAAGAAGGGACAATATCTGGGAGGAAATTGGGAACAGATTAAATCAAAACGGTAAGTTTGTGAATTTTTATTTAATTACTTAAACAACGCGCCTTCCAGCCCGAATTCTCCTCAATTGCCAATCTACCGAACCTGCTTCTGAGTTAAAATAACTTTTGAAACTATCCCTGACTGCTAAAGCATCTGTGCGTGAATTACCACCTACATTCCTTAGGTTTCGCAGTCCTCTCATAGATGTGTTATCGTTTTCTGTCCAGTGGCATGTGTCATTTCTTAGAAAGTTGTGCAAACAGCATGTAGCCATTACAACAGTTACAACGTGCTCTTCGTGCATAGACAATCTTCGTTCGAAAATTCTAAATTTTCTTGCCAATATTCCAAATGTATTTTCAACAGTATTTCTCGCACGACTGAGCCGATAGTTAAACACTTTTTTTTCTTCATTTCTTTGGGCATCGTCTCGAGAGTATGGTCGCATTAAATACGTGCACAGTGGAAAAGCTTTGTCACCGATGATGACATGAGGTAGTGCTTCAGTGCCTCCTGGTGGTATTTTTCGTGGAGGTATGTTTAGAGTGCCATCTTGTAAACCTTTGCCTAAACTCGAATTTCTTAAAATACTAGCATCAGAGTTCTTACCAAAAGCACCGACATCGACGACGATGAATTTTTTATCTGCGTTGACTAAGGCTAGCAGTACCAAACTAAAGTGTTTTTTATAACAAAAGTAATTTGAACCACTGTGCGGTGGAGCTTGAATAAGCACGTGTTTTCCATCAATGGCAGCGATCGCGTTGGCAAAATTCCATTTCACGTAAAAACCTTTTTCTGATTCAATCCATGTATCTTCAGAAGGTTTTGGCATCACTATGGGCTGTAGGACTTCAATAATGGCTTCGCAGGTCGAATACACAATTGTTCGCACTGTACGTTCTCCCATCCTGAAGGAAAATGCCAGTGATAGAAAAGAATTCCCAGTGGCTAAGTACCTGAAATAAATGAAATTTGTTTTCTAAATTGTTACAGGCAATGTATGCAAGGAGCGATGGACCAGAATCAGAGACAACAATAGAAAGGCTTTGAATTTGCGTAAGACCAAAAGCGGCCAAGCAGCATCGTAACTAAAACCTCCCAAATTCTTCGAAGAACTTTCTTTCCTAGCACCATACCTAAACGATGAGGAAGAACGGCGGTCAAGCCTATCGCCTAAAATTGTCAACAATGACGACGAAACACAGCTTGAAGCACTGTCTAATTCTAGTAATCTAGATACAAGTGATGCAGGAACCCAACAATACATAGAATCCGTTCGAACTGTCGGTAGGAAATCGACCTACGCAGCTTCACAAACTTCACAAGGTTCAACTGCAGCCAACGTTCTACAACAATATTTAACAAGAACGGAACTAAACAGAAATCTGGGTGATCCTCTACTGGATTTTTTCATCAATATGGCTAAAACAGTAAAGACTTTTCCTTTACAAGACCAAATTCAAATTAAATCTCATTTGTTTCAAATGGTTAACAACGTGGAGATGAAGCTTGCGACAACTCCAATCAATCCTGAATATCCTGATTCTAATCTTATGGCATCTGGTTCAAATGAAAGAGAGAGAGAGTGAGAATTGTTTCAAATGTAAAGGTTCCGGCACCTACTCGTTCAAATACAACGATGTTTAATTCGCCTACTATGAACAAAATCGCAACCATCGCTTCGACACCATCTGTGAATAATACTCTATTTGTGATGTCTCCTCCTCCTCCTCCTCCACCTGCCATGAACTAAACTCTGCACAATCTGTCTCCGGCAATGTTTTCTCGTTCATCTACACCTTACGAAATGCCGCCTTCACCTAAGGATGAAACGATGTCTCCATGTGCCAATAGCGAAATTTTGCGCATGATGTCCTCCTCCCAAGAAATTGTGAACTATACAGAACGTTTACATGCAGTGGATCAAAATACGCAGATTCTCGGCCAATATTTACATTTTAATAAGAAATAAATATCCGATGTTTAATTTCAATAAATACCTTAACCACACAGCAAGCCTTTTTTCTGGTCCTATAGCCTCCCTGTATGTAGTATTCTGTCTCAGTAAATGTGGTTTCAGGATGTCAACAAGATAATTGAATTTATCTTGCGACATGCGAAAATATTGGAAGAACTTTGTGGCATCGTTTAACAAATCAGGAAATAGGGTGTGATATTCTCCATGTTCCGATCTCTTCTTGAATATGTTGTGTATCCAGATACTATGTTTTCTTTTTTTAGCTTTTTTTTCCAATTCTTCCTCTTCTGCTAACAAACAAGCTACTACGACAAAATGTTCTTCATCGCTTTCCTCCATTCTCACAGAGTCCACACGTGCGTTCACTACGAAAATCCGAAAGAACTGGCATCGTCAATCCGATTGCTGGTACTTACGTCGGCAAATCCGATCGCTGCCGATACAGTGGACGCATTATGAAAAATTTATCCGCTTGATGCGATCCGTCCGCTGCGTGCAATGCGGGCCTGTGGACGCTTACCATAAAGAAGCACTATGTATCACTCGAGAGAAAGTGCGATTCCTACCTCGTGTTTCAAATATGACACACTCGATAGGAATTGGGCACTTTCTCGCCTAGGTGTACCAACAATGTACTATTTTAGATGTTCAAATTATCCTTAAAAACTCTCTAAGATCGTGTGTAAGTCTCAGCGTAAAATATATGTTTCAATTTTATGCTGTGCGTCATTCGATTCGAGTGAGCAGAGCTACTAAGTCTTAGTAGCTCTACTTTCGTCACATTTGTAATCCACCCCAGAATAGGTCCGCTCAATAACGGCGTGAATAAAAAGAGTTGATTTTCGATTTGGATACGGCGGGTGGCAATTCCGTAGATCGAGCGATACTCCGTCCGCGGGGAAATCGCCACTCAGACGGATGCAAATTTAACGAAGCAACGTAGATGCGATGTCGGTGGAGTGCGCAGAATAAGGGTGTTTGCATACTATAAGCCACCACCAAGATTACTTGTCTTGCTGTTGGTATTATCCAGACGTTGAACTAACCTTTATTATTTAAATCCAACTGTTGTTTTAATGTAAATCTTTTTAATCATTGTTGTCTTAGAAGACATTGTAGCTTAAAAAAAATGTGGATTATTTGGTATAGATCCCACAAATCCTGAAATCAAATTTAGGTATTATGTTATTATTATGGCTCTTTTTAATTTCTGTTTCTGTTTAATTCTAAATTATGTTGACATTGGTTTGTTTTCATTTATATATTGTATAGTATTGAATTTTACGTACCTACGGATTTTATCTAAAATAATTAATAAAAATAATTATTATCATTCAGTGTCTCTTATTGTTGTCTATGTTGACAAATATTGTTATTACCGTAGCTTGGTATATTTTATGTAAGATTGTTTATTGTTTACACAAGCGCACGAACACCCTAAGAACCCTATTCAAAGAAAAACTATAGATATTTACAGACCTAATATATAGGAGCTCTTTACTTAAATTTTTATGATACCAAGTTTAGTTTGTATATTTTTTATACCCATTTATTGTTTGACGACCTCTGTGGCGCAGAGGGTCAAGGTCCGGCACAGGTCAGGTCAGGTGAGATGCAGAAGATTGGGGGTTCGATTTTCGCTGCAAGTATTCTAGGTCTGGGCTTTTCTATGCGTATTATGTGTATTTAGAAAAAAAAAAGTATATAAGTAGTAAATCAGTCGTGTTATACCTATAACACAAGCTCTGCTTATATTGGGGCCAGATGATGCTGTGTGAAATTTCCGGCCTTATTTATTTATTATGTAAAAATCATTATATTAAAATTAAGTTTCTAAGTTTATACATTCTTGAGGTAACATCTTTTCCAAAATCTATGAAATTTTTTCGATTCTAATTTAATCTAATTCATTTTTTAAGTAGGTAAATTGGTACTTAATTTTTGAACCTAATTACTTAAAGGTGTTACCTCATGTTTAAATAACGTTTAAAAAATAACGACCCGAAAAATAGTTTCGTTACAATAAAAAATTAAGCCCGTAATCAATTCCAAAAGTTATAAAATAAAACAAACAAAATAACACTCAAAGTTTATGACAAGCTATAATTGTTTTTAAAACAATTATGTACCTAAGAACATTTTAATTTTATACGTGCACCGGGCTTAATTAAGAAATTAAGATAAGGCTGCGTACACACGAATAAAGCATTTAAGAGCGGAAGCGCTTCGGAAGCGAAACTGAGCCCGAATTTGTGTGCATAATAAAACCTCGAATTGAAACTTGGCCCCTACCATTTGCTTGACGCCGTAGCACAAACTCTCACTTATTTACTATCGTGACATTATTGTACGTAAAATGTACAGTCTACCTTAAGTAAACTGTACATTTTAAATATACATTTTAAGGTATTTTGTAAAGTGTTTATGTATAAGCTACAAAAACGTAGCAATATTCGCAAATTTACTATCATAAGAAATAAAATTAAATAATGCCGGACATTTCACACAGCATCATCTGTCTCCAAAGTACTCGTAAGCACGCAGATCTTATGTTATGGGTACCACATGACTGATATTTTATTACTTTTTTTTGTAAATACTTACATATTATACATAGAAACACCTGAGACAAGTACTTGCAGATCATACAAACATTGGTCCCACGGCGTAGCGTAAACGTAGCCTTTACAAAATTACGATTTATAAGATGTTTTGTACAGTGTTTCTGTAGAGCGTATGAACTACAAAAACTCCGTACTAATTGAAGGATTACCGTTTATGAAACTATAATAAGTTTGTGAAGTTTGTGCTACGGCTATTACACTTGTCAAGTGCTACTGTTAATTCTTTAAGTATTTAAAACCCGATTATAACACATTTAGGTAAAATGACCTACCTTTTTAATTATTTTCCACCAAGCAACGACACATTACACCAAGCACTAAAAACATTCGTATTAGATATTTTATATTATGCCAGATATGAACAGCGCTATTATAATGTAGCGCCAAGTCATTTTCCGATAGATCCGACAGTTATTTTTTTCACAATTCTCAGTTTGTTTACAGTGAGAGTATATAACTTTATTATACATACGTAAGTGATAACTTTGAAAAAAAAGTAATTTAAATTCATTTTCTACCTATAAACATATCATCTAATAAACATCAACTGTAAATTAATACTTTTTTAAAAAAGAGTTGTTTTTTTTTTATATTTTACCAGAATATGACAGGCCTGTCAACTCAGTTGGTAGTAGAACTACCATCTGCGTTGTAGGTTGGGGATTTTCATTCCCTCCTAGAACAAACATTTGTGTGATGAACGTACTCGTATGTGTTTGTTCTGTGTCTGGGTGTTATAAAGTATCATAAGTATGTATTTAAAAATATATAAGGGTTCTATCAGTCATCTGGTCACCATAGTACAAGCTATACATAGTTTGGGGCGAGATGATGATGTGGGGATTGCCTGGGAATATTTATTTATTTACAATATACATATTTCCAAAGATCAGTCTATGCAGTGTTTGAATATATGTTTACAATCTTTTTTCCACTTAACCATAGGTACAAACTCACTTTTACCTACACGAATAAGAACTTTGACACTAATTGTGAAAACCGTTCGAGTTCCACTAGTACCGCTCGCTCAATACAAAGCGTATCGTCGAAAACATAAATTCCAATTAAGGCGAGGTGTCACAATGGATTCAAAAACTTATCGGGTCTGATGCGTCATTAGAATACATTATCTGTCATTGTTTACGTCATTATGACAGGAGGCTTAAGCCGCAAAGCCGATGTGTTGACAGCTGTTTTAAGCTATGGAGTTTGACTTGTGGAACTGTTCATGACTTCGCTCGGATTTCTTATAAGCATTTACGCTCCGTTGCACGCTTATAGATGTTTAGTTATGGAAATAACATCTTTGGGTATATTTAGAAGTAGGTATTGGTGGCAATTCGGTTGGCACCAACCTAACAAATTTTAGCTAAAATTAGGTTTAGACTGTCAAATTAAACATTGTTATTCAGCTGTTACCAACTTATCCTAATTTAATTTTATCTAATTTAATTAAGTATTCCTTATTTAGTTAGATGGTACCAACCGAATAGGTTTTACAAATGATATGACTAACTAAAATATATTTTAGACATTCCTAAATTTAGAAATGAACCAACCGAATTGCTACCATTATATCGTATTCTATCATGGTACATATGTGTAAAATCATGCATAGATACGTTAAATAGAGACGTTAAATTCACTCATTCATCACGAAATCTCAGAAACCACCGAACGGATTGGAATTAAATTTGGTATGCAGCTTCCTCTAGGGCCGTAGGTGCTCGCTAAGAAAGGTTTTCAAAAAATTCACTCGGGATCATGGTCAAACAGCGAAAACCGCGATTATGCTTTGTAATTTTTCCAAAACATCTACCACGCAGGCAAAGCCGCGGGAAACAGCTAGTCATGCATAGATGGTCCAAAATTACGCACTCTGAACTTCAAGGCTGTGTATCTCATAAAGTTTTTATTGAATAGTAAAAGGAATGTACCTATTAATTATGTTACATGTTTTAACTCATAGTATAAGAAATTTTCGAAAGTCTATTTTTTTTTTTATAATTTTGGACCATTCTTGCCTTTGCTTCTTTCAACTATAGTGCAGTTTAGAAATAATGCTTAAAACTCATGAAAACGTTATAAAGGTATATTGTTGGGTGTTTGAATTGTTTTTATGGTGTAGTATCTTGATTTTGAAAAAAAAAACATACTCTTTCAGCAACCCACCCCGACACAAAAATTAGTTATTATGACTTAACTATAACTGTTAGACTTTTAGCCTCCTGGAATTTTTTGTAGCTAATGATGAGTACTATAAACACGTAGTAAATTATTTTATGTATTATCAATAGTTTTTACAGCGCACGCCAAATAATAAATTTTATAGGCAAATTTTTGATACATACGCAATTTTTGGTATGATTTTTTTTAGTATAATATATTACTTGCTGATAATGTAGCTTTGTATAAGTGGAAAAAATGGCTTTAGTAGTATTTGAGTTTATGCTTTAAAGACAAACATAATTGTTTCGATTACCCTTGTATCCTAAATCTCTATGTATAAGTTTTATCATAGACATTGGCCCTGAACTATGTAATTATATTTTATAAGAAACGATTTAAAATAACAAGTTTAATATGTCGAACCAACACAACGATTCGATTTTGATTATAACAAAGTCCAAATTAGAGTAACATTTTGAAATAAATTTTTAAATTTACTATATTCAGGTGTGATCGACGTTTAGTTCATTTTAGTCTACATGTGTTGTAGCTGGTCAAATCGAACGGTTTTTGCGGAAATATCGCATATACAATACTGGCTGATACCGTCCTCCCCCAGAGGTTTTTATAAGTTCTTTTCACAATTCAAACGAATACGGTATTGAAATCACAATTTCAATATGTAATTTGGTGTTAAATAAAACTGCGGAAAATTTTGTAATTGTCAATTTTAACTTATTTTAAAACTATACAAATAAATGAAATAAATAACGCACCAAAAAAATAACACGTGTTTCAATAGGGATCTATCGACTTTGTATTATACTACCGTAAGAGTAACGACTTCATTACCGTACTAAAGTGCACTAAAATGCACATGACACTAATACACATTGATTTTGGCTCAATTAATGTGTACCATGAAGCACTAAAGCTACCGACTAAGCAACGCCCAGTACAGTCGTCAACGTAACAGCCTAATATAATTAAAAATACATTTTCATTTAGACTAGCTACCCGCAGCTTTGCACGCGTGGAACTTACATAAAAATTAGCTCATTTTCTTCCCCAATATACAATATATTTTCGTACCAAATTTAATCAAGATCCGTATAACCGGTTAGCCGTGAAGATGTAATATATAAACAGATAACCTTCGAATTTATATTATTGTTATGAATGTTTTGAGGCAACTGATGTGTCATTAGTATTTTGTATTTATAGACTTACTGCTCAGTTGGTAGTAACCATGCCCGTTGTAGGTTGTGGGTTCAATTCCCCCCCAGAACCAACATTTGGTTTTGGGTTTTTTATAATAACACATTAATATTGGATATGTTGCCTCTTTATTAATTGATCTAATCGTTTTAAAGTAACAAGATCAGACTAGACCTCTGGTAGCGCAGTGGGCCAAGGCCCGACAGAGATGTAGAATGTTGTTGTTCGATTCCCGCCGCGGACAATTTTTGTATGATCTACGAATATTTATCACGGGTCTGGGTGTTTCTATGTTCAATAAAGTTCCACTGCCACGTCGGAACTTGTATTAAAAAATACTCTAATTTTCGATCTTAACGTTTAAAAATGCATGTAAAACAATCAAATAGGTTTCTTCGCATTTTTTAAGAAAACTCAGAACATTTTTTAATATAGTTTATTTACATTTAACTAAAGTATGTAGGTACCATTTTGTTCGATAACTTTTTGCCATCTAGTAGAGTAGTAGTAGGGACATGATCCCATTGCTATAGAAATTTTGGGACTTCTGATCAAAATACCGCGACAAGTGGTTTTGGCAGTCCTCTCGTGATGTTAACCTAACACTGCCTAAAGAATTCTGAAGAGACCGAAACAGGTGGAAATCTGAAGGTGCAAGGTCAGGACTATACTGCGGATGCATTATACCTCCCAGCCAAACTCTTAATTTTTGCTGAGTGGCTAAAGATGTGTGAGGTCTAGCGTTATCTTGATGAAAAACCACACCCCTTCTGTTCAGAATCGATGGTCCGATGGTAAAATGGCATCCATTTTATCCGTAATAGGGCGACCAGAGCGACGTGCATCTTTGACATCAAATTTCCGGATTGAAAACGCTTAAACCAAATTTGTGCTACTCTCACAGATACTGCACTAGGTCCATAAACATCGCCATCGTCCAATTTTTTTCGAGGCTTGCGTTGCATTTTTACCTTTTTTTGTAGTAAAATTTTAAAATGTATCGAACTTCTTCATTTGATTTACTCACCTTGACAGTACGAAAAACAAATAAAAATCACACATTTTCCTAATTTGAATTTGGAATTATGTTTTTTAAAATTTAAACTTTTAATGATACCAAAACCAGCCAGATACAAATAGTACAGCCAAAGAGATTGTATTACAAGTTCATACATACTATAATGCGAAAAGACTTTTTCCCCAACCTAATATTTAAAAAAATGAGAATAATATAGTTATATGAAAAAAGTTTGTTTTTGAAATACCTGGAAGAAGTCGCTCTCTTAGCGATAACACCGGGCGGTTTTATCTTTTGTATTTTGCATATATTATTAGGTACTTTATCGTAGTTGTCAAATTGTTTATATGTTAGTTTTAAGGTGTACAATAAAGTGTTTTCATTCATTTGCCTGCATTCCTCAACATGCAGGCTTAATTTGAAATAAAAGTGTTAGTACATTAGTATTGTAACAATATATTTTTTTATTGAGTATTACTTTTCTATGCGTATGTACATTTCCTTAAACTCTGTATGAAAGCTGTTTACCAGATTGTTAACGTTTTCTCGGAGCTCGTCTGAAGTCCCCTTTAGCGATATTGCTGGTACCATCGGTTCTTTGTATTGCACATCACACGATGCAATATTACTACAATGTTATTTAATACAATTGACTGGCCTGTTAGCTCAGTTGGCTTTTCCTTCTGCGCTGTAGGTTGGTTCGCTTCCCGTCAAGGACAAACATTTTGTGTGATTAATTTGTTTTGTGTGCTATAAATAATTTAGAAATATATATGTATTATATCAGTCATCTGAGGGCCGAACGCGGTATTTTTGAACGTTTGAACGAAGCTAAACCAAAGTCAAAACGTTATTTTTGACATAATTCATACTGCGCTAATCACTATAACGGAAACAATTTTGATTTAATTTGGATTGTACGTTATTCAAAAGTTGCGGGATTTTGGTAGTGCTTTTAAACAAACGTTTGTGATTTAGTACATCTGTGCATAGAGTAAAACTAGGTAGTTATATGTATACATTTGTTCGATTAGTTAAATCAACGATTAAATTGTTCAGGAAGAATACCGCGGTACCATTTTGACATTAAGATTAGCCATATCCAAACCTTTGCCAAAACTAATCCGTTCAATGGCAATTACGTTGACAAATAGCGCGATCGCCCTACTGGTCCCCAATACAAGCTTGGTTTTGGGTTAGATAGTGTTGTATGCGTTGTCCACCGATATTTATTTTATATATTATTTACTAATGATTCAAAGATTCTGCTTAAAGAGCTCTTCAGTTTAAATGGAAATGGGCCGGACACATTCAGAGATCTACGGACGAGAGATGGACCAAAACTGTATCAAATTAGTATCCATGATATAAAGAGCGCAAACCAAGCTGGCTGCTTAAAAGATGGAGTGATGACATAGCCAGAATAGCTGGCAATGCATGGAGTTGAGCCGCTAGATGCAGAAAGAGGTGGAAAGAGCTGGAAGAGGCTTTAACCTCAGATAAAAGCGGTTCTTACTTGCAATAACAAAAGAAAAGAAAAACGTATCATCTACATATACATATATTATTATAAATAGAAATGGGGTTTTTAAGTAATTGAATGGAAACAGTTTAACTTAACAACACAAATATTATGCTAATTATTGACTTCAATATTTTTAGGGTTTCGTACCTCGAAAGGAAAAAACGGAATCCTTATAGGATCACTTTGTTGTCCGTCCGTCCGTCTGTCTGTCTGTCAAGACCCTTTTTCTCAGGAACGCGCAGGTATCAAGCTGAAATTTATATCAAATACTTAGGTCTACTGTCCCTTAAAGCTGTGAAAAAATCAAACTTCTAAGCCAACGTAATCAAAAGATACAGCCGTTTATGCCGCAAATTTTCGACAATCGCAAGAGAATCAAAACCTTCAGGGTACTTCCCTTGAACTCAGAATCTTGAAATTTGGTACGAAGCAACGTCTTATAGCACAAATAAAGGAAAAATTGTTAAAATCGTAAATTTTTAGATGGATTTCATTTTGCTCGCACTCTCACTTGGGCCGGGTTTTTTAATTGAAAATTAGATGTTTTCCTACAATAAGTTCCATAAGCTTCTAACAGATGGCAATGTATGTTAACTTCAACTTCTTTTGCTATCTAGGTTATGTAAGCATATATTGGTTCAACGTATTAGAACTACTGAGTACCACAACAACGCGTGGCCGGGTTATCTATTACGTTTAAGTATATGTATGTAAGTTATCTATAAGGTATCATTCATATCATTTTGTTGCCTGAAACAAATTTTATATGATTATTTGTTACATATTCTAACTGATATAACTTTTAAAACTATCATGGTTTTGCACATAATTTTCACTCAAAACGGGATATTTACCATGATATATGAGTTTTTCTGCTTCTCGATATTTCGGCACAGTTGCATTCTATCGAGAAGCAGAAAACTCATATATCATGGTAAATATCCCGTTTTGAGTAAAAATTATATTCTAACTGAATTACAGATTATCGATTTCATCGGTCAAAATGATTGTTATTGATTGATTGGGCATCCCTAGACCCAATCCGTTTATCCTTACATTTTCCCTTCTCTACCACATTCATTCTCTTCAATAAAAAAATTACGATCGTACCACAATCACCTCATTACCAAGAATCCTCGCTAAAATCAGTGGTTCCTGCTTCCTGTCCGCAGTCCAAAGGTAAGCCCTTCAAGTCTCTAACATTATTTTAACAAAACTTATCCCAAGCATCTGACCTTCGTAAAACAGGATATTATAGCATCTACTATAACACGTTTTTTGAAAGAAAATAAACAAACTAATTGTTATTATAATCAATTAAATTGTGTTTTACAGGATTTTTATAATTTTTATGGTTCAAGCTATTGTACAGGATTATAAATAATAAAACGATAGCGCGATTCAGCTTTTGGCACAATTTAACAGTGACATCTAGTTGTGAATTTGGAACTAAAATTGCCTATGATAATCTCTCACTGGTATGGTGCGTTATGACTTTGAAAACATAAAAAATGTGAACTAAACACCATACAACGATATTAACGAAAGAAAAACGATATGTATCACATTCTAGGGTATTTCGCTAGGCTATCTAGGTATAGCATAGAAATATATAGAATTGTAGGGGACAATTCTTTTTTTCTAAGGACAATCCAGAACAGATTCCAAAATATAATAGATAATTACGTTTAAAAAACTAAAAAAACCAAAATGACAACCAACTTCATGTATATACACAAGGTAGCTACTGTTAAGAATACACAAGTCAGCGGCACAAACTCGTCAGTGAGCGCAGATAAAATGTATGCTATTTCACCAAGCACAGTGCGAGACAAGGATAGACGTGCACGAAAGATAAGATAAGCAGTAAGGAGATAGTGTTATAATTATTTCTAATCATATGATCAGATTAGACTACGATTTGTGTATAAAACGACCGCGTAAAAATCATGAACAGACTTTTAGCTGAAGGGTTCTCATGAAAAAACTACTGAATGTATCTATTCTAAATAAAGTTATTTGAGCTTTTGATTAATCAAACTGTGCTTGTATTGGAATCATTTTAGAGTTTTCGTGCTCCGTATGCTACTTATTTACGCCCAAAGTTGTGCTAAAATCAATGTTGAAATACGTTTTTTTTAGGCTTGTATCTTTCAAACCCGAACCTTTTTTACGATTCTGTTGCGATACAAGCATAGATTATGACGAAATAAATTGATATCACTCTTTGTTTTAGTTGTTCAGACGGTGGAGTATTCACCCTTCGCCGTTTGTATGGAAAGATAATCCACTAGTTCACTCTTAAACGATGATGAGTTCCCTTGACTGTCCCTCGTCTTTATCATCAGACCCCTAATGATAGTCAGTAGGTGTAAAGTTCTCATCAATACGAATTAATCAAGCCCAAACACCAGGTAATTGCTTTAAATCGTTGATGAGTTCCCTCGACTGTCTTTTGGCTTCATCACTAGATTGACTCCAGACCTTCATTAAATAGTAGTGCTTAAATATAATTAAAAAAAATAATTAACAAACGCACTAGTCGCCATTACGATTTTCGAAGGTTCCCCTCGATTTCTCTGGGATGCCATCATCAGATCCTGGATTCGTTAACAATGTACTATCCTTGGGATAGATCTTTTCTAACAAAAAAAGAATCATCAAAATCGGTTCATAAACGACGAAGTTATCCGCGAACATACATTAAAAAAAATATACGGTCGAATTGAGAAACCGCCTTTTTTTGAATATAAAAAATATACGACTTAAAAATCACCTCCTTCCACCTCCTTATAGTCGGTTAAAATTAAATATGAAATTCGAAAAATTCCTGAAAATTCACAGGAAAGCAAGATACGAATTATCATTTAATTTGATGACATATTTTTCCAGCTATTTTGATTTAAAGACCAAACTACCGAACCGATTTTGATAAAATTTCTGGGACCAATCGAAAAGTATATCAACATAGAAATATATTATTTCATAAAATAAACAACAGAATTGAGAACCTACTTTTTTAATGTCGGTTAAAACCAGCTTTAAGTGCAAAGAAAGTCCAGAGACGCACTTAAAATCTAGCGCATATTGCGTATTAATACGCGCTGTATTTTTTCAATTCCTCGGAACATGAAATTATACGCAGGGGCATGCATTAGCGAAAAAAACCGCGTTTAAAATTCCATACATTAGAATAGACTCCAGACTAGCGCGTTGCGAATCGCGCGTATTAATTCGCTACTGCGTACTACGCCCTAATCCATCACCACACTGGTCCGGAAAAACTAATGGCATTAGAAGAATAAGAACCAGGATAATCTTTAAAGTCAATTATCAACATGCATTATGAATAATGAATAATTAACTTTAAACTCTGAGCTGTAGTCGGATCATAAACACGCACTTGCTCTGATGACGTATCACTGATTGTTGTAAAGACATTTCTAAGTAGGTAATCACTCTATAGGTCAACATAGAACACAATTATCTAGATTTGCAATAATTGATCTGTGTACACACTAGAGTCATGCGACGTCGATATTATGAGGAAACTTCAAAGATTGTTATTAATTATTTATTAAAAAAACCAATAATAAAACCCTAAATGATAATACAAATGAAGATGTCAAAGTTAAAAAATGTCAAGGTGTCATAAATGACATGTAAGCTTCAATAATACAAGATTATTCGTTTGTCATTTCACGAAATAACATAGCACTTCTTAATTAATATTTTTTCTCGTTTTATTGCATATTTTATTCAGTTATCTTAGCGATTTTTTTATAAATAAGTTGTGACGACATAGGACAAGTATGGATAGTTGAATTATAAGTGTATTATGGTGCAATGTGATTTGAACGACGAGGAATCCCGAGAACATTCTAGACGGCCATTCCGCGATAACGTTTAGAATTGACAATTGACCATCGACGAAGACTTCATTATCAAACTATCACTTGACACTGGCGAAATTGTCGACAAGACAGATGCCAATATAGGTAGAAAAGAAGAAGAAGAAAAGGTAATAATACAAAATGTGTGGTCAAAAAATTCAAAACAATCAAGAAAAAAAAACATCTGATATTAAAGAAACACACTCTAACATACTTTTCACAGAACCTCAGGAATTCAGACGGAAGATTCAGATGGAAGAATCACCTTCCATCCGGATGGATAGAAGGTGATTCTTCCATCTGAATCTCTTAAAATTTATTTCAGTTATCGGTCAGTAATAATAATAATAATAATACCGGACATTTCACACAGCATCATCTGGCCCCAAAGTAAGCAGAGCTTGTGTTATGGGTACCACATGACTACTTAAATCCTTTTTTTTTTTTCTGTAAAAACATACATATTATACCTAGAAACACCCAGACCCGAGACAAATACTTGCAGATCATAAAAACATTTGTCCCGCGGCGGGAATCGAATCCGCAACCTTTTGCGTCTCAGCCGGACCTAAGCCCACTGCGCCACAGAGGTCGTCAAAGCAATTCTTCTTTATAAATAAAAATTTCATGAAGTTTGTCGGGGATTAACGTTTAACTAAACCGTTTATATGTAATTTGGCTTACTATGTGTAGTTTTGTCAAACTTAAAAGATAGTTTTTTATCTTGATAAATGATCTCAATATTTTTGATGGAAAATTAAATGTTGCCCTACAATAAGTTCCACAAGTTTCTAACAGATGGCAGTGTTTGTTAACTTCAACACCTTTTGCTATCAAGATTGGGTAAGCGTATATTGGTTCAACTATAACTAACTAATTGGTATTAGAACTACTGAGCTCAGCAACGCGTGGCCAGGTCAGCTAGTAATATTAGATTAATATATTTTTTGTATGGTTGTTTGTAATGGATAAAAAATGATTTAATCGATGTTAAAAATTATTTCTTCTATGGAAAACTTATCAGCATGTTACATGGGCTGATATGATATCATGATATAACAAGCTTATAATTTTTATAAATTCCAGCAGGACAACTCGACATTTCACAATTCAGCTCTCACAATGACATGGTTTTGGGAAAACGACCTTAAGTTATTGAAGTGGCCTACCCAGTCTCCGGACCTAAACCCCTTTGAAGATTAATTGAAGCGCAGAGTTAGGGGCCACACGATTGGGTGCCAGATTTTTTTCGATTTGAGCTCCTGTTTCAAATAAAAGATAACTTATAATAACATCAAATTCGAGTTAATTAATGCAGAATGTAGAAAATCATTTTTTGTACAGATACAAACAATGAAGTTTAAGTACATTGGGCTGGCTTATAGTTAAATTTAAGATGGCCCTATATTTCTTTCCTTTATTTCTTATGAAAATCCTATATACTCGGAACGCTTCTATGATAAGCTTCCTGAAAATGTAATTAAACGTATTGAGAAATTTAAAGATTACATAAAGGGTAGTCTTTTGAAGAAAGAGTATTATCATATAAATTACTATATTATTAATAAGAATGCTGGTCATGCAAAAAAACGCTAGGACCAGGACGAGTTTCTTCCCAGTTCTTCTCTAGCTTGGGTTAGGAGGAATTGGCACCTAAAATCACCTAGTATGTAAGACGTTTCAAAGTGTGATTGTATTGAATAAAATATCTTTTGACTTTCACTTTGACTTTGATATAATAAATACTGAGATTTTAACATCTGGTTGCATTAAATATAGACGCAGAATTGTAATGTGAACACAGACATAACCTAGCTATTTTCTCTGACTTTTTATAACATAACCATCATTGTTGCGAAACAATGAATGAGTTAATAATTGCTTCACTAATGTGAGATCCTGCTATAGTTATAAAACTACTTTACACTTGGAATCCCTCAGAAGTGTCACAGTCCTTGCACAATAGAGCAATACAGTTGTCTTTATTATTGAATACTGTAAAATCTATACCATCAGACCTTTAATCTATTGTGTTAAATTCCTCTCTTCAGCTGTCTCCATCTTGTAAAGGATAACATTTGACGTATTTGTTTATGATAATGAAGACATTTTTGGTAGTGTTGGTGTGTATTTTAACAGTAGATGTTTCATTGTGTATTAATAAGGTAGGTTTTTAAGTGACTTCACAAAACTGAAGATTTTTCATTTTGGTTGTTTTTTTTTATTTATTACCTTAGAATTCTGTTATGATTTAGAATGTTATATTTTTGTTCGGGTAAAGGTCCGTTTTGGTCCCACCTAAATTTAAAAATAAATTACTACCTATAAGAGTACATAATGTATTTATGCGCAACTTCGTCTGCGCAGGATTAGTAGTTCGTGTAATTCCATGTAATTCGTGATTCGTTTTTTGCTGCGCACGCCAGAATAGCTCGCAGATGGCAGAATGTTTTCCTGCTTACTTGACACGTATTGTTACATTTTGGACAATTCACACAGTATCTCTATAAATTAGCCTATGTTATTTAGATGTATAAGCTATATTATTGTAAGGTTTAATTAAAATCCATTTAGTAGTTTTTGCGTGAAAGAGTAACAAACCTCCGTACATCCATACATACAAACGTTCGCGTTTATAATATTACCAGAAGCTTATGTTCATTTAGGAATCAATTTATTACTACCAAATGTGCATTTTAAATAAATTTTCAATTTTTATTATAGTTATATTGTAGTTATGGTTCACTATTTTGGCTATAATGGCTTACACATAAGATGTAGATATATACTGTGGCGGGCTTTTTTGTGGGACTACTTAAGATAAACATTTCCATTATACATTACACATATGTAATGTAACTCTAGCGGTTTTGGCAGCGCACGCCAGAATAGCTCGCAGATGGTAGATTTTTTCCTACTTACTTGACACTTATATCGTCATATTTTTGACAATTCACACAATATCTTTATAAATTGTAACCTTATATGTTATTTTAATGTATAAGCTATATTATTGTAAAGTTTCATTAAAATCCATTCAGTAGTTTTTACGTGAAAGAGTAACAAACATCCATCCATCCATCCATCCATCCATCCATCCATACTTACAAACTTTCGCGTTTATAATATTAGTAGGATACATTTAGAAATATAACAGCATGCCTAAGGGTGGTAAAATTGGAGATGCAATATTTGGACATAAATTGTATCCAATGAATTAAGACGACTTCTGTGGCGCAGTGGGCTAAAGTCCGCCTGAGACGCAACGTTTTCACTACAGGTCGCATTTCTCAACCGATTCTCGTGAAATTTTGTGAGCAGGTTCTATAACTAGGTATATAATTTTTTTTTGTCAGTTTTTCGAAATGAAAACGTAAAATAAATAATTTATATTTCAGTCATTTCAAAAAAATGTTAGCGAGGTTTACAGCTCACAGAGCCATTAGTTTTATATTTATATATGTTATGTTTATTTACAAAAAAAATATTTTTCCATAAAAAGACAACTTGTGTCTTAAGTAACTTAAATCTAAATACACACAGAATGAAGACTTGTCGCCTTAATCTAAAAAGTCTATAATTTACCCCACTCAGGCCAAACAAAAACACCGTATACTTGTATTTAATATTAATTTCAACTCGATATTTCCACACGTTCTTCAAACGGGGTCTTGACAGACAGGCGGATAACAAAATGATCCTATAAGTGTTTCTATTTTCCTTTTGATGTACGGAACCCTAAAAAGATGGACGTTTCACTTGAATTTATCTTTCATTATATTTTCAGAAAAATGTAGCCTTCCCACCTAAGATCTCCAGCGCTGTTATTTCAGCTGTCCAGAAGTGCATGCCAGAAACTGGAGTGTCCCTAGACGCATTATTATTAGTTTACCAAGGGGGTAAATACATACCTTAATACATATTCATTACAAAAAACGTGATTACCTATTACAAAGATAAACATTAAATGGCAGAAAAACAAAAAAAAGAATTATTATTCATTTCGTTTTAAAAAGAGAAAAAAAAAACGTAATGCGTCTCAGGACGCCTGACAGAAGTGATAACTTAAACTAATCTAACGGTTAGAGGGAGAGAGGAGGAGCCAGCCTACCGCTGCCGTATGAGTGAGAGAAAGGGAAGCCCGACAAACTGTCACCGTAACGCGTTACGTAACGAAGCGGTTTACCCTCACATAAGAAGTTATCACAGCAAAACGACTTTATTGAATATAAAAAAAATCACTTTTATATTCCACAGGTTACAGCGAAGACAAGAAATTCAAAGACTTCATCTACTGCTGCTACAAAAACTCGGGCTATCTAAAACCAGATGGACAAATGAACACGCAAAAGACAATAAAACAGTTCAAAAACGAACCAACGGTGGTCGAAGGGGTAACACGGTGTGGCCAAGAGACTGGTAGGGATGCAAAAGACGCAGTATTCAACTACTTCAAGTGTTTTCAAGATACAGTACCTGTGAGATTTACAACATAGAATAACAATTTAGTTTGTCTGTCCCACTGAATTTTGACAGTTCGTTATTTCGACACGTCGCTAACTTCGAAAAAACAAAGTTCGGCAAAACACACCTTCTAAAGACCACTACTTCGACAGACCCTACTGCGACATGCACTTCGGCAGATAATTATTTCGACAGAAACATACCTTCGACAGAGGGCATCAGAGGGCATCGCTTCGTAGTGACGTTTCAAGACGTCAAATATAAAATATAAATAAAATTTCCTAACCTAACGTAACTCGATTAGTTTTGTTATATGTTCTGTTGATATAATGACTTGTCGAACTATGTTTTTTCAAAGCTAGCGACGTGTCAAAATAACGAACTGTCAAAGTTCAGTGGGACATCGATTTAGTTTAATGCAATTTAATTTAGATTCGTTAAGTTTACCTGGTGGACTCTACAGCAAGAGTCAGTCTTGGTGGATACCAGCACAGTGCCAGATATTCTACTTCCGAGCAATAGTGCAAGCATAAGAGAGAGGCCCCATTAGTGCGTTGCGTCGCGTCGTCGCACCGGACCAACTAATTGTATGCCACATCTGTGTTGCATTGACGCACGACGTTGCAATTCAAGAGGGTATATATACACGCCCGTCGCAGCAAAGCGTCTCATCTCAGTTTGGCCTTCGCAATGGATCGATACAAACGTGTTCTTTTATTGCTTTTATTACGCCACCGCCGAAACAAACGTAGAAACAATAGAAGATTCTGGATATCTCCCTTATTTGCATTAAGAAATAGTGATGGAACACTGTCCGGCGTCGCACCGGAGCTCCAACAGCGCAGCGCATCCTCCCTCCCACTTCGTCTCTTGTGCGTCGATTTGTTGAAACGTCGCGTGCCCGACGCAACGCTTAATGTGGCATATCACTATAAAATATATGTAAACTGACGTGTTGACGCTGAGACGTCGCGACGCAGCGCAACGCACCAATGGGGCCTCTCTCTTAATGTGTGCCGGTTCGAAGGGCACTGGAGCATGTGACATTACTTACGAAACAGACAAAAGAACTTATGTCTAGGACCGACGTGAGTGTGATACCTCTTGGTATTGCAAGTGGCATAGTTTACGGTAATCACTTACTGCTGTATTAAAAACAATTAGTCTAGCCGAGTAATCAGCTGTTCAGTATCGTCTGGCAAAAATTACGCAAAGGTTACCAATGATACCATAGAATAGCCCCCCAGTTTTGGTTTTATTAAAATTCTGTGATGGTAATAGTTTTTTTTTGTTTCCCCAAAACCATTCGACTGAGAAAGGTTAATTAATAGTGTTTTATTTAAAGCCCGTCATTTCACACAGTATATTCTGGCACTAAAGTAGGCAGAACTTGTGTTATGGGAACCACATGACTACATACATATTACCACCACTACATATTATACCTAGAAACACCCAGACCAGAGACAAATACTTGCAGATCGAACCCGCAACCTTCTGCGTCTCAGTCGGACCTTGGCTCACTGCGCCACTGAGGTCGTCAAATTGGGTATTTGTATGTTTGTTTGTACGTAAGTTGAATGCTATTTGGGTTTAGTTTGTGGCCAGGAATCTCAAAGATTCCAGGTAAAAAAAATCGAGGGTAAAAATAGTCTCAATAATCTCATTTTAATAGCTATCTTCCAAAACTCAAAGGATAATGGAGTTAATCTTCGAATAACGATACGGTAAATGGGGTGTAGGGTAGATAGACTATCAATATGTAGACTCGTGAATCATTGCAATTTGAATTTTATGTTATTGACATAAGTCACACCACGGCTCTCTTATCGTACATATTCTAAATCTTTGTGCACTGCACCCATATTTATATATATGGGTATTTGGGGTGGATTTAACTTCACTATTTTCCTGTAGATCCCTAAAAAATGGCCATTATCTTATATTATAAGTTTATCATATTATGTGTTGTTTAAATCTATTGCCATCTTTTTCATCTATTATTTCATTGACATTAAAATGACAAGGACAAAACATACATTAACGCTACGCTTGTTAATTTATATGATTATCTTTAGAAGATTTATAAACTGCGTTTGAGACTAGAGTGATATATATTGGTGGACAATGCACACAACACCATCTTGCCCCAAAGCATAGCTTGTATTATAGGAAAGATATGACTGATATAATACTTATATAGTTATAAATACAAACATAAGATACTTTATAACACTCAGGCACAGAACAATCACCTACGTTCATCAAACAAATGTTTGCCCTGGAGGGGAATCGAACCAACCTACAGCGCAGAAAGCACAACAACTACCAACTGAGTTGACAAGCTGATATAATGCCTTATAGAATACTTATATATTTATAAATACTTACATACGATACCTTATATTATAACACTCAGAAGGACAACATATGGATATAAATAAATAAATAATGCCGGATATTTCATCATTTAGCCCCAAAGTAAGCAGAGCTTGTGTTATAGGAATCACATGACTGATATACTTATTATATACTGTTTGTTGAATGTTTGATGGTAGTCAGGGGCACGTCCGAACATTATTTTGGGACTCACATTCAACACTGATGTAAGTATTTCGTACAAGACAAGTTGAATCAGTCGTGCAATTAAATTTATGTCAATAACAAAACGATAGACAACAATAAATGGCAAACAACTTCACGGTAATCACGCAAGGCGTCTCGGCTCGTATTTCGAATTCGATATTATCGGAACCTCAGCGTCGTTGATTGGTTCGTAAAATTAAGTAGAGTTCCGTTCCGCTGTCAAATTCAAGTCATCGTACTATTCTGTAATGCTATATTGTTCCTCTTTATATAAATAAATAATTGAACGATTGTCTACATTGATGACTAAACAACAAGTTCTTGTGGAGACTGTACAATGTAGTGCAAAATCGCGGATCATTGCACTTTGAGCCTTGACATAAATGGGTTGCGACGTCGATTGTAAAATTCAAAAGTAACGTCGGTCGTTCAAAAGGAGTCGAAACGATTTAACTTAGAGTAGGTTTTTGCATGATTATTAAATATTAATAATGGTGGGTATTTCACAAAATACCATGCAAGCAATAATGGCGTGACTGGACGGATTTTGATGACATTTGGTTAGATGATAATATATGTTAAACTGTTTTTTTATCTGTACATAATAATCTAATTACGTATTGTATAAAGAGTCCATAGTTTCAAATATATTAGAGTAGAATTACTAGGTGTGTTAATTGTTTGTACCTAATTTTAAGCTTGTTGAATAAAATTATATTAATAAAGTTGAAAATTTATTTTTATCATAATTCAACTTGTATAAAAAAACGTGTGCGTCTCGGGACGCCCGGCAGTTGTGATAACTTAAACTGATCTAACTAGCGCTGTGGGTTAGAGTGAGAGAGAAGGAGACAGCCTACCGCTTTCGTATGCGTGAGAGAAAGGGAAGCCAGACGGACTGGCGCCGTAATGCGTTACGTAACGGAGCGGTTTAAATTATCACTTCAAAAACTTTTTTCTAAATGTTTCGTATTTCATAGCACATACAATGTTATGTTTTAATTGTTTAAATATATAAATAAATAATTGACTACATCCTACATCGAAGTCTGTAAAACAAGTACTTGTAGAGATTGTACAATAAGTGTTAAATATCGGTGGATTGCATATTGAATCTTATTTCATTGACATAAATGTCACTCTACGACTCTGCTATTATCGTTGAGTAACTCCCGTCAAAGTCGTCTTAATGAGCAAGTGATACATAATCCATATCGCGCTTTCCCGTTCATTATGTATTGTTCGTGGCCTCAGGCATCATAATTACAGTTCTCGTCTGTTGCTGCTGCACATGTGGATAGGAGTTAGCCTTTCATTCGTTTGCAATGTGTCAGTTATGGGTTATTGTAGACGAGGTAGCTCTTTGCCTTAGCGGTAAATCTTACTGGAAATAAAAATAATACAATAATCAAAAGAACTTTATTTACAGAAATGTACTAGATAATATACAATAATATATAAATAAAATACCTGACTGCAAAGTCTTTATTATTCCAAATTAAATTTAAACACATAATTATTTATATTTTTGCCCCTTTTAATTTCCTTCATTTTGATAAGTACCCTACTCGATAGGTTTGGTTAATTTTACTTAGTATTACTATTTCGCGCCAATAATCCGCCATTTTGTTTATTTTTCAAACATCTATCTAAGGACACTTGGGTTTTTAAGACAAAAGTAACAATACCTTAACTGTCGAAATCCATCCAGCCGTTGTAAATTTACAAATATACATACAAAATTCGCGCAAAAAACAGAACCCTTTCTTGGCAGTCGGGTAAAAATACATATGAAACAGTTGAGCTATGTAAGGACCGTTGAAAACGATCTATAGATAGCTCAACTGATCCAGATCACTGCCAGCGTTCCCAAGACACTGGCGACATTGCCACGTTGAATGGCAATGCTAATACGCTGGGCAAGATAGGAGTCAGCTCTTGGGTTACGCAATGTATTTACCAGACCCCGTGAAATAATTTTAAAAAAGCGGTGGGCTCCTGTTCCCCACGATCTCAACTCCAAAAGGCTCATATTGTAGGCCTTATCAAGACCAGCATATTTGCGCCTTTTGAAGTCCTTGGAATGTGCCAAGGAAGTGCAAGGAAGCCGCCGCACCAGCTCTAACGGAAGTCCTCGACAGATGGGATAAGGCCAGGGTCTACGCTAGTAGCATCCCATACTAACGGCCTACCAATCTCCCAAGAGATAAGAGTCATACTACCAGGGCCACCAGGGCACCAGGGCACCACCAAGGCTCACCATCATCACGTATCAGACCGTTCGGTTCGAGAACAGCTGGTAAGTTGACGCTGGTAATGAAACGAAATGAATGACATCTTTAAGTCTTAGAACACGATAATTGCCTATTGCGGTTGGGCCAAAAGGTTCCTGGGGGAAGCAGAATTAGGGCACTTATACCTACACTAAATAATATGAGTATAGTTTTATTTACGCTAAAGATTGATTCTCTGAATCTCATTGATTCAGTACACAAGGCACAGTCTCTATCTATAAACAGATCTGCCTATTTAAATGAATTTGTACGTGGCAGATGGGCGACTATTGTCGTGAAAACGTGCCACAGCAACAGTCACAAACTGTACTAACAACGGAAAAGATCTCTAATGTTCTGGCACAGACTATAATAGGTACTCTCACGTCGAACGGCAATCATTTATAATGTTCACCTGAAGACGTGACTTGTAAGTGAAATATTGTGATAGAGTTTGTTTTCACGACACCATATTTGTAGTTATATCTATCTAATAATTTCTTATAATATGTCTAATACCTGGTGGTAGGACTCAGTAAAGGTCTCGGTGGGTACTAGCACAGTACCAGATATTCTGATAAAGTCATAAATAAAGTCAAAGTATTTCTATTCAATCACAAAGATCGCTTTGATACGTCTTACATACTAGGAGAATTGAGGTGCCAATTCCTGAAACGAAATGAAATTGTTTATTGAAAAGAAATCACATTAACAGCAGTAAAACCTAGTTCATAAAATCGGTTTCTCGTTAGTTTTTCACTAGGTTTCACATTTAGTAAATGTATGTACTACTAAAATTAAACGCTATATAAATGTATCCAAGTATATAAATCAAACCAAAAATTAACCAATTTTGAGGGCCAAATGTTTAAAATCAGACTGTAGCGAACAGCGCGGCAATCGTATGAATTAACCGTTTTCTTACAAGTGAATGTTAATGACGACGGTTTGAATTGAGATTTTCATACAATTTTTGATACGAGCATTGTAAATGTAGACAATTTGTGGAAACGAATTAGTGTAACGGATCTAGTCATCAAATCAAATCGAAACGTTATTTATTCAATATATCACAAAGATCACTTTGAATATATTTCACGGCGTCTGGTAAATACGTTGCATGACCCAAGAGCTGGCTCCTATCTGGCTCAGCGTATTAGCATTGCCATTCAACGTGACCATGCCGCGAGTGTCTAGGGAACGGGCAGCGTTCCCAAGACAGTGATCTGGCAGTGATCTGCATTAAACGGTCCTTAGATAACTCAACTGTTTCACGTGTATTTTATATTATTGTATATTATTTTGTACATTTCTGTAATTATTTCTGTAAATAAAGTAATTTTTATCGTATTCTTAAATGCTAGTGAATCTAGGTTCCGGTTCCTCCTAACACCAGTTCAAAGAGTATCCGGAAAGAAACTCGTCTAGTCTTATAAAGTAGATTCATCCCAAGCTTTTTTACCATTTACCTGTTATTTTATAATAAGCTTTATGCGACAGTTTCTGTTTTATTTCATTTTAAATTTGTTAATAGACAAATCTAGCACGTCGCTTGAGACCGTGTTATAAAAGCGTACACATTGCCCTATATAAGATAAACTTTAGTAATTTGGTTTATAAATCAAAATATGTAGCTGAAAAAAATTGTATTAGGTTCACGTTTCACGTTTTGCTTGACCGATCTCTCAAGATCTCCCAAGCCCTAGTGCAGGGATCATCAGCAACATTTTTAACATACGATAACTTGTATGTTATGGTATGTTAAAAATATTTCGGTAAATAAACATTATAATATTTTATTTATATTATTAGTACCTACTAGTAGTAGTATCATAAAACCCGGTTATTTTGCCGTGTCTAATTTTATTTATTCTCGGGTTACAATGGAAACTGTTGTGAACTCTTCGCAATATTTTTTCGAAGTCATTAATATTGATAAAGAGCGTGTGTGTTAGCTTATCTGTGACGCTTGGATGCGTATTCGCTAATGCTTAATCGATGACAGATTCACGACGTTCTTTTTTTAATTTTTTAAAATAAACTGCCAGTATCTGGTATTCAAACGAAAAACAAAAAATGATTTTTGTAATGACAACATCTAGCCCCAAAATAAGCATAGCTTGTGATATGGATTAATAACTTATATATTTTTAATGCATACTTATGATACTTTATAGAGAAGTACCTAGATACAGAACAAACACCTGTGTTGATCACACTAATGTATGTCCTGGAAGGGTATCGAACTCTCAACCTGCAGCGCAGAAGGCAGACCTACTATCAACGTAAATTCATTTTTATAAGATGTGATTTTTCGCAACGGTTTTTTGCAAAGATTTCCGAAATTATTGTTGACCTACTCAAATTGAATAAACGACCTACTAAATTTTTTCTGACAAAAATTTTTCATCTTCCTAAAATGACTATCTTTATTAACAATAATATAATCTTTATTTCAGGCAACTTATGATTTATTGTATACAAAAGACCATAGAAGGATAACTTGACATTGGCTAGAATTGTCGTTTACAACTCTAGCCAATGTCAAGTTGTCAATGTCACAAAGTTGCAGTCCATCGTCATTTGGCTATCCTAAACGTCATCGCGAAATGACAGTTAAGATTCTAGAACTTCCTTGGGCTCCACGTCGTACAAACATCTAATAATACAATTTTCTCCACTTGTGCTAAGAAATTACAATTGAATAAAATTCCGCTAAGATTAATTTAACAATAGAAAATCTGATGAATTTACAAGAGCTATATTTCACTTAATATGTAAAACCAAAATAGTCAAATGTTTTGTTATAATTATAGTTAAAAATTCGCAGTCGTACGCCATTTTCTATTTTAAACATCGCGGTCTCCTTAAATGTTCCTGCTCGCACAAACCTGAACATAACTTACTACACATTCCTTCCATCCTATAATGTCACTAGTTATCTCTAACCAGTGATTCGAACTTTATAGGTTCTACGACATGCCGGTTTCCTTACGATGTTTTCCTTCACCGTTTGAGAGTACTGGTATAGCGCACATACATTTTCGATCAGAAACATTAATTGGTGCGTGCTGACTGAGTTTGAACGCATGACCTAAGGATTGGAAGGCGGGGTCGCTAGACCAACAGTGCTTGCTACACATATATTTAAATTGACTAAACCATGAAATAACATAAGAAAAGCGAATTAATTTAACTCTTTCACTATTAGAATGTACTAGTACAATTTGACCAGTAGTACGACCGCCGTATACTCGCAACTGGCCCAAAAGTGCCAGCGCGCGAAATGTTACACATAAAGTAGTTTTGTCGTTCGTCATTTGTTATTTTATATAAAATGGTGTTTTTCATATAACATAATTACATGGATTATTTTTGCTCGATTCACAAAGAAACTCTAAGCTTTTATTCCAATTATTCACACCCGAGTCCACAACTCAAGCTATTTATATAAAAAAACACCAAAATCACTAATATAACCGGAAAAATAAATAATATAAGAGGGCAATGTTTGCTTCGCAAGATGACCAAAAGTAATCCAAGCGATATTTTTTAAATCCATCACAGGTTTTCACCAAAACGCCATATTGACATTTCACACAAGCATTACACCACAATTAAAGGCCCTCCCACACAAAAACAATTTATTACCTCGAACCAATGTGAGAACTCCAAACAAATATAATTCGTGACTTACGTTTGTAATCCACATTTGAATTTTTTATTAATAAAAGGTTTGGTTACTAAATCCCAGAGGATAATGTCCATTATTAATGTTATGGGATAGGGTATGTATTATTATTAATTTAGTTATGAATAATTCAGGCGGGGGTGTTAGTTTGGCCGCTAAATTGGTTTATTGGGTGTTTTATGAGAAATGAGAATGATTGGACTTGCTTGGAATATTATATTGGGATAGTTTTATCTTCTATTATTTATTAAGAACTTGCTCCTGCCTGCGGCTTCGCACGCGTGGTACTTACATAAAAAGTAGCCTATGTCCCTTTCCAAAGTCCTATATATCTCCATATCGAAATTCATCGAAATCAGTTCAGCGGTTTAGGCGTGGGCGAAAACGTAACAAAGAGACAGACAGACAGAGTTACTTGCGCATTTATAATATTAGTTAAATACCACACGTAGGTACGTAACATAATATTTATAAAAAACATGGGGATGCTGAACGCTGGTAGTAGGCTGGTAGATCAAATAAAGTCATTTATCATAATGGCGGAACAATCTATAGATCGTTTTAAATAGTCCTTAGATAGCTCAACAGTTTCACATTGTATTTATATTATGTACATTTCTATAAATAAATATTGTATTTAATGTGGCTTTTTTTTAATAGCAGAAACATAAACAACACAAAATTAAATATAAATAATTTCCTTTTATAAACTAAATAGAAAACCGACTTCATTAAATGAAATTGGAGCCTATAGGTAATACATTTTTAGTGGAAAGTAAATGTATTTTGTATATAGGTAATTATATAATATGGGTAGGACAAATAAACGGTAAACGAAAATATCATCTATGTATACAATTTTTAGATTTTTGATGATTTTTCAGCTCGACCGATTTCGATAACATTTAAATGAAGCCTGGGAAGTATACCCTTTCGAACAAAAAAATAATTTTCCAACATTGAGTAATCGGTGAACATAAATAAAAAAAAAAAAGATTCCGACGAATTAAGAACCTCCTCCTTTTTTTGATGCCGGTTAAAAATAGACAATTAAGAGCTATTGTTAAATATGATAAAACGTTTTGTGTTTATTCGTGATTCGAGAAAAATAATCTGTTTATAGATTTTATACAAAAGATAATTCGTCATTTTTTCAATATGACGAACGAAAAGAATATACAACTTTGTGACATCATACTATAAACAACATAAACACTTGACATTGGCAAAATTTACATTATTATGACATATGCCATTCACGAAGAAGAAGAAGGAGACATTAGTTACAGTGTGAATATAAAATCGTACCATCGTAATCGTAGCCGTAGTAATATGTAAAAATAAGCACCTACTCTTATTGAACGCATTAACGTTCAATAAGAGAGCAAACTTTTATAATTATAATTAATTTAACTCTAAAAAAAAAAATTATAACGTCCACATTGATTTGGAGATGATTTAATAATGGCAATACAGCGAATCAAATGCAACAAAAAACGAATACAATGCAGCGAATCTGCAATTTTGCGCGAACATGTCCGTGTTTCAGCAAAAAAAAAAGTCAACCGAACTATGGAAAATAGTAACTATATTCTTCTGGCGCTTTGGCGGCCGCTGCCGCAGCACGCTCGCTTTGCTCGTTCGCCTTGTGTGTTGTTTTCTATATTCATTGATAGTGCTGAATCAGCAATTTTGCGAACAATATATAAATTCTAAGAAATCAAAGAATGTATTTTAGACGTAATTAAGGGCAATTATGTGAGCTCTAAAAAATCACACGAGGATTTTTGACCGAAACAATACAAGCAATTTAGATTACAAGGTCCACATGACGGATCGTTTTATCCACCAAAAGTTAATTTCCTCTCTCACACCAACTAATTCAATCCTGGCGCACAATGCAGCATATTTGCTTATCTTTAATTGATTCACTCTAACCCCTAGCCGTGATAAGGATTAGTTCTATTCACACTGACTTTTACAAGGGTAGCTCCCTTAACGAGGGTGGGGCATAGAGTAGGGAAGATTACTTTTGAAGTCACGATATTTGCCTACAAAAGGTTTGTCGCTGTGAGTCTTTTTATCTCTAAATGTAAATTAACATCATTGATCGATATCGATAGTTTTACCCTGAGATAGAACTCATTTATACGACGCGCGGCGTCGGCCTAGGCTGTTGGCGATCCCGATCGCGAGAACTAACCTCCTGAGTGAGGCACCATTCACGCGAGCCCTTCGTGTTATCAACAGCCTATGTGAATCTGATGATATTGATATATTTAGCTCTAGTTTGGCGAAGTTCTAAGATGCTGCTACACAGTATTTATGTGCTATGTGATTCCGTTGTCGTTTTGGTGTTTGTACTGTTAAGACAATGTAATTGTAATTTAAAATAAAAATAAGAGAACAAACAAAACTAATTTATTATATTACTAAATAATTCAATGATTATGCTTAATCCAACGAAGTCTCCACTAATTTGTAAAACTTAAAATGAAGAAATTAGTGGAAATTTTTGAAGTTGAAGAACTGAGAACCGTTGGGAAATAAAAGTTCTCGAATGGCGACCAAGGACAGGAAAACGAAGCGTAGGACGACCCCCCACCCGATGGACTGACGACATTGTGAAGATCGCGGGAAATCGGTGGAGGGAGAGGGCTCAAAATCGTTCTTCCTGAAAATCTATTGGGGAGGCCTATGTTCAGCAGTGGACTTCTACGGGCTGATATGATGATGATGTTAATGATGATTTATTTATTAATTTAAACCATACCATAAGACTATTATTTAACTCTATGCCAGTGCATTTTCACCGAATTATGCTTTTTTGTCTTATATATAAAAATATGTAATATATTGCCGTACGTCAGTCTCGCAAAAATTCAAAAATGGCTCCACAGATTTCACAATTATTATCTAGTTTCATATATTTGCCATTGTATTTATTTTAACTGATCTAAACTTTAAAAGCAAACCTAGGCATTATTTTATAATATAACTGTCTCATCTTTTTTTCCACCCCATAGCATCATTCCATATGACATCAGATTTCATAAGCGGGCGCGTGCCGCGTATTATCGGCCGCCGTTCGTAATGCGATATTTGATATAGCGATATTCGACATAACGCGATATTCGTGAATTACAACGTATTTATCGTAGAGGGTATGCGGTGTGTTTGCTTGGGGTCCTGAAGACCCCCGTTTAATGGTTAGACGGGATTTTCTAAATCGTTCGGTTATTTTTGGTTGCGGAATGCTTTTCTTAAGGGTGCTGTTTATTGACACTAACTTTTGTGTGACTGAATTTACCGCACCAAAAAATGTCCGAAGATTCAAATGATACATTGACATTGACAACTTTTTTTTTTGTATGTTTAATGTTTATTTTTTTAAGATTTATTTTCCTTTCATTTGTTAAAAATTTCCACTAATTTCTACATTTTAAGTTTTAGAAACATTGACAATATATTACATATTTTAATATTTATGACAAAAAAAACATAATTTGGTGAAAATGCATTGTCATAGAGTTAAATAATAGTCTTATGGTATGGTTGAAATAAATAAATAATTAATCATCATCAAACGGTTTAAGAAACTTTATTCTCATAAAAGAAATTACAAATTACTTAAAAAAAACTTAATACATATAATATAAACACTTTTAAAATTTATGTTCCATTTTTTTTTAAAACAACCACAATCTTTTTGAATAATTTTACAGGCTAGTTGAATTTAGGTGCAAAACTTTCTAAACCAAGTCCGTAAAGAAGACAAGAAACTTGCCTCGTTCCTAGCGTTTTTTGTATGATCCTTCTTCATGACTAGCTTATCTACAGAAAATAAAACCATTGAATACAAAATATCAAATATGTATAGACATTGCAAATCGGTCACTTAGAAGTCAGTGAGCACAGAGCAACATGAGGCCATACATTCCTATCAACATAGACCTACATAGTCATTTATATTATAATACGCTTTCTTTAAAAGATGTCTCTTTAGGTAAGCTTTAAATTCACAGTAGACACCGTAGTAATGTTTTTTTAGTCAGCCATATTTGATTGAGAAATAAAGAGGCTTGAAGTATTAAGTTTTCTTGCAGCTCAATTATAAATCTATAATAGAGAGAGCCGCTCAAACAGAACGATCTGTTAGGGCGGCTCTCTTTATGTACCTTTAAATTTTCTCCGGCGACGATCTTCAAAATATTTAACACACCTTAATCGAGAACGAATATGGGCCTACAAGTACCTTCCACGCAAATATGTAATCATCATCATCATTATATCAGCCCCTAGAAGTCCACTGCTGAACATAGGCCTCCCCAATAGATTTCCAGGAAGAACGATTTTGAGCCCTCTCCATCCATGTCTTTAAATCTTTAAATTCAATGTTATCAGTCCATCGGGTGGTGGGTTATCCTATACGCTTCGTTTTCCTGTCCTTGGTCGCCATTCGAGAACTTTTATTCCCCAACGGTTTTCAGATCTGCGAGCTATATGGCCGGCCCATTGCCACTCAACTTGTATATTTTGAGTGCTATTTCAATGACTTTGGTTCTTCTACGGATTTCCTCGTTGCGGATTTTATCACGTAGTGAAACACCCAACATAGCTCTCTCCAAAGCACGTTGCGCGACTCTGAGCTTGTGTATGAGGTTAATAGTTAGCGACCAAGTCTCAGTTCCATATGTCATCACTGGCAACACGCACTGATTGTAGACTTTCGTCTTGAGGCCCTGCGGTATCTGTGACGAGAAGATGTGCCGTAATTTCCCGAACGCTGCCCATCCGAGTTGAATATTTCGTCATTGAATATGTAATACACTGACATTAATACTAGAAACCCTTGATATTTTCGGCGACACTGCGTACCTTTAAAAATAAAACATTGTTTCACCTTGGCTCAACCTCAATCCCCATACTATGATTAAGATACAATAATAATAATGACAATAATAATCCCAGACATTTCACACAGCTTCATCTGGCCAAAAAGTAAGCAGAGCTTGTGTTATGGGTACCATATAACTGATATACTACATAGAAACACCCAGACCCGAGACAAATACCTGCAGATCATACAAACATTTCTCCGGGAATCGAACCCGCAACCTTCTGCATCTCAGTCGGACCTTAAGCCATTACGCCACAGAGGTCGATTAAGTATGTAGTTTATGAATTTATTTTTATTTCTAAATCCTTACATTTATAATCGGTTTTTCTTAGTCAATGGTGAATGTTGGCACACCATAATTGTCATGCATATCAGAAAAGTATCTTTTGCCAATAATAATGTTGTATAATGTTAATTGTGTATGATGAGTGTGTTTGTCAATAAATAGCCTATGACGCTTTGAATACCAGGAGGTTTCACACGCACGTTGCCGGCCATAGACATAAGTTCTGTTGTCTATTCGTCCAGTAATGTCACTTGCTCCAGTGCCCTTCGAACCGGCACACAGTAATACTTACACACTACAGCTTGGAAGTAGAATATCTGGCACTGTGCTGGTCTCCAAAATGACGAGCTCTAGGTAAAACAAATTATTAAAGCAGTAAATATTATGTTTTAAGCAAACGTTTGCGGTTTCAGACAGCGAGCCGACAAAAACGAACACGCGTCGGACACAACGTTAATAAAACGTCATTCACTCTTTTTCAATATCGCTTAAAAAACCTGCCGGAGTTATTCGAGTGGACGTTGATACCGTGGGGTGGAAATTGGAAAAATGCACGGATCTCCAGTGGACATGTCAGATTTTTGCTATTTTCGGAATTTAAAACATCAGTGGTTGGATGTTTTTTTTTAGTGCACAATGACAAAGGACTGATATTTTTAAATCGAGGTGGCGAATTTTCAATAACTTATTGATGGTCTGGGTGTTTAATTGGCTGGAAACATAAAACTATTAAAGTATTATTAAATGATTATGACTATGTACTTTTATTTGACGACCTCTGTAGCGTAGTGGGCTAAGGTCCGGCTGAGACGCTGAAGGTTGCGGGTTGGATCCTGCCGCGGGACAAATGTATGTATGAGCTGCAAGTATTTGTCTCGGGTCTGGGTGTTTCTATGTATAATATGTATTTACAAATATATATATGTATCAGTCATGTGGTACCCATAACACAAGCTTACATTGGGACCAGATGACGCTGTGTGAAATGTCCGGGATTATTTATTTAAAAATATATGTGAACTTCGTATGACATAACATTTATTTGATTGAAAACCATAACAATATTGAGAAAATAAAAAAATCTTATCGGTTGATTTTATACCTTAGAAAATAAATGATTCTTTTTAGGTAGGTATACCTTATACCAAATTAATGATATTTGATATCAGTACTGTACATATATTATGAAAGAAGTCTCTAGAGATAAACTATACTACGAAATAGTTTTCATACGTTTTTTTTTTAATGTAAAATTGTTGTGTCATAATTCGTTTATTTGCGAAACACCAGGTGTATGAAAATGTCAAGATTCTATTCAAATATAAGGTGAAACAGCACTAACATTTGAATACATATAATATATATGTCAGGAATTAAAATAAGTAGATAATTATGGAGTAAGCCAAAAATCACAATGGTCCGGAAATATTAACATTAAAACTACCAAAGAAATACAGTCATTTAATTTGATCACGCGAGTATTCAGATACCTAAAGTATATTTTGATTTCCCTGTCAGCAGTTTCTTTAACATTAATTTGTATAAATTATAAATAATAAAAAAATAGTGCCGGACATTTCACATATCTGGCCCCAAAGTAAGCAGAGCTCGTTGTTATGGGTACCATCTGATGATACCTAAACATTGCTTATACACTTTTTTTTAAAAACATACATATTATATATAGAAGCACCCAGATCTAAGACAAACACTTGCAAACATTTATCCCGGGGCGGGAATCGAACCCACAACATTCTGCGTCTCAGCCGTATCTTGATCCACTGTGTCACAGAGGTCGTCAAATAAAGACTATTCCCAAAACAATGTACCCGTGCGAAGCCGGGGTAAGTTGCCAGTATAGACTAAAGTCACACAATCATAATGTAGACGGAATACCGACAAAAACAAGAAACAATAATTTAAAATTAGAACGTACATTGTAACACTGGCGCCACCTATCACAAATACGCACAACAGCGGAAAGGGGCGGGTCATAAATTGTCACATACGACGTTATGCACGACGACCGACGCGGCGCAGGCGCCAACATACATCTTTGATCATTCCGCACATTGTAAAAACAAATACTTTTCACTTTCAAAACATTCCTTTAATCACGTACTAGCTGACCCGTGCTATTAAAAAAAATAGCTATTCAAATTATTGTAATAAATACAGAGATTAATAAAATTAAAGGTGCAATGTTGATACTAATTATACTACAGAATGGTTATCCCTAAGAGATAGACATATACCATCATGGATTTATTTGTAGACCTTTTGAGGGTGTACAATACTGTAGTACATTATTTTGATCTATCTCGTAGGGTTCAGACAGCGTTTGCAATGTAAGCGCAAAAATATGAGTTTATTTACGACACCACATTGGAAACCTCTAAAGTTATCAGTGTTTATCTACTATATTATGTATGTATTATACATATAAACCTTCCTCTTGAATCACCTTATCTATTAAAAAAACTTCATTACATGCATACATAGGGACAGACAGACAGCGGAAAGCGACTTTATACTATGTTTTATACTATGTAATGAAGTATTATTTTATTGATGAAGACACCGTCACTATTTCGATTCATCTAGAAAATCTTAATTAGCTTCATCGTTCAATCTTCGACCGATATATGGCCCTGGAATGAGCATACCGCGGATCAAACTCACCCTAATGACATTCTCTATATATATCATACAGTGTCGTGGCATATATCCACTAGATTATGAGTAATACTCGTGCTATCAAAATGTTTATTACTGTCATTTAGAAAAGAATACGATATATAAATGTTTTAGGCAATTAAATCACATAAAAACATAGTGGGAATCACGGGTTATACTCATTTATTTTGATAGCATATTACGATAGAGGCACTGACATTCTGGAACTCTCTGTAATGAAGTTTCTATGAATCGAAAGTGTCTTTATTACAATAGTGAAACTTAGGAGAGATAGTGGTAAATCCGCGTAATCTCAACGAAAACTTGTGTGTCAGATTTGATATCTCTCACAGTGATAATTATCTCACTTTTCCGAGCATTGCCTCCCAAGAGACACGTTTTTTGCATGTCGTATGGTAACGTCATCAACATAATTTTAACTTCCTCTCCTCATCTCATATTTACATAGCTAACGTGGCGTAAGTACAGTCTGTTCTTGTTGTTGTAATCTCATTGAGATTGTCATATAGATGGGAACATATAAATATCATCTGGCCCCAAAGTAAGCAGAGCTTGTGTTATGGGGGTACCACATGACTAATATACTACTTATATATATTTTTTTTTATAAATTCATACATATTATACATAGAAACACCCAGACCCGAGAACAAATACTTGCAGATCGTACAAACATTTGTCCCGCGGCGGGAATCGAACCCGCAACCTTCTTCGTCTCAGCCGGGTCTTAGCCAACTGCGCCACAGAGGTCGTCATTGTCGGTTGTACAGTGTCGGTGGTCGTGTGTCAGTGTCGGTGGTCGTGTGTCAGTGTCGGTGGTCGGTGGTCGGTGGTCGTCAGTGTCAGAATGACCAGTGGACGGTTCAACACCATTCATAGCAAAATATAAGTATTTATTATGGAGTTTCCATGTTCTTTATGTTACTCATAACCTAGAAAAGATTTTATGTGATTTTATTAGTGACTGTAATGATTTTCAGTATTTTTTAATTAGTTGTCCCGTTTGCGACTTTAACCGCGCATTTCTGAAAAATAAAAATGTATCCCATTAAAACACTTTGCTTGACTTTTCCCATTTAAATACTTTGCTTGAAATAATACAAAATTTGAAAATTATAAGATGTGTATAAATGCTTTTGCTGAACTCAATGAAGGTATTGAGTTCAGCAAAATCATTTATACACATTTTTTTATATTTTTTATTATTATTTTCATATGTAATACAACAAATCAAAAATCATGAAAATCGGTCCAGCCGCTCTCGAGTTATAAATGATGTAACTAGCACGACTTTGTTTTAAGGCGCTCCCTCACCGGAAGCATTCGCGTGTAACGTAACGTTACAGAGTCGAGCATTACATCAGTGAGGGAGGAGAACTGAGCATTACAGTGCACAAACTGTTATGATACAAAACGAGTTTACATCAGTGAAGGAGGAGAACCGAGCATTACAATGCGCACCTTGTAATGATACAATGTGTTTTACAACATTATACGCGAATGCTCGTCAGTCAGGGAGGTAGTATTGTAATGTAATGCTCAAAGTCGAATCCATAATGCTACATTACACGCGAACGCTCGTCGGTCAGGGAGGTAGTATTGTAATGTAATGCTCTATGCTCTGTAATGCTTTAGACATTATTATAATATAAAAGCGTTCCCTCGCCGGGAGCATTCGCGTGCAATGTAACATATAGATTCGACTTTGAGCATTACATTACAATACTACCTCCCTGACCGACGAGCGTTCGCGTGTAATGTAGCATTATAGATTCGACTTTGAGCATTACATTACAATACTACCTCCCTGACTGACGAGCATTCGCGTATAATGTTGTAAAACACATTGTATCATTACAAGGTGCGCATTGTAATGCTCGGTTCTCCTCCTTCACTGATGTAAACTCGTTTTGTATCATAACAGTTTGTACACTGTGATGCTCAGTTCTCCTCACTCACTGATGTAATGCTCGACTCTGTAACGTTACATTACACGCGAATGCTCCCGGTGAGGGAGCGCCTTTAAGTCATTTATTTTACAAACAATCTGGTAGCCTCAAACAGTGGTTTAAACAGTAGGATACTTGACTCCACAGGAAATAACCACTTGACAAATCTTAATATTTATCAATAGAATTTTTTTTTCTAAAACTACTCAAAAAACTTTATTTTAAAATACCAATCCAATTATATAAATATATATATATATATAATAAATAATGCCGGACATTTCACACAGAATCATCTAGCCCCAAAGTAAGCAGAGCCTGTATTATGGGTAAGTACCACATGACTGATATACTACTTATGTCCTTTTTTGTCAATACATACATATTATACATAGAAACACCCAGACCCGAGACAAATACTTGCAGATCATACAAACTTTTGTCTCGGGGCGGGAATCGAATTCATCCTTCTGCGTCTCAGCAGGCCCACTAAGAGGCAGGCAGGCAGAATATGCCTAATCACCGATTGTGTCTTTTAAAAATGAAATAGATTTTATTTACAGAAATGTACAGAGTAATATACAATAATAATACACGTAAAAGAGTTGAGCTACCTAAGGACCGTTTAAAACGATCCATAGATAGCTCAACTGATCCAGATCACTGACATAGGGCCGCGTTCCCAAGATACTGGCGGCTGTATACGGCTGTATAATAATACGCTGAGCCAGATAGGAGCCGGCTCTTGGGTCACGCAATGTATCTACCAGACGCCGTGAAATAATTAGAAAACGCGGTGGGCTCCTGTTCCCCATGGACACAGGGCCTTGACTCCAAAACGCTCAAATATGTAGGCCATATCCAAATCGGCATATATGCGGCTTTTGAGGTCCTCGGCATATTCAGCCGCCGCACCAGCTCTGAAATTGAAATTGCTTTGTGTATGTTATGTCATTGACATTGCCAAGTCACTTGAACACTCTAATCTTATACAACAGAATTAACCTAAAATGCTGAATATTTGAAACTGATGCAACCCCAAAAAGGTATAATTCAAAGTAAGGCGGGTCCTCGCACCCCTTGTAAGTGGAATTATCTCCGTAAACTGGCAGGGGCGGAACATCCCTTACGACCACGCAGATTTAGAAGAAACTCATCAATCTAACTAAAACTAACTTAAATGTCCTTATTTCAGAATCTACATATTTTTAGACAGCATGGGTAACTTTAGCCAAGTATTGAAGTGATAACTTCTTATGAGAGGGTAAACCGCTTTGTTACGTAACGCGTTACGGCGACAGCCTGTCTGGCCTTTCTTTCACGTATACGGCAGCGGTAGGCAGGCTCATCCTCTCTCACTCTAACCCACAGTGCTAGTTAGATTAGTTTAAGCTAGCACTTCTGTCGGGCGTCCCGATACGCACACGTTTTTTTTACAGTTTTACAATCATAGGTACCAACTAATACTAGGTAGGTACTTACAACTACTTGTATTTGATTGTTTGTTTACTTTGATTTGATTTGACTTGAGTGAAAAGACTGCACAAAAGCTTCCATCGTGGTTTAACAGTTTTTGAAAACTCGAGATCGAGACAGCTTGAGAGTAATCTAGCCGATTATCCCTATAAATAAAAATCTGGTGTCACAGTTTCCGTGTTTATACTCCTCCGAAACGGCTTGACCGATTTTGATGAAATATTATATGTATATTCAGTAGGTCTGAGAATAAGTTTATAACTAATTTTATACCCCTAAGTGTTAAGGGTGGCTCACCCCAAAAACTTTTTTTTATGTTCAATAAGGCAAAACAACGTTTGCCTGGTCAGCTAGTCTTTCTATACAAACGTCGGATTACCGTCTGGACCGATATCAATTTGTCTCGTTATAATCCATGCTTGTATCGCAACAGAATCGTAAAAAAAAACGTGTGCGTCTCGGGACGCCCGATAGAAGTGATAACTTAAACTAATCTAACTAGCCCTGTGGGAGGAGGAGCCTGCCTACCGCTGCCGTATGCGTGAGAGAAAGGAAAGCCAGACAGACTGGCGCCGTAACGCGTTACGCAACGAAGCGGTTTACCCTCCCATAAGAAGTTATCACTTCAAAAATACAGGATTGAAAGATACAAGCCTCAAAAACAATTTCAACACTGGTTTTATTGCAACTTCGGGTGTCAGTTCATAACATAATAGTACGGAAACTCAAAAATGATTCCGATACTAGCATAGTTTATTTAATCAAGAGCTCAATTAACTTTATTTTCAATTGATTCAAACATTCAGTAGAGTTTTCATGAGAACCTTTGATCCAAAAGGGTTTTATACAAATATCAGTCTAGAAATCATAATCATACTATCCCCTTATTGTTCATCACTACTTCTTGCACTTCTATCTGTTTCTCACACAATGCTACGTATAATTAAAAAAAAACAAACAAAACAGACCTCTATATAAAAGTATCATCGATGTATAATTTTTTTAGATTATTGATGATTTTTAAAACCCGCTCGACCGATTTCGACAAAATTGAAATGAAACAAAAAATAATTTTCCAAATGGGTTCAGGCGTCTTTGAGTAATCAGTGAAACTACAAAAAAAAATTAAAAAAAAATTAGAATTGAGAACCTCCTCCTCTTTTGAAGTCGGGTAAAAATAGCATACATTTAAGCTGCGCCTACTGACGAGTTTGTGCCTCTGACTAACCTTAAAAGACCTAACACGTACTGCGAATTAATCGCGGCGAATTATTTGGCATTCTGTGCAACATTGAATCAGACAGAAGCACGTGCTAGCGGAAAAAAATATGTTGAATATATTTAAGAATAGCGTGGTTTTAACAAAACAAATAGTTATATATAATCTATGTTGTAACCTGGCAGAAGCTTGCTTAAACTCGTTGATTTGTTGTGAACGACTTAGCTTCGCTACTAGCGCTTAGATACTGATATTTACCTACCAATTAAACAGGTATAATGTTTCAATAAACTACAATATCCGTAACTTCACGTTATATTGCTTATCGCTGAGTAAACCATGACCTATTGGGCCGTTTGGCCCTAATGCTTTGGGTAAAGTAGGAGCGCCCACCCGCGTGGCTCAGCTCTTTTGGGGTTAAGCTCTATGTACACTTACGAGCACTAATAATTGACCATCTAGGATGATTTCAGGTTACTTACCTATTCTTATATCGCTTCCTTCGCGGTATTAAATAAAGCTGTGAAAAAAGTTAATACAAATCAGATATATATTGTTTATTTTCTCTATGTACAAATAAATGTATTTTAACCCCGGAACTTCTGGCAAGTTCATTCCGAATGATCTGTTGCTGATAAACTTCTCATAGTAAGCTGTAACCTTACACATATTACCTTACATTTCTACAAATAGTAGTCAAAGTCAGACATTCATGACCGAATCCGATCCACGTGACGCTCAAGGGTAGACCGGATGCGGTCCACGTAATCCGGGATTAATTTATGTAATATATTACATGTATTAAACCGGCTGCTTGAGGCACGGGAGAACCAACAAAAGCATTCGACGTCGCCGACCACGACGTCCTCGCTCACAAAATGAGACACTACGGCATTGAGGGCCCAGCGCTTAAACTGTTTGTAGAATTTATGTCAGGAAGAAGTCAGATCGTGGTAGGACGCGGAGGTGATGTTAGATCCAAACCACTTAGCACCAAAATTGGTGTTGCACAGGGTTCCTCTATCTCTAATGTAATGTTTTCACTTCTGCTTAATGACCTACCAGAATGGTACCCAAGGACACGTTCTCATGTATGCTGACGACGTTGCAGCGATTGTCACTGCTACAAAAGTCGACCAACTGGAAACAAACTTAAATGCAGTGTCCGACCAGTTAGGCAAGTGGATCAAATCCAATGGACTGGTACTAAATGTCAGTAAAACCCATTTTACACACTTCAATCTAGCAGGTCGCAAATATCGACGCCTAGTGGCATGGCAGAGTCACTACCGAATGAGCAGTACAAACATTTTGTGTGATGAACATAGTTGTTTGTTCTAGGTGTTATAAAGTTCTTATCATAAGTTTGTATTAAAAAATACATATATAAATATTCTATCAGTCACTAATGCTTTGGGGCTAGATGATGTTTAGTGCCATAACCTCAAATATTTATTATCATTTTATTCAAAAATGATTTGTAAAATTGATACTGAATAAATGAAATGTAGGTAGATTGAACAAGTATGAGCCCCTCGTTCTGCTCTTAGCTATACAGTAATTGTCCAATTAATAGTCAGTGGTCACGTTGCTGGTGCTAACGAGGCGATCCGTGGATCAGGTGTGCTGTGTTTGGATTGACCAGCGCTACTGTTTGACCAGCCAATATGGACGAAAACTTAAATCAAACATGTTCTTAGCGAGACTTAATGACTATATATTTAGTCAGTAGCTATACCTGCGTGGCAGAGTGGGCCAAAACCAGCCTGCGACGCAGAAGGTGCAATGTTTGTATAATCTGCAAGTATTTGTCTCGGATCTGGGTGTTTTTCTATGGGTAATAGGTATGTAAACACATTACAAAACAAAAATAATTTAAGTAGTATATCAGTCATGTGGTACCCATAACACAAGCTCTGCTTACTTTGGGGCTAGATGATGTTGTGTAAAAGGTACGGCATTATTTATTTATTTATTTATTTTATAGCGACTTTACTTAATTTATAAATTCAAAAGTATCTCGGTCTGTTTGTGAACTTTTCACGGCTGAACGGCTGATCTGATCTTGATGAAATTTGGTAGTAATAAAGCTTGTGTCATGGGAAAGGGGTAGGCTACTTTTTGTGTAGGTACCTAATTAGCGTGCAAAACCGAGGGCAGAATCTTGTTTGAAAAAATAAATTATGCTGAAGTTTATAAATATTGTCACTATAATAGGTACCCTGGACTTGCAAGTCTTTGATTTCGGTGAGATTTTTCAATATCAAGATAACAATCTATGCTTTGTAATAGCTCAGTAAAGTTCTTCATCTTCGCCGTTAATGGGGTGTGTCATAATAAAGAAAAAAGTGTTTATATTGTTTATGGTATGATGTCACACAGTCGTTTCTTGTCGTCGTCATTATTATTTAATACTAAATAGTGTCTTTCATATAAAATAACTACAGTTTTATTTTAATCACAAGGAAACAAAGCTTCTATTTCAATTACTCAACCCGAGTCAATAGCTCTAGCTCTATTTAAATAAAAACAAAATTACTAATAAAACCGGAAATAACTAGAGTAAAATAAATAATATAAGCGCAGTACTTCGCAGACGACGAATAATCCTTTCCTCTTCAATCTATAATTCTATAATCTTTATAACAATTTTGCCAATGTCTAGTGTGATTATTATCGTCACTTGCCTTCTAAACGTCATCAAGGAAGGTCCGTCTACAATTTTCTTGGATTCCTCGTCGTACCACAAAGCATCTTAACAAATACACTTACAATAAGAAGTATATACGTCATGTGCAAGATATAATTTATTGATTAAAATTCAGCTAAGGTTACCAAATAACACATGAAATAAAACGGAAAAACTCATCATTACATAGTATAAAACAAAGTCGCCTCCCGCTGTCTGTCTGTCCTGATATATGCTTAGTTCTTTAAAACTATGGATTTAATGCAGTTTTTAATAGATAAAGTAATTCAAGAGGAAGGTTTATAAAACATGCATAATATAGTAGAGAAACACTGATAATTTTAGAGGTTTCTAATGTGACGTCGTAAATAAACTCATTTTTTTGCGCTTACATTGCGAACGCTGGCTGAAACCTACGAGATAGATCAAAATAATGTACCACAGTATTGTACACCTTAAAAAGGTCTACAGAAAAGTTCGCAGTGGTATATGTCTATCTCTTAGTCTATGTTATTCTCTTAGATAACGTTGTATATAAAGACATTCTGTAGTATATTTAGTGTCAGCATTGCACCCGTGCGAAGCCGGGGCGGGTCGCTAGTTAATTTATAAGAGCTATATCATAGAATACAATTATAAAGTCTATCGAGGAATCCTCGGTACAGTTATTTCGTAGCATAGTTTCAATTTAAAATTACATTCATACAAACTTATCTGACGCATTTACATATACATTCGACAGATCAATCAATCGTTTATTTTTCATTCGATAAATCGGTCCTTAAATATTTCCCGTGATAATATCATTTCTAATACATTATCTCATCTATAAACCAACACAATACAATCGGCGTCTAAAAACAGCTCCACAACATTGAATACCGTGTCCCAGAGCATCGATGTCATAAATACGAACAATCCAAATCATAAATATAAGGTACAAAGCAGTACACACGTACGACCAGACAACATCTCTTAATGATATGTAGATTCACTGCATTAGCTACATGGCTGTGTTCCCAGCGAAAACATCTCGCAAACAGTACGACGCACGATCTTGCTAAACTATGATAAAATCAGCAAGCAAAAAGAAACCCTACGAACCAGACAATACGGTAAAACTCTGTATAAAAGAATCCAGGAGGTGCAGCATTTTGAATCAAAGCAGAACTCGACTCATTAAACAAGACATAATTTAAAGGTGTCTCAACTTTTCAATCGATTCTCTATCCTCAATCGTTAGATTAAAGTTTGATATTGATTTCAACTGATTGTCGGACTTGAGTCGTTTTGAATGTGGAGTACAAAAATCATGCATGCTTTAAGGTAATCCAAAATGTGCTCAAGGTTTAGCAAGGTAAGGTTCAAGGTTGGGTGATGGTAAGTTGAAATTGAGACATTAGAAATCTTCGAGCGACTATTACCGTGTTCTTTTAACAAATGCACGACGGCCGAGCGAGTAAGATGTAACTTTGTACCGACGTGCATAAATAAAGTTGGATGAAGTATCGGTTATTTTAATAGTGGGCCCCCAGGTGGGCGTGGGCCCTCGTAAATCATTGGCAACAATTATTAAATTATCTTTTTCGTTGACATTAAGTAATTGTTTCGGCTGGTCGCCGCTCATAACTGGCGCGCCGGCGATGAGGTATGGCTTTTACATTGACGATTTACTTGTACTCGAATACTTGTATCGAAATTCTTTCATTGGTATTTTTAAATTTATATCTGTATCCCTATATCAATTTTATGAGCTAGAATTTTTTTTTAATAATTACGTTTTAAAATTAAAAAAAAGAAAACCGACTTCATCACCGACGAAATTTCTTTTAGTTGGATGACATTTTTTAAGCTATTATGATAAAAAATCAAACTGAACCAATTTTGACAAAATTTATATGGGACCAATCGAAAAGTTTACTTTATCTTAAAAAAATATTTATTCAAATCTGCTCATAAATGACGGAATTAGGAGGTCATAAAAAAACATAATATACAACCTAATTGAGAACCTCCTCCCTTATTTGAAGTCAGTTAAAATAAATAAATCAATATCAGAAATTTACAGAATATTTTATTATACGATAATATAAAATACATGTAAGTCAATTGATTCAATTGAGCTACTTAAGAACCGCTTAAAACGTTATAAAGATAGGTTAATTAACATCAATTTCAGAAAATACAATCCTTTAGGGAATTAAATATTTTCTAAGATGAATTATATAAAAAAGTCATAATTAAAAAAAATACATAAAAAAATGCTTAAAGTTTTTTGTTATAATAAAGTTTTCATAATATTCGTTTTTAGATATTAAAAAAAGCATTAGAAAAATTATGTAAAAATATGAATAAAACCAAAAAATATACACAATTTAATTAATGAATAAGTGTTGCCATCATCATCTGTTTGTCAATCCGCAGTCCGCAAGCAATTACGTCCATTAAACTGTACGCCGCGTATCTCTCTTTACCATTAATCATTCTCGGCAGTGTAATCGGGTCAGCTCTATGAATCAAGGGTAATTAACTCACTAATACACTTATCACGGCATGTATTCTATTGGAGCGGGTTGGGTTTAAGTTCCTGAAGTGTACGGAATTATTTAGAATTCCATGACTTATTCTATCTAAATCTATACTTCTATACTAATATTATGAAGAGGAAAGATTTGATTGTTTGTTTGTTTGTTTGTATTGAATAGGCTCCGAAACTACTGGACTGGTTAGAAAAAATATTTTACCGTTGGAAACTATCCTCGGGTGACATAGGCTACTTTTTATCTCGGGAAAATTGATTTGTCCCAGGAAAAATCTTCAACGCAACTGTCCCTGCGCAAGGACAGTTAGTATATTATAAATGCGAAAATGTCTATTTGTTACATTTTCACGGCTAAACGGCTGAACGGATCTTGATGAAATTTGGTCAGAAGATGTATCGCATTCGGGGAAAGAACATAGGCTATTTTTTGTCTCAAAAAACAAACTTGAAGAGGGTAAAATAGGGGATGAAAGTTTGTTAGGGCAACTAATATATTCTTAAGTTAGGGATCTTAAAATTCATATTTAGGCTTTTGGTAAGAAATAAAGAAATACTTCATAATTTTTCATAATTTTTGCAAAATTAAACTATTAAACTCATGAGATGTTCTTTAGATGCACAGAATGCATTCCTTACAAAAATATAAAATAAAGGTTCTAAGCATGCGCGTACGAAGTCGCGGATAACAGCTAGTAATATTATAAATCCGAAAGTAAATCTGTCTGTATTTCTGTTTGTTACATTTTCACGCCTAAGCCGCTAAACCGATTTTGATGAATTTTTGGTATAGGGATAGATGGGACCTTGGAAAAGGACATAGGCTACTTTTTATGTAAGTACCACGCGTGCGAAGCCTCGGGCAGCACCTAGTTACTTATATAGACGAGTGAGAAAGTACTGATGGAGTTTTTAGAACGTAGGTAATGTTAATACGTATTTTCTTGTTATGAAATAAAAATAAAATAAAAAAAGGCTTTAACTTTTGATAAAAACACGTTTTGTTTCTAAACATGATGTTTTTTTTTAACAAAAAGATAACTTGGAAAAAAACTTAAAAAAAAACCCTCATATTTTGAATAAAAAAAAACCTTTTTTTTTTAAATGAACTCTAGGCTAGTTTTTTGCTATAGTTTTTTTTTTAAATTTTTTAGACACGTCATTTATTTATAGAAAAACTAAAATATACAGAATAAAATACAGTTAATTATAGTTAAAAAACCGAATTCAGTTCACTGACCGCAGGTAATGTGCCCAAAAGGCTTTGTCCAAGGTATGGACCAGCCCTTTGATCATTGGTCTTGTCTACCAGTCTCTTCTTGTTATAGTTAAAATTTAAATAAGTATAGATTACTAGCTGGTGCCCGCGACTTCGTCTGCGCAAGATTAGTACTTCGTCTAATTCTAACGGTTTTTGCAGCGCTTGCCAGAATAGCTCGCAGATGGCAGATTGTTTTCCTACTTTCTTGACACTTGTCGTTATATATTGGAAAATTCACACAATATCTTTATAAATTATAGCCTATGTGTTGTTTTTATGTACAAGCTCCATTCAGTAGTTTTTGCGTGAAAGAGTAACAAATATACTACAAACTTTCGCCATTATAATATTATATTATACTTATATTATATTAGTAAGGAAAGGATTTGTTTTCTAGAATCCCTCCGCGGGTGAAGGCCTCCTTCAATGGAAGCCAATTATTTCAGTCTTGAGCCTCTTTCATTTAGCTATTTCGTCCTCCCATCTCGTTTGGGGTCTTTCTCTGGATCGTATGCCCTAGGGTCCTTTCCGTGACGTCACCCGTACTGTCCATTGTTATTATAATAAATAAATATTGGTGAAAATTGCACACAACACCATCTAGACCAGAACTAAGCATATCTTGTAATATGTTGACTAGATGGCTATAGAATAGAATGATACTTTATAACACCCAGACACAGAACAAACATCTTAGGTGCTGTGTGAAATGTCCAGCAATTTTTATTTAACTAAAACTTTTTTTTTGTTTTAAAACAAAAAAAAAACTGAAACTCAAATCTACTTTATTGTCCTTCACAAAACCATTCACCATGCACCTGTTAAAAGCAGTTGATTGCGCATACCAACTGTACCTACCTGCCTAGGTGCTTACCTACTACCTACCTACCAAGATGTTATCTCAACGTATTGTCTTAATTGATACGTTCTATGCCTTCCAGCCGTAGTTTAAGCTCGCTAATTCACAGCCAGACTATTTATACAATGACGGGACGGACACGTGAACTGCATCTATTTATCTATGTATAAAAGGAAGTCGTGTTAGTTACACCACTTATAACTGGAGAACCGCTAGACCGATTTGGATGAAACTTAAATGAATATAGGTAGTAACTTGAATTAGGATTAAGGCTATTTTTATCCCTGAGTTTTTCCGGGAACGGGAACGAGGCGGGCGAAGCTGCGGGTAGCCAGCGTCATCTATTAATATTTATCCGTAACTTTGTTATTCTCTGTAATTATTACAATAATTCGAAGAGCTATCTTTTTTTAATAGCGATATTAGTACTTTAATATTTTTTGTGAAGTTGTTACCGCCCGACGAAGTGGGCACGGGTCAGCTAGTTTTAAATAAATATTGCTGGACAATTCAATACAATGCGAGTACTATCTGTTCCCAAACAGGCAAAGCTTGAACTATAGAAACCAGATGATGTACTCATGCGTAATATTTTAAACTACTAGAGACCCGCCTCGGCTTTGCTCGAGTGCAATTTAGAGTTGTAATTTACATAATTGAATTTAAAACTATGTAGCTGGACAAAGTTTCATCATAATATGAATATCATCATCTTTCGATTCTACCCGTTTTTAACCGACTTCAAAAAAGGAGGAGATCCACAATTTGGATGTTTTTTTTTTATTTTAGTTACCTCATAACTCTGTTGTTTATAAACAAAAAAATATTTTTTCATGTGAAAAGATATACTTATGTATATACTCTCCGGCTGGTCCCATAGAAATTTGATTAAAGTCGGTGGTAGTTTGGTTCTTAAATCAAAATTGCTGGAAAAAATATGTCATACGTGTCATGTCATTGGTATTTTGCTTTTCTGTGACATTCCAGTGGTGTTTCACGAATGTTACGAATTCTGAAAAATGATACTAAAATGAAAAAAAAAAACAATTTTAACCAATTTAAAAAAAGGTTCTCAATTCGGTTATATTTTCGGGCTCAAATTTAATTCAATGAAGTCGGTTTTCTTATTAGTTTTTAAAACGTAACTTGATTGACTAATATTAACAGAGAGCGGATATTATAGTTAGACATAATAATAATAATAATAATAATAAATTTTATTTAATATAATAATTATTATATAATAATAGACATAATACAAACTTGCATATATTTTTGTGGTTAATGATGAGTAATATAAACATGTACAACATTATTTAATGTATCATCAATAGTTTTCGCAGCGCACGCCAAATAATTGCTTTTATAGTGAAAGCTCAAATGACGTCGTCATTTATGAAACGATTAAAAAAAACTGATTTCACGTGAAAGGATATACTTCCCGATGGGTCCCATAAAAAAATCATAAAGATCGGTTCAGTAATTAGGTTTTAAATAAAAAAGACTGAAAAAATATGTCATTCACTTTGTTGGAACAAAATTTTGATATTTTGCTTTTTATAGATGAAGTCTTTTTAGATTTTTAAACGTAATTATTATATTTTGAATACTTAAATAAACTTTTTACTGTGATCTTTATTTTTTAAGATAGTAGTAATTATTTATGATGAAGGCAAAAAGGTTTAAACTTAGCAAACTATTACAACAAACGTGTCCTTTCTGTTCAGTGGTTACCTTACCGTGTCGTGTCCGTCCCGTTATGGTATAAACAGTCCTATAGCTAGCTAATTCACAGATTTATTCCTCACTATCTTCGATCCGACATCTTTGATTTTCTAGCCTTAATTTATCAGCGCTGTTTGGATTTCGAAGCGCGAAGTGAATTGTTAATACGAATTAAATTTAATTTAAAGCGCATTTGGTTTATGTATTCAATTTAATTAAACATTTTAGTACCTAACCTGCCTAGAATACGTAGGTACACAGCAATGCTAAGTTTCTTATACCTACAGTGTTCAATGCATTGGGACTTGTGACCGCTAGTAGTATATTTTCTTACTAGGATTTTCTCAACTCTATAAGAATTGCTCTTATAGAGTTGCGAAAATCCTATATAATCTTAATAATAATCGTATTAATGACTTGCTTACTGATGCTGCTCCTTGTTAGAAAAGCGCCAATCCAAGCGTTAGCGTTATAAATCACACGCAAACAAAATAAACATCAGAAACGAATAAAATATGGAAATGGCGTATCAATAAATTGGTGGGACGCTCACGATATTTAGCATGATCGCGTCTGCGTATTAACGTTCCAGCGAACTGCGCCATTGCTTGGATAACTCAATTCTGTGCAGAGTAGTATAATGAACAGAGGCTGCAAATTAATATACTTACCTAAGTGATTACTTAAATGTTTTAAGCTTCGTTTGTTCACTTGACTTTATCAAATACTAAATGCTGCCCGAGGCTTCGCACGCGTGCTACCTACATAAAAAGTAGCCTATGTTCTTTTATAAGGTCCCATCTATCTCTATACCAAAATTAATCAAAATCGGTTCAGCGGCTTAGGCGTGAAAACAGACAGACAGACAGACAGACAGAGTTACATTCAAATTTATAATATTAGTAAGGATTTTATTTACCAGTAACAACACTGTCTTAATTAAAAGCAGCTAGCATATAGATCGCTTTATCTATCGCTTTCGTATGATTAATTCCCTTTCACATACTTATCGTAACTACTAGTATATTTTCATAGCTCACTATTAAAATATGTTACATATAAAAATCTATATACCATTCTTTTACTTTTTCCAAAAACAGCGTTAATGTAATGTTTTTTTTTATATAATGTAGTGACTATTTACATAAATAAAATCAAGGATTACTTTTTTTATTAATCAGAATTACTTAAACAACTCAGACATCTCTAGTTTAAAAGCGCTACCTAGTTAATTGCATTCCAATAAGTGGTTACAACATAACACTCTTGTTTTCTCTGTTGCTTTATACTCTGCATCGCTGGTAGTTCCGACACGAAATCCACGATTTTTCCATTGGTTTTATTACAACTGGCTCGCTAGCTCCGTTGACAATAAGCCCGTATTTTATCCACCGAGTTTTGTTTCACAGAATTCAGATTTATGACGTACGGAGCTGACGCCATTTTGCGATCCGAGTCCGCGCGTTTTTTTACGCCTTACAGTGTAGTGTCTTTATGCATGTTATAGTTAATTGAAAATAATTAATGATTTACGAAAATTTGCTAAGCATTTCTTCAGAAAAACAACTATTATGGAAGCAAACGTTTGAAATGCTGCTGTTTTAAATTTAGAACAGTGTTGTTTTAATCGTGTACAAGTAATATTTTAAATTATTTCATTTTTTCATGCAGTGTCTTTATGCTGGCCAGTGAGATTATTCTAAAATGAGGTTGGCACACTGACATTGATTGGTGGTAAAGAAAACTATTGAATAGAGAAATTCGAATTTTAAAAAATCGTTCTATCGTGTTAATCGTTCGTTTCCGAGGTTGTTAGGTGAAAAATAACTTATATCTAGTCACTAAAATAAATATTTGTAAAAGAATACAATGTCAATTACTCGGCTAATGAAGCCGGGTCCAGACAGGACGATAAAATGGATCGACGATCCCGCGATCCCGCGATCGATTAAAAGATTTAAGAGCTGAATCAAACCTGACGTGGCAAGAGCTTCAAAGCAAGTAGGTACTTACGTATCTACTTACCTAGATACCTATTTAATGAGAGTGACCGTAAGAGACTTGTTCTAACCATTGACGTAGTCGAGACCTTGGTCTTGCGGCGGGAATCGAACCCACAACCTTCTGCGTCTCAGCCAGACCTTAGCCCACTGCACCACAGAGGTCGTCGAAGATTGTGTATCTTTTTTTTAATGATTTATTAACCAGTAGTCTTAACCTGTCCATCATAATATAAGATAGCAATCACAATCTTAAAGCCCAAACAAACGATCAATTATAACAAATCATCCCCAGTCAATTTAACCCTTAATCAAACAACCCCTGCCATTTGACGACAACTAATCAGAGATAACACACTGCACGTGTATTATACTATGCCTCATTACTCGATCCTAAACTACACACGAAAATCAACTTTATTATATGTCGATAAAACTGAAAGTTTTGTAGCAAATGTGCAGGATATAGGGTGTTTTAAAGGTACTAGAGTAGTTTAATACGTAATCTGAGTATTAGCATCACAAAACGTTCATTCATCAAGCACATCAAGCTGATTGGACGCGATAACGGAGACTGAGCGGTTTGATGCTAGAGATGGAAATATAGAGGTGATACAACCAGTGAATACGATAATCGTGGCGATTGGGTCACATTTTTTATAACTTTTGCAGTTAACATAGTTTTTTAAACACTTTAGATACATTACTTACATTAAATAATGTGACTTTTATTATATTAATGCAAAATATATATTCATTGACTTAAGAATTTCAAGGGCAGTCCACGATTTTAACTATACACTAGCTAATTATATTATTATGAGATAGATATGTCTTAAAATATTCTTATAAATATTTTTTTATTTTACCTACTTTAATAAAACTACTTTGAAAAAAAGGGCCAGTTTTCTGGGATCAATTGTGGGTTACGAGTAAATATACAAGAGAAAACTAATGACACACTAAAGTGATCACTGTCACACTACCTCTACTCTATATATATTATTGCAAATAGTAAGATCAACGATACTGGACAAACTAATTATACCAAGCTAGCTCCCTCTTTTATTTGACATAAGGAAATAACAAAAGAACCTATGTCAAAACGACCTATGTCAAAAACTTCTATGCCATTGTCCCAACTCAAGCACTCTACAAATCGATTGTCTATGATCAAGAGTAACTTAGATTTAGTGATAAATTTGTTATGCTTCCTGTTTTATTGCATTCAATTACGTTAGTACTTTAAAGGGTTAAATCCTAGATTTAATTAACCTCTTGGCGTTTTCTGCGTTCCTAGTACTCTTTACTCTTCTAAAAGTGTTATATTTTGGTAAAGATGCGAGCATTAAATAATAAAATTAGTGGTTAGGAACGAAGTGTCAACTTCACCCCCCAATGTAAAGCCTAGCGTGTACTGCTGATGAAAAACTTGCGATTTTTGCCCTTTTTCTGTGTAAGATGGAATCAAACTAAGGCGTTACCACTAGCGGATAAAACCGCGTAGAAAATTACAGACTTCTAAATAACGCAATTTAAACCGTGCGTATTATTTCGCTAGTGCGTGCTAAGCCTAAACATAGATAAAAATACAGATGGAATAAACATGAGTTTTAATAAATATAATGTTGGTTTCCTATTAATATGTACAGGTCTGTATGTAAATTATTTCATAACTAGTTAGAAAGGAAATGCGTCGTTTTTATATACATAGATAAATACACCAACTGATAATCTTACGGATAATTTTATTTTACAGCAATCAGACATAAAGAGAAGGGCTTAAGCTTCACGTAAGAATCCTGACACCCCACTAGTTCTTTTACAGTGAAAAACCCCTTTTCTCGACCGCCTGGTTCTATAAAACTCGATCAAATTAAGACATCTCACTGATGGGACCATACATCACGGATATCTGATCTCTCCGCCGATTGATTTTCGGGAATCACCTCGGAATAACCCCCCGATAAAGTGATTTACACTTGATACACACGGTCTCGAAAGTTGATGAGCATTTCTGAACGTTTTAGTCGGATCTTGGTGAAATTTGGTAAATAGATAGATTGTATCTTGTTGACGGACATGGATTAGTTTTTAGGAAGGTACAACGCGCGCGAAGTTGCAGGCATCAGCTAGTAAAATATAAAGTGCAAATATTTATTATCCAGGATATTCACGACTCTAGCTTACATTTTTAATAGCGTCACAGATTTTTGAAAACATTCTATTGCAGAACTGTCGTTTATAAAAATCTATGATTATTTTTCTATGAGTTATTTTTCTGAAATATATATTTTCTGGTCTATGGAAATACGGGTAAAGTTTTAACTAGTGATGAGCAGTGTGTCCGTAATTTTATCGACATCGGATCGGCTCTCGATTGGCCGGTATGGTTGATTACCGCATTAGGGAGCGCTGATTTTAGCGACCGTTTGCAATCGTTCCGCACTGAGTGCTTCTGGATTACGTAATTCGACTTTTGAAAGGCAATTTATGTAATTGAAGATTTTATAAATGAAAGAAAAAAAACTTTTAACGTGATTAGATATACTTATCGACTGTTTTCTGTTTATAAAAAAATAAGGTAAAATTCGATTTGGCTTTAATTACTAGACGATAAGAAAACATTTTATATACAGAAATGCTCAGAATAACTAAACAATATAACTTTTATAACTATCATGATTTTGAACACAATTTTTACTTAAAACAGGATATAAGTACAAAATAATATCTCGTGATCATGGCGAATGCATCTGTGCCGAAAAATCGGTCAGCAGAAAAACTCACATATCATGATATATTCTATTTTGAGTGAAAATTAAACTAAAAAATTATGACCAGATAAGATATACATGTGAATCAGTTAAACTATCTCAAGACCACTTCAAACGATTTTTAGATAACTTACCTGATCCAGATCACTGCCAAAGAGCTACATCTCTAAAACGCTAGCAGCATTACGATGTTGAATAACAATATTAAAGAGTACAAGAAAGATAATAAAAAAATAAAAACAATAATAAAATAAAACCCTGTTTTTTTACTTAAAACAGCAAAGGTTTTATAATCATCCCGAACAATACGACTTATTAAGATAAAAATATCTCGCAAACGAACAAAGGACAAACAATATTTCCACATTTTCAAAATATAAAGCTGAAAAAGGCAGTGCAAATTAAACAGGTTATTAGTTGAAAATTACCGCGCGTCCCCGGACTGTAATGTCGCCGGTAATAAAGCCAACGGTTTCACGGACCATAGACACACATTTACTGGAAGAGAATAAAAATATAAGTCAAATCAAATCAATATATGTAAAATCAAATCATTTATTCGATAAAATCACAAGGACCACTTTGAATCGTACATGCTTGGAAATCCAGGTTCCTCGTAACCCCAGTCAAGAAGAATCCACAAGAAACTTAGCTCAATTTTGTTACGGGCCGAGCCGGTTTGCAACAGATTAATTTTAAACATTTTTGTCATCTATATAATCAGTTATTTTATTATATGCTTTAAAGAAACAGTTTCTGTTTTATTACGTTTTTTAAATTTGCCAATCGACAAATCTAACACGTCGCTTTATCAATTAGCCTCTATACGCAGCATTATGCGTAGTAAATAAAATTATTTCTACAAAAAACTGAAAACTTTTAATTCTGAATATCAAAACCTGTGATATCAAATAACTAATACAGTACCTACTCTAATTGCGATACATGATATTGTCATCGGTGCGTTCTATAGGGTATCTTCAAAGCCCATGATCTGATCAACTGACAAGTTCCAAAAAAGCTCCAAGCTAGGATCACCAATGCGATCTCTTAATTGCAATACGCGTTGCTTATTGTCGTACCTACAGGTATATTACAGGTATAGTTAAAAAAATATTATTAAAATCGGCTAATAATTGGCGGAGATATCATAGATATCATATATTAGATATATTAGAGATATCGGACATACATATAATAAAGTACCTACCGCCGAATTGAAAATCACCGTTTTTTTGAAAGCCGGTTTGAAATAGCCTATGTCTGTCCTCAAGATACAATCTATCTCATTACCGAATTACATCATCAGAATACATATAAAATAAATAAATTAAAATTTATTTATTTTTATATTATTTGGGAAATAAACACTACTATTTTAAAATAAAAAAAACACATAAATATAATATAGTAACCAATAAAGTTTTCACAGTAAAACTTTACATGAATGCTGCTGAACAGAACGATACAAAACATACGAGTACATATATTAAAATAACTACATAAAATATATATACCTTACAATATATTATATATATGTATATATCTTCTTATCGTATCACTTATTATCTTTAACCAGTGTAGTGAAAAGATTCAATTGCGCTTTAGAGGCTCCTGGCTCAAGTCTTCAAACTTTTTAGGTTGCGAACACAACATGTGATAAAAACATTGCATACTAGATTTGAACCCACGACCATAGGATCGATAGGAGGGTCCTCTACCATTTAACCACCAGTGCCCTCAGGGTGTTGGTAAAAATAGTATTAACAGACAGGCAGACATTTCGAAATCATATACTATGGGACGAACAGAGACAGTTTCGGAACCACAAAAGAGTTACCACATCCAGTCTCTTTCAATCTGCAGTTTTTGCGGGAAATGGGGGGAAAATGGAGGTCTAAGCCCATCCCCCAGGGGCCGGATGGGGAGGCAGAGGGTGGGGGGTGGCCTTAATTACCGCTGCTTTTATAGTTTTAATGAGTTCATTTTGGACCGGGGCTAACAAGCGGCGTAATACCTATTTAAACCAATTTTGAAATTAATATTTTGAGTGAAGGGACTGTTGCTTGTCGATGGTTTTAAATTTGTCAATATATTATATATGATAATGCTTCTTTTTGGCTTGATATAGTTAAGATCACTGAAAGAAAGAAAGAAAGAAAGAAAAATGTTTATTCTATAAAACCAGAAGGACCACTTTGAATCTAACTATGTGTTCAAAGTTATTTCACGGTGTCTAGTAGATACATTGCGTGACTTAAGAGCTGACTCCTATCTAACTTAGCGTATTACCATTGCCATTAAAATGGTGCCCTCCTGTAGTGATCTGGATCAGTTGAGCTATCTATAGATCGTTTTAAACGGTAAATAACTCAATTCTTAAGGTTCAGTTTCACATCATTATAGTTATTACAAATAAAATATATATCGATATTATTTACGACATCACTAAGGTCTTTATCAGAGTTTGCTAGCGGTCGTTGACTATTTTGTCGATATTAATTAAAAAGGGGTCCCTTTACAAGTTAATATTAAAGAAAATTAAGCAATCTACCCACCGCAGGAGTTTCTAATTAATTTTCACAAGATATATAAAAGCTTTATGTAAAATGAGATACCTAACTAGATTTATGTAATGCGTTTGGTAATCGTAAATACACGAGTCTGTAATCAAAGACATGGGCCAACAGTCTTGCCAAGGACCAGCACGAGTTTCTTGCCAGTTCTTCTCGGGCTTGGGTTTAGGAGGGATCAGCACCTAAATTGACTTACATACTACATACATATACTATATACTACATACGTCTTACATACTAGGTGATGTAAGACGTTTCAATGTGATCTTTGTGATTGTTTTGAATAAAGATCTTTTGACTTTTTTTTTACTTTGAGGCCCTCTTTAAGCCTTTCAACACATTTGTTCACCACATAACACACAATAAGAAGTAAACAAATCCCACTAGAATTATTTAAATATGTTCATCACCATCATCATCATTGGCCTTCATTCATCTGTTGAAGATGATTTAGGTGGAGTCAGTAAAGTTACAATGCAGTTAATTGTAATTGAAATCTTTCGTTCATGGATACACTCCAGCAAGCTGAGGTGGGTGAAGTTTCCTCTCCATTGACGTCACTCTACCTGGGATACTGTTTGATAGCGCAGGCCTTCCCAGGTACTCTCATTAACCTCTCGACCTTGCCGACAGGACTCGCAGGAAAGACGAATCAGTACATGCGGCGTCGGTTCGGTTGCAGGTGCATAACGGCTGGCACTGAGCCGGGCTTCTTTCAAGTTTTCCTTCTCTATTGCTAGCTCTTCTGTTACTCAGTAGACTAACCCACAATAATTAGAAGAATATCAGCAGTTGCAGTTAAGTGGGATCAGTTCCATCATGTTTCGACATCCACAGTGCAGGTCGTGCTTGAATAGCACTTATAAATTCTTCTACATTCATTTGTGAAGACGCCATCACAAGAACGCGCGTGTTTAGCTCGAAACAGTTTGAGATCCTCGCTCCCGCGCGGTTTGCCGCTTGACGCCCCGCGCTCTCACTGCGGCCACTTGTATGAACGAGGTAAAGCGTGAGTTGCCCGCGCGCTTCCCGCGCCAAGTAGCCCACCCGCGTGTCCACTACGGACACTCAAATGAAGTTCATATGTTTGAGTTTGCCTCGCCGCCGCACCCGCTTCGCCACCGCACCCACCTCGCGCCTGCGTTTGCAGCCAGCAAGCATTAAGCATTTGGTTTGTGACGCATCTTATTAGGTTACAAGTATGCAATTTTTTATCAATGTTTTCTTATGACGTTATCACGTAAAATTATAGTCCATAAACCGACTTTACAGACAACCATTTTTTTATTATTTCAGTATTGTATATTTCATATGATATGATACCAATCTTAAATTGATAAAATAATTGAAAATGACGAAAGATCGAGTTTTATAAAGCCCTGTCCTGGTAACGTCTACCCCATACATTATAGGTGCCTATCGGCCTCTCATCAGCCGCGGGGGGGTGGCCGTAATGGGTCCGCAATTATCGCCCTATTTGAACGTTTAGGGATGCTATTCAAGCCGATGAGTCTGTGAGCCTCTGAAATACTTTATTGTCCGGTAGGTATAAATGGTTAACCGTTATTAAAGGCATTTATTGGTAGCTACAATCACACACATACGTAACAGCAAGAATTTAACAAAAATGATACAATTACTTGCTTTATTGATCATTTTAGTATACAATATTGAAAAATAAAATAATATTAAAATATTTATTTTAGCACTCATACGCACTAATAGCATATACAATGTTCAAACTCGCTTTGATGCTGCTCAGATTTTATATGGGTATACCTTACAGCGGTCTTTACACTAGGCGAGCCTGTATCGTGAAGACCAGGGAGACGATATACTTTTTTAACACAGAAAAACCTCGGTCAGAAGTAAAAGATAAATTATTGTAAATTACACCTATGACATAATTTATTAGGCACAATAAACAAATATGGATGCAAAATATAATAAAGGACAAATTACATAGGTATGCAGTAAAAGTTAATTTTTTGCAAATTACGCAATTTTTTGAAGACACAATTAATTAGGAAAAAATTTAAAAACGTTTGCTTCTAATAAGAATTTCGTATCCAATGGATAATGCTAAAAAGGACATTTTAAAGAATTAGCCGTTTTAACTTTCAAGACAGCGGTTTGTCTTCTTAAAATCCAGCAAAATACCATTCAAACCACGCTAGCTATTTACCTTACAAGAGTAACAGAGACGCAAATTCGCAAATTGCAAGTTAAAGTCTGAGCCACGATGCCTGATTTCACATCCCCGGGAATTTTAACCCTATAGCGATGTATTTACAGTTATTTTTCAACCGTGGCATATAAGTTATGTGTCCTTTTAAAACGATATACCAAGTCTTTTGTTATAACTTCATTTGCTTGTACAGTTTTTTTCGTTTTGGGATATTGATTCAAAGTGGCTCGTAAGTAGGAATGCCGGGTATTTTTACGATTTATTGTCGTTGAGTGTTTTTTAAGGATGTTTTATGCATAAAAGAGAGATAATTGTTTGGTGTTTTTAACCTTGGTTTCAGGATTCGTGGTGGGATTATTCGTGGTGGTATACATTCGGTTGGTTTATTTCTAAAATTAGGAATTGTCTAAAATATATTTAGTTAGTCATGCATTTGTAATACCTATTCGGTTGGAACCATCTAACTAAAGTAGGAACGCTTAATTAAGTTAGATAAAATTAAATTAGGATAAGTTGGTAGCAGCAGAACACCAAAGGTTAATTTGACAGTTCAAACCTAATTTTAGCTAAAATTAGTTAGGTTGGTGCCAACAGAATTGAGGCCAATGGTTCAATCTTATAATAACGCTTTAGCTAATGAATTGTTTAAATATATTGTCTAAAATATCTTGCAATATTAAATTTAGTCTCCTTAGATCTAATCAAGGTCTACTCTTGTATATAAACAATATTTCCTTTTTAATCTACTAACAAGAATGTCTGCTTAATAAAAAGTGGGTAGATGTGATTTTGTCATCGGGTTATCTTACAGTTTAGTTAATAGGGGACTTCAAATTAATATTACTAACATCATCATCATCATCAGCTAGTGAACTAGTTGATATAATTATATATTAAATAAATGAATAAATAAATAAATAATCCTAGAGATGTCACACAGCATCACCTGCTCCCAAAGTAAGCAGAGCTTGTGTTATGGGTACCACATGACTGATATACTACTTATACACATGACTGATACACCATATTAGTGGTATAATAAAATATTAATACTTTTTTTTAAATACATACGTAGGTATATATAATAGAAAAACTGTTTGCATGATCTGCAATTATTTGTCCCAAGTGTTTCTATGTATATTATGAATTAGAAAAAGTAGCTCTGACTTCTGCGCTGTGGGTTGAGGGTTCGATTCTCTCCCAGGACAAACATTTGTGTGATGAACATAAGTGTTTGTTCTGTGTCTGGTGTTATAATGAATTATATGTTTTTAAAAATATATAAGTATTCCATCGGTAAACTGGTCATCATAATACAAGCTATGCTTAGTTTGCGGCTAGATAGTGTTGCGTGCATTGTCCACCAACATGTATTATTATATTATTATATTACTAGAGACCCGCCCCGGTTTCGCACGAGTGCAATGCTTGTATTAAATATAAATACCAAAGGTTAATTTGCCAGTTCAAAACCTAATTTTAGCTAAAATTAGTTAGGTTGGTGCCAACAGAATTAAAGCCAATGTCCAATGTGATTTAGAAACCTCTACAATTATCAGTGTGTCTCTACTATTTTATGCATGTATTATACATATTATAAACCTTCCTCTTGAATCACTCTATCTATCAAAAAAAACGCATCAAAATCCGTTGCGTAGTTTTAAAGATCTAAGCATAGGTACATAGGGACAGACAGACAGCGGGAAGCGACTTTGTTTTATACTATGTAGTGATTATATATTTGCTATTTTTATCCACTGGCATTAAAATGACGTGATCAGAGTACACCTTAACACCACTTTAGGTAATTATGTGTTTATGAGATTTTTTTTCAGTTTATTTTTTTATTTATTTATTGATAGTAACAGATTTAAACAACTGACAAGGAAAAGGCGTATTTAAACGCCACACTACTAATATATATAAATATAAATATAATTTATAATAAATATAATAAATAATATAATATATATAAAAATATAAATCTAATATCCTTAAACGAGCAATTCTTGTAAAATTTTGCTGAGTGGTGTCCTTTTTTGCTGTCGCTTAATAATTATTATTTTGTAACCTAAGTTTAACTTTATGTGGAGCAAAATAAATGTTTTATTATTATTATTATATATGTATATATTTGTATAATCTGAATCTCGGAAACGGCTCCAACGATTTTCATGAAATTTAGTATGCAGGGGGTTTCGGGGGCGATAAATCGATCTAGCTAGGTTTCATTTTTAGAAGACGTCGTTATATTAGTATTTTCGGGCAATGAAAAACTGCTACATTATATATCATTAGAATACGAAGGTAAATTTTGTCACCATTTACTAGGTTATAATAGCTCAGGTAGGAAATCGGGCGGTCCCGAAACCAGACGACCCCGGTTCGAGTCCAGATGTGTTTTTTTTCCTTTTACATTTTATATTTTTTTATAGGATAGATTATTAGAATTATAGGATAGTCTGAATAGTAATTATAATTTTACAGACATCGATATATTTGCATGCTCTAAATGGATGTTTAAAAAACATACAATATTCTCCTTACTACCAACTGTAATGTTCAATAATATTTACCTACATTTTTTACAAGAACGACGAAGACCTCTGTGGCGTAGTGGGCTAAGATCCGGCTGAGACGCAGAAGGTTGCGGGTTAGATTCCCGCCGCGGGACAAATGTTTGTATGATCTGCAAGTATTTGTCTCGGGTCTGGGTGTTTCTATGTATAATATGTATGTATTTACAAAAAAAAAAGTATATAAGTAGTGTATCAGTCATGTGGTACCCATAACAAATGCTCTGCTTACTTTGGAGCCAGATGATGCTGTGTGAAATGTCCGGGATTATATATTTATTTATTTATATTATTGTAAAACGATTCACGACACCTAATTGCTTAAAATTAGTCTAAGACCTACTTACTATTTTTATAAAAGCCTCCATCGGCGAACTACCAAAAAAAATCAATGTTGTTTACCGAATATGTAGTGGGCTATGATATTGTTACTATATTAAAGTTACCATTTATCTAACATAATAGTATATTGTAGCTGTTTATTGTCCCTGAATAAACAAATAAAAAAATTACGGGTTGCACTCCGGGATAAATAAAATAAATAAATAATAAATAAAAATAAAATAAATAAATTCAGTCGTGCCGACTGAAGTGAAAACTTATTTTGGCGCGTTAGAGTTTAGTAATAAATCAGTTCAAAATCAGTAATTATGACAGATGATGCAATATTTTTCTGTAAATTAACTTACAATATAGAAAAAAAATGGCTGTCTATAAAGTCGGTTTACGGACGATAATTTTACGTGATAACGTCATAAGAAAACATTGATGAACCAATCGTGCCTCTCTATAGCTTTTTCCGCGTTCTCGCTTGCACGCTCGTCTCAGGCGGAACGTGACAATATTTCGTGTGCAGCGTTCATCGATTTATAAAACGTAATCACTTCAAAAAAAATTGAACAGTTCATTTGCATTTATTTTGCCCATCTAAAAGGCATCAAACTTGTATATATATATTAATCTCTTAACTCCAAAACTTAATTTAAATGTTAAGAACTTCAAATTAAAAACTGTCAGAACTCACAGCAAACACAACTTTACATAATTGTTTATCATAAACAATCAACCAAAATATAAATAAACAAATACAGCTCAAATTAACCCACTCAATATTGCAGCAGTAAAGTTAATGTGTTAGTGATTCCGCGGTGGGGGGCCAATTTTAGCGCAATTTTAACCCAGCGGGGGCCTCGGACTAATGTATCCTAACCATTACGTGCGTGGCCATTTATAAAACGATCTTTTAAATGACCTTTGTGCTGTTAAATGGACGAAATATTGTGGATAAAACTGGCGCGGCGCTCAAGTTTGTGTTAAATTTCTAGACAATTTTTTATTTAATCTGCATGTATTTATGGTATAATGTTAATTCTATTCGTAGTATTTTTATTTGTCTTGGATCTGGGTGTTTTTCTATATGTTACTATATAATGTATATATCTATCTCTCTCTCTGTGTGTATCTATATATGTATATATATATAAATAGTACTGATCAGTGATCATAACATCTCTGCATTAAAAAGAAAAAGACGTATAAAAAAGAGATTCTAAATCCGTAATGAGTTATTACGTGACAAACAATATGGCGAATAAAAAATCTCTGTTTACAAAAAGACGATATTCAAATTGATTGAAATGCGGTTATAAATAAATAGTACATTTCACACAGCGTCTTCTGGCCCCAAAGTAAGCAGAGCTTGTGTTATACCATACCGTACCATACGACTGCTATACTAGTTATATACTTTTTTGTAGTAAATACATTCATATTACACATAGAAAGCGCCCAGACCTGAGACAAATATTTGCAAATCATACAGACGTATGTCCCGCGGCGGGAATTGAACCCCTCTGCGTCTCAGGTAGGCCTTCGCTCCCTGCGCCACAGAGGTCATCATATGTAGCACTTCTAAATATTTTGTTAACATTCAGATAATTGTAAAAAAGTACCGACATGATCAAACCATTTGTACACTAAATACACTTAACGAGTGATGTGACTCACGACCGGATTTTATTATCGATAAAATCCGGATCAAATGAAGTATTCACAGGCGGTGTAAAGTTTTTTTTTAATGCCAGCAGTGTTGACAGAGACGCAATCAATAAATCACTCGGCACAACAAAGAATTCAATGTGTGTTGATTGTGCATCTTGGGAACGCTTTTTAGTAAACGCTAGTGCTGATAGCGGCTATATCGAGTATCGATACTTTTCTTTGACTATATGAAAACATCGATGGTATCTACGATGCTATGTGAAATGTCCGGCATTTCACATAGCATTATCGATATTCATTTATTATAAAAAAAACAGTACTATTTTACAATAATAAAACACAATTCCTATAATATATTATTAATAAGGAAAATACATTTATTTAAAAATAAACGAAAATGAAAATAATAATATATAATACACGTGAAACAGTTAAGCAGTCAATTCAGTTCTCTATCTAATACCGTTGCGTCCACATAAGTTTAATGACGATCTTTGTGAAGCAGCGGGCCAAGGCCCGGCTGAGACGCAAAAGGTTGCGGTTTCGATTGCAAGTATTTGTCTCGGGTCTGGATGTTTCTATGCATAATATGTATGTATTTACAAAAAAATAGTATATAAGAAGTATATCAGTCATGTGGTACCCATAACACAAGCTCTGCTTACTTTGGGGCCAGATGATGCTGTGTGAAATGTCCGGCATTATTATTATTATTATTATTCTGTGAGTGAGTAACAAAACGACATCCGAACATCCAAACCTCTAAACATACTCTCTTTTTCCTATAATTACATAATTAGCTAACGTGGCTAATTAGTATGCTATATCCTGGCTCTATTCTTATGTCAAAGAATAGAGATACGAACAGATTTAAACAACTCATTTACTAGTGTGTTTTAAAGATATACTCTACACTTCAAACATTCATACAAACTCACCTATTAATTTCTAATATTGGTAGGGGTCACAAGACTTCAACTCCAACTAAATAGTAGACTGTTTGTTAAGAGAAGAATGTCGTTTGTCTTGAATGTCTAGAGTGACATTTAGGTCAATAGTTTAAGATACAAAATGCATTGATTCACAATTCTACTTATATTGAACAGCTTAAAAGCTAGAAGTTATGAGAGCTAGTTGTGTAGCATTGCTTTTTACTCGAAGTACCCGGTCTATCGGTATATCACGGTCTTACTAAACTATTTTATGTTGACGAGTTATTCTTTATTAAATTAAATAAATAATTGATTCAGGCGTGACATTGCGGAAATCCATTACAAAACATTAAATAGTACTAAATATTTGTCCATCTATTTAATGTTTTTTAATTAAATTAATTTCAGTTTACAGTTTACACTTTATTTTAACATTAGATATACTATTTAATACATTCAAAATAAGAACAAATAACATATTTACATAAATACAAAGGGAACAAAATTGTAAGTACCGAGAAAACCGTCATGGTAAAACTTACTTTAAAAATAAAATCAATCGAATTAAAGAAACTTAAATCTACACTACATTTAGTGAGTAACTATAGTTATATTTACAAAAAACGTTAATTCTCACCTTAAGGTACGGTTTCACAATCGTCTTCGTCAAACATCATATCATCTTATCGATATCGATACTTGACGTGGGCACTACCCTATCTCAACGTTTCAAGAGGTTCATTGGTGGTCTGCCGATGCTTTGATGAAATCTGCTGAATCATGGCACGCGATTCAAATATGACGATGATATGACTCTTGTGTTAAACACCAATTTATCGATACCTTGTCTAAACTTGTCCCATCCTTATATCAATGTGATAGGGTTGAGATTGCATCTTAAATTTGTTTATAGAGATGTGTTTGTGCGTAGTGTTTGTAGGAGATAAATAGTTGTCTATTAAAGTGATATTATTTCGTACGTTATGATGAGTGGTTAATATAATATTGTTAGCCTGCTATGCGATGTGTGGCAATTTCACTGCGTTTCAATGCATCAAATTAACCTAATTACACTGAGGTGTGAACCTTTTGAGTTAAAAATTTGGATTGGATTTTGGATATGGAGAAAATAATTAAATTAATTACCTACATAACAATCTTTTGTAACATATGAAAGGTAGTTTTGTGAAGAAGGTGTATTATAATATAAATGACTTTATTGTTGATAAGAATGCATGGCCTCATTTTGCTCTCTGACAGTTAACTGACAGATTTGCAATGTATAACTAGTTACCTTGTGTTAGTTTTTCGTAGTTATGATAGTTAGGACCAGGACGAGTTTCTTGCCAGTTCTTCTCAGGCTTGGTTTAGGAGAAATTGGCAACTAAATTCACTTAATATGTAAGACGTATCAAAATGATCCTTGTGATTGTATTGAATAAAATTATTTTAGATTTTTGTGTATTAAAATTTTGTATTTTACATTTTATACAGAATATACCTAATATAGGAAACAAAGTCGTGTTAGTCACACTATTTATAACTCGACAACGGCTTAACCGATTTTCATGATTTTTGATCTGTTAGATAGGTCTCCGTCCAGAGCAGCAGAAAAAATGGTATATAAAATAAAATTAAAATATTTAAAGTGGTGAGTTAAGTTTATACAACCTTTGACGATGTTCGGTTTGTTAGGCTATGACAGTTCCCATTTTGCGCGCATCAACAATCCTTACTTCCTTACTAATATTATAAATGCAAAAGTAACTCTTTCTGTCTGTCTGTCTCGCTTTCCCGCCAAAACTACTGAACCGATTTAAATGAAATTTGGTACACAGATAGTCTAAAGCCTGAGAGAGGACATAGGCTACTTTTTATGTAGGTACCACGCATGTGAAGCCGCGGGCAGCAGCTAGTTGTGTTATGTGGAATCAAAGTTAAGCGAAATGTTTTATTCTGATATATATTTCTTTTTAAAATGCGTGGATGAAGTCGCGAACGGACCAGCTAGTATATTATAAACTAACGTCATTGGTTTAAAGGTTTAGCACAAATATTGCAAAAATACATCTTTGAGTATATTTGTGTTTCAAAACAAGATTTTCACGAAAGACTTCAAATTCAAATGGCAAGTTTTTGAAACTTATTGATGGTGTTCCAAATTTCTTCTTCTTCTCTTCTTATAGTGACATTTGTTTTGATAACAGTTTTTCCAAAGTCAAGTGGATATTTTTTGTATCGCGATCGATCGTCATTTGTTTATTCTATCTATCATCGCGAAACGGCCGTCGAGAATTTTCTTTTATTCCTAAATGCACCTATAGTTCACAAAAAAACACTTGTAATTAAATTATCAACACTTGTGTTAAGAAGTCACTATTAATAGATTTAAATTCTGATAAGATTAACTAATGAAATTTATAACACAAGAAAAGCGAGTTCATTAATAAAAGTTAAGTGTCCTCATAAGTCAGACGATGAAATAAGATTTTTCAAGATTGAAATAAAGTGGCACTTCTTCTTCATCCTATAGTGGCATCTATGTTGATGACAAATTTGTCAATGTCAAGTGATTTTGTTTTATAATATCGTCGAAAAGTCTATTCTAGTCTAGTCTTAGTTTAGTCATTTGTCTTAACGTCATCGCGGAATGGCCGTCGATAATTATCTTTACAAAGTCACTTTCCGCTGTCTGTCTGTCCCTATGTATGCTTAGATCTTTAAAACTACGCAACTGATTTTGATGCGGTTTTTTTAATAGATAGAGTGATTCAAGAGGAAGGTTTATATGTATAATAAATGCATAATATAGTAGATAAACACTGATAATTTTAGAGGTTTCCAATGTGATGTCGTAAATAAATTCATATTTTCGCGCTTACATTGCAAACGCTGGCTGAACCCTACAAGATAGATCAAAATAATGTAGGTACTACAGAGTATTGTACACCCTCAAAAGGTCTTGAAAAAAGTCCGCGATGGTATATGTATAACTCTTAGGGATAACCATTCTGTAGTATAATTAGTACTAGCATTGCACCCGTGCGAAGCCGGGGCGGGTTGCTAGTAAAAAATTAACTAATTAATTTAAAAGGGCTATGTTACTTTAGTAAATGTCAAACGAAGATCAGACTGCAAACTCATATTTAATGTATGTAAAAATGTGTTTCTAGTATCAATAATTACGTTTTAAATAAACAAAAAACCGATTCCATTTATAAGAAATACAAAATTTATTTTACTTGGATGACGATTTTATTCGAGCTATTTGGATTTAAAAAACCTACAACTGAACCGATTTTGATAATATTGCTATGGGACCAATAGGAAAGTAGGTATATCCTCTCACATAAAAACATATTTTTTTCAATCAGTTCATAAATTATGGAGTTATGAGGTAACATACAAAAAAAACAACTTAACTTTCTCCTTTTTTTAAGTCGGTTAAAAATGACTATGACTGTTTGAATGATATAGCCCCCAAGTTTTCTTCATTTTATACACGGGTGGTCTCGTGTTAGTAAGTACTTGCAAACATTCCAGAACATTCCAGTGTAAAAGTGCTTTATAGAGTAAGAGCTACAGAGCCCAAGAGTTTGGGGAAAATTAGGATTTTTTTATGTGCTTATGAAACAGTTGAGTTATCAAAGGACCACTCAAAACGATATATAGATAGCTCAACTTATCCAGATCACTGGCAGAGGACAGCGTTCCGAAGACAATAGTGGCATTCGCTGGACCAGATAGAAGGTCCTGGGTCACGCAATGTTTCTAACTAAAGCCGTATTTTCTTTATTTTTTGACGTGATAACGTCTCATAAATCGATGAACGTTGGCTACACGCACGAAAAATTGTCACGTTCCGCCTGAGCCTAGCGTGCAAGAGAGAGCGCGGAACAATAGCGAGGCACGATCGGCCTAAGCGTTCGGCTTGTGACGCATCTTAATAGGTTAAAAGTATGCATTTTTTCATCAATGTTTTCTTATGACGTTATCGCGTAAAATTATAGTTTTTTTAATATAAATATTGTATACATGGTCACCCTAGTAACACGTAACGGTTGTAGGCAATGCTCTCTAATTACGGCATTATAATCATTGTTTCAACTGTTTTTACAGAATACTTTGCACACTACTTTGTAAGGGTTTTTTGCGTGAATGTACAAAATGTGGTCACAAGCGGAGCGAGTAGCGTTTAAAGTTGGGCTTGGAGACCCATAGTCAAAGTAAGTTATTGTTAAAATATCATCAAATAATTATGAAATTATAATAATTGTCCTATGTATGTCCTACCTTGTGATTAGACCTTGAATAACTATAAGCTTTTATACTTTTATATCACACTGTTTTTGAAGGCTTGATTTTATTTGCATTTAACAGCTGCTTTTCACGAGAAGTTTTTAAATATTATTTTTTTTTTTAATGGATTCCAATATATTTTTTTCCTGAAACATATATATTTGAGGTTGTTTGCATGAACCTGTAATTTTTTTTTATTAAATCTCGTAGTAAAACGCTCCACTGACTGTTGTCTACTGTCTAGAAATGTAGACATGTACTAAATGTAATATTTGGACATGTCTCTGTTTACCTTAGCCATCCTCTAAGACCCAATAGATTTGAAATCCTAGGGCTATAGTCATGAGTGTGTTTTATAGTTTTCAAAATCGCTCCGCTCAACGCTACCCTTGTACCAACTACACTGCCTTAAGATACCTTCTTATACCTGATATCTAAAGTTCAGCAGCAATGCTATGACCTTCTTCATGCAATGATCTTCGGTGTAACTAAACCTTAAACGGGCAAATTGCGACTGATGCTTCCTGCTTTGCAAGCTAATGCTTCCCGCTTCTCAAACGTGCGCTTCCTGCTTGGCAAACGCTAGTTCATCGATGTTACGGAACAAATAAATTATAAACACATCATTTGTTAATTACACGACAATTAACTTAGAGTAAAGCATTATGGTTTAGGCAATGGAGAACACAAAAGCGTCAAAATGTAACACTAAAATATACCTAACATTAAAGCGTAGAACACGTAAGTTATATCAGTTTTTATTTCATGTGAATACATGCAGTATTACCGAAGTTATGACTGCTAGTAAGTTTAGACACTTTTTAAATTTTCGAGATTTCACGCGCTCCCTGCGTGACGTCACGGCTGCGGTCATGAATGTTCGAGACATGCCTATTATGTTGCGGAGTTATTTTAAAATTATGATATCTCCTAAGATGTTGATTGAAATCAAGTGATGTCAGGGACAATTTTGTTCACAATGAAATGCTTGTGATTAATAACATATTTATTTGGATGCAGATTAATAAAATGTTGATAAAACTCCTTCGCAAATAATGCATTAATTTCGAACAAATTTGATTACCATATATAAAAGGTTATAGTGAGTCAATCTTAAAAGATAGACATTCGCTGTCGCAAACATGTTTTTTGAACTTTTAAAGAGGAATAATTCCAACATACATCATTTTTGCGTAACTTAAACCGTTTACGCAGCGCACGCAACGGAAGCTCTCGAAAAGGAATGTTGTTTCCCGTTTTCGCAACATTTTCCATTGATGCTTCGCTCCTATTGTTCGGATCGGAGCGTGATGTTATAAAGCCTAAAGCCTTCCTCGATAAATTAACTATCCAAAACAAAAATAATTTTTCAAAACCATGATAATTTTAGAAGTTATACCTACATACTTACATACCTACCCATTTCGAACTTCAAACTGAATGTGTGGTAGGTAGGTATATTCCATATTTCTATACCTACCTATACCTACTATATTTTGCGACCCACCAACTACTGTAGGTTGAATAGTACGGCCTTAATACAATCATACCTACGTTATGGTATACCTACTTTTGACTTGCAATATAATTTACATCTTGAAAGACTGTATGTTCAGGTCGTGCAAAATAACATTAAGTTATACACAAAAGGGATTTAACACACCGTTTTCCAATAAGAGATTAATGATTCCAATAGAGATTGATTCCAAAATTAACTAATACCTATGCCATCATCAATAAACCTAAATATACCTACGTTTTTATTAGAAGGTTGTGTTAGCGTGTACCTATTCAAAAGGTTAAATTAAGGGCAAAATCTATGCATATTTTTGGAAATATCGTTGTCAGAGGTAGGTATAAAATAATATATAAAGAAATGCACAAGTAGGTAGGTATTAGACAACGATGAGTAGGTATAGGTACTCACATCAAAATGATCTTCACAGCAGAACCAACAGAATCAACAGATTTAGATCCCATTGAATCAACTCTTCGTATAGCTCTCATCCACTCCAGAAACTTTTCGCGCGCGACGAAATAAGATGTGACGTCATCGCATGATTGAGCGCCAACTGCGTTTTTAAATAATGTCGTACGCAAATGCACACTTTGATCTTCATTTTCTCAGCCATTTTTAAAGGTAGAAAAAAAGTAAAAACACAGTTATTCTTGTAATTTTTTTAGATTACTTTTGCATTTAAAAAAAAACGTTTGTCTCCTCCATTAGAGTCATTTTTCTCTGATACGGTTTCATGACAAATGGTTTTTTAAAGAATAGCCAACAAATTTGTTGAAGAAAATATAAGATACGATGTACATTTATTTTGTTTAAAAAAAGTATTTAAGTAGTATATCAGTCATGTGGTACCCATAACACAAGCTCTGCTTACTTTGGGGCCAGATGATGCTGTGTGAAATGTCCGGGATAAAAAAAACTTTGCTTTATTACGAGCATTGTAATTGTGAACATGGATTTTCATTAGTAAATCATCCTTTACATGTTGAACTTCGGAAACATAAAAACTATTCTCAAGATTACATTTAAGTAGCATAAGTTATATACCTTTACGTTTATACAAATGTATATTTTGATAGTATGAATGATGTTCCAAAATTTCAGACAGTTGCTAAGAATAAAAAACGTGCTTGAAACTAAAAAAAAACATTAACAGTGTGATATGCTGGTTTCCCACAATCCATCAAAAAACATCATAACATCAGCACCTGTTGTATTCCTAGCATTACTTTTCGATGCGAGTCGCTAACTGTACCAATAGGTGTTATTTGCAAACGAACTCATGCTCACCCACCATCTGAAAAACGTTACCATCTTCTTCTTCTCTGTTAATGGCATGTGACATAATAATGTCAATTTTACCAGTGTCAAGTGTTTATATTTGCTTATAGTCAATTTGTTTGTTAATAAAATCTTAGTCGATGGTGAATTGTCAATTCTAAACGTCATCGCGGAATGGCCGTCTGGGATTCCTCGTCGTTTAAATCACATTGCACCATAATACACATATAATTCAATTGTCCATACTTTCCTATGTAGTCACAATTTATTCATTAAAATTCCGCTAAGATTACTGAATAAATATGCAATACAACGAGTAAAAAATATTAAATTAGCAGAGCTATGTTACTTCATGAAATGACAAACGTAGAATCGAAACACGTTACCAGTAAAAAAAAACAGAATTCTGTGTCGAATCAGGGATTAGAATTTGTCTGTCAAAAGTCCTTTTACAGTCTGACAATAGAGCTATTGTAAAGCCGAGTCCATGATGCGAAAATGATTGACTTGTCATTGTCAGTTTGGGTGCGTCGAATCGTGTAAAATCTTATTTCATTAAAGTTGTAGGTGGGCTTGGATGGAAAAGTGCGGTAAGTCCAACATTCATATTTTTTGGTACGTGATATAATTTACTAGCTGACCCAGCTACGTGTTGCTGTAGCTCAGTAGTTTTGTTGAAGTTAACTTACGCTGCCATCTGTAAGGTGAAATTTATGGAACCATTTGTAAGATTTGCAATTAAAAAACTTGTGCGTCTCGGGACGCCCGACAGAAGTGATACCTTAAACTAATTTGACAAGCGCTGTGGCTTAGAGTGAGAGAGGAGGCCTACTGCTGCCGCATGCGTGAGAAAAAGGGAAGCCAGACAGCCTGGCGCCGTAACGCGTTCGTTACGAAGTTACCCTCCCATAAGAAGTTATCACTTCAAAAATATTGAGGTCAATAATTGATATAATAAACAATCAATCTTTAAAGTTATAAAAAATAATATACAGTAAGTTAAATTCATAAAAAATGGTTTAGTATTTCCGGACAAACATCGTGACGCCAGATTTTTATATATAAAGACTAGCTTCTGCTCAGTTTGAGTCCGTTTAGCCGTGAGCTAAACGGAGCTAAACAGAAGCGGAGCAGAAGCATAGGTATAATAAACAAACAAACAAAGAACAGACAGACATACTTTCAGAAATCGATTACTATCTCTGGAACTGGGTAATCCGTATATAATTATTGATTAATTTATTTCATATAAAATCCATTATTAACACATACGCAATCTATACATATCTACATATACGCAATTAAAATCAATGATAAAAATAATAAATAATATTATATAAAGTGACATACAATGAGATTAATAATATTAGTGACATTATAGTCAGCTGAGTTGGTCAATAACGTAAGGAATTTGAGAATGATTTCTCTGGTAAATATTTCTAACATGCATACCTATATTTTTAGTAATATTTCAAAATTTCGAAATTCGCATTTACTACAACTTAGCACAAACGCTCGAAAATTAAAAGCTCAAATCCATTGTTTACGTCAAAAACCCATGTTTGCGAGTGACAGGTCGGGAGTCGAGCGGGTGGCCCACAATACGCCAATCACGGCACAATACACCAACTGTCATGTCAGGTACGAAACGTCAAACGTGATAATTCAGCAATGAATGTAATTGGATGATTTTTGAAAGCCTTTATCTTGTAAGTGTATTTATATTTACTCTGAAGGTTAGAGGTGAAAGTTCTTAAGTCTTGACCTACATGTAATTTCCTCTTGACTGATATCTACAGGCTTGGTAGACGTCTCCTCAGATCTGTAGTCACTTACATGAGCCGAAGATAATCTTCTTTTTCTTCGTTAATGGCATGTGCCATAATAATGTCAATTTTGCCAATGTCAAGTGTTTATATTGTTTATGTCACAAAGTCGTATCTTGCCGTTCGACATTTGTTATTTTATATAAAACTAGCTGTCCCGTTCGCGAATTCGTACGCGCGTAAATTACAAAAAATATATATATTTTATATAAAAAATATGAAATATCTAATTGCATCACAAAGAAACACAAAGCTTTTATTCCAATTATCCACATCCACACCCAAGTCAATAACTCTAGCTATACCCATAAAAAAGTTTAACCTGACTGACTGATTCATCATCGCCGAGCCGAAACCGCGGAAGCTAGAATGCTAAAATTCAACACTTAAGAGGGTGAAAAGGGGTAAAAATGTCTGTATGAAACTTTTTAACGCGAAATGCAGTTTGCTTGAAACTAGATTTAAATTAATTAAAATAAAAAATAAATGGACACGTGTTTCAGGGTTTTTCAAAATAACCCTTACAAAGGTGTAAAATGGGGTGTCAAAGTTTGTACTTATGGGAACTTCTTAACGGGTGGTGTGATTTCTTAGAAACTTGGTTTGGATACTTAAAATGCAAAATAAATGGACACATATTTCAGGTTTTTTCAAAATAATGTTACCCTCATAAAATCATACCCGATATATTGACTTCAAGAACCGTCGAAAGGGGCCTGCCGAGGCGCAGATACTGAATACTTTATCTTAATAGTATGGATAAAAGTTGCGTGTTTATAAGTTACAATTGCAGATCTGTAATGCGGTCGGTCGACTGTATAAGATGCTGCGGATGCTGATGTTATAGCACTTCAAGAAACATGGCTCTTGCCACACGATATTTCTTTCTTGGGGACTATTGATCGAGACTTCAGCTATACGGGATCTTCGGCGGTGGATACATCCGCCGGGCCGATGCGCGGGAGGCCATATGGAGGTGTGGCCATACTATGGAAAACCAGTGTGTTCCAGGATGTCATGAACCACTGGTTCAGTGTAATAACGTGCGTATTTCGGCAATAAAGATAACTGTGACTGGTCAGAGATCATTAGTTGTTTTTTCAGTTTATATGCCAACGGATTGTGCTGAAAATCTCGTGGAATTTACCGAATGTCTGGGTGAAATAAGTGCTATAGTGGAGAGTGTTAATGCGGAATCCGTGCACATACTTGGGGATTTTAATGCTCACCCTGAAGAAGACTTTAGTAAGCACCTTATAGACTTTTGCTGTGAGCAGGATTGGATATGTGCAGACCTTGAAATACTGGGTTTACACTCTGGTACCTTTACATATGTGAGTGATGTTCATGGCAGTAGGTGCTGGCTAGATCATTGCTTGGTGACAAGGGCTGCCTGGGCGACAGTGACCAATGTATGTGTCCGGCACGGTGTATACTGGTCAGATCCCTATCCACTCGAAGTGCATAGTAATATGAACCTAATTAAACCTAAATGTTTTAATTCTAATGTACAACCTAACAGTAAAGTTACTTGGGGGGAAAGAGATACCGGCCAAATAGAATCTTTTAATTCACTTTGCCACACATTGCTATGCAAAATAGAGTTGCCAGTTGAACTTACTAATTGTTGTGATAAATTGTGTGACAAAATTGACCAGATTAGCAATAGACTCATTATATAAAAACTTGATAAGTGTACTTAGGAAAGCATCAATTGAGAGTTTTGAGTCCGCTCAGGGTAAAAATAGGAGGCGAGCCCATGTTGCAGGATGGAACAGGCACGTCAAACACACTCATGAGCGAGCCCGTTTGGCCTATCATACTTGGCTCATATATGGAAAGCCACCTAATGGGCCTGTTTTCAAACATATGGTTGAGACCAGAAAGGTTTTTAAGAGTAAATTAAATTGGTGTCAGAACAATCAAAAACAAATTAAAATGGACATATTAGCTACACATCATGTATCGAAAAAGTCCAAATCGCTGATTCCCATGTGAAGGTTGATACTGATGATGTCAAAAAGATCATTATGAATATGAAGAGGGGAAAATCGCCTGGTCATGATGGACTCAGTATAGAGCACTTGCAACATGCTGGTGCTCACCTGCCTAGTGTACTGGCTATGCTTTTCAATCTCTGCATAGACCACTCTTACTTACCGGAAGAGCTCATGAAAACCATTGTCATTCCTGTCATCAAGAACAAAACAGGCGATGCCTCGGATGTGTCCAATTACAGGCCCATATCTCTAGCCACGGTGGTTGCGAAAGTGTTGGACAGTATGCTTGACAAACACCTAACAGAGCACTTGAATATTCGAGATGAGCAGTTTGGGTTTAAACCCGGTCTCTCAACTGAAACTGCAATCCTGTGCCTCAAGCATACTGTGAAATACTATACAAGCAAGAAGACACCAATATATGCCTGTTTTCTGGATCTGTCTAAGGCATTTGACCTGGTATCTTATGATATCCTGTGGGATAAGCTGGTGAAAGATACTACAATGCCCAGTGATCTCATAAATGTTTTTAAGTTCTGATACTCAAATCAGAAAAACATGGTTAGGTGGTCAGGCTCGCACTCTGAGGAGTACAGGTTGAGGTGCGGGGTGAGGCAGGGGGGGATTACCTCTCCGAAGCTTTTCAATTTGTACACCAATCAGCTGATTGCTGAGCTCAGTAGTACCAAGATAGGTTGTTTTATCCATGGACATAGTGTAAATAATATCAGCTATGCAGATGATATGGTTCTACTGAGCCCATCAATCAGTGCCCTAAGACGGCTATTAAAGGTTTGTGAGACAAACGCAGCGGCCCATGGGCTCAGGTATAATGTAAAAAAGAGTGAGTTGCTTCTCTTCAAAGCCGGTATGAAGAGCTACTCTGTACCTCCGGTCTCGCTTTACGTTACCCCTCTCAACTGGGTCAAACATTTTAAATACCTGGGTCACTGGGTCACTGAGGATATGTCAGATAATGTAGATGTTGATAGGGAGCGTAGGGCGTTGTCGGTGAGGTACAATATGGTGGCTCGTAGATTCACACGTTGTACTGCGCCAGTCAAAATAACACTCTTTAGGGCGTATTGTACTTCTTTCTACACTTGCAGTCTGTGGGCCAGATATACACAAAAAGCCTACAACGCCTTACGCGTCCAATACAATAACGGCTTCAGGATGTTGTTGGGTCTGCCACGGTACTGTAGCGCATCAGGTATGTTCGCAGATGCGCACGTGGCTGGGTTCCACACAATCATGCGCAAGCGGGTCGCATCCGACAGCCTGCTGACCACCGTGCTGCAGGACCTCCGCTCCAGTATTGTGGGCCACTGGATGATGATGCTGAAACCGGTATCATCGCTGGTGGCTCAATAGTCTGTCTAAGACAAACCTGTAATAGTTTTTATTTTATTTTAGTTTTCATTATGTAATTGTATTTTATCGTGTATCGTGTGTGTATTTTATATATTTGTGTTCTATGGACTATGGTCTGAAATAAATGATTTATTATTATTATTATTATACAGGAGTAAAATGTGGTGTGAATGTTTGTATGGAAACAGTGGGTGTGATTGGTTTGAAACTTGAATCGGGAAAAAAAATCCTGAAACACGTATCCCTTTACTTTGCATTCAAAGTAAAACATACGAGGCACCAGGGTACCAGTGTACGAGATACATAATCTTTATTACTTTTATCATTATTATTATAAATGCTGAAGTAAACCGTCTGCTAGTATATTTTCACGTCTGAGCTGCTGAACAGATTTCCATAAAATTTGGCATGGAGACAAATTGCATCCTGGGGAAGGATTTAAGCTACAATTCCTTACAAAAATAAATGCGGACGTAGTCGCGGGCAACAGCTAGCATAATATATAATAATACTATACCATTATATTATAATGATGTCTTTCATATAAATAAATATATGGATTTTTGCTGGAATATCAAAAAACACAAAGTTTTTGTTTCAATTATTCACACCCGAGTCAATAACTACCTCAAATTTAAATAAAAACACCAAAATTACTAATCAAACATAAAATAACTAAAAAATAAATTAAATAATATAAGAGCGCAATGTTTGCTTCGCAAGACGGCCAAATAATATGATAAACAACATGACTGATATACTAGTTGATCTTCTATAATAGGATACTAAACACTCAAATATAATAATACTACAAACAGCCAGAAAATTTCAAAAAGATTCCATTACCAATTAGCCATATCGCTGGCGGTGCCTGTGCGGTGCCAATCGATGTCAACCTGTCGCCTACCCTCGCTGTATGTCGCGGGAATACTTCGAGGCGGGTCGAATCGACCGGCCCTGTATTACGTAACACGTGACAACAAGCAATAGGTGTAAATTGCGCCTATTTGCTGCCAAATGACGAAGAAGGATGCGGGTCCGGTTCCCGCCGCGGGACCTGCAAGTATTTGACTCGGGTCTGGGTACTTTTCTATGTATAATATGTATGTATGTATTTACAAAAAAAGTAAAAAGTATCAATCATGTGGTTTCTATAACACAAGCTCTGCATACTTTAGGGCTAGATGACGCTATGTTAAATGTCCGGCATTATTTATTTTTTTAAACACGATTTTTGAACGCTATCTCTACTTTGACGACGTCTATGGCGTAGTGGGCTAAAACCGGCATGTGACTCAGGAGGTTGCGAGTTCGATTTCCGCCGTGAGACAAATGTTACGACGTTGTTGAAATTCCAGCATTAGGTAATTATAAATTTGATAATTTATTTATTCTATTATGCATATTTTGCCTGTAGAGCTACTAATAGGGCGACTAGGCAGCGGGTAACTTATAGTGTTTTTTATTACGACTTGAGATTGTAAATACTCGTATTACTGTCGCGTTGCTATTACTGTAGCTGCTGCTTTTCGTAATAACCCTTCGGGGATAGGTTAGGTAGTTCCTATGAATAACTATAACCTTTCATTTACCTATAGCAAGACGTTTAAATATGGAGTTTGTACTTTTATTGAATTATAAAATTTTAGCAACTTTCTGGCTTTCTGATAAATACATTACGCGACTCAATAGCTGGCTCCTATCTGGCTCAGCGTACTAGAATTGCCATTCAACATATTAATGCAGCCAGTGTCTTGGGGACGCTGCCCTCTGGTAGTGATCTAGATCAGTTGTGCTATCTTTAGATCGTTTTAAGCTGTCCTCAGATAGCTTACGTGTATTTTATATTATAGTATATTATCCTGTATATTATTATGACAACAGTTCAGTAGACAAAGCATGTAGATATTAAATTTAAAACATTTTATTCAAAAAATTCTCAGTCTCATTCTAACAATAACACTACTTATCTTCGTCTTTTGGGATTTTGACCTCCTCAAGGTTAAGAAAACTAGTTTTCGTTCGTAAGTCAAATCTCAAACCTCTCTCAAATTTGAGTTCTCGGACTTGGCTGAGGAGGAATCGATACCTTAATTCACATACAATAATATGATGATTAAAAATGGTTCTTGTGTATATAAATTAAATAGATTTGATTCGGATCTAATCTTCGTCTTCTTATCGTGTCACTAGTTATTTCCAACCAGTATGGTGAAAAGATTAAAGTGTCAAAAAAACAATAAAATAAAAAATTTACATACCTAATAAAATATTAATACTAAATAATTAATATAAAAGTTCTCAAAAATTAAATAAACGATTTATTTCTACTACTACTAATATTTAATAAAGATCCCAATAAGGGTAGAAAATTTACATAGGTTTAACAGTTTAAATACCTACACAAGACAATTTAGTTTTAAACTATAAATAAAACCCATCACAAGAACCGTAAAATGAACAGTTACACAAAAATCATGTTTTTTAATAATACATTAAAGCCATTAAAGGGCTAAAAGCACTGTCTTAACGAGGTCCCGCTACTGTGCCCAGACTGGTACTACAACTTTTTTATTATCTTTAGTCCCTCTCACACATGTGTAGTATCGAATACGGCTATCTCGTTCATCAAAGCAATTAACACTATACAGTAGCAAAAGAAATTAGTTGAGACAGCGGCCTCGTTCCATGGCTTGTGTCAACGGTGGCGGTATTTTTTTATTTTTTTCCGTTTCAAGTCATTAGCAGAAACGTTATTGCAATAAAGCTACGATCACACTTGCGAGTATCTAAAGGCCTAGCACTAGTCAATTAATCCGTGCTTCGAAGTCGCGATTCGATCTATCGCGAATTACGGATCAATTTGCGGAAATTTTTTTGGCGCTATTCTGTGGAGCATAGAATAAGATGTAAGAAAACGCACTAGCAAAAACATTAGATTAAATTACATACATTAGAGTAGCGAGATTTAGGCCTAGCACGCATTTCGGTTTAACCCGTGGCGATTTTCCCGCGCTGTTCTGTGGAATACCGCATTGAAAAGTATTTAAAATAGCGCAGTTTAAACCGCGCGGATTAATTTGCTAGTGTTATTGTAATATGTCATTTTCATAGCATTTTTTTCCGCTAATGTTTCACTTACATCTGCTTCCACGTTCCACAGAATCTGTGGATTGGAAATCATTAAATTCTATTTAAATTTGTGTTGTTATAATTAAGTTATTATAAATACAAATAAGCCAGTAAACAAGCATACGGCCCACCTGGTGGTAAATGGTTTCATTAAACTATGACGCTGGCAATACCAAGAGGAATTAAACGCACGTTGTCGGCCCTAGACATAAGTTCTTTTGTCTATTCAATCAGTAATGTCGCTTGCACCAGTGCCTCGAACTGGCACACAGTAATGCTTGCATACTACTGTGCGGAGGCAGAATATCTGGCACTAAGCTGGTAACCACCGAGACGCACTCTTACTGAAGAGTTCTACCACCAAAATATTATCCAGTTTCTTTAGTTTTATTGATTGCGCTTATGGATTATAAAAAACCTACGAGTTACATTATTTAAACTTACTATTAAATAGTACCACTAAAACACTCCACTAAGTACTTGTACAGTGTAAATCGCCCTTTAAAGTTAATTAATTCCATAGCATGTTGGTTTTTTGTTTTGTTTTGTATAGTGACGTGTGAAGATGAAATATTGCATGTCTAATGCTTTGTGTGCAGACTGCAGATTTATAAAGCGGAAAATGTGTAACTTCTTAATTTATAAAACAGAACTGTTTGTATGTTTATGTATTTAAAAAATAATTTTTAGGGTCCGGACCTCAAAAGAAAATCTATATTATATATAATTACGTTTTAAAAACTAAAAAGAAACCCGACTTCATTGAGTATAAGTATGTTTTTTTTTGTGGAAAGTAGATGTATTTTGTTTATATTATAATATGGGTAAGCCAACTAAACGCACTGCTCCAATGATACAGCGAGATTTTGAGGAGTAAACGAAAATAATATCATCGATTTTCGAATCGATCGAATTTTTAGATTTTTGTTAACCACCTGGGAAGTATACCCTTTGAAACAAAAATAGTCTTCTATATCGGTTCAGGCTTCTTTGAGTAACTGGTGAACATACATAAAATAAGAGAAACAAAAATTAGAAACTCCTCTTTTTTTAAAGTCGGGTAAAAAAGGCGATGTTTGTACGTATGTTCCCTATAGACTCCGTAACGGCTGGACTGATTTCGATGAAATTTATAAGAAATCCATATATTGGGCTAGCGGATGATCTGTGAAGTTTGATAGCGATCGGATTAACATTTTTTTTTTTTGCATCAATCATATTTGGTATGGATATAGATTGGATTGTATCTTAAGAACGGACATAGGCTACTTTTATGTATGTACTATGCGTGCGAAGCTGCGGACAGAAGCTAGTAAGTTATTAATATAAAGCCGGACATTTCACACAGCATCATCGAGTTCAAAGTAAGCAGAGCGTTTGTTATGGGTACCATTATTATAAGTGCATATTATACGAATAACTACCCAGACCCGAGAAAAATAAAATTTTCTAAGCGCATGTGAGCACGCGGAGTGAAGGCTTCCGAAGTCAGTCTAGATAAGAATGACTAGTAGTAGGTTCAAAGCCGATTCAACACCATCTAGATAAATGTATAAAACTGTACAGGACTTTTTTTTAAGGTTTACAAATAGTCTTAAAGCTATTATGTATCAAACGAATATATATCAAACAACTGATTAAGAAACCTCTGATTAAGAAACCTCGTAGTATCTTTAAAAGATCTACCGATATGTCACACGGTTGGGTGGTAAAAAATAAAAATCATTTATTCGAAGTTTTTCTTTCATAACTTGTAATACTTATCTGTATTACCGTTCAACATTTCATCATGGTTTAATTTTCAGTCTGTGACCAAGAACTGAATAGGCAAACAAACAGACGGACATAGCAAAACTATAAGGGTTCCTTGTGGATTTTGGAACCATAAAAACCCTTATAGGAGAACTTCATCACCCTTCTATCTGTCTGTCTGTTTGTATGACCCTTTTTCTCAGGAGGTATCAAGTTTTAATCATTATTAAATACTGAAATCTGCGAATTCTTGGAGCTGTAAAAAAATTAAGCTTCTAAGCCAACGCTTTAAAAAAAAATGGCCTAAATACAGTTATGCCGTATATGACAACACTAGCCAGTAAATCAGAAACTATATGGTACTTCCCGTTGACCTAGAATCTTGAAATTTAGTAAAAAGTAAGATTTCATAGCACAAACAAACCCTTAAGGCTTGGACTTAAACCAATTGGATTATTCTGTTCGAAAAATATATGCGCGCTATACCAGTACTCTCAAACGGTGTAGAAAAACATCGTGAAGAAACCGGCATGTCGTAGAACCTAAAAAAATGGAAGACTTGTGCTAAGTGCACGAAATGAGCCTCTGAGGCGCACTTTAATCCTTTCACCACACTGGTTCGAAATAACTAGTGACACGTTAAGAAGAAGGTGCGTTCATACTCGTAGAATCTGATGATTAAAGAATCATGTTTGTGAAAAAATAGGTACTTATTTATATAGGTACGGGACCCTCCCAGGAAGGCGTGAGTTTCGCACATGACCGATTTTTTTTTTGTATAAAAACAAATTCGGGTAAAATTATGTAGATAAGTTACAAACCATGCAAATTACATTTCAGTGTTTATTTTTTCAGTTTAGATAAAACACTTAACAGATACCGAAAAATTATAGCATAAATACATAAATAATTAATAAGAATCCATATACATCTAACTAATATTATATAATAATATGTGAAAGTAACTTTGTCTCTCTGTCTGCCTAAACCGCTGAACCGATTTTGATAAATTTTGGTATAGAGATAGATGGAACCTTGGAAAAGGACATAGGCTACTTTTTATGTAGGTGTGAAGCCGCGGGCAGCGGCTAGTACGAATAGAAATATAAAAGTAACTAGTTTTGTCTCTTTGTATGTTACCTTTCCACGCCTAAACCGCTGAACAGATTAAAATAAAATTTGACATGGATGTAGATTGCATCCCGGGGACGGATGTAGGCTACCTTTTGTGTAGGTTATTTTACGTGCGAGGGCGCGGGCTGCAGCTAGTACTTAATACATTGTGAGTGAAATTAACTTGCGACATGGAACAGTTCAATGGGGTAGTTTTTTACAATAACTTAGTTTTGAAATAAATAATTAAGTATATCTTTATATATTCATATATATATATATATATCTTTATATATTCATATATATATATATATATATCTTTATATATTCATATATACTCTGTTACATTCATATATGTCACCGAACTCCTCCTAAACGGCTGGACCGATTTGAATGTTTTTTTTTTGTGTGTGTTCATATGGATTCGAGAATGGTTTAGATTTACAATTGGATAACTTTTATTTTTAAAAAACAAGCGGACGAAGTCGCGAACGGGGCAGCTAGTGTATATATCCACCTATATATATATTCATGCCGATATATTCATGAGTCTGTAGGCAATAATGATCCATCCAAAATATGGAAATTTCTTAGAACGCTGGGAATTGGCAGATCTAAGCAAGAAACATCTCCAAATTTAGACATTAATCTTCTTAATCAGCATTTTTCTAATTCTTCTACAGTTGACATTTCTACTAAACATAATACTTTGAACTTTCTCTCTTCACTGCCAGACCCAGATATTCCTTCATTTAAGTTCTGTAAATACATCGATAGTGATGTTAAGAAGAGCATAGCACCCATCACATCAAGCGCTGTGGGTAGTGACAACATTAGTCGCAATATGATTGTCCCCATCCTTGATGATATCGTACATGTCATCACATTTATTTTCAATGCGTCTATTACATCCAGCACCCTTCCACTGGCCTGGAGAGAAGCCCAGATTATTCCCTTACCTAAAAAATCAAACCCATCAGCCTTCTCCAAATACCGTCCTATATCTATCCTTCCTTTCCTTTCAAAAGTTCTTGAACGACTAATCCATCAACAGTTATGTGTATATGTTTCTAACAACCCCTACTCAACTCATTCTAGTCTGGCTTCCATCCAGGCCATAGCACCGCTACAGCATTAATCAAAATTACCGACGACATTCGGTTTGGGATGGATAGTGGTAAAGTTACCATACTTACACTCCTCGACTTCAGCAGCGCTTTCTGTACTGTTGATTTTGACCTTCTTCTAGGTGTGCTTAGCTCTATTAACATATCGCCGTCGGCAGTTGACTGGTTTCGTAGCTACTTATTCAATCGCCGGCAGCGTATCCGTGTTGAAGACGCATTCTCTTCATGGTGCAATCTGACTGCTGGTGTCCCTCAGGGCGGCGTCCTCTCTCCTCTTCTCTTTACTATTTTTATCAACTCCATAACAAAAAACAATTAACATTTTCATACCACCTGTATGCAGATGATCTTCAAATATACTGCCAAACTACTATTGATAATGTCAACGGTGCCATTAGCCTCCAAAACTCCGATTTAGACCGTATTTTGATTGGAGTAAATCTTACGGACTTACGATTAATCCAAGCAAAACTCAGGCCATTATAGTTGGTAGTGCGAGGCAAATTGCTAAAATTAATTACTCTCTTCTCTCACCTATTATATTTGATTGTACAAGAATACCGATCAGCCAGACTGTAAAAAATCTTGGTATTATCATGGATAATAAGCTATCTTGGCAACCATGGATAAACGAAATCAGTAGGAAAATGTTTGCATCATCTGCGTCTTTACGCAGGCTCCGTAATTTGCTACCGACAGCTACCAAAGTTATGCTTGCACAATCCCTTCTCCATCCGATATTAGACTACGCGGACGCTAGCTATCTTGATATCTCCGAAGTTTTACTAAATAAACTTGAGCGCCTTCAAAATCTCTGTATTCGGTTCATATTTGGCTTGCGCAAGTATGACCATGTTTCCGAATTTCGCATGAAGCTCAAGTGGCTCCCTATTCGTTTTCGCCGGAATGCTCATATCCTGTCCTTTCTATACAATATCCTTTTTCTGTCTTCCTCTCCCTGTTATCTAAAGGAACGTTTTGTTTTCCTGCATCAGGCAAACGATCGTATTCTGCGCTCTTCTGACACTCTTCAGCTCTTTACTTTTGTCCATAGTTCAGCTATGTATGGTGAATCCATCACTGTTCAAGCCATACGCTTATGGAACTCCTTACCTGCATCTATCCGCGCATCCAAATCTATCCATATCTTTTAAAACAAAGTTCATGATCATTATCTGTCCATATCTGGAATCTGCTAACTGGTTGATATAATTTATCACTACTTATGATTATTATTATTGTTTATAGAAAGTTGTTTGTATGTGTTAATAATTTATCGTGTAAGTATATCGATTAGAATCATTACAATAATATTTTGTATTTTTATATGTTTTGTATTAGTTTATTAAGTAACTTTTTGTACACCGCCGTCGTTCTGTTTTTGTTTATCCTGTCCATACAAAGGTTTCCTGGAAGAGATCGCTTTTTGCGTTAAGGCCGCCCATTGTACAATTTTATTTCTATTATTTCTCCTGTGTTCTTTTTGTGTACAATAAAGTGTTAATCTATCTATCTATCTATCTATATATACATACAACACCATCTAACCAAACTAAGCATACATAACTTATTATGATGACCAAATGACTGATAGAATACTTATATATTTTTTAATACATATACGATACTTACCACACCCAGACACAGAACCAACACCAATGTTCATAACACAATTGTTTGTTCTGGGAGGGAATCGAACCCTCAACCCACAACGCAGTAGACAGAGCTACTACCAACAGAGCTGACAGGCCAGTCAATAGTTCAAATTCAAAGTCAAAAGAAACTTTATTCAATACAATCACAAGGATCATTTTGAAACGTCTTACATGCTAGGTGAATTTAGATGCCAATTCCTCCTAACCCAAGTCCGAAAAGAACTGGCAAGAAACTCGTCCTGGTTTATCCATCTATCTATTTTTTCATTATAATTACGTTTTAAAAACTAAAAAAAAAACCGACTTCATTGAATGAAATTTGAGCCTAAAATACATTTTTAGTGGAGAGTAGATGTATTCTGTATATATATAACATGGATAAGCCAAATAAACGCACTGCTCCAATGAGACAGCGAGGTATCGAAGTACACGAAAACATCATTGATGTATACATTTTCGAGTAATCGGTGAACATACATAAAAAAAAAGATTCCGACGAATTGAGATCCTCCTCCTTTTTGATGAAGTCTGTTAAAAAGTAAAGTAATAACCTAACCACATTTCCATTTACTTAGTACCTAAGTACTTAATCATCGACCGCATTAGAAAGTACAATAGTACAACCACTTAAAAGTTAAGTGGCTCTAATAATTATTAGTTCAATAGATATTTACAATCAACTAAGAACCGTAATAATCGGAAAACAGTAAAAAAAACACTCGGCTAACCATTAGCGTCTACAGTTGAATTGTTAATTGATATAATTACAGGTTTTAGAGTTCAATGGGTGAATAAATGAACGCTTAATGTCAGGACTGAGCGAGATAAAAAATAAAAACGGAGTTGTCATATTGCCAATTAAGCGTCGATTAATTAGCGGTACTCATTTACCATGGTACCAATCGAATGTACCATTGTTTCTTATTCTTCGTATCGTGTCACTAGTTATTTCTAACCAGTGTGGTGAAAGGATTAAAGTGCGCCTCAGCGGGTCCTTTCGTGCACTTAGGTAAATCTTAATATAAGCTCTCCCGCTTGCCGACAGGACCTGCAGGAAAGACGAATCAGTACATGCGGTGTCGGTGCGGTTGCAGGTGTATAACGGCAGGCACAGAGCCGGGCTTGTTTCAAGTTTTCCTTCTCTATTGCTAGCTCTTCTGTTAGGCAGCAGGGGGACTAATCCCCAATAATTTGAAGACTATTGCAGTCGTCTCCATCATCAGTCTCCAAGCAGCACTCATCTGGGATCAGTTCCACCAATTAAAACATGTGTGTACATAGAACATAGCACGCAGTGGTAGAGTTGGCCTTCAGATGGTACCAACCCATTTTCCAAATGGTTGGTACTGTGTGTGCGTGTGTGTGACTAGAACATGAAAGAGAAATAGAGAAGGAGAACGCTTTAGATGTGTGCTTAACCTACAGTATTGTGTATAAAGTCTTCTGTTATAACGAATTCAGGATATAATGTTAATGTTGCTTATTACCAAGGTGAGATGTCAGATGTTACATATCATATGCGACTACTGTTGGGCTAGCTTGTTATTTTGTAAATACATAGGTACATAATGAAACACTCATACTCAAGACAAAAACTAAGTAATAAGTTAATGTAAAAGTCATGTGGTTTATATTTGTTGAATAAAAATAATATCGAAATCAGTATCATAAATTATTTAAGTCATAAAACTTAGCCTAATTATTGATAAGGCGACGCGGCAGACCAAAACGAAGATGGCGGGTCGAGCCGGAGAAATTCCATATATATCCGGCTCGACCCGCTAGAATGGTGCGATGTTGCTCATGACTGAAAGGAATTGGGGGAGGCCTATTACTATTACTAAATAGTGGGAAAAAATTTTTTTTATTATATTTTTTATATCCTCTATCGGTATCCTAAATTGGTTTTGACATACAAACAGACAGAAAAACAACAAAATGATCCTAAGGATTCCTTATTCCTTTTGAGGTACGAAACTCTGAAAATATTTGACCTTCTAAAGCATTTTTGATTATTAAGTCAATCCCTGAGGCATCGCCATTGACATATTGGCAAATAGGGTCGCATAACACTTTCGAGAGCCTATAATTCTACGTTTTTAGATTAACCAATTAATCTTATTACTCCTAGTCTACACCTATCAGGTAGTTTTCTGACTTGGCCTGTCATTGGAACGCTAATGTATTCAATCGTAATTGCGTGCAATGAAACCGATTGCAAACCAATCAACCGATCCGAATGGATTACCGATAGTTTTGCTGTCTGCTTGCATAATAAGAATGAATTATACCTTTTTTAATACAAATGTAGAGAACATCTGACGGTTTCCGTCAACTGCAGGTGTTTGCAATACCAAAATCCAAAAAAAAAAACTAATATATTTATCGAAAAACTGGTCAAGAAACTTCATCATATCTTTTAAAGACTCATCCATCGATATGCCACATGATGAGTCAAATAAAAAATCAACCCCACTTGTAATTACATGAAAATACAACCTAAATACAATTTTTTCAATGGTTTTATTTCATATCTTTGTTGGGTATATTAACGCCAAAACCTTTTAGATTATAAATGGACAGACAAAAAGACAGACTGACGGACTTATATATAGCGAAATTATAAGGTTTCCTTGTGGATTTAAGAACCCTAATAACGGTTCTAAATTTAAAATTATAAAAAGAACATTTCAATTTTAACGTTTAAAATTACAAGTATAAACAATTCCAAATTTAAAATCAAAACATTTATTTGAACAAAAAAAAGTACAAAGCCGATAATTTAAGCAAATAAGATTTAAAATGTTGAATAGCATAATCTGATAATTCTTTGAAGGATTAATACACCTTGGAGCACAACAAACCCCTAAGCTCACATTTCAAAGCTTTTGTGTCTTCAACAGTAAAAGTCAGCGGGCGTCATTCTGACATTGACATTTGAAATTGACGTTTTGTATCGGTACTTGAATGGACACAATGCTGTTTTTATTGCAATTGAGAATGCTGGTGGGCTTGAGCTCGAGCCTTCAATTATAATATTCGTAGAAATTTCACATTTGCCCTCAAATATATTTCAAAGTTTTCTCTAAGCCAGATGTTGGAATTTTTTGGTCACTACGAAAAGGTTAGATACAGATAAACTAATATAAAGATATGTACAATAATATTTAAAAAATTACGAATTCGTGAACTAGCCCGAGTTCCGGGCACGCATCCATCTGGCGATGAGCGGAACCAACTGGATTGGAACGGAAGCGGAACTGTTTTATTTATGTATTTTTTTTTCTAGAATTATCCAGTTAGGTTAAATCAAAAATAATTTTATAAACCCAAGAGCTAGCTCCTGTCTGGCTCAGCGTATTAACATTGCCATTCAACGTGGCAATGCCGCCAATAAAATAAATAAATAAATAATCCCGGACATTTCACACAGCATCATCTGGCCCCAAAGTACGCAGAGCTTGTGTTATGGGTACCACATGACTGATATACTACTTATATACTTTTTTTTGTAAATACATACATATTATACATAGAAACACCCAGACCCGAGACAAATATTTGCAGATCATACAAACATTTGTCCTGCGGCGAGAATCGAACCCGCAACCTTCTGCGTCTCAGCCAGACCTAAGCCCACTGCGCTACAGAGGTCGTCAATGTCTTGAAGACCCTGCCCTCTGGCAGTGATCTGGATCAATTGACCTATCTATAGATCGATTTAAATGATCCTTATATAGCTCAACTGTTTCACACGTACTTTTTAGTATTGTATATTATTCTGTACATATCTGAAACTATATTAATTTTATCAGGATTGAATTTTAGCCATGCTCTGAATTCACAATCAACACGGAACCGCGAAACCAACTCTTGTAATTTATAGAGCTATTTATAGTCTAAAGATAGCTCATCTGATCCAGATTAAGATAGCGATGTCAATATCTATATAAGATGAAAATATAGGATTATCAAAAATGCCAAACCTATATTTCTGAAAAGATCGATGAAAAAGTTACCATCATTTTGAAGGTTTATTCCAAGTGCTAGTATTTATTTTAATGACTATTCAACGAGGTAACGTTGCCAGCCTTTTGGGCACTTTACCTGCGGTCAGTGAACTGTTTTTATCTATAAGTAATTATGTAATTACAGCTAGTAAAAAAATAAGTTTATAGTCTGAAATAGTTTAATATAGAATAACTAGGTTAGTTTTTTGATTGTAAATAGAAAAGGAAAACTTGAAACAAGCCCGGCTCTGTGCCAGCCGTTATGCACCTGCAACCGAACCGACACCGCATGTACTGACTCGTCTTTCCTGCGGGTCCTGTCGGCAAGCGAGAGAGGTTAGTGTGGGTACCTGGGAAGGCCTGCGCTATCAAACAGAATCCCAGGCAGAGCGACGTCAGTGGAGAGGAAAATTCACCCACCTCGGCTTGCTGCATTGGATCCATGGACGAAAGTTTTCAATTACAAAACAGCTCTGTAACTTGACTGACGCCACCTAAATCATCTTCAACAGATGAACTAAGGCCAATGATGAGTTTTGATTGTTGGTACCGTTTTTTTTTATCTTTATTACTTAATGGGTTAGGAGCAGCAGTTATTTTGGTTCTATGTTCAACGAGTTACCTACATATTTAAAGTGAATTACGATTTGATAACAGATACTTACCGCTCAATAAACTTAGACGGAAATCTATAACAATATGTAAATCAGGTCCCTATCTGTTAGATAAGAAGGATTTTAATGTTAATATAAAAAGTAATAAAACCAAGCACCGAAAAGAGAATGTGTTATCTCATTAAAAGCAATAAACTTTAATTGTAAGCAATAACCGCAATAAAATAAAATTGTAAGTTATGAGCTTTTATCAGCAGGTCACAGATATGAGTGCAACTACTTAAATACATATTATACCTCTGTGGCGTAGTGGGCTAAAACCCGGTTGAAACGCAGACGAATGCAGGTTTGATTCCCGCCGCGCGACAAATCTTTGTACTCGTATAATCTGCCAGTATTGATCTCATAAATGTATATAGTTAGTATTTCAGTCATGTGGTACCCATAACACAAGCTATGCTTACTTTGGGGACGGATGTGTGTAATGTCCGGCATTATTTATTTATTTATATATAAGGATAATTGACATTCGGTTTATTACGTTTTAAAAGCGCTAGGACCAGGACGAGTTTCTTGCCAATTCTTCTCGGGCTTGGGTAGAATTGGCACCTAAATTCACCTAGTAGGTATGTATAACGTTTCAAAGTATTGAATAAAATATCTTTTAACTTTGACTTAAAATGATCCGTCTAATTACGACGTCTGGTCGAAATATTGCGTGAGCTGGCTGGCACAGTTGACATTCAACAAGGCAATACTGCCAGTGTCGTGGAAACTCTGCCTTTGACAGTAATCTGGATAAACTACTCCAGCTATTTGTAGATCGTTTTAAAGAGCTCAACTGTTCACTGTATTATATTATTAAAAATTATATTACGTAGCTTTTTATAAGGTTTGAGTCTGTGCTATTGAATAACCTAGTGTTTCTAGGTTTTCTAAGATATATGTTTAAGCAAAATTTACATTAGTAATTAAATTTTCAAAATTATTTCACGGTATTAAGTAAACACGTTGCATGACTCAAGAACTGGCTCATATGTGGCCAAATTGCGATTCAAAATGGCAATGCTGCCAGTGTCTTGGGAACGCTGCTTTGACTGTGAACTGGATCAGTTGAGCTATCTATAGATCGTTTTAAAAAACTCTACTGTTTTACTGTATTTTATATTACTCTATACAGTAAGTAAATAAGCTGTTTCATATTAAATTACAAAAAAACAAGCAATCAATCACCTTAATTAGTAGTAAGTAGGTATGTTAAGAAATGTTTTCTGCAAATTTTCGCTCATAAACTCAGTAATTAATGTCATAATTAAAACTTTATGACCATTCGCAGAGACATAAAAATATGTGTTTAATATGCTCATTAAACTTTACCTCACTAATTCTGACCTAGTGTTACAATTAAGTTGTAAAAACACATTAAATTGTTAATGGCAAGCCGATTTAGTTATCGACTTCTGCTACGCTTGAACACTTTAAGATATAGATAAATAGATAGATAGATAAACGTTTTAAAATAATACCGATTTTTTTTTATGTTCATTTCACACAGCATCATCTGGCCCCAAAGTAAGCAGAACTTGGCTTATGGGTACCACATGGCTGATATACTTACTCCTAAAAAAAAAAAATTCATACATTTTATACATAGAAACACCCAGACTCGAGACAAATACTTGCAGATCATACAAACATTTGTCCCGCGGTGGGAATCGAACCCGCAATCTTCAGCCGGACCTTAGCCTACTGCACCAGAGAGGTCTTCTGAGGATTATCAATACAGTTGGACAATGGACGGCCTTGTCGTTAAAATCGATCTCTTCTAGGCTACCTTTGAATGAACAAAAAGCAAAGAGTCGGCGGTGTACAAAAAGTTACCTAACATACTTGATAATCTAATACATTAAAATTAAAAAATATATAATAACAGTAATAATGCCTATAATTAAACATATAAAACAATAATTACTTTAAAATATAAACATACAATTCCTTCCAATGCATTACTTTGGAGATTATTCAAAGATGACCATAATTTGTTTGATCCTGCGGGTCTGCAGCCGATATTATTATATTCGTCGAAAGTATTAAAAATAATGTTTTATTATATTACAGTTTTTTTTAATGTAATAATAATACATATATTAGTTGATCTATACTTTTATTTAGAGAAATAATTACAGAAATGTACAAAATAATATACAATAATATAAAATACACGTGAAACATTATTATAAATATTTACGGGTATTTATCGCGTTTGTTTACCTATTTTTCCCGACGTTTCGACAGGTTTACACTGACAATGACACGGATGTCATCCCGTGACCACGACAGAGTGTAAACCTGTCGAAACGTCGGGGAAAAATAGGTAAATAAACACGGATGTCATCCCGTGACCACGACAGAGTGTAAACCTGTCGAAACGTCGGGAAAAATAGGTAAATAAACACGGATGTCATCCCGTGACCACGACAGAGTGTAAACCTGTCGAAACGTCGGGAAAAATAGGTAAATAAACACGGATGTCATCCCGTGACCACGACAGAGTGTAAACCTGTCGAAACGTCGGGAAAAATAGGTAAATAAACGCGATAAATACCCGTAAATATTTATGATAATGTGTTCTGATCGCGTAAGTTTAAAAAACACGTGAAACAGTTGAGCTATCTAAGGACCGTTTAAAACGATCTATAGATAGCTCAACTGCTCCAGATCACAGCGTTCCCAAGATACTGGCGGCATTACCACGTTGAATGGCAAAGCTAATACGCTGAGCCAGATAGGAGCCAGTTCTTGGGTCATGCAACGTATCTACAATAATTACAGTTATTATCTTGCTTATTTTTTCTTTTCCTTACTGTTTTAATACATTATTTTGTACAATTATACGGAAGAAGCTAACTACTCACAACACAGAGAACCCTAGTGTGAGAGCTAGTGTCCAAAGCCCCTATTTTTTTAATGCTGACAATTATTTCCGACTAACTTAACACTTAACCTACCTACTTATAAAGTAATAATTATTATTAAATATTTTCTATAAGTATTATTTTTTCATAGTACGTAAAATGATCTTGCGGAATTGACACAAGATTTCACAAATGTATTTTGATCATACGATACTGCAGCCACTAGCTATTATAATAAAATTATCAGTAGTGTTGTAACCTTTAACAGACTTATCGATGCGATAACATAAAAATGTGTTATGAATTTCTTTAGTCGAATAGTCACGTAGAATGCATGTCAGATAACCTCTGATTGGCATAGAGGTATAAACATTTAGACAGCATCAATCTAATCCCACCGCTGGACATAAGTATGGTCATAAGGGCATTTTATTAAAGACCACAAAAGAACAACCCATACCTTGTCAGTCTACCACCCTTACGAACAAAGCGCTTTGCTTCCACATTTATAATGCGTACAGCCAAGGATTGGAATACTTTGCCGTCGTCTGTCTTTCCTGAAAACTACAATCTGGGTTTCTTCAAGTCAAGAGTAAATAGGGTGTCTTCTAGTTAATACAAACTTTAAAATACATTTAATATTCTTTTATGTTTTTGTTCAGAATGTAGACAATATATCAAAGAACCTAACTCAGTAAACTTCTCCATACAAAAGTAGACTGTAAACATATTGTGAATTAAGGTTTATAATCAAATGGGGCGAGCGCGGCAGCCCTGCGTCTCGGTAACGGTGTCGCGAGTCCAGAGGTGTTACCTCATCTAAAAATATGCGTACCGCGCTTAATGAAGTTTTCACTTCAATAAATAGAACAGTAAATCGTAAGTCAAACAAATCGTTCAATTTACTCGTAAGATTGTTTTTTTTGCATTTTTTTAATTTAGCAAACTCTATACTTTCGTAACTCTACCGACTCATATCCGTCGCTTCGTAGAAATTCGACGCGTTGTTATTGTCGTTAACAACCTACACGGATCAATTATAACGATAATTAAATTATTTATTGCCTACCCAATACCAACATTGTGTCAACAAAATGGCGGGGGTTGGTGCTGTTTACATAATTCTCTTGTCTGGAGTATTATCAAAAGCTTGCTTATTTTTAAGCTTTCACAAAAGGCGATTCTTATGTTGTGTGGTTTGTTTTTAGGTTTCCGTACCTTAAAAGAAAAATGAAACTCATATATAAATAAATAAGTAATCTCGGACATTTAACACAACATCATCTAGCCCCAAAGTAAGCAGAACTTTATTATGGGTACCACCATGACTGATATTCCTACTACATATAAACTTTTTTTTTTTTAAACCTTCATATATATATAGAAACACCCAGACCCGAGACAAATGTACTGCACCACAAAGTGTATAGGATCAGTTCTTTATCCGTCTGACTGTTTGTCTGTCTATTTGAATGTAACACTCTTTTTCTCAGGATCGCGTGTAGGTATCAAGCTGAAATTAATATTAAACTAAGTTCTGCGGTCCCTTGAAACTAAAAAAATCAAGCTCCTTGATAAATGCATTAAAAAAGTACAGCCAAAATACAAACATTTATACAACATACAAGCTCTGTGGCGCAGTGGGCCAAGGCCAGGCTGATACGCAGAAAGTAGCGGGATCGATTGCCGCCGTGGGACAAATGTTTGTATGAACTGCAAGTATTTGTCTCGGGTCTGGGTGTTTTTATGTATAATATGTATGTATTTACAAAAAAAACTACATGAGTAGTATATCAGTCATGTGGCACCCATAACACAAGCTCTGCTTACCTTGGGGCCAGATGATGCTGTGTGAAATGTCCGGGATTATTTATTTATTGACATATATCTAGCCACTAAATCAAAAACTGTGGGGTACCTTCCTGTTGACCTAGATACATAAAATTTGGTAAATAAGGTCTCTCTGCACAAGTTTAAGAAAATATTCCGAAAAACCGTTAATTTGTGGGTACTTAAATCAGAAATTTGTATAGGTATATATATACCTATAGTTATAATGTAAATCCGTTATTGGCTGTCGGTTGAAAACTTAAGTTTTGTTATTTTAAGACCTGTGGATTTTTTACAACGAATAAATAAACGTAAAAAGTACAACGAGAACAATGCCGCGGGCATAAGCTAGTTTTACATAAAGCATTTAGTTTTTACAAATCACAATCAGCCAATACATTTTTAAAATAAGCTTCGAAGGCAGTTTATTTTGTAACCCCATGAGACTTTCATCTTTTACTTCAATAAACGTTTAAAAATAAAATAAAATACAGTTTCATTTCAAATCCCGATTCCCATAAGCATCCTAATAAAGTCATTAAAACAAACGCAGCCGTAACTTTACAAAAGTACACAAGATTACACAAAATTAGAAGTGGATATGCCCACCCATATAATGCATCTAGAAGTGCCGCCGCGTTATACCTATTATCTAAATAAGCACAAACCAAAAACCACTTATCGAGTTACTAGTTAAGGCCTAGCACTCACCAGCTAATTAATACGCACGGTATAAACAGCGCTACTTCCGTGCCTGGAAGTAGCACATGCTGAGATTAAACCTTTTTAGCCACACTAAAATGTTGATTGGTTTGCGGGAAGGGCTAATTTCTTACGCATACTTAGTTGATTTTTGTTTGTTTATGTGTTTTGTATAAATGTGTATGTGTTTGTTTAAGATTCCCCTTGGGGCCTATTTTTAGTCTGTTTCCGCTCATGTGTTCTCTTTTGTTTTGTGTGTGCTAAATAAATGTTTTTCTTTCTTTCTTTCTTTCTTTCTTTCACTATTGTAAAATATGTACGGATTTTACCGCGAGTGCATATGCATATGTCTGATTCTATGTTCTACAGAATACCGCAAAAAATTCGCGAAAAAACCGAATACTTATCGGTACAAGTATAGAAGGCGGACTCCACGAAAACATTTATACCTATATAAATAGCGACTCTTGATACGACGAAAAAGAGTTCAATTCAGCTTGTACAAACGCTAAGTGCCTTTATATTTACCCACATAGTGACTTCTCTTTTTGTTGCGTAACTCCATCTCGTCTGGCGCGGCACTTCTCTAAGAATTTTCCTAATGCAGCCCCAGTGTGCGTACTACTATTCGCGATCAATCAACGCATGCTGCACACCTTGCAGATGTGTACAGGAGCTGGTCACTTTGTCCAAAACTATGTGATGCCAGCGATGTGCAGATGACGAGCATAGAATAATTCGTGGTAATGTAGGCACGTCAAATGTTTGATACCACCTACAACCCCACAACGCCCACCTCAATGCCTTAGCCTCCTTTCACGAGTCTTCTCTACACTGTCCATGACCATGACCGCCTATACTAAGGGAACTCCTGAGCGTACCGAATTCAGCAGACGCCTTATCACTTTTTTTACCAGTATATAAGTGTTCTATATGTTTTCTGGTTCACATAGCACAAGCTATGCTTAGATTGGGGTTAGATAGGGTTATTTCTTAATCCAACTTCCTACAAATCCTATCCTATTCTATTAATATACAAAATACAAAATGTGGATGTTACGAGTATGTTTGAATGATCATAAATAAATAAATATTTAAACAAAATTATCGCTTGTGGTTCAATGACGCAACGACTGAACACATTTAGATGAAACTTATACCTATATAGATGAATAGCATATGGACTACTTTTTATTTAAGTCTGGTAGCTAATAACTAGGGATGGTCGTGCAATGAATTTTAAAAATGTCGACTATTAAAATTTGACTGCCCCTTAACAGAATACGAAAGCAACCCAACTTTTATTCAATTTTAAAAACTTTTATCAACATAATATCTACATATATTTATTTTTATGTCTTATTCTCAGTATTTTCCGGTAGCAGTTAATAGTTTAAAGTCATTAATGTTAATTATAAATTCTGTGTTATCTCGCATTAGTTTTATGAACTATAAACCTTGGAGCTATAACAAGAGATTTGTAGCTAATTAGTATGTCGAGCGTAAGCAATTTCCGATTTTGTTTTCTCGCCATATTTTGTCTGGGTGATATAAAGTATCATATTTAAATGTCTTTAAAAATATATATAGATACTAGCTGCTCCCTGCGGTTTCGCACGCGTGGTTCCTACATAAAAAGTAGCATATGTCCGTTCTTTAGACACAATCTATCTGCTTACAAAATGTCATCCAAGGTCCGTTGAGCTGTTTAGCCGTAAAGAGGTATCAGACAGACGGACAGATAGAAGCAAAGGGATCCAAAGAGAACGGCTTGGTCATAACCAACTATCATAGAACTGTCAGTAAATGTATGGTTAGTTCTTTATCTGCCGGACAACATGACAGCCGTGACGTTTACCAGGCCTTGTAGAAAAACTGACATTTAGCCCATACTATAAATCAGTTTTAGCGTTTGTCCATTGAGTTATCTTTTGTCGCGGCGGCCATGTTAGCTTGGCAAAAATTATGTTTTATTTTGTAAACTATAATCTCGTCCGGTTCGTTGTGGACTGCGGATGTTTTAAGAGTTCTGAAGTTCTTAAGGAACCCTTCGTTTCGAAGTTTTGCTTCATCGGCCTGTCTATGTGTCTGTCTGTCCGCCCTTTTAGGGTTTTAGGGATGTAAAGTGGTGTTGATTTTTTAAATATTTTACTACCTCATCAAGTATGTATCCTTGGTCTTTTAAACATAACAGTTTTTCTATATATATTAAGCTTTGAAATGGCCATTTTTGAAAGAGGTCGATGCCCCAATAAATAGTTAATTAAGTATAATTGAATAACAAGGATAATTATCCCTTTACTATAATTTGGGTAATAGCTTGATGAAATTATAAATTTTAAACCTTAAAAAGATTTAAAATTTCTTATAGATTCATAATTTTATTTTGCTATGCTAATTTGATGGTGTTGAATTGATTTAGGTCCATTAGTCTTTTATAATCTTACTGACTTTCTATACGTGCCTAATTTTACACAGTTTATTTAAAAATATTTTTGTTTAATATCAAAGTGTTATGTAAAGATCATACCTTATGAGCTCTATACAATGCTATTACTCCGAGATAAACTCGATCTTAAGACAATTTGTAAGCGAAATTCGAGATGTTAGTTGGTAATTTAAGTTTATTTATCGGTTTTATGACCGGACCTGTTTATAATTTTCTGTTCAATAAAAGAAGAGTCATGAATCATTGCATTTTGTATCTTGTGTCATCGATATAAATGTCACCGAACGATTTTACTTTTCTGAAACAGCTACCAACATATGACCGTCGGTCGGAAGGTTTGAAGTTAATTTTTGATGCGGTTAAGAGTGCTGTTTTTATTGTAACATTAATTTTGTCTATAAGTACTTTTTAATATTAATATTGAATATGCATTGATTTTATAAAAATACTAGCTGCAACCTGTCGCTTCGCTCGTGTTGTATCTACTTTAAAAGTAGCCTATGTACAACCCCAATATACAATCTATTTCCGTACTAAATTTCATAAAGATCCGCTCAGCTGTTTAGCCTTAAAAATATTACAAACACACAAACAGATAGACAAAAAAACATGAGTGAAGTGTGCGTAAAAATTTTTTTTGCAAATTTTAGATGAATTTTGTCTGAGAAATATTTCAAGTCAATGTCAAAAAATATTTTATTCAACACCTAAAATCACTTTAAAACATCTTTATTTATTATATACTAGGTGAATTTAGGTGCCAATTCCTCATAACCCAAGCTCGAGAAGAACTGGCAAGAAACTCGTCCTGGTCCTAGCGCTTCTTGGTATATTCTTACCTTAACTACGAAAAATGAATACGAGACAGTTTATACATTTCAAATCTGTCAGTTAACTGTCTGAGGGCAGAACAACATGAGGCCATGCATATGGGAGGGTAAACCGCTTCGTTACGTAACGCGTTACGTAAGCGTGCCTGTTTAGGGCTGCCAGACTCCTCTCTCACTCTTACCTACAGCGCTAGTTAGATTAGTTTAAGTTATAACTTCTGTTGGGCGTCCCGAGACGCACACGTTATTTTTTATTCAAGTATCATGCAAACAAAGCCGCGTGCGGACGATAGGCTCAAAGAAGAGGTAAACAATAAATTAACATCAACATCCAAAGTAGCTTAGCACGAGATTTACTCCAAATGATATAATTTTTAATAGATGCCTTATTATTATCGGTTTTTGAATAAAATATGTCCGTTTTAATAGCCATTCGATTTGGTAAGTATTAAATAAAACTTTTAGGCTATAAAATTTTATGTTTCACGTTTAAAAGGCCTGACACGTCCTAACAACGATATGGCGGTTTTCTTTGTGAAACGGTAGAGTTTGGGGTGGGGCCCTACTTCGAGCGGAGAAAGTGTTTGTTAAAAATCTTTCTATAGTATCTTTGTAAGGCCTAGCGCGCATTGCGAATTAATCTACAGGCGAATTAATCTAATTTATTCGCGCTATTCTATGGAACATTCAATCAGAAGTAGTCGTAGAAGTAGTCGCACGAACTAGCCCAAAAATACCGCAAAGTATACTTCAGGTTAAACTTCAGAAAAGCGTGGTTTAAATCACGGATTAAATCGCTAGTGCATGCTAGATCTTAAAATAGAAACCTAAGTGAGTCTGCTAATTCTACAAGATTGATTTTAGAATTAGTAAAAGCTGGAATCAACCATTTAATTCAGCTAGCGTGACTATTTATAGATATCCTTTTGAGCTATTGAAACTATTACCTACAAACTTGAATGTCAGAAACTATTAGGTACGATGGCAGTATAATAATAATATCTATCTAAAAAGTGATTTGATTTTTTTGTTGTCTTACGATTATTTATTTTTCTTGAGTTATTGCCGGCTTTATTGGTAATTATGATGTTTTTATTGAAATAGAGCGAGAGTCATTGATTTGTGTGAATAATTGGAATAAAAGTTTTGTTTCTTTGTTATTCGAGACAAAAATAATTCGTAGTTATTTTATATAAGTGCTCTTCTCACCTGAAACACAGGAGATAAGTTCTCCTGTGTTTCAGGTGAGAAGGTTCAGGTTCAGGTTCAGGCTCGTATTAAGCATTTACCTTTATCTAATTAAGATTTTGTTTTGTTATATTATTGTAATAATTGAATTTTTAATAAAAGGAACTAAATACCTACACATTTATTATTATTTACAGAAATAATTACAGAAATGTACAGAATAATATACAATAATACAAAATACATGTGAAACAGTTGAGCTATCCAAGGCCCGTTTAAAACAATCTATAGATAGCTCAACTGATCCAGATCACTGCCAGAGGGCAGCGTTCCCAAGATAGTGGCGGTATTGCCACGTTGAATGGCAATGCTAATACGCTGAGCCATATAGGAGCCAGCTCTTGGGTCACGCAATGTATCTACTAGACGCCCTGAAAAAAATTTGTAAACGCGGTGGGCTCCTGTTCCCCACGGGCTAAGGGTTTTGAATTTTTAATATATATTGTACAATTACTATTATTATTTGCTACATGTGTACCAGATGATTGTGAGTTTATGACAGTTTTCCAATCACAAGAAACTTCGATAGGTTTAACTATCTAAATTAAAGTCCTGTCAAAACCAGCTGTGATTTTATAAAAATAAAAATACAATAAGCGCCCTCGCTATATTCAGTTGCTGAACTAAACTATAACCGCTACAAGTGTAGCCACACCTCAAATCACCCAGCAATCAAAGGGTCCCGGCCCAAACAAACATAAAACGGACAGTAAAAGTTTACGAGCCCTTGCGGTGACCTATGGGCATTCAGGAGCCCTTCAAACAGATTTAAGAACTGATAAATTAAATTGAATGTTACTCAAGTCATTATCAACATAGATTTTACCCCCAAGCAAAAGGGGCTAATTCTGTCTGTGACATTATATCGGCTGGACCAATTTAAATGTTGTTTTATAAATGAAAACTGATTTTTTTTGGTTGTTTCCTTTTCTCAGTGTGTTTTATGAAATCAAATTAAATAAATAAAATAATAAATAAGATATCACACAACATCATCTGGTCCCAAAGTAAGAAGAAGCTCTACTTACTTTGGGACCACTACCACATTACCCATTGAATACCTACATAGAAACACCCAGACCTGAGACAAATACTTACAGATCATACAAAGATTTGCCCCGCGGCGGTAATCGAACCCGCAACCTTTTGCGTCTCAGGCGGGTGTTCGCCTACTACGCCACAGAGGTCATCAGAGATTGTTTGTTATGTAAATTAATATTTTATTTTTGTTCCTTAACTGTTGCATATATTCTGATTTTAATGTTAGGTACTGCTTCCATTTATTTTGACTATGCGACTTTAGAACCTTTTTTGTACTTCGAAGTCCAACAAGTCCAACCCTTTTTGTTTCGCCATGACCGTTTGTCTGTCCGTCTGTTTGCCTGCCAATATATTTCCTGTGTTTTATTAAAGTTTTTTTTGTATTGTTGTAGCAAGAAAAATGCATTTTCTCTTATGATTAACCCATTCTAAAATTATTGTAAATATTCTAATCTTTTTTTTATTATTTTTGTCAATCGCGTCCTTCTTCTTCACCGTTAATAGCATGTATCATAATGAAAATATTGAATATGATGATAATATTGTCAATGTCAAGCGTTTAGATTGTTTATTAGTAGGACGTCATAAAATCGTATGTTGTAGTAATTGTTATTTTATAAAAAAATAGCTGTCCCGTTCGCGACTTCGTCCACGCGTTTTAAAAATAAAAAATATATATCTAATTGTAAATCTAAACCATTCTCAAATACACTTGAACACACACAAAGAGTTTCATCAAAATCGGCCACCCGTTTAGAAGGAGTTCAGTGTAATACACACGTACAGTAGAATTATATATATAAAGATGATATCCATATAATTATTTTATAAAGAAGATCCAAGACCATCGTTTTTATAAAATAATTATATGGATTATTCATGCACTAATTACAAAGAAACACAACACTTTTATTACAGTTATTCACACCCTAGTCTGCCTGCCAATTTATTTCTCAACTTATTTGCCAATTTATTTTTATCAATTTGGTGGCAGAGAGACTGACTCTACTATTATTTGAATAAAATCACCTCATTATTTAGTATATCCATAATTAAGTGCACTCCGACCAATCTTCCATTCAAGTTAAGCTCCTTTCCATCAAAAGTTGTCTGGAAGAAATAGCTCCCTTAGTTATCGCTAAGATGATATATAAACATTACCCTCTTATATTTTTAGTTATTCACGGGTTATTTCTGTATTTTTTTGTAATTTAGTGATGAATGAATGAATGAATGAATATATAAATGAATGAAAACCCTTTATTGTGCACCTTAAAACTAGCACATAACTAAGACCACTGAGAATACCTAAAAATATATGTACAATGGGTGGTCTGATAAGACCGATTCATTTGTTTATACATTCATTAATTAATTCATCACCAAATTTTCAAATAAAATCTGCGTGTGTGTGCAAAAAAAAATTCAAGGTCAAAGGTCAAAACAGCTTCGACTAAAATTGTAGATCAGGTAATTATCTACTAAAATTGTCGTTATACTTTTTTTACTAAGATTTACAATTTCTGAGAAAAAGCAATACAAATGAGATCCAACTAGCCAACAAGAATTTTTATCAAATGTTCATAATAAGTCTCGGCTCATTATAATGCTAAAAGATAAATTTACTACTAGTTGTTGTTGCTGAGGAAGAGATTTTGGTATTAATTACTGCTCGAACTCGAAAAAGTGACAAAATTATTTATTTTTTTAAACCTAGCAAGGCTCAGCAATCTTCAAAATCTTTTTCAATTGAGAGTTTATCTGCTTTCCCTATATGTAAACGTTATCTTTTTTTTACATGCTTATATTGGCTGTGTAAGATACTACATCAGCATTATTCAGAAGGGGAAAACATCAATTTTGAAATTATTCGAAAAACAGGATTTAGTGAGATGTCTAATAGTTAACGGAATTCACTTTCTTCTATCAATGTATGGAGCTCCAGCAAATATCACCTGAATTGATATGTATCGTTACTTATCTTTTGAAAACAATCATGTAATAAAAAACGTGTGCAATTAGCTTGTCTTCCTCCAACCTCAGCTTCTGCTCATCAACATTTCTATCGAGTGTATTATCACGTTCAAGTGTGGCTTGGCAATGCACTCGATCCAGAAGAATGGGGTTGGAAGCTAATTGACAATGTACTGGAGCCAATCCATACTCTACTCTATATTCTATACTCTAGAGAAGCTCCTTAACACCATTTTTATGCCTACCGGGGAAACCACGTTAAAAAAAAACGCGCCTCGTACACTACTTCATAGGTGGCGTGGAAACGTGTGCATTTTATGGAGAATACAGCTCCAGCTAACATTCGAGTAGCTTTTTTTCAGAAACGGTAAATCTTAGAGAAAAAAGTATACAGACAATTTTTGTAGATAATTACCATATCTACAATTTTAGTAAGGCTATTTTTATCGTAAAACTACTCGTTTAGCCTAAAAAATAAAAATAAAACATTTCTGCGACCTTTGACCTTGAATAAAAAATTTCCCTTACGTGCCTGTAAATTTCAGCTTGTGAATTAATGCAAGGGTCAATGTCTATTTTGACAGGGCAACTTTGCAAAACGGCCAAAAATAATCCCAAACGCGTACGTTCAAAAAAGTTGTTTCACCTTTGACAACACTAAAACACCAACAATAATTTGCTAACAAATTACCGGCTACTGCGCATATAATTAGCAGGATACATTCACTAGTAATGTCCAATAAATATAAAACGCAATTAAGATTTCCCGATAGCTCAATCGTTCATTGAGCACCATTTATACTGAAATAGCTTTATCTGTCTGTCTGTCAGTAACGGAAGTCATAAAGCACTCAGAGCGAATCTATCACTCAGCGAACGCAGAATAATGTATAGTACACAATACTCTTTTATAGCTCCACTAGGATCTCCCCACGGTTTTGCACGTGGTACCTACGAGTTAGTACATCATAAAATGTGAGCAAGCACAGTGAAGGCGTTCGATATCAGTAAGGACCATTTGACTGGTGAACAGCCGGGGGATTATGGAACTCTGATTCTATTGAAACTAACAGCTTGCATTTACTATAGATGAATTGGTATTACGGCAATGCACACAACACCATCTAGTCCTAATCTAAGCATAGCTGTATTATGGTGACTAGATGACTGATAGAATACTTATATATTTATAAATACTTGTGATACTTTATAACACCCAGACACAACAAATATATATGTTCATCTATCACACAAATGTTTGGGCTGGGAGGGAATTGAATTCTTAACCTACAGCGCAGAAGGCAGAGCTACTACCAACTGAGCCGACAGGCCAGTCAGCTTACAATAAAATTGATTATAAGCCTTGCTGTCATATGAATAGAAACAGATAGAAACTGATCCATTGAATAACTCCTATTGCTAATCGAAACTGATTATATCAAGAGTTCCATAATTGTCATACTGGTCCTAAACTAATTCAACACCATCTATTAAGAAGAAAAAAATAATTGAAAATAATTTCAGGTTTGTTTGTTTGTCAAAATCTATGTGGATTTTTGGAAGAAATCGCTCCCTTAGAGATAAGACCGCCCATTGTACATATATTTAGGTATTCTTGGTTGTCTATTATGTGCTAGTTTTAAGGTGTACAATAAAGTATTTTCATTCATTCATTCAATATATTAAAGCGTTACTGGTTTAGCAATTTCCCTTGCAATTTAATTAAACATACTCGTAATATACAACTATTAAAAAAAATAACCTAATGAACAATATAGCTTGTAGGGACGAAGGGAAATTTTGAAACGGTACTTTCAAACGGTGTATTTTTATCGTTTTACCAATAATGTCGAACTAGTGTGTTGAAAGGATTAAAGCACTTCCGTGCACTTGGAACATATCTTCAAACTTCTTAGGTTCTACGACATGAAATGAAATGAATTCGAATTCGAATTTCGAAATGAATTGGTGAACGAAGAAAACTTGTGTCTACTACTTAAATTATGTAGAAGAAGAAGACTAAAAGTTTACTTTCATATTACATACTCATACATTAGATGGTTGCTTATCGCTGTGAACTATCGACTTTTGAACCCACGTTTTAGGATCGGAAGGCGCAGTCACTACCACTACACCACTAGTACTGTATTTATATATATATGGATTAATTTAAAATACGCTGTTGCGCTTCTTGAACTCTAATCTAATGTCTATATGAGCCTTTATTTTATTTTACTAAAAAACGAAGTGTATATAATTATGTGCAAAAATAACACGAATGTAGGCACATCGCGACACTTTTATCTTAACGTCTGAATAACGGAACAATAATTGTTATTGTTACAATACAATTATAATTATAAATTATAGTCCGTCATTAATTATAATTTATAAATGATTGAGAAATGCGTTTGCTGATAATAACCGTAGAGTAAGAATGTTCTACAGAGCATGGGAAAGCGTAGCGTTCGCTACGCCAAGTAGCAAGGACGTAGCGTAGTACGTAGCAAGCTACGCTGTGAGGTCATTCAAGTTTAGACGACGGTCATTGCTGCCAATGACAGTGTAAAACAAAGAAAAGCCGCCTCCAAGACGTACTATAGTCCTTTAAACACATTAGTTCGAAATAAATGTAATAAAAAATGCGTAAAAAATGCATTTGTTCATCTGATTCATTCTTCCTGTTCACCCTATGGATAACCGTCTACACTAAAGAAAGAGTAATAACGGAAATTCGAGACGGGAATATCTTACACTTTTTTTCGCTTAGCCCCCATCCGCCAAGTCCATACCATGCGATAAGGAACTTCGTTCCAAAACTTGATACCACTAAATTTATTTTGACACACAACAAACTTATAGATTAATTCTTAAATTTAGGAGTGTGTGTACCCTGCACTAACCTAGTCTGTATTTGCCAAAAGCCCAGTCGCAGCTCTACGCTACCTCACATAGTGTGAAATAGCGCTAGTTTTCAGACTGCTAATAATAAATGACTAGTTACACGATAAGAAGAAGAAGCTGTCAATCTTTGGATAATAAAATGGTAATCCTAACCCTCGATACCCGCCTCAAATCTTTGGTTCTTTGTGGATGTCGAAAGGATAAACATAGTCGCACGTCCAAACATTATATCTAACACATTCCCTTAATTTGCTAGTACTCCATAGGTACAGGTTGCAAGCCCAACGTCGTCGTTTATTAGAATACTAACCAACTTTCGTATATTGGGTGCAAAGGCCAGTTTCGAACCCAAGTCTATGATCGGAGGGCAAGTGTGCTTCCACTACACCACTTCTGCCACAGTTGTTCGATTAAATCTAGTACAAAAAAAAAATATACTTGCCTTTTGGACATTTTACCTACGAGCTACGGTCAGTGAACTGACCGTAGTATAGGCCGTATTGAGTGAACTCTGTTCAGGTCATATGTAAGTATATGTAAGTAATTCTAATTAGGCCTAAAAAATAGAGTTCATAGTTTTAAATAATTTAGGAGGACAGATAATTTGATTCAATTGTTTCTATATTCATTGATGTTAATTTAACTTGCCTACTTATTACTAAAATTAATTACCTATTATATTTAAATTACTATCTTTAAGTTCAGTGATCGGAATTGGTTTTCTATAGTTACGTAATTTTTAAACTCATTTATTATTTCATCGTTAGTGTGGGTACCTGGGAAGACCTGCGCTATTAAACAGAATCCCAGGCAGAGTGACGTCAGTGGAGAGGAAACTTCACCAACCTCAGTTTGCTGGAGTGGATCCATGAATAAAAGTTTTCAATTAAGTATAAATAACTGCTCTGTAACTTGACTGACGCCACCTAAATCATCTTCAACAGATGAACGAGGGCCAATGATGATGATTATTACATCGACAAAATAACACGTGACTAAAACCCGTGTTTATCTAAATGTACAACTTAGGTATCTTATTCTAAATTTTAATGATAATGATAATATTTTCTGGGCATATAAACAAAATTGATGTTAAATAAATATTAGTTTGAAAAAACTAAAAAACACGCTTTATATAGAAAACCAAACTAAAAAATTGTAAATAAATTGTAATAAATGTAAGTAAGAAAAAACTGTTTTATTTAAAAAAAAGCGTGGGGTGCATGGTAGAAGGATTATCAATGCAATAATATCTTAAAAAGCACACCACGCTTTTTTTTAGCTTTTTTTAAACTATTATTTATTTTCTACTTTTTAGTTTTAGGATAACCGGATATTAAAAATTTTTTATTTATGTTTTTTTGAATTTTTTTTCGAATTATTGTATTGTCATCGGTTTTTGACAGGTGTGCAAAATCTGAATGAAATCTGGCCGTTAAAAGTGGGTCAAAATCGCGTCCTAAGGAGTCGGTTACATACAAACATACAAACATACAAACATACAAACATACAAACATACAAACATACAAACATACAAACATACAAACATACAAACATACAAACATACAAACATACAAACATACAAACATACAAACATACAAACATACAAACATACAAACATACAAACATACAAACATACAAACATACAAACATACAAACATACAAACATACAAACATACAAACATACAAACATACAAACATACAAACATACAAACATACAAACATACTAACATACAAACATACATACAAGTGAAGCTAATATAAAGCGTATAAAAACAGAGTTCGATCTCTGAACTTTAAGCAATTGTACTTATAAAAATAATTGTAAAAATAGGTAATATCTTTGATTTAATTGCTAAGTTACTAAGTTATATTAACATCATTGATTATATAAACAATTGAATTAACTTAATAATAAAAGTTTTTGAATTAAAGCAATAATATAATTTTAAAAAGACCTTTGTTAGTTTTATAATTTTTTTATACCATTTATTAATTAAATAAAAGTTTAGATTATCAAAATTTTTTAATTGACTTGAAGAAAAAAAGGAGGAGGTTCTCAATTTGTTTGTATATTTAATGTAGTCGGTTTTCTTTAAAACGTAATTATTTATTTAATACAAAGGTTGGTATCTACCGAGATATCACCAAGTGTCATTAAAGATTTACATCGATAAACATAAAAAACATATAAAAACCTAATAAAAATATCTCAACATAATGTAAAGTAATTAAAAAACAACTAAGCAAAAGTGCTGACATGCGTTGTAAATTCCGTACGTTTGCTCTCTCAAGTTACAGTTCATACCGCAGAAATGTTCATACTGCAAATATTGTAGCGCTGTATATTGTACTACCTCTTATACTGTAGTCAGTTTTATTATCGCAAGTGTGAATGAAACCTAATTATTATTATTATAGGGTTCTAGGTTATCTAACATTAGGTAAGGGTAGCGTAGGTTACGTATTAGCGTCATTCATAAGTTTACTACTTATAGTTACCTATTAGAGGTACCTAATTATGCTTAACCCTTTTAAACGCCCTGGCCTTCTGTCTACTACACGATAATAATTAATTGATAGAAGACTAAAAAGAACTCAAGCAGTCTTGAAGTCATTCATAAAGCCATACTAATATTATAAATATATAAAAATACTAGCTGCTGCTGCTGCTCCGCAGCTTCGCACGTGTGATGTCAACATAAAAAGTAGCCTATGTCCTCCAAGGACATAGGCTCATCTATCTCTATACCAAAATTCATCAAAATTGGTTATGCGGTTTAGGCGTGAAAACGAAACAAACTGGCAGACTGCTGAATGTATCTTGATGAAATTTGGTAAGAACATTTGGTAGATTGGGATAAATATTGCTTTTTTTTTCATTGACCCATCAGCTCAATTAGTACTTTGGTAGTAGCTCTGCCTTATTTGCCTATTTGTGTGATGAACACAGGTGTTTGTGGTATCATAAGTATGTATTTAAAAATATATAAGTATTCTATCAGTCATCTAGTCACCATAATACAAGCTATGCTTAGTTTGTGGCTAGATGATGGTATGTGAAATGTCTGGCATTAGGTATATGCTTGTGTTATGGGTACCAGATGAGTGATATACTACATATATACTTTTTTTTAGTAAATACATACTTATTATACACTAGCTGGTGCCCGCGACTTCGTCTGCGCAGGATTAGTACTTTGTGTAGTTCTAACGGTTTTTGCAGCGCACGCCAGAATAGCTCGCAGATGGCAGTTTTTTTTTCTAGTTACTTGACACTTATTTAGGTTTAGAACTGTCAAATGAAACTTTGGTATTCTGCTATTACCAACTTATCTTAATTTAATACATCTAATTTAATTAAGCGTTCCTAATTTAGTTAGATGGTACCAACCGAATAGGTTTTACAAATGATATGACTAACTAAATATATTTTAGACAATTTATAATTTTAGAAATGAACCAACCGAATTGCCACCAATATATATATATTATAGCCTATGTGTTATTCTGATGTATAAGCTATATTATTGTAAAGTTTCATTAATATCCATTCAGTAGTTTTTGCGTGAATAAGTAACAAACATACATACAAACATTCGCGTTTATAATATTATTAAGGATAGAAAAACACCCGACCGAGACATATACTTACAGATCATACAAACATTTGGTCTTCGCTCACTGCGCCACACAGGTCGGATAGATTATATTTTGGAGAAGGAATAGGCTACTGTTACTGTTATATAGGTACTTACCAAGCGTGCAAAACCACGGGCATGTGTAGGTGTATTCGAAATAGATAATAGTTTTACTTCAAAAACAAAGATCTAAAATCTAAAATAGATGCGGAATTTTCTATTGAGCAAAAAGTCGATTCGCCTATTTGACTCTATATCGCTGGCAGCGTGACGTCACATTCTTATAGAGACTGTCATTCAATCTGTGGCGTGCTTGTAGAAACTATGTAATGCGCTGTGGTGTTTCAGTAGTAACTATATAATGAGCAGTGGTGTTTCAGTAGTAGTTATAGTGCAATCTGTGGCAGGACGAGCGATTCGCTCGAGTGGTATCTAATGAGCGTGAGTGAAATACAGGCCAAATTGTAAGATGATAGAGTTGGGACGCGAATCTGTACCGATATCGAGTTAGGTATGATAAAAATAAGAGACGAAATTTTTTACAAAAGTGAACAAAATAAACATAATTCATGTCACTTCATTTTTTTTATTTAAGCGATCAGAATTTAATATTGTTTTAGTAATTTAACAGGTATTTATTGCGTTAACCACTAAAACAACATAAAAAACAGTTTTGTTATCTGAGGATTGTGAAAATGATCTACAGATAGCTCAACTGATCCAGCTCACGGCCAGAGGGCAGCGTCCCCAAGTAACGAATTGTATAACAATCCGTAAAATATCAGTCTATTAATAAACCAAAAACCTACTTAATAAAGATAACACTCTCTACTGGCCTATATTGTTTTCTTCTGCGGACAACGCTGGCATAACTGCTAATAAGGACCTAGCACGCACTGCAGATTAATACGCGACAATTTTTTTCTTGTTGTTCCGCTGAACATGGGATCAGATGTGCACGCACTAGCAGAAATAGCCGCGTTACAAATTACATACTGCTGCGCGGTTTAATTTGATAGTGCGTGGTCTTATAATAATTAATGATTATGTCATTAATGTTACATTTCACACAGCATCATCTGGCCCCAAAGTAAGCAGAGCTTGTGTTATGAGTACTACACGACTGATATACTACTTATATACCTACTTTTTTGTAAATACTTATATATCTACATATTATACATAAAAAAACCCAGACCCGAGACAAATACTTGCAGATCATACAAACATTTATCCTGTGGTGAGAATCGAATCCGCAACCTTCTACATCTCAACTGGGCCTTAGCCCACAGCACCACAGAGGTCGCCATTGCGTAAAAAGCCGCGAAAGGATGCTAGTTCTATAAAAAATAATATATCGATATCGATTGTTTTTTTCCAACATATCCCATCACTAGCCATCTCATTTCAATCTCAAGCTGTAGGCACGCAACATTAACGTGATTAATTTAAGCAATTAACGGGCAAAGAGGCGTATTACGCTAAATGAATAAGTTATTTATAATTACACTGTAATTGCGGGTATGCTTTGGATTAATTTGTTTGTGATGGTCCGGGGAAAGAATGTTGTAAGATATAGAGACACTGTGTTTCCCACTACTGGGAATCAGCCGAATTAATATCTTCTTCATACTTCTGCTTTTTCTTGTTCGTTAATGGCATGTGTCATATGATGACAGTTTTGCCAATGTCAAGTGTTGCGGTTGTTTATAGGACGTTACAAAGTCGTATTTTGTCGTTCGTCGTTTGTTGTTTTATAAAAATTTGTGTCTCCTTATAAAATAGCTATCTGTCCCGTTTGCGACTTCGTTCGCGCGTTGTAATTATATACCACAGTATAACAATTGACTTGACTTTACTTCTATATGACACAATCACACCCACCACCCATTAAAAGTTTCCATACAAACAATCACACCCTATTTTACTCCATTATATATTCAAATCAAGTTTCAAGCAAATCGCACCACGCGTTAAAAAGTTTCATTCTTTAGTTTACACCCCTTTTCACCCTTAGGGGTTAAATTTCAAAAAATTCCGCCTTAGTAGGTAGTTTTGTTATAAAAGGAAGCTACCTTCCACATTTTAGCTTTCTAGCTTCAGCTGTTTCGGCTCGGCGATGATGAATCAGTCAGTCAGTCAGGTTAAGCTCTTTATAGATTATACGGATTATTTTTGCTCGAATCACAAAGAAACACAATACTTTCATTCCAATTTCATAGTTTTAAAGATCTAAGCATACATCGGGACAGACAGACAGCGGGAGGCGACTTTGTTTTATACTATGTAATGAAGGAGTGCAGAATGCTAATTGTTTTTTATATTATGCATAAAAAATACATTAAGTAATTAATTATGGTAGAATTTTGACCAGTACCTGAAACCACTAGTTTGAATAAAATCACCAAAATTACAAAAAAAAACTCGGAAAAAAAATATTATAAGAGGACGATGTTGACTTCGCAAAACGGCCAAAAATAATCCGTTCATCTTCTTTTCTTCCTGTCTTGTCAATTTTGCCAGTGTCAAGTAATCGATTGGTTTTAAAGTCTTAGTCGATGGTCATTTGTCTATAATCTAAACGTCATGGCGGAATAGCCGTCTAGAACTTACTCAGGATTCCTCGTCGTTCGAATCACATTGCAACACTTATAATTCAATTGGCCATACTTGTCCTATGTAGTCACCGTTTATTGATTAAAATTCCACTAAGATTACTGAACAAAGCATGAACTAGTACAGAAAAAATAATTGATTTAGAAGTGCTATGTTACTTCATGAAGTAACAAAAAAAGAATCCTTCTTCGTTAATGATGTGACGTCATGATGTCAATTTTTCTAATATCATGTGTTTAGGTTTCATAAGACATTTAAAAATACAAACCGTATATAATTTTCAGTTTTTTTAGTTGCATGCGCCATGATCACGAGATAAACTGTTTATCTCGTGATCATGGCGCATGCAACTGTGCCGAAATATCGAGAAGCAGAAAAACTCATATATCATGGTAAATATCCCGTTTTGAGTGAAAATTATGTGCAAAACCATGATAGTTTTAAAAGTTATATTACAAATCGTATGTTCTCGTTCGCCATTTGTTATTTTTAACCAATTAAAAAAGAAGGTTTCAATTAAAAAAAAAAAAAAAAAGAAGAAGAGGAAGTCGGTTTTCATTTTAATTTTGATGACGTAATTATATTAGAAATAATAGCTTTAAAATAATTGACGAATTATTTTTGCTCGAAACACAAAATAACAAAACTTTTAATTCCAATTATTGACACCTGAGTCAATAATTCTATTCATTTGATAAAAATCATCAAAATTACTACTAAAACCAGAAATAACTTAAGAAAATTTCAGAAAATAAGAGCGCAATAACTGCTGAAGTGCCGCGCCTGAAGAGATGGAGTTACGCCATAGGAAGAGAGATACTATGTAGGTAAATATTAATTTTTAAATAAATACAGATTGCAATAGGGTTAAACGTGATGTTTAAATCTATTACCATTAGCTAATATAGCTTTATAATTGGACCCTTAAATGATTAATTCATTTACATTCAATTTTCATCATATACTAGATGACTCAGCGAACTTCTCACCATCTAAATTATAATTTGATTGTAAACCAACCCAGTATGCAAATAAACCAAAAAATTCTCAAACCACTTGAGCAAATTTTTGAGTTTTTGCGAGACTATTACAGAATGTTTGTCTATGTGAACTCTGTAATTGAATTAACATAATTGGTTGTTGCATTCGAATTAATACTCTTCTTCTGCTGTCACTAGTTCTTTCGAACCAATGTGATTAAATAAATAAATAATCCCAGACATTGCACACAGCATCTTTTATCACCAAAGTGAGCAGAGCTTGTGTTATGGGTACCACATCACTGGATATACTACTTATATACTTTTTTTTGTAAATACAACCATATTATATATAAATACACAGACCCAAGACAAATGTTTGCAGATCATACAAACAGTTGTTCTGCGGTGGGAATCGAACCCGCAACAGCCGGACCTTGGCCTACTGCGTCACAGAGGTCCTCAAACTTGTCATATCATGACACGTCTTCAAACTTCCGTTTGAGAGTACTGTTTAACAGTACAGCACATAAATGTTTTAAACAGAAAAATTCATTGCTGCATGACCGGATTATAACCCACGATCTTAAGATCGAAAGGCGGAGTTACTTCCGCTAAACCACCAGTGCTTAATATAAATACATTTATTTACAGAAATGTACAGAATAATATACAATAATATAAAATACATGTGAAACAGTTGAGCTATCGAAGGACCGTTTAAAACGATCTATAGATAGCTCAACTGATTCAGATCACTGCAAGAGGGCAGCGTTCCCAAGACACTAGTGGCATTGGCACGTTGAATGGCAATGCTAATATGCCGAGCCAGATAGGAGCCAGCTTCGGGGTCGCAATGTTTCTAACAGACGCCATAAAATAATTTTGAAAACGCGGTGGGCTCCTGTTCCTAGGGTCGACTCCGAAAGGTTCAAATATAAAAACAAATATCAAAATTGGCATATTTGTGCCTTTTGCTTAATTAATCATAACTAGTAATCGCCCACTGGTCGAAATTCGACCATAATTAATTAATAATTAATATATTTAAAAAAATCCAAAAATTGCATTCTGCATTCCTTCTCTATATAAACAATAAGTGTGCAAAATTTCATACTCCTCCGTCCGCGCGATTTTTGTAAAGAGGGGTACAAAGATTTTTCTTCACGTATTAATATATAGATAAATAAATACCGCTTCAGTGGGTGTCTGATCTTCCTTCTGTATCATCTAAAGATCTCACGAGTAAATGATACGTGAACACTTGTCTTGAACAGAAGACGGTGTTGTGTTGCGAATTGTTTCGGTAGACTTGAACTCATTTTAACTAATTATAACTCATTTCAGACATGCGTTGAATTAGTTTTCGCGCTTGGTTTTTTGTTATTGTTCATGTATATAACTCGCGACATATGCAATCGTGCAATCGTATTCGTAAATATTGGGTGGACTCTAATTAAGCATCCAGGCAATGCTCTTAGCGAAACCTAAACTCCTAAATAATATAATTAATCATATAATTTAAAACATAAAATAAAACCTACTTCATTGTTCTCCTTTTTTTGAAGTTGTTAAAACTAGTTTTTACTTTAAACTTTTTAGTACTTTATCATTTTTTGAAATTGTGGTGGCAGTGTAACAGGAAAGCAAAAATCCAAATTTCGTTCACTTGGATGACATCCAGTATTTTGAATTAAAAACCAAACTAATAAACCGATTTTTATGAAATATCTATGGGAAAGCATATACTTTCACATCAGAAATATCTATGGGAAAGCATATACTTTCACATCAAAAATATCTATGGGAAAGCATATACTTTCACATCAAAAATATCTATGGGAAAGCATATACTTTCACATCAAAAATATCTATGGGAAAGCATATACTTTCACATCAAAAATATCTATGGGAAAGCATATACTTTCACATCAAAAATATCTATGGGAAAGCATATACTTTCACATCAAAAATATCTATGGGAAAGCATATACTTTCACATCAAAAATATTTTTCAAACGGTTCATAAATAGGTAATAGTGTTATGAGGAAACAAAAATAAAAAAATATTTGAGAACCTTTTTTTTTAGGTTTAGGTCGGTTAAAAATAACGTTTTTTTGTACAAAAATGAATTTAAAAATATATAATTGTGTCAAATGTTTTCAAAATGGGCTTAACAGATTTGAAACTTGATGTATATTAACCATCTATCCTAGAATAATATAATTAGCTACCGCGACGTTAATGATTGCTCTGTCCTTGTATTTCTGATGTCAATGAATATAGATGGCAACATTTTTATTAATGTAAGTACGCGGGCTAAGCCGCGTTCAGCACTTGGATAGATAAGGTGTTACATCACTTTGTTATTGTCATCTGTCATCTGTATTGACAGTTTAATAAAAAAATTTATATTAATAATGAGCTATTTAGATAATAATTAGGTACTAATTAAAGTAGGGCATCTTCGATGTAGGTAAAGCAGTCTAATAAAATTTTATGTGTTGATAAAAATGTTTATGTAACAATGGTCATGTAACAGCTTATACAGGGTGATGTCTGATAAATTAAATAAATTATATAAGTTGACAATACACACAACATCATTACATAGCCCCAACATAACTTGTACTTATTTGTCACGTAAATATTAATAAACATTTATTTTCAGGAATTATATATTTGTACTTATAGGTAACAATCATATTAGTCCATAGATAAATACCGTATAGACTAACATACATACAAAATATAAAACCTAATACAACATCACTAAAAACAATAAAAATATATAATTAATACCGGATATTTCAGCATCATCTGGTCCCAAGGTAAGCAGAGCTTGTGTTATAGGTACCACATGACTGATATACTACTTTTTTTTTTTTTTTGTAAATACATGCATATTATGACACAAGTGTCAGAGATCCGTTGAATTTATTGATCACGACACCTTTCGGTGAGACGATTCGTCGGCACTCTCACCATAAATTAATTGAAATTAACATTACGCTGAGATCCCAACTTCACGATGATGATGAGCCCGGTCTTCTGCTTCATGTATTCCACGACCCCCTCAGCCCTCACGGCGTAGTGGACCCGTGACAGGTAAAGTTGAGTGGTGGGTACCTATTACATGACGTTAAAATTCAAGTGCCGATATAGTTTTAAGTTTTTAACGCCCTTACTCTTGACTGGCCTGTCAGCTCAGTTGCTAGTAGCTCTGCCTTCTGCGCTGTAGGTTGAGAGTTGGATTCCTTCCGGGTCAAATTTGTGTCAAGAAAAATGTTTGTGCTCTATGTGTGCTATAGAGTATCGTATAAATTAAAAAATATATAAGCCATCTGGTCAAGATAATACAAGCTACGCTTAGTTTGGGGCCAGATTGTGTTGTGTGCATTATCCTCATTGCCAATATTCGGGTTCGATTCCCGCTCCAGGACAAATGTTTGTATGATCTACAAGTATTTATCTCCGGTCTGGATGTTTCTATGTATAATATGTATGTATTTACAAAAAAAAATATTTAAGTAGTATATCAGTCATGTGGTACCCATAACCCAAGCTCTGCTTCTTTTGGGGCCAGATGATGCTGTGTGAAACGTCCAGGATTATTTATTCATTTATTTAATATATAATTATATCAAGTAGTTAACTAGCTGATGATGATGATGATGTAAGTAATATTAATTTAAAGTCCCCTTTTAACTAAACTGTAAGATAACCCGATGACAAAATCACATCTACCCACTATCAACGCTCGACTTGACCCTACTATCAGACAATTAAGTTTAATGGATATATTTAAATTAGTTCGCTGCAGTCAATTGACAACATTTTATCAATAATGGTGCTTATAGACGTACTTCATATTTCACTGCATGTATACAGTCACGCTGTGCTAACGTTGCATTGTAAAGGCTGTCTCAATAAGAGTGCACTATTTGACTTTTATGTATTTTTTTGTGTATGTGGCAACTCTTAAATTTAACAGCTGTCACCTATGATTATTCCGATTAATACACTTATTTTCGGCCACTCTTCTTTTGACTACTCTTCGAATTGAGCACACATTAGGTGCACTTTCTCGAACAAAAATTCCGCGAAGTCTGCGAGCGGTCTCAGCGTAACTTTTTCCATTTTTGTAAAGACTTATCACAATGATAACACGTTCTTCTTTTCTGTAATGCTCCATTTTTATGTCAGTAAGTAAGAAAGTAAGTAAGTACAATTGTAAAATTTCAAAGTTGCCACATCCATGAAAAAAAGTCATATTTAAATAGTGCACTTATATTGAGACTTATTGAATACACTGTTGATTTGCATTTTTGACAGTTGATCGGATGAAGTCCGTCTGATAGCGCTTTTAGATCATATTTTTGTTTTCAACTTTATTTGGTATGGAGTTTGACTTAAAAGTTGCGTGGAAGTGTTATCCTAAAAGGTCAATTATGTTTTTTTGTATTGAAAAAAATAAATGAATTGAATATTGACTTCAAAATGGCGTGGAAAAATCCTAAATTATAATATATGATAATAATGCTTGTATATTTGTAATACAGTATTTTGGAAAATATTTTAATACTGTTTGCTTACCGTGGTACCATAAGAATGTAGGTACCATTGATGATATTGTAGTGATTTTTTTGCCGTACCTAGTACCTTTCATGGTACATTCTAATTATTCTGACGTTTCAACGAAAACTGCCACGACGCGCTCGCTTTGCTCGCTCGCCTTGCGCGTATCCTATACTCTAACCTAACCATCTGGTCATAACTAATATCTTACTTACATAAATATGGGAATAACATTTGATTATAATTTTTTAATTTAACAAGAATAATGAACAATATTTGCTGTAGCATTATTGACGTAATGAAACGAGGACTAATAATAATTGCCACAAGGTACCTACTGTCAATGTCATATTTGTCTCGAGTCTGGATGTACTTTACTATATGAATGTAAATGAAAAACATTCATATAGTAAGGTACCTTACTATATGAATGTATTTTTTTTAAGTAATATATCAGTCATGTGATACCCATAACACCAGCTCTGCTTACCTTAGAGGCAGATGATGTTGTGTGAAATGTCCGGTATTATTATTTATATATACATTAAAAAAATGGTACGAATGGTGCGATAAATAAACGATTAATACGTTTATTCCCCGTGACACTACTGCTTGGTACTACCAGTAGACGTCATAAGAACAGAAGTAAGTACAGTCGGCACATAAAACTGTCAGTGACCCATTGAACTAATTAACATACCTATTTATTTTTAAACTTATAATGACACTAATCATTTAATATTACATATTAGACCACAAGTAGTCTAATGGACGTGGCTCCTTCTTCCGATCTTAAGATTATTTTAGATTAGATTTGATTCCAGTCGTGCACCAATGGATCTTTCTGATTTAAATATATATGTGTACTATTTCAGAACTCTTTAATGGTGTAGGAAAACATTGTGAGGAAACCGGCATTTCGTAGAACCAAAAAAATCCAATACGTGAGCCAAGTGCATAGTGAAGGAGCCTCTGAGATGCACTTTAATCCTTTCACCACGCTGGTTCTAAATAACCAGTGACACGATAAGAAGATTTGACGACCTTTGTGGTGCAGTGGGTTAAGGTCCGGCTGAGACCCAGAAGGTTGCGGGTTTGTTCTCGCCGCGGGACAAATGTTTGTATGATCTGCAAGTATTTGTCTCGGGTCTGGGTGTTTCTTTGTATAATATGTATGTATTAATAAAAATAAGTATATCAGTAATGTGGTAACACAAGCTCTGCTTACTTTGGGGCCAGATGAAAAAATCAGACCCAGATAAATACTTGCAGATCATACAAACATTTGTCTCGTGGCGGGAATCGACCCCGCAACCTTCTGCGTTTCAGCCGGACCTTAGCCCACTGCGTTACAGAGCTCAAATGTTATAGGCAACAAATGCAGGAGAATAAGAAAAAAAATTCACCATGAAGAAATATATTTCCAGCTACATAAGTAGTTATAAGTAGATACAAACATTCAAATCTATATTTACAAACAAACTCTGATATATTTAATTACATATTTATTTCAAGAAAAATTAAAAATAGAAAGATAGTAGGTTCTAATTTGGTGATAGGTAAACATTTTATACAATCTAATTAAATTTATTTAAAAATACTTAATTATTTTTAAAATTTTTAATTCTACCAACTATTTACACAATAATTTACATTTACACGAGCACAATCAACATCAGTACCGTCAACAAAAAAACCGCAATTTTTTTACATATATTTTTATATGTTTTTTTAAGTTTATTGATTTATTGATTCCCAGTCTGCGTATTAGGTGACGGTGAACTCCCAGATACAGGTGGTTGGACCATGGTTAAGTGTTGAGGAGGCATGCCCATGGGGGGCAACGGGCGTCCCCCCATCATAATGGGGTGGTGTGGGTGGAAGTACTGCTGCAGCGCCGGGTGCGGGTACAAATGGTGGGGATGGCGGGAAAACTGCGCCATTTTGAGTTTTTCTATCTCCGCCTCTTGGACTCTTTTCGCTTTTGCACGTCGGTTTTGGAACCAGATCTTCACCTATTGACAAAGAAATATAAAATTACATTGCTGAATTAAAATGTTTGTAAAATTATTGAAATACTTACATTGAGATGCCAGATATCATTTATAAGATATATGTCATCGATAAGAAGCATTATCTGAAGAGATCTGGGGGTTTTTTAATGTTGGAATGACTATAGGAATTTTAATGTCAAGGCTTTATGAGAATTTCAAAGTAAAACACCTACATTACAAAAGTAATCGTGATTCACATTATATATATTACCTACGCTATAGTTATTTTTGCGTAAGAAAATATAATATATAAAACGTATTAAATAAATAATGTCGGACATTTCACACAGCATCATCAGGCCCCAAAGTAAGCAGAGCTTGTGTTATGGGTACCATATGTGTTTTTTGTAAATACATACATATTATTCATAGAAACACCTAGACCCGAGACAAATGCTTGCATATAAACATGTGTCTACGGCGGGAATCGAACTCGCAACCTTCTGCGTCACAGCCGGACCTTTGCCCACTGCTCCACACAGGTCCTAATAAGGTAGTGAACTAGTGCATTTTTTAAAAACCTTAATAGTTTCAGCAGTATAAGTCATCGATATGTATGATATCTGTAGTAATTTTTTAATTTTTGTTGTTTATACCTGTGTCTCAGATAGTCCTAGGCTTGATGAGAACTCTGCCCTTTCAGCAATGCTCAAGTACTGCTTGTCTACGAACTTGGTCTCCAAGGCACGGAGCTGCTGGGCAGTGAACGGAGTGCGTGGTTTGCGATTCGGCTTGTGCTTCCGAAGGTGGCACTTCAGTTTTGGTGGCTCGCCGTTACCATCTGTTGAAGAAAATAAACACGGTTAGAGACAAATAATAATTCATAATCTATATCTATAAAAGGCGATGTGTATGTATGTTTCCTATAGACTGCGAAACAGCTAGACCGATTTCGATGAAATTTTTAGGAAATTTTCAGATTGGCCTAGCGTGTGATGTGATGTTTGGTAGCGATCGAATCACCAGAACTTTTTTTTGCATTAATTTAATTTGGTATGGATATAGATTGTTTCTTAACGGATATATGCTACTTTTTATGTATGTACTATGCGTGCGAAACCGCAGGCAGAAGCTAGTAATACATAATAAACAGAATAATATTTTTTTTTATATTGTGACTCCATCATTAATGAACCATTTATTATGAAAAAATATTTTTTCATCTGTCCAATTTGACCAATCGGAAAGGATATACTTTCCGATTTGTCCCGTAGAATTTCATTAAAATCGGTTCAGTAGTTTGGTTTTTATATAGCTAAAAAAAATTGTCACCCTAGTCCACGAAATTTCGTTTTTTTATATAAATTTAGACTGTTTTATTTTTAGTTTTTAAATCGTAATTATGAGAGTCAGTTTTAAAAAAATAAGCTGACTCTTAACAGCTTTATAACAAAATTTTGAGTCAAACAACATTATTATAAATTGACTCAAGTTTGTAAATCAAAAGACAAATCTATCGGAGATCTTCAAAGAAGTCAAAGACGTCTTCGAGATTTTCATCTGTTAAGATGTGTAAACAGGAATCTTAAAAGATTCGAAAACAAAATTTAATGGCGGATGATAAAATTCTTAAAAACTACTTAATTGTACAATTTGCCACCTACAATCCTAACATGAAAGAAACGCTCCGATCTGATATCTTTGAGTTGAAGCCGCTTTTAGAAATATTTATTCCAAATCAATTAATGTGAAAAATTCACCAATTCCAATACCAAGATAACATAAGATTATTTTGATGGCTTAAAATACGATCGCTGATATGCATTTTAATTCGAAATAGTATAAAAATTTAACGTTAAAGAATATAATCGAATAATTGATATATTTCATTTGATTTTAAACAATGCAAATGAAAAGAATGTATAAATTTGACTTTTGTAATGCCCTCTGTATTGCCACAAAATTTTATGTTCCAAATAAGCGAACTTTACTGGCAATATTCAAATTTCAAAGCTCGCCGAATAATGTTAAGAATGCAGAACCTTGGCTAATAAATTGGAAAAGAAACATTCAACCTTTTAAGAGAAATAATCAGACAAAATCTCTAGACCTTTCTGTCATTCAACGATGACCTCTGTGTCGCAGTGGGCCAAAGCCCGGCGGGTTCGATTCCCGCCGCCGGACAAATGTTCGCATGATCTTCAAGTATTTGTCTCGGGTCTGGGTATTTCGATGTTATAATATGTATGTATTTACAAAAAAAAGTACCTAGTATATCAGTCATGTGGTACCCATCACACAAGCTCTGCTTACTTTGGAGCCAGATGATGTTGTGTGAAATGTCCGGCATTATTGTATTATATATTATATTCAGCAACGATTATTATGAAATTGGTTTGAAATAGTCAAGGCGCTTATTATAAGATGACAGATAGGTAATATTAATAATGATTTCATCAGGATGATGCAGGTTTTATAAAACGTATTTAAATTCAATTCAACTAATTAGTTTTAACGACCCATTAACATGAAATCTTTTATATATTTCTGCCATCAGACAAACAGAAGCTAGAACCACTTAGTGAACTAAAAAAATGCATATCATTTATTTGGAAACTTGATAGAACAATCGAATTTTAATGCAAATGATTATCATGCTAACAAAATTATAATACCTTAAAATATTGTTTGAATTGTTTATAGATTCTTTATCAATCTAAAACAAAATCTGTATTAGTAGATATGTCAATAAATTTATATATGTATTTTATTATAGTTTCTTTAAAATAACTCTTATTCTATTAAGACATTTATATAATAATATAAATACATACTAGCTGTCCCGTTCGCAACTTCGTCCGCGCGTTTTAAAAAGAAAAAATATATCTAATTGTACCGACTGCTGCGCCATCTACCGGGCTGATTTGTGAATCTAACCCATCCAGGGCGCCATCCAAACGCATACAAAAAAATCATTCAATTAGGTCCAGCCGTTTAGGAGGAGTTCAGTGATATACACACGTACAGTAGAATTATATATAAAGATATATGAGTGGTAGATTCTATAACAATCTATATATGAGTATATATTATAAATTTAATGATTCAGATGTCTTGTCTGTCAGATTTTAGTATAGTTTTTCTCACTACACTAATCCAATTTTACAGCCGTCAATCGATCAATGACGAAACTAATCTGATTAATGAATCAATTTTATTAGCGATAGAAAAATCTTAATTTACTACTCGATTTGATTGAATCTTTAATGGACTGTAGCCTACAAAATTATCTTTCAACTAATTGGTATTTAAGTACTAATGAATGTTCAGATTAATGTATAAAACACGTGCTGGGTGTTGAAATGTCGGAGTAACTTTCACCCGATTTCATACATTCGTCACATTTTGACAGGCCTTATTAAACACAAAAGTTGTGATTTATACTTTGTTATGAATTATGTTTTTTTTTGTTTTATTAACACAACTTGTCAATATTTATAAAATATTAAATACTTATGAAAAGTTCAGGTTGCATTTTATTCACAGAAATAATTACAGAAATGTACAGAATAATATACAATAATATAAAATAGACGTGAAACAATTGAGCTATCAACGGACCGTTTAAAACGATCTATGGATAGCTCAACTGATCCAGACCACTGCCACTGCCGTTCCCAAGATACTGGTGGCATTGCCACGTTGAATGGCAATGCTAATTAGAGCCAGATAGGAGCCAGCTCTTGGGTCACGCAATGTATCTACCAGACGCCGTTAATTATTTTGAAAACGCGATGGGCTCCTGTTCCCCACGGGCCCAGGGTCTCGAAACTTATAGGTTTGATATAAGTAAAATAAAATGTAAATGTAGTGTGTCACTATCTGGTAAGATAATATTAATACCAATGTTAAACCGTACGGTCGCTTAATAGCTAATGGCTCAAAAAACGGGAAGAAAAAAGTGAAATATGTGACAGCTGAAAAAAAAGTTAATGTTTAATGTCGTGTTTAGCGGACGTCAAAGGAAGCGGCTACACGAACGGAAATAAAGCGAAGAGCGATACACTCGATTGAGTTGTGTCAGTTTTTTTATATAGGTACGCATAAAATTACCCACATGCATTTTTAAAAATGTAAACTATATTTAATTGAATCATAGATAAACTAGTATTTAATTAACATTAACAGGTCTAAAATTTAATTCGAAGAATATACGTTATCAAACTAAAAGCAATTTGTAGACAAGCGTGGCCAAGTCACACGTGCGTCCTTAAATGACTCGGTAACTAAATAACTTTTAAAAATACTCTTAGGAATAGCTGTCTCTTTCCATTCTCGCGTTAATTGTATAAAGAGATATCGACTACAGATGTTTCTTGCTAAATTATGTCCCTGTTGTGAACGAAGAAAGAAATACGAGACGTTTTAAATGCATCCGTGAACATTCTCCATTGTCAGACAAAATCATTTCTTTTTTTAAACAAACTTCATTTAAAAACAGAACGTCTAACGGGTGAATTATGAAAAGTGCAGCTTCTGCTTTTTGAATTAAAATTATGGAATTCGTTGCTGACGGTACCTAACGCAGCTAAAAGACAGTTGATATATTAATGAGCGTGTTTGCTTTTTGTGCGAGCAGTACCATTAATCGTGCGAGGCGCGGTATGTCATTCATTCCAATATTTTAAACGAGCGCAGTGTGCCTGACGTTTCTGCTGTCTGTACAAGCGAGACGGGCATTCCTTGCGTCTTGTGGATGTTTGACATGTTTTACTCAAAGTATGAACATTAATTTTGGATATTTACATAAAAGTGTTGCTTCAACACAATTTCAGTGGTAAAATAATAGGTTTTGGAATCATAATGCTTTAAATTCATTGCATAATCAAGCGATTTTATTGAATAAAATATATTGCGAAGATGTAGGCAGATGTTTACCACATACTAACCGGTGATTAAAAAACATTTCACACAGCATTATCTAGCCCCAAAGTAAGCAGAGCTTGTGTTATGGGAATCACATGATATACTACTCACATACTATTTTTGTTATTGTCAACTAGTGCAACAGGTGGTACATAATTTATTAGGACATCTAATTAATAATAAAAATCGAATTGCTGAGAAGAAAATCCATTAAATGTATGATAAACCTATGAGGTTTTATAAAGCATAATAAACTCCTTGATTCAAAAACTTTTTAGTGTTTTTTTTTTTCATAGTTATTGTCCATTTTGTATAGATTTACAATAATGAGTGAGCCTAAGAGAAGCTTCCTTTAAATATAACAGGATTGCAGGATGTTTTAGAAGAGCTGCCGTAGAAAGTTTAACCTCCTAAGACACATAAATTCAAAAACACAAAGAGTTCGAACTATTAACAGATCTTCCCGGATTCCTGCCACAATATTTATCTGGAGATCAAACGGGATGCCTACAACAAGCCATTCATCAGCTCAGATCGCTCTCTCATAATATAGAGGCCATAGACAACGCGGAAATAGAGAAAAAAGGAGTCTATTATTGTCTTTTTTTGATTTATGATGATAACGATTTACTTTAGGGTTAAATCTATGATCGTTTTTGTGGATTTTGAGATTCTTTGTGGTTGGAGCTTTTGTTTTATTTAGTTGCTATGCAATAAACATAAATAAAGGCATATAAAGCAGATATATTGATATATAAAGCGCAATCACAGGGTTAATTTTATCGAGGACTGTTTTTCTTTTTAGCATTTTTGTCAAACCAAGATTTTTATGTTTTATGTTTACAATTAACTATGTATGTAGAGAGAAGAAAGAAAGAAAGAAAATTTGTTTATTTGACAACACATTACCTATTTACTTATCGCCATTACCTGAATCTTCGAAAAATCTTCCTTGCGTGTAACTATTTAGATCTATGTATCTATAAGATAAAAAATAATATATATAAAACACCTTGTTAATACTTTTTTGCCATTAAACATAAATTGTTATTTATTATTATAAGTATAAAGCTTTACTAAATACAAATTAATGTTGTCACAGCGCACATAATATAAATATATTTTTAATATTTTGGGTTATTTTTTTATTTAAATTACCAACACCAGCTGATGTTTATTTGTACACATATCAGAACGTATATGTAGAAAAACGATATTAACAAGCCACGATTATGAAATATCTTAATATAAATATAATATATTGCTAGACAACGCACACAACACCATCTAGCCTCAAACTAAGCATAGCTTGTACTATGGTGATCAGATGAATGATAATTTTTATATATTTCTAAATACGTAGGATACTTAATAACACCCAGACACAAAACAAACATGTTCATCACATAGTTTTTAGTACTGAGAGTGAATCGAACCCTCAACCTACAGCGCAAAAGGCAGAGCTACTACCAACTGACCAACTGCAAAATGTCCTAGTAGCAAAGTATGTTTTAAATTATTTTTATTCAGTACAGTCGAAACAATAAGTTATTTACATGAATTTTGATAGAAATTTACAAGTCTTAATTTACTAATACCGCTTTTAATTTCTCAAATTTCGTGGCTTATCCTAAATGATCTATTAACAGAGCTACTTACACTCATCTGTGCTCAGTTTACAAATAGCAGTATTCAATGGGACATTAGTATTTTGGCTCTCCGCCAGCTCCCGACATTTGACTGCTTGTTAAATACAAAACCATTCAGCTTAAACGGGATTTAGGATTAAATACGATTTAATATGTCATTGTAAATGTTTTGTTTTTGATGACAGTTATAGTTTGTAAGTTAAGCACTTAAGTTCAAAGTAAGGTGTTTAAGTTGACGAGTCACTGAAAACTTGCGTTTAAAACGTATTTAAATACTTTTAAACATAAAAAACAGACACTAAAGATAGAGATTGAAACCATAGAAGTCTTTTGTCAAAAGTAAAAAAGAAACATGTGTGCAATTCACAAGTGAAAACTTCGAAAAACAAACGTATAATACGTACACGTATACAAAACACAACGGTTGTTGTGATGCCTTTTCTCAAGCTTTGTACTACGCATGCGCGCACAAACACGTATAATGCTTCCTATCTCATTTTCTCCCACGTTAAATCTTATGAATTTATGTGTCTGTCTCTTTTTACTGTCGTTTTTCGTTTCATCGAATTTCAAATCACAACGATGCTAAAGAAGTTTTCACTTCAAAACTTTGTTGATTATCGATTTAAAAAATTTAGATTAAAAAGTAATGAAACGTTTTATGGTTTTTACCTGTTTGTATAATTTTCAGATGTTTACGAAAAACATGTTTTTGTAAGTTTCATTCTTTAATGTTTTTGAATCTGTTTTGCTGACGGTACCACAAATAAAGTGGTCGCGACAGTTTTGTTGCGCATACGCGGTAATTGATTGGGAATGCTTCTATAATTAGGAGCGTGACTCTCGTTGCTGACTGTACCTGCCTACACTCCAACAGATGCATACAAACATACCTCAATCTAGAACTTTGTTAGACATTTCATATTAATAATGTCTTCTTAAAAACAAATATGTTACCATCCACCGTCAGCATGTCTTTTATTCTATTATGATAAGTGTGACGTTCAGCATTTTATAATTAAATTTTTTTATACCTTAAATAGATATGCATTTTTTTGTATACTTTCATAACATGTAACTTGCTTACGGCACTATTTCTTTTATATATATTTTTACTATCATGTTATAGTGGAATGCTACACCTTAGACAGGTTTTTAAAGTTTTCTTTATCATTAAGTTAATTCCATTTATGTTAAATAAAAAAACTTTTGCGTCTCGGGATGCCCAACAGAAGTGATAACTTAAACTACTCTAACTAGCGCTGTGGGTTAGAGTGAGAGAGAAGGAGCCTACCTAACGCTGCCGTATGCATGAGAGAAAGGGAAGCCAGGCAGACTGGAGCCGTAACACGTTACGTAACGAAACTGTTTACCCTCCCATAAGGAGTTATCACTTCAATTAAAATATATATATATAGAAACATTGAAAGTAGATGGCAGTGACGGAAAAGTTGAAGAGTTAGGTTAGCCTAGTAGTGGAATGTCATAGAGGGATAAAAATCATATCATATAAGAAAAGATAGATGGAGTGTAAAACAAGATTCATTGGGCCGACTGCACAAAGTAAGATAAGGGCAGGAAGATGATAAAATTAAAATGGCTTTGAAAATTTGCCTACTTTCAAAAAATATTATTAAATTAAATTAATTACATCTAGCCTACTTATTATGTTTAGACATAACTGAAAGCCTAGATATCCAAGATTTCTAAATATATAAACTAATTATGACAAAATTATACAAATTGCTTAAATTAATTATAATATTCTAATATTTCACTCGGCATGAAATTGAGACCAGTTTACCAGTTTGTATGCAATTACTTGAACAAGTTTCTAACTTTGTTATACGTGCTCAAAATTATGTTATTGAATATATTATGTAGGTACTAGGACATAAACTCGGCCAAAGTCACGGGCAGCGGCTAATTAAAACAAATTAAGACCAGTGAATAGCATTTCTTTAGCTTAAAAACAATTTATAGACCTTATTTCTATTAATTATAATGATAATAACAAATTTATGGTCACATTAAAAGTTATGACCCTATCTGATTTCACGTAGCGCGTTTCTCACACGACATAATTAATATCAATTATAAAAACAGAAATATACTACAAACGGGTTATAGATTCAATTTATAGGAAATAATAATCTAATTATGTTTTATGCGTTATGAAAATGAATATAAAGTTATGGCAAAAATAATATGCTTGCTCATTAGTGCATCTAGACATTATAGCTTATGATTTAAACTTGAATAATTTAATTATAAGTATGTGATGATATCTTTTAATTTCATAAGAGATGATACTTTACGATTTTAATCAATATGAATATATAAGTAGGTTGGAGAGTATTTAAAACTTCAATTTGTCTAAAATAAATTGTTATTTAGACTATCCATGTTTAAGCTTTTAAAATAGTCTTTGATTAAATTATTATTATTATTATAACTACTAATTAATATGCGTTTGGATGTCTGTATGTTTAACATATTTGTTTATAGCTCAACGACTTAACTGCTGATCGGATTTGTATGACAATTGATTAAAATGTATTATGTTGTGTGGTATCGCATGAAGGTTACTTTTTTATAAAGGTTCATTGCAGAAGCTAGTTTTTACATAAAACATACACAACAACTAATAATAAAACAATTGATGCATAATCTATGATCGTGTACTCGCTGACAGGTGGCTTGTGAATAATAATGAATAACTAAATACAAAAGAATAATCTAGACGATACTTGGCTCATCCGATAAAGCAGTCTACAGCTAAAGTACAAGAAATTATAGTATGTACTGTGATACAAATGTTATTTTCCGACGACAATTTTAATGTACAAGAGGCACGCACGCGACAATGTAACTTCAAGTCAGCGCGTGACAGCTCCTAATTCATTTAGCAAAAACAGATGAGCAACACTAGATTCCGTAGGATTATCGTAAGCCATATTAAGCTTAATATCCGTATCATAAAACACATTATAAACGAAATGCGTTTAGGAGTAATGCTAGCTAGTATGCTCGTGAATAAAATGATTTTATATCTAATTGTTTGTAGTGCCGCTCGCTTCGCCCACGGCGTCGTGGGGCGTCTGCGCACGCGACTTTACAACGATTAGTGTGGGCAAGTCTTAACTATCGATAATAATATTAGTAATGTTTTAATATCAGACATTGGTTATTATTTTAATAGATTAAGCTCATAGAAAGGTAAATAACTCTATCATATTAGTGCCAACGTTAATTTACGTGTAAAGGATAGACTTTTTTGGCATAACTAAAATTATGTTCATTAATGCTGACCAATGTCCATCATAACAATTTTCTATATTTTAACAAACCCGTTAGGTCAACTAAACTAATTATAAGCTCTATGCTAGCTTGTTCTGTGGTTATTAATAAATGAAAACGTTAATGTCTGAGCGGTGGTGACCGCGGGGTGCCGGACTCCCACACTGCCCACCTACAAGACGGCATCGTATAACGAGACAATTATTGTAAGCACTGATTTAATTTATTTAGCATGGCAACTAATATTTATTCAGCATGGCATACTGCAAGTGGTAAGCAGAAGTAAATTGGGCGCATAAACGAAACAAAATTGAGTAAATTTTTAAAAATGCTATGGAGAAGCCAAAATAACATGTATCCAGGCTAAATTAAAATTTGGATAAAAGTTGTTTTGGCCATTATTTTTCGATGATTATTTTTTAGTTCGTTTTTGCAGTGTTTTTTGATGCTTATGTACATATATAAATAAATAAAGAGCAAAAGCCAGTAGTATTCATAAAAACAAAGCATTTTTACTCATATACTAAGTGATTCTGTAAACTTCGTATTCATTTGCAAACGACCCTAATATCCTCTATATATTATATCCTCGAACAAAACAAAAAATAAAAAGAAATCGGTCGAGCCATTTCCATGTTTTTGCAAGACTAACGCACGGCAATCGGTTTTTATAAATATATAAGATCTATGTACTTAATATATGTAACGTAGTAAGAGGGTTTCTTAATAGACACAGAAAAAACCTGCAGGCAAGAACACGATTTAGTATTCTATTAAATCTAGCTACAAATCGACGTGAAATCTAAATAATCGTTCACTAATTTATCGCTTCCATTTTTAAAAAGTTCCTTTTATTGTATTCTTCCAAGAAGGTCTCTAATTTATGACGTTTCGGACAAAGAAAAGGTCCGATGACAAATTATATAATTCGATACGGTTGATTATTTTAATTAACAATAGCATTATGATTTATGCTTATTTTTATTCAAAGTACTTACATATTATTAATAATTTATTTAATAAATCCAGCCCAGTCGTTGATCTTATAAACCTGAATAGTTTAATAACTTTTCTACAAAATTTTAAAAGTTGCCAAAAATAAATCGAATATAAAATCGATCATAATATTTGATTCCTCCAAGTTTTATTATAATTTTATTAAAATATAAGATTCATTTTAAATATCCGGCAACTGGCCGATAATGACGAATTTAAAATTCGAAATGTCATTAGTGTTCCATTTTTAAGCGCTACCGGTGGTTGTTCCATTTGTAAATTGACGGCTCAAATCGCATACCCTTTTGTTTTTTTTTAATTGGCAAAGCTGGCTAAGGAATGCCGCCGAAAAGAGTGGACATTTCCGAATTTTAATGGATGTTTCTAATTGGTCAACGCGCAGGTCGAGGTCGGACTTCGGAGCGGTTTACAAATGCGATCAAAAAAAGTACAGGGCGAAAGTTGCATTTCAATGGGTATTCGACTTTGTTAATGCCTACCTACTTTATGTCCTTGAAATAAGGTAGGTTTTGTAAGTGTTCTTATTGCTGTAACATACTTAATAGGTATAAAATAAAAGTGTACATTATTAGATAAGTTTAAGAACTTATTTTTTAGAAATCTTTTATAATTAGGTTCAAGAACCTCTCATAGGTTTCTATAAATACGTTAATATTTTTCAATGTTTTACAGAGAGAATATACGAGTTTCTAACCAAACAGTCTTCGACCATCAACCAGCAATGCTGTTCTTTGACTAACTGTACGTTAAATAGCCACTTAAACTGTTTAGTTCTGTTCATTGTCTAATGTCGTTCAAGCAACGGCGTTAACTTTAGCGTGTATAGTTCTCCGAAGTACTAAAAATATACCCAGTGTTCTACAGAACTGAATGAGTTACCGCAAACTTGAAGCTAGATTTTCGATTTTGATCCCTAAGGCCTTCAAAGTAAGGTTTTGAAGGTGGAATTTTAAATAAACCCAGTTGTAAGCGTTTCACTAATTTGCGAACGCAGGAAACACGGATGGCGTGATGGGGACTCAGTACCGTATAATCTTTGCCTCTGATGTTATCTTTAAGATTTATTATTTACTGTCATCGTCCGAGAGATGGCAGCACGCGTCAATGACTGCTACTGAACTTATCTTTATCATAAAAAGCTATTCACAACCTTATTACAATGTATTAAGCGTGTTGTATTTCATCTTGAAAGACCTCCCATGTGATAGAAAATATGATGGATGATAACTTTTTTATTTTCCGTCGTTTTAATTGCAAACTATTACCGTACGCTCGGAAATGCATACAAATGGATTTCAAAAATGGAATAAAGCGATCGATTCATACGTCGATTCGATCGAATGACTCGCACGCAAACGAATCGATTAATCGCTTCGTTTCACCGCTCGACCGCCAGGCGGAGCTACGCGTCAATAAAATACTTGTAAAACTATCGCAAAATGAATTAAAACAGATGGCGAGCCAATTAGGAGAGGCAATCGTGCGAGTACAGGGCGAAAAAAGACCTTAAAACAAATTTTAAATTAATATGAACCTTGCGGGCAACACCTAAGGTGTTTATTTGTTCGCTTGTGTGGCCGGTAATGGGGTTTCGGTTTACACGCGCTAACGAGAGCATTGGAAGCGATAAGCCCGTCCAGTTACACTGATAGACAAATACGGATATATTTATCATTAATTTTGCACTGCAGTGTACGTTACAGTGCAGTTACTACAAGACAGCTAGTTCACTCTATGAGCCGTTACATAAAGCTCTACATTTAAACTGATATTCTATGATTTCACATATGAATGTTTATTTTTAATTATAAAAGTAAGAAAGTACGTACTAATATCTAACAGAATTAAAAATAAGGTAAATAGGGTAAATTCTGTCTATTTATGAGACACTTACCAAATATAAACTTCAAGCAACTTCTACTAAGTATAAGTAAGTGTTATAGATACGTTTTTAAGTCGTTAAGTATTCCTTTTTTTATAATTTCAAAAATATCAAAATATGCCATGTGTCAACTGATAAACATAGGCCTTATACAAAATCAAAAATTTCTCAAAAAAACTCAAATCGAAAGAGCATAGGTTTTTTGAAACTTTGATTAAAATCTGTCAAAAAAAGTGCAGTAGCTGTCTTAGTGAGCTGTGAATATCGCACGTTATGTCATTATACAGAGCTAATTAGCTCGGCCAAGGAGGTAGACAAATTCTGTGTTACTTTATTATCAATGTATTATTCATTGATTCGGATTGCGAGATTGACGGCTAATTTTGAAATGAGCTATTTCTTTCGCTGTTTTATGTAAGTTTTAAGTGTATTTACGTGTTTACTGTACAATGTAAAAGAAATTACTAAAAAGTTGATAATTACCAAAAGAACGATATCAAGTTTTTGAAAATGTTCGAATGTTCGTATCACTGGCTTGTTCCTGTCAAAGTTTAAAATTGGAATGTGATTACTAAAATCATTAAAAAGGTAACATATCTTTGTGGACTGGCGATGTTTTAAGAAGGTTGTATATGGCCTACTTAGAACCTATCTACTGTATTGCAGGTACTTAGATGCGTAGTACGTAACGTTTTTGCGTAATATAATTCCTCACTAATTAGGTAGATAAAGTTATGTAATATAGACAGATACAGCAAATAAACTATGTTCCTACTTTCTGGGCGGTTAGGTAAATGTGTAAATATTAAGTAGATTATGGTTAAATACAGATTATCTCAAAGTTCCTTGCTTGTGTGAGAAAATTTTATTTACTCTTTTATGTCTAAACCCAACAAGAATGCCATCTTTGTATGATTTATAAATTTTTTATTGTAAACATACCTCATATAACACAAAATGAGGTCTTAGGTGAATTCTTGCTAGTAATCATTTTGAAATAATGAATGAATGAATGAATGAAAACACTTTATTGTACACCTTAAAACAAGCACATAAACAATTTGACAGCTAAGAATACCTAAAGATGTATATACAATGAGCGGTCTTATCACTTAGGGAGCGATTTATTTTAGACAAACTTACTAAAAATAAGTACTATTTCATAATAATATGTACTACAAAATAGTGATTATTCATTATATAACCTAGTTTTTGTGTCCTATTATCTACACTAGATAATTATATTTGCACCCTCCTGTATAATATCAAGCCCATTACTATCAAGTAAAAATGGAATAGGCATCACTTACCTACACTTTGTTTTAAATCATGCAATTTCCAATCATAAAAACCCGTTAATACGATATCAAATCGCTCGCAACGTTAACTTTTATATACCAACATTCTGTAAATTAAATGATATCACGATTGCCATCATAAAAACAATAATCAGCATATGCCGTAAATGTGGAAACATAATCCAATAGGTGTGAAATCAAAACGTTTATAACTTATTAAAAGTAATAGATTTGTTTTTAAATCATGAAAATACGATTGCTTTTGATACTATGATATTACTAGTAATGAGTTACGCAAGTGATCTAGTTATTGCTAGCTAGGACTGTGTCATTTTTAAGGTTGCGAAGACCACAAAAGAAAAATTACTTTTGATACAGTTATTTATTTCGTTATAAAAGTTATAGTTTCGTCTTGTTTGCTCATTTGCAAGCATGTCTGTCTGTCTGTCTGTATGTTAGTCTCTTGCTATCAGTCTATTCTTGTCGGAATAAAATTTTTCATGATATTACATACCAGAAATATGTAGATAGATACTTTAAAAACAGAGATTACATATTTTTTATGAACATGTAACCTCTTAAAATGGAGGATTGTTTTTTTATTGTTTTTTTTAGAATTTTTAATCATATCGTTGGATAGCTCTTATAAAGATATTACGAGGTTACTTTGACAGTTTTTCGATAAGTGCAGTTATTCGTTTGATAACTACTTGCTGACTTCGGAAGCGTTCACTTAGCGTGTTTCTTAATGCGCTTGGCTAAATATTTACTCTTAATAAAGGAAGGAACTAAATCACATAGCAGAACCTTTTTATTTCTCGCTAAAAGAAACAGACTACAACATTCCCAACGATTACTTGATTTTAGAACGTGTAAAGTATTTCAAGCTAGTATTAAAAAAAAATAGAACATTCTATATTTGAATCAAAGCTATGCACATTAATTTGATATCAAAGAGATTGAATGAAAAAGTTTCGCTCAAATCGTACAAAACATAAAAATAGCAAAATCAATTACTAAACTAATCAGCATAGTTCTCACTAGCAATTCAACAATCTTAATAGACCATTACTGTGGTCCATAAACAAATAGGAAAGCGTATTAACGCGTATTACCTGCGAACGGGCATTATGCCTATAAGGGACCATTACACGATGCGAGTGACTGGGAAGACAGTAACTATCTCACTATTGAACGTTAATTCCACTATCAAACTTCAATCGGTTGCAATACCTATGAACGGTAAGTGTGTTAAAATTGTATGCTGAAATAAAACTGCTACTTTTATACCATATTATTTGACAAAACTAAAGAACCTTTAACAAATTTGAAATATCGTACAATCGGTATAACTGTCATTATTGAAGAGGTGAGCAAAGTCAAAGTCAATATTAAAGTAATATGTATAATATTATTAAATACGTGTCAAACAGTTGACGTACCTAAGGACCGTTTAAAAGGATCAATAATATCTCAACTGATCCAGATAAGTCTAGAGAGCAGGTTCCCAATCATAAGATAGGAACTTTAACAAAATAATCACATACAAGGCCACAAAACTTGTTCCTTGCAATATGCATGAAACAATGCAATGGGCAAGTGACTGTGCTAGCATATCACTTGCCTTGTGTAAACTATCCTTAGATCCAGGGCCATTGTACGGATAAGGAACAGGTTTGAACCCTGTTCGCGTTTTATTTTTCAGTAGAAAGAACCCTTTTGTAAACTCTGATTTAAGATAGGCTGTGGGTCGGTCAATTATGTGTGTCATCCGGTTTTAAGTGCGTGTTGTTTAAATACGGAACCTTACAAACTGTCAACCGCCATCTGGAGCATGTCAAACGATTTCTCGGCAGCCAGATAACGGAGTATTAAATAAAAATATATAAATATCGGTGGACAATGCACGCAACAACATTTAGCCTAAAAATCTGTCATCTGGTCACTATAACAAAAGCTATGCTTGGTTTGGGGCTAGATGGTGTTGTGTGTATTGTTCACCATTATTTATTTATATATAAAACACAGAATAAACAAATGTTTATTCTTTGTGTAAAAAAAATATGAACATTCCAATTACAAATTTAAAATTTTCCAACGATAGAATAACGTTAGCAGACATATTATATTTAAGGCTCATATATAGTACTTTGTAATAATAATGCCGGACATTTCACACACCATCATCTGGCCCCAATGTAAACAGAGCTTGTGTTATGTTATGAGCACATGACTGATATACTACTTATATACCATTTTTTTGTAAATATTATACGTAGAAACACCCAGACACGAGACAAATACTTGCAGATTAAACAAACATTTGTCCCGAAGCGGGAATCGTATAAGCAACCTTCTGCATTTCAGCCGCGCTTTGGCCCACTGCGTCACAGATGTCGTCAAAATTTATAAAAGATTATAGAAAAAATCTCTTAATTTTTTTAAAAATTTTTTAAATGCACTGAATAAATTCACGAAATAATAATGCATCTATGTTATATAAAAAAGTTTTGTAATGCTTTTTAAAAGTACCTGCCAACCGTTACCCAACATGAGGCCATAGATCAAGAAACAGATTAGACACGACATTACGTTAAACAAATATTATGTACGAAAATTAGTTTTAATCATGGAAAAGTGTAATTCGTGTAAGTTCAGCTTCGTGACGGGTGGCCATTATGGCGCTGATTGCATGACCGAGTGCACTCCTCATTATTGTGCTGCTTGCAAATTATTTAATCTGTAGTTTATTTTTTATGACAGGTTTGGGCAGAGAACTATTTTTCTTTATTTTAAGGTAGCAATTACATAAGCTTAATATTGTTTTGAAGCAGTTTTATTTTGTTAAGTTTGTAAGTAGGTGATATTTAAGAAAGAAAAGTAGAATGCGTGGTGTAGTGCTGATAGGTGAGCAGCTAAACGCCGAGACTAAGTTCCAGAGTCTTCAGCACCGCCGTAAAGTTGCTTGCCTTTCGATCTTTTATAGAAAACATTTCGGAGAATGTGCCCAGGAATTAAATGACCTAATTCCACCATCTGCTTATCAAAACAGGACAAACAAACGTACCGTTCAGTACCATCCATACCTTGTCAGTCTACCCTTACGAACAAAGCGCTTTGCTTCCACATTTATAATGCCAAGAATTTAAATGCTTTGCCGTCTTTCCTGAAAACTACAATCTGGGTATCTTCTAGATCTGCATGCCCCATTGTCGGCCATATCGTCATTTACCATCAGGTGTGCTCAAAAGGTCGTAGGTAGGTCTATCAATGAAAAAAAAATAATGGATGGTTTCTATTAAAGACGATATGACGAAAGGCGTAAGTACTTACTGAGATGACAACTAATAGAAGGGAAAGGGTAGAAAGAAACATTTTGTGCCGACATTACTTAGCAAGGGATAAAAGAGAATAAGAAGAAGGATTGGTGATATTAATAAATTTTTTTTGTTGAGTGTACCTATACTATTCTACAAACACTATGTGATGTTTGTTTCTCAATCACACAATAAAAGCTTAACCAATTTAGATGAAACATGGTACAAGATAAAAACTTGATATAACTTATGTCAAAATTATTTCATAGCGTTTAATAAAAATATCGCAGGACCCAAGAGCTGACTTCCATCTGGCCTAGCGTATTAGCATTGCGATCAACTTGACAATGCCGCCAGTGTCATGGGGACGCTGCCGTCTAGCAGTGATCTGGATTAGTTCAGCTATCTATAGATCGTTTTAAACGGTTCTTAGATAGCTCAACTGTACATTTCTGTAACTACTAGATATAACATTAAGGCTACATTTGATCGACGTCAGCGTTTTATTTTAGTTCTCAAAACTAAACCTAGGATAGATTTATTCACGTCCTACTTGTAAACCGCCTGTTTTCATAATATTATGAAATGGTATTAGCGTGCCAACAATCCATGGTAACAAATAATTTGCGATATGCAACACAGTATACGTTTTTGTAAACATAAAAGTCCAAGCTGAACTTATGACGTGACTTTTTTCAGGTATGTAAATTATCTAGAAAGTTGAAATGTTAATGTGATTTAGATTCCTGCTTCTAGTATTCTTGGAATAGGAATTTAAGCATAAGTTAAATGTCAAATGACTTTTGATAACTAGGTTCTTTTTATGCACTTAACACGATATCCGAAACGGGCATGTTTTAATTGAAAACAATAAGGTAATCAGTTTCAAGTTGTTAAGATGACCACAGATGATACATTATCCTTATTCATACTTTTTTCTACTATCACTAGTTCATTTTTAACCAGTGTGGTGAAAGGAATAGAGATCCTGTCAGAAGCTCATGTCTTCTACTCGGCACAATTGTCATAATGTTGGCTTCTTTTTAATAGTCTCTACGACATGTCGGTATTCATAATGTTTTCCTAACCGTGGAGAGTAGGTATAACGGTGGTAATTTTTTCAAACCGAAAAATCAATTGGTACACCAAGGGATCAGATGATGGGGCACTTGACCACTAGTGCTCTATCCATCATATAATTAATTCAAAAGTGTCGCTGTCTATTTATTACATGGCTAAACGGCTGAACGGATTTTGATGAAATTTAGTGAGAAGATAAATAATATTTTATGGAAGGATATTCTCTTTTCTTATGTAGGTACCACGCTACCGCAAACTGAAGCTTGTAATCAATAAAAACCTCGTTACCTCAGATATCAACACAAATGTGCGCAATGGTACAAATATTTTTTAATAACCACAGAAAAAATGAAAAAATCGCTTACTCAATGTCATTAAGATTGAATATCGAGCGATTAGTAAACGTACCTAATTGAATAAGCATGTAGCTCTCAGAGCTAATCGTAGCCGTAAGTAATGTCAGTTCTGCACGCGAGTTCGTAGCTCTATGGAAAAATATTATTAAACAATTTTGCGAAATAAATTTGAATGATTGATCGTAAAAGCATTGTTTTTAAAACTATAAAATAAACTATGAAATTTGATTTGCTTTTATTATGTACACTTGAAACAATGAAAAATATACCAAGGTATTACATAACTGATTTTATTTATAACTAAGTGGTTGATAGAGTTTTGAACTACTTATATTAAAATTCAGTTTATTACCAACATAAAACATTACAAGTAATTTTACCCAATGCGAATGAAATGCATACAATAAAAATATATATATTCTGTCAATGTATAATATATATACATATATTTTCGGTTCTCGATCAAAGATAGCGATGATTTCCACTAAAACCGTTTCCAGTACTATTGATGGAACAATATGTGATTAAAAAGTCTTATTGGTCTTATTGGCTACCATTACTGGAGCAAATGAAACTAAAAACGTGCCATTTGTCCCATTACCAACATAATTGCTCTTGCAAAGTGTACCAGGAACGCAGAACCGCCAAGAGGTTACATAAAGCTTATTCTTACTAAATATACTTACTATATCGTTACTATGCTTTAATAATAGAATTGTATAAAATAATATACAAAACAAAGTATATGTGAAACAGTTCAGCTATCTAAGGACCGTTTAAAACGATCTATAGATAGCTCATCTGTTCATAAAAACTGGCGGCTTTACCACGGGCTCGGGCTTACTAAATTAGGCCCTGTATTCTTAATTAATATTTTTTATACGTTTTTAAAGCAATAAGTACTAGGTAGGCAGAACCGACAAGAGGTGACCTAAAGCTCTGTCTTAGGCTCTGTAAGTTCTTAATTTAATATTTTATGCGTTTTTAAATGAACGTGTCCTACTAGGTACGCAGAACCGGCATGAGGTGACCTTAATCTCAGGCTTAAAATTAGGCTCTATAATGTCTTAATTCATATATTATTATGATATTAAAGGAATATGTACTAGGTACGCAGAACCGCCAAGAGGTGACCTAAAGCTCGGGCTTACTAAATTAGGCTCTGTAAGTTCAAATGTATAGTAATAAATTATTTAATGAGACATTTAAAGGATAATCGTGCAATTACGTGTAATCGTGTAAGTTATTTGCAATGAATAATGTGCTATTTATTCTATTCAATGCTTATATAAATCTTACTTTGTATGACAGTAACCTTTCAAGTTAAATACATATGTAATACAACTCGTTGAATACTTAAACACATAATTAATATATAACTTACAATACATACAAAACAATGTTATGTATAATTACAATTAAATGTACAGACAAATTCAATACATGTGAAAAAAAAATATATGTGAAACATGAAGTGTTCCACTTTTTAAGTACCGTTTAAAATGATCTATAGATAGCTCGACTAATCCAGATCACTGTCAGAGGACAGCATAGCCAAACCACACGTCATTGTTACGTTGAATTGCAATGCCAATATGTTATATGCTAGTAACTTTTGACACTTTCTGCCACACTCAGAGTCATATATTTATCATATCATAATAATAATCATATATTTATTAAGTAAGCATTAATGACTTTGAATATGGCTGTCAAAGTTATAAATAAAGGCAATAATCAACGTAAATTATGAAAACCATAAATCATAAGACGCGTTTCCTACGTTTGGTTTCTAAAGGTGTTCAATAACTGACTAACGGTTAATTATTAATAATAACGGATGGTATTATTACAGCATAAATATTAAATGGAATCTTGATTATATTGTTTTGTTATAATATCGTCGGTTGCAAAGTTGCAGTCGATCGTCATTTGTCTATAATTGAATAGTCTACGCATGTGCTTAGATGTCACAATTGATTAAAACCCCGTTGTTACCCAAATCTATATAATAAAAATCAATTGCTGTTCGTTAGTCTCGCTAAAACTCTAGAACGGCCGGACTGATTTGGCTGATTTTGGTTTTGAATTTTGTGGAAGTCCAGGGAAGGTTTAAACGGTGAGTAAATATGATTATTTTTAATTATTGACTTATTGAGGCGGTACGAAGTTTGCCGGGTCAGCTAGTATTATATAAAATAAAACGAGAAACTGAATTAATTGAAAAGAGCTATGTACTTAATAAAATGTCATGTGAAAAATCTAGTGTCTTTAATTCCTGCCAACCTTATAAAAAAATCTGTTTTTATAAATTCGTTACCAGAATTCTCTGATGACCACTGTGGTGCAGATGGTCTTGGCGCGTATGAGACGCAGAATGTTGCGGTTTCGATCGCCGCCGCGGGACAAATATTTGTATAATCTGCAAGTTTTTGTCTCAAGTCTAGGTGTTTCTTTATGTATAATATGTGTGTATTTACAAAAAAAAGTATATCAGTCATGTGGTACCCATAACACAATCTCTGCGTACCTTAGGGCTAGATGATTCTGTGTGAAATGTCCGGCATTATTTATTTATATATATAATTGGTATCAAAACTATTTAAACGTTGAAAAATACGTTAATGTATCGGCAAATACTATCTTTAATAAAAATTAGAGTGAAACCAGCGCCGAAATATTATAGTTGTCAAAATTTCCGAAAAAAATCATTTGACGCGTTCAGTTTGCTGTTTGCTGTCTTATTAGAATAAATGTATTATTAAATAAAACTAGCCACAATATATGTATGTACATTTGTTAAAAATATCTCACTTTCCAAATTTAATCACGCTATCAGCGAGCAATTGCGATCTTTAAATAACTTTTCTAATGTTTATACGTGTTTTTTTCTTGAAAATATACAAAATGTCCTTTTCAATTTTACGTTGTAAGTTTTACTTAATAGTAGAAACTCTACTGTCTAACATTTTAATGGTCTTGATTATTAGTTTCATAGTTCTGTTTGTTTTTCCAAATAAATAAAATATAATATATATAAATTAATTTCAAGACATTTCAGCTGCTGTTTACCGAAACATGATCAAATTATCCTCTCATAAGTTTATCTTAACTTCATTCAAATTCACCGCAGCTCATTTGAATCCTACCTGAAATCCTCGAATCCTTACAAGTCGAAGAACAAAGCCTTCATAAATAAAGGATCTGTCGAAATACGTAAACAATATTCGACAAGATGGCGGATCAAGGGACCAATGGCGCGAGTTTTGCATAAACTTTGAATTTCGAATATTCCGCAAATCGAGTTTTGTTTTGTACGTAACTTCATATAATAATAATGCCCGACATTTTACACAACATCTTCTGGCCCTAAATTAAGCAGAGTGTTATGGGTACCACATGACTAATATACCTACTACTTATAACTTCTTATGGGAGGGTAAACCGCTTCGTTACGTAACGCGTTACGGTGCCAGTCTGTCTGGCTTCCCGATCTCTCAGGCATATAACAGCGGTAGGCAGGCCCCTCCTCTCTCACTCTAACATAGCGCTAGTTAGACTAGTTTATGTTATCACTTCTGTCGGGCGTCCCGAGGCGCACACGTTTTTTTTATTCTGTTGTAAATACATAGATATTATACATAGAAACACCCAGATCCGAGACGAAATACTAGCAGATTATACAAACATTTCCGTCGCGGGAATCGAACCCGCAATCTTCTGCTTTTCAGTCGGGCCTTGGCTCACTGTGTCACAGAGGTAGTCACATATTTCATGTTTAATGTCTAACTATAGTTTAATGTGTTCTTAAATTTTCAAATTACATTGAACAAGTAGGTAAGTATTTAATGTTTTTATTTTAATATCAAACCTTCAAGCAATAACAAACTTTTTTAGAACTTTGATAACAGAATCCTGTTTGGATCGGAAATTCCATGAATGGTATTATCGACAATAATAATACTGACATTAATAATAATTCCAACCAATAACATGATGCGTTTATGAACTAATTTAATTTAAATAACACAGGAAACCGTGATAAACCATAATTGTTTAAAAATAACGCCATTGTGGTTTTATTTAATTATAATTAGTAAAGGCTCTTTATCCTCGTTTTTGATGTAAATAATTATGGGTATTTCCGAAATTTGTTTACTTATTAAATCTTAATTATAACGCACTATCAGAGGTTTAATTAGAGGCAGTAGGTACCTAATTAGAAACTGAAATGTCAAAATTTGCGCGATAAAATTTGAAACGAATAAATATTGATTTAATCAATAAACAAAACAAATATAATCAGTAGGTAGGTATGATAGGTAACATAGAAAAAACGAATGATTACGGACACCAAATACATATACAAAAAGATCTCTAAAAGAAACATGCAATTGCCTATATATCTGTGGGTTTTCTATGTAAAATTTGTATCTCTAAAAATGTATAAGTCTGTTTGTCTGTTTGTAAGCTTCTCACGGCTAAACAGCTGATCAGATCCTGATGAAATTTAGTAAGAATTTAGATTATCATTTGGGAACGGATATAAGCTACTTTTTATACCACGCGTGCGAAGTTGTGGGCAGCAGCTTGTACCAAATAAAACGTTAAAATAAGAATTGTCTGAACTTTTTTCTGTGATTTTCTATCGTAAATCTCTATTCGCAATGGCCTCAATTCTGTTGGCACCAACCTAACTAATTTTAGCTAAAAATAGGTTTTGAACTGTCAAATTAACCTTTGGTGTTCTGCTGCTACCAACTTATTCTAATTAAATTTTATCTAACTTAATTAAGCGTTCCTAATTTAGTTAGATGGTACCAACCGAATAGGTTTTCAAATGCTATGACTAACTGATTATATGTTAGACAATAGGAATTGTCTAAAATACATTTTAGAAATGAACCCACTGAATTGCCACCACTGTCACATGTTGTAGTACCATTGGAAGGTAAACACAGTAATGATGGCACAATACTGTTTGGAAGCAGAATATCTGATACTGTAATGGTACCCACAGAGACTCTTGCTGAGTTCTACCATCAGGTAAAATGTAGGTCAGATATGTAGCGATTTTATTAATCCAAATATAGGTACGTTATCGTTTAGTAAGTTAACTTGTCAAAGTATATGATGAAAACAATTAAAAATAATTACATGAGTAGAAATAATGTATATATTTTAACATTAAACATAATATTTACAGAAATAATTACAGATATGTACAGAATAATATACAATAAAATAAAATACCTACATGTGAAACCGTTGAGCTATCTAAGGACCGTAAAGCGATCTATATATATTGGTTTCTTCTATATCTTTATATATAAAAAATCGATTGCGTTAGTCTCGCAAAAAGACAAAAAACTATTTTTTTTTTGGTGGTTTTGCTTCAATACTGGGTTTAAAATTAAATTAATTTTAGTTGGTAAGTACCTATTTCACCGGGTCGTCTAGTAAATGATAATAATAACCAATCCAATTATGATCTACTAAAAAATTCTATCATTATGCACTTTCCCGTCTGACGTTTCGATTAAGGAAATAATTATCAATAATAATGTATTGACCCTTAAAACGGTAGGTACCAAATTTTCCTTGTAATATGAATTCTATAGGTATTCATAAAATCGTTTTTAATTAAGTAATTATTTTTCTATATATAGTAAACCTGCCTATATACGTTACCTTATCGTTAGCGCAATTAAAATAAGTATTAACAGAGTATAGTAATTAATAAATCAAATACCTACCTAATTTCAATTTGTCTTTTTTTACTTTCAGATCAAGATCAGCACTCAGAAAATCATAGGAATAAGTAGGATTTTGTAAGCTGAACAGTTCAACGGAAAAATGAATCCATTTGTAGTGATTGATGATTCTCGAATATCAGAGATTTTTCGCTACAAAAATCAAAAACCAACCAATCATGAATTGATCAATAAATACAAGATACAAACGAAAATGTAAAAACAGTGAAAGTATGACCAATTAACACATTAAGAGACCAAACAGCTGAAGTAAAACACAAGTTAGAAATAAAAATGGCTACGAAAAGATAAATAAAAAGAATGAAGTTACTAACCTAAATGTCCAGGGAAATGATTCTGGAACAGAGGTCCAAACGAAGGCACCACTGGTGAAGGCCCAGGCCAGCTGAGGCTATGGTAAGCTGCCGCCGCTGCGGCCAGCGCGCTGAACGGAGTCGGTCTCACCAATCTACCATTTATTGACTGCCTGTCTTCATCCTCACTATGAGTACCGTTCTGTAAATCTTCCACATCGACTATAGAATCTTCTTGATTCACTGAATCTTCGTACTCTTCATCGGAAGATGTAACAGTTGCTGATGCGTTTAGGTTTAGAGGAGGCGTTTGAGATGATGGTCTCGGAGAGATCGACTTCCCGCCGGGTAACTCAGGTTGCGCGGATGGAGACTGTCGGAGCGGAGACTCCGGTATCGTCCGGTGATGTCTGATCATCTCGGCTGTCTCATCCGCTTGGTTTGTCTTCGTATCCGCGAGGATAGAAGCGACGCTGAAGCTGATTCTGCTTGCCTTCGGCGGTTCGGTGGCTTCTGCTGGAGAGCTGGGGTACCTCGACACACTCTGTATCGCCATGTTCACTTCCTTGTTCTCGTAGCTTTTCTTTAACATTGAACGTTAAGTTCCATTTAACACTTGCACTTCGCGATCAAGGGATCGTGTACGCATGCGGACGCGGTTGGAGGCTGACTGGCGGAGTGGCGAACGGGTTCCGGCGCAGACCCTCGCTCGGTGGAAGGCGGAGCCTCGCTGTCGCCGCCTGGCTCGCTGTCCCGCTCCACCAATCGACCGAATGTATCCGAGCGGGGGCCGAGGGGAACGCGATTTAGCACGCTCTTATCTCGTTAGTCTCCTTTGTGATACTCGATTTTTTTGTAAGAATCAAAACATAATTACCTTTTGTAGGGTTCGCGCGTTTTGATCGCGCACTTTATGTCAGAGGTATAAAGTATAAAAATATAATGAGGAGAGTGAATGGCGCTTGTTAAAATCCCTTTGAGTGAATCTTCTCTCTTTGTGGGATCAGTGAGGGCCGTCTGATGAATTTCGTTCGGTGTTTACGGATCCGTTTCGAATTAGTGCAGATTTACTGTCGCTGTAGTGACAATTATTTTGGGATGTGATTTATCGATGTCATCCATTTTGATTTTCATACTGCTTTGATGTTAATTTCCATATTTAGCGGATTATCCTCAATCAAGGTCATATAACGTTCAACTGTTGCAAGGAAATGTTTAAAAAATTTCGAATTTAAATATTAATAGATAATTTACATTCGTATTGATTTCAAAAAGAATTATTATGGTTTTATATCAAACCTACCTGATCAAAAAACACCTATAACATTTCAATTCATTTTGATTTTTAATCAGAAACATTGATTTTGTTCAAAGTGTTGTAGTTTTTGGTGTTCAAGCTCATTAAACGTTTTCAAAATTTTGCTTAAACATTACTCAATCTTCTTATTTTATTATGAAAATATTTCTTACCGTATATTAAATAATCACCTTTCAAAAAGCCATATCTAATGCTTCCTCTTAACTGAAGCCAAACAGTTTACATAAATTACTCGTTTAACATCAATCGCTTCACACTCGATTTCTCCCAAAATAAACGGACACGGGTATGACAATACCATACGTCTAAAAGCGCCCTAAGATCATACCGTGAAACCTTTGGGGTGAAATCTAACTTTCTCTTTCCTTCACCATCGAAATTATATCATGTCTCTTTCTAGCAATAGTGGTACTAAATAGGTGTTTAGTATTCTGAAGGGAGACAGTTAATTACTTGGGGTGTGAAGAAAAATTGTGGATGGATTTTCGTTGCTAGTGTTTCTTGATTCAAAGAGATAAGGTTGATTTTGGTGTGATTTGGAAATTCCCCTATTTAATAAGAGAGATGATATGTTTCCGAATCTATTATTACGGTTTGTATTGATTTGGGAACATCTGGTGTCGCTGATATGAAATGGGATTGTTAAAGGGTTTTGTGTCTATATTGTGGTAGCAAAATACATGTTTTTTATTCATATTCTTGGTCAAATTTTTTGGCCTAAGCTGATGATTGGGCATAGAGTATAGAGCATTATGCTACTAAATACTGTTTAGTAAATACTGTTACTTATTAATTAAGGTTGATGCAAACGTGATGATCTATTTTGTATTTTCTGTTTTGTTTGCTATGTTTGATTGAAGTTGCATTAACTGTTGTAGCAATATAATTATTAAATAAATAAATAGTTCTGGACATTTTAAAAAGCAAAGTAAATCTGGCCCCAATGTAAGCAAAGTTTGTGTTATAAGTAGGTTCTAGGAGACTGATAAACTTATATAATTTTTTTTGTAAATACTTACATATTATTATCCTTGTGTAGAGGAGTGTTAAAACCCAGATCAGTATTATCTATATATATTTAAAACTTGCCCTGCATAATGTTAGTCTGACTAACATTTGTAAATGGATCAACTGATTTGAATAACTTTTTTTGCATTAGGTATACACGTACGTTCTCGGCGGACCTAACGATTGACAATCAAATGAAATTTTAGTTAGTACAAAATTTTATTTTAATATATTTATTAATATTATGTCTATAGATAAACGTATATGTATATATAAATATAAATGAATCCCTTGGTCACACCATAACATGAAACGTCTTATCCGATTCCATTTATATATTTTTTTATGTTTTCTAATACTTTTTAAAATGTAACTTTTTATGTATGTACTCACGCGTGCGAAGCCGGGGACAGTAAGATTATTTAAAAACGAAATTCAGTTTTGTACGAGAAAGTTATTTAGAGAAATGTATTTTGACAAACTCAATAGACAATTGTACAAACGACACACAACTAAATAAACAGAAAAAACATATACCTTTGTATGAAGATGAGCACAGCCAGGGATTGGAGAACTTTGCCGTCGTCTTTCTTTCCTGAAAACTTAAATCTGGGTCTCTTCAAGTCAAGAGTGAATAGGTATCTTTTAGAACTTCTTGTTCAATCGTCAGCCGCATCGTCGTTTACCACCAGGCGAGATCGTGGTCAAACGTACGCACGTCTTTCGATGATATATATGAAATTTATTCGACAAATATATATATGTATTTGTCGAATAAACATTCATAAGAGTTTTCTTTCAGCAAACCATTCAGGAAACAGAGAGGTGAATATAGTGGTAGGTTTATAGTTACCTAGATTTAGAATAACAAACAATAATGTGAAGCAGTTGAGCTATCTAAGAACCGTTCAAAAGATCTAATGTTAGTTCAACTGATCTAAATCACTGTCGAAGAAAGCGTCTCCAAGACGCCGCCAGTGGCATTGCCACGTTGAATGGCAATGCTATTACGCTAATACGGGCCAGATAGGAGCCAGCTCTTGGGTCACGCGATGTCACCAGACTTAGTGAATTAATTTTGAAAACTAATTAACTAAATAGTCTAATTAAATTATTATAATATTACGTAGGTTGAAGTACTTATTATTATGTCTAAATTTAAATTAAACCTAAATTTGAAACTATTTTCCTGTCAAACCGACAAACTAATTAAAGTCCTTTTCCCTAAAATAATTATAGACTTTTTGCCTCCTAATGATGTAGCATTAAATCTCCATGTGTGGAATGTGACCATAGCCGGCATTCACGTAGAAAACAGGTTATCGGCGCCGGCTTCCTATGACATAGGAACCAAATCAATCTTTTTTTAATAACTAATGGGTATTATCGCGTATTACCGTTAAATTTATTCCCGATATTTCGGTTATGTTGCAAAAACCGTGGTCGCGGGCAGACTGGAAGTTTAAAGAGTTGCTGCCGAGTAGCATGGGCAGTTATTAAAACCTACCTTCAATTGGTTTTCAATAATTGTCCAATTGATTACTTAATTATCCACGTTAAGCCTTGTAAACTTAAATGCCATGCATGGCTACAATCTCTATCTTATAACGACACGGAAAACCTTTTAATTGTTGTGCAATAACACACTCACACTCACTCACACACACACACACACACACACACACTCACACACACACACATACATACACACACACATACATACACACACACACAGACACATACACATACACATACACACACACTCTTACACAATCTTATATTCACTTACACACACACTCTCATACGCCCTCATTCATTTATTGTTATATTCTGTATTTATGTCATCGTTTTCATACCATTTTTTATACAATTTGTTATGTGTTCCTAATAAAGATAATTAATTTCTTACTGATATGATGAAACACGACGCACACCTACGAACAATAGGATTCTACGACGAAAAGACTTTAATGCTGTCTTTTTCCGTTTTATATTATATCACACTAGCTGACCCGTTTGCGACTTCATCTGCGCGTTTTAGAAAGTAAAAAATATAAAATCTAATCTAATTGTAATAATAATAATAATAATCTTTATTTGGCAGAAATATCTAACAGTAGTACAGTTTACTTATTTCTAACTTAACTTACTTATAATTGTAAATCTAAACCATTCTTGAATCCAGTTAAACACACACAAAAAAAATCATCAAAATTGGTCCAGCCGTTCAGGAGCAGCTTAATTCCAAACACAAGCACAGAAGATTTATATATATAGAGATATCACATAGTGTCACAAACCTTGTCCTGGAACATTGTCCTTTTCTTGCTAGAGAGGAGGGCGCTAACTCTGTTTCAAAGTTTCTAACTTTATCAGTTGTCAACTTTTTCACTCGAATTTTGTGTTACATGGTATTAGATAAATATTTTTGAATTAAAAATAAAATGAATTCTTGATTGACATTTGCGTAGTTATTAATATTAATCACCTCACTGACCATTCTCAGACCATTATTGCAATACGATAAATTCCCGTTAACTACTAAACCAATATGAATTCTGATGCGAAGGTTAAAAAAATACTTTGAACACGAATATCAGCTACATTATCTAAGCCAAAATAATATAAGCACTTTGATGATAATTTGAATAAGCAGTCGTATCCTTCTGGTAGTAAATTACAAAGGTTTTCTAGAAGAAAATGCTTCCTTAGCGATAAGACCACCCATTGAACATATTTTTTTTTTTTTTTAGGAAAACAAACAGTCTCTTAATACTTTAACTATGAACTAAATAGATAACTAAAGACCAATTAAAAGTTTTCATTCATTCATTAAGTAATTCAAGTCGTACTTATTAAAAATTGTATGGAACATTATTTAGCTGATAAAACCATGTAGGTATAAAAATAACGATATCTGGCGTTTACTGTCGTAAGCATTTTTTTTTTGGTCTCAAATTTATCTAATTCAATGACTATGTTCCATGTCAATTGTTTTAAATTGTAAAAATAATGTAGATATATGACTTTAATTATATAAGACATTAAAATAAAATAAAAATTGATAAAATATTACTAGTTAATGTAAGGAGATTTTTACAAATCGAAGATTTTTGGCTTAGTTCGTTTTCATGTCTTGTTTTTGGTTTTTAAATCTTTTAATATAAAAGGAAGTCGTGTTAGTTATACCACTTATAACTCGAGAACCGCTGGACCGTTTTGTATGAAATTTAAAATGAATATATTCCAAGTTCCAATCAATATCTTAAGCATATAGGCTATTTTTTATTCCGGAAAAACAACGGGAACGGGGTGGGTGGCCGCTAGCGCAAATCTATCAATATTTATCCGTAACTTTGTTAATCTCTGTAATTATTACAATAATTTGAATAGCTATCTTTTTTTTAATAGCAATATTAGCCGCCCAACGAAGTGGGCACGGGTCAGCTAGTATTTTTTAAAATAAGAATTTGATACCGATATCACCTGTTTCTTATATAAATGTTTCATAACACAAATGTGGCCCTTACAAATAATGTGGCATTCTGGCTAAACATCCAAACATTCTGACTAAATATAGTATTTGAAGAATGCCGAAATATGATTTACACGCTTATTTCACAGCAAAAAATAAGGGCAGGAGATTCTAAGGCCCGTATTCCAGCACAAGACTCAAATTTCTATCAGGAAGTAGACATTAATTTTTTGACAGTTCTGAATTATATGGTGTTAAATAAGTACGAATTTATAATTTGAAATATTTTTAACAATAAATATAAATTAGGCGATATTTTACCGTTTTGCGGGGTAAACTTTGTACTCATAAATTATTTATTTTTCCCGAGTTATTTCGGGTTTTGTAATTTTGGTGATTTTATTCAAAGCTAGAGTTATTGACTCTGGTGTGAATAATTAAAATGAAAGTTTTGTGTTTCTTTGTGATTCGAGCAAAAATAATCCGTATAAATATTTTATAAAAAGACACCAATTTTGTTTAAATAACAAATGACGAACGACAACATACGAATTTATGACGTCTTACTATAAAAAATCTAAACGACATTGACATTGGCAAAATTGTCATAAATGACACATGTTATTAACAAAGAAGAAAAATAATATTAAATTAGCCAAGCATATGCATTGAAGGCTTCCGACGTCAGTATGGATAAGAATGGCTAGTCAGCTCCCAAACCAATCCAAAAACATCGAATTAGCAAAATATCTATATATTAATACGTGAAGCAAAAACTTTATACCCTTTTTTACGAAAATTGTGAGGACGGAGGAGTGTGACATTTCGCACACTTATAGTTTACTAGCTGGTGCCCGCGACTTCGTCTGCGCAAGGTTAGTACTTCGTGTAATTCCAACGGTTTTAGCAGCGCACGCCAGAACAGCTGTCAGATGGCAGATTTTTTTCCACTTACTTGACACTTATCGTTATATTTTGGACAAATCACACAATACCTTTATAAATTATAGCCTATGTGTTATTTTGATGTATAAGCTATATTATTGTCAAGTTTAATTAAAATCGATTTAGTAGTTTTTCCGTGAAAGAGTAACAAACATAAATATCCAAACTTTTGCTTTTATAATATTAGTAAGATATAGAAAAGGAGTGCAGAATGCTCATTTTTTTTTAATTATGCTTAAAAGTTCATTAATTATTGATTAATTATGGTCTAATTTTGACCACTAGTAATAATTAATTATGGAGCTATGATAAGTTTTTTAAGGTCTACAAATCAGAGGGTTAATTATAATCTAGTAAAGCATTACTAGCCGTGATGATTTCATTCCCACCAATAATTTACCCACGAATATTAATAAAAATAAAAAAAAGATCTCGATGAGTGATCTAGATGAGATGAGATGATGAGTGATCATGATCACGCTATTAATTGGAAACATCGTAAGATATGGCATGTCGTAGAACCTAAAAAGCTTAAACATGTGCCAAGTGCACAAATGAGCCTCCGAGGCGCACTTTAATCCTTTCACCACACTGGTTCGAGATGAAAGAAGAAGAAGACAAGTAGTACTCTGAAAAATATTTGACTAAGAAAATCACCCTTCTATTCTCGCGTTCGGCCTCAATGAATCACACTACTAAATCATACAAACCCCATTGCAAAGTAAATATCTCATAAAAAAACCAACCGTTTAAATAGAAATAGAATTAATATACATCAAAATGTTGGTGTGTGATCACCCACCATAGACTAATAGATAGAAGGTATTTTGTATATCGATATAACCTTTTTGTTAGGCCTCGTTTTACGCGATATACCGCAAGTCGCCAAATTTCCGGGGTATTTGTGTGTACTTTAATTATTAAAACTACATGTAGCTTGAAAGGCTGATTATCCAGCAGCTACAGATCTGAGTTTCTTCGATTTTTTTAACCGACTTCAAAAAAGGAGAAGGTTCTCAATTCGATTGTATATTTTTTATCATCGATAGACCTACGTTTGACCACGATCTCGCCTAATGTTAAGCGACGACGTGGCCGACGATGGGGTACGCAGGTCTAGAAGATACCTATTTACTCGAAACTTGAAGAGTCCCAGATTGTAGTTTTCAGGAAAGACAGACGACGGCAAAGCATTCCAATCCTTGGCTGTACGCATTATAAATGTGGAAGCAAAGCGCTTTGTTCGTAAGGGTGGTACACTGACAAGGTATGGTATGGATGGTATTGAGCGGTACGTCTGCTTGTCCTGTTGTGAAAAGGAGATGCTGGAATTCGATCATGTAATTCCTGGGCACATTCTCCGAAATGTATCTTATAAAAGATCGAAAGGCAAGCAATTTCACTAACTTTACTTTACTTAGCAACTTGAAAGGTATTTTTTAAATGTTTGTTATGTCCGTCATTTATGAACCGAATTGATTTTTTTTTGCATGTGAAAGGATATACTTTAGTAGTCCCATTTTTATGTTTGTTATGTCCGTCATTTATGAACCGAATTGATTTTTTTTTGCATGTGAAAGGATATACTTTAGTAGTCCCATTTTTATGTTTGTTATGTCCGTCATTTATGAACCGAATTGATTTTTTTTTGCATGTGAAAGGATATACTTTAGTAGTCCCATTTTTATGTTTGTTATGTCCGTCATTTATGAACCGAATTGATTTTTTTTGAGAAATTTCATCAAAATCGGTTCAGTATTTGGTTTTTAAATCAAATAGTAGGAAAATATATTAGCTAAGTTAACGAAATTTCGTAATAAGAAAATATATAAATGAAGTCGGTTTTCTTTTTAGTTTTTAAAACGTAATTATTAACACTTGAAGGGTAACTGCCGCAGCTTCCTCTATGCTCTCATCTTTAAAGCATTTTAACCTCTTTATACGGCATGACAAGCAATCTAAAGTAGCTCGAAGCTCTTTTGACAAAAATTGTATGTTTGCAGTCGCTTTATTTCAAACAAGATGCTACCTGCGGTGTTGAACCCGCCGTACCTACATAAAATAAAGTCTATGTATTTTCCCTATTTAGAATCCGTCCCCTTAGTAAATTTCATCAAGATCCGTTCAGCTGTTTAGCCATGAAAGCGTCATAAGAGAGACAGAGAGAGACACTTAAAAAAAAATTACAAAAAAATCGTGATAAATACTTTTTTTCATTCATTTTACCTAGTATGTACTTATTAATTTCCAGTCACAAGTAGGTAGTATGAGATTTTTTTAATGACTCTATGAGCTCATTCCATCCAGGAACATGTCAATTAGCACGCATTTTGCCGTTGTTTTTTGCCGCCAAAAAAATATGATTTATGATCACTCTATGTAACGTGAGACTCGTTAGGACGATACAAATTGTCTATGGTGTGGTTATGATTAAATAGGGATGGGAAATGTCGATTAATTTTGGTTTAGTGCAGCTACGTGGAATACCAATCTTAAAATATTGCTTGAAGCTAAGTCAGAAGAATTAATGCCTGTAATTCAGAACAAACTCAGACTCAATTCAAGATTGAGGCTGATCATGCCTGGATTTCTGAGTTCTGAAAAACAGTAAAAAAATCTTTGTTAAAATTTAAGTTTAAGTTTTTTTTTAAATACCTACTTACCTACCAGTTTAAGTATATCAAGCTATTGTTTAAAAAAAATACTAGCTGCTGCCTACTAGCACACGCGTGGTACCTACATAAAAAGTATGTCCTTCCCCAATCTCACAATCTATATTATTACAAAACTTCATCAAGATCCGTTCTGCCGCTTAGTTGTGTAAAGATGACCAAAAGACAGATAGACAGACAGACATAGATACCAACAAACATACCAGAGATACCATAAATTATATGATATTAGTATAAAAGTATAGAGGACAAATAATCATACACATAAATAAAACATAAAAAATTTCCTAGAGACCCCTCTAGGAAAATTTTATCGTATCAAGTCAGTCTCATAAAGAATGGCATTTGTTAATAGTAGGATGTGGTATTGTTTCACATAAAGTGGGTAGTTAAAAGTTCTAGCTTATATAAAGTCATAATATTCACTATGGTGTCATTTACACCATACGCACCTGACTTCACGTACCATCATAATTATATTCGATAAAAAGCCGCACTATAAAAGAGCCGTTATAGTTATAAAAGCATTTCCTTCATATCAAGAAACAACTTCACTTACAACCTCTCTCTACCAACATCATAAAAATATAATTGCCTATTATCGGCATAAAATAAACATAATTATAAACTTGTCGACTATCGATAGTTTCATAATCGTTTTATCGATAACTTTAATGGAATTGTGGTACTTCACTAGCAATTACGGGAAATAGAATTCACATTTTTGAATTTGCTGTTCGATAACGTAGGCTATTCGTATTTAGATCTTAATGCTTTGTAATAAAGATTAATTTGGGTGGTGTTAAAGTTATTCATGTGTCTTATTTGCTACTGTGGTTAATTTGCCCTGTAAATTAATATTTTAGTTTTGAGTTCTATTTTGACATTCGTGATAATCGTCTACAGGTGTGTGAGGGTATGTCTGGAATGTGCCATAAATGTTTCTAGAAATATTAGTGACCGGAATGTTTTGAAAATTTTCCGGAAATGCCAGACACATTTCAGGAGAGTTTTTTGTTATTCTGCAATAGTAAGAATGTTACATAATCTAAGATAGAGGAGTCTGGGTACGGTAGTAACAATGAATAGTTGTTACAGTAACAATGGTGGTAATTCTGTTGTTTTGCCCAATTAGCTAAAATTTTGTTAAATATAAACGAACTTATATGCTTAGGCTAAAGTTAAAATTACGGTAATATTTTTAAATTACTTACAGTGTTATAATAAGTAATTTTTTTTATTGTTTTTTTTTTAGATCTTTTCTGCAGTTATATTGAACACCAATTTACATGAAGCATAAAATTAGATAAAAAAAGTCAAGCACACATTAACTTGACCGGCTTTTTAGCTCAGTTGGTAGACTCTGCCTTTTGTGCTGTAGGTTGAGGGTTCGAATCAGGACAAACAATTGTGTGATGAACATAGATGTTTGTTCTGTGTTTGGGTGTTATAAAATATCGTATGTATTTAAAAATATATAATATTCTATCAGTCATCTGGTCACCATAATACAAGCTATTTAAACCATATGGGGCTTGTCTTGGCTTGGGGCTAGATGGTGTTGTGTGGATTGATGTACTGTCTACCTATATTTATAATTGATATATATAATTTAGTAAATTTAGAAAGTAAGAGTTAAAAATGTTTTATTTAAACTTTAGTGCAAACATAATAAGATCGTATTTTATATCCTGAATTCGCTTATTTACACATTATACACAACACTGTAGGCTAAGCGCACAGCTGATGCGTTCTCCTTCTCTATTTCACTTTCTCTTTCTCACCACTCACATGCACACACTGTTGGCTGACAGTACCAGTCTCTCGGAAAATGGGTTGGAACCATCTGACGGCCAACTCTACAACCGCGCGCGTTCTATTGTCAAATCAAATAGAGCGTGATTCCCCGGCTTCCTATTACACACTTCCGTTTTCATGAAATCAATCCCACAGATTAAAAGCGAGAGGAGAGATGTAACACATCAATAGTAACAATAAATAATGCTGAACATTTCACACAGGATCATTTAGCCCCAAAGTAAGCAGAGCTTGTGTTATGGGTACCACATGACTGATATTTTGTAAATACATACATAGAAGTCAGTTAACCCAGGCAGAATGACGTCAGTGGAGAGGAAACTTCACCCACCTCAGCTTGCTGGAGGTGATCCATGAACAAAAGTTTTCAATTACAAATAACTGCTCGGTAACTTGACTGATGCCACCTAAATCATCTTCAACAGATGTACTCCAATGATGATGATACATAGAAACAGCCAGACCCGAGACAAATACTTGCAGATTATACAAATATGTTTTACTGAGTACCGATATTCGGGCATATGGTAACATCTACCTATTCGACCCTATTCTTAAAAGCATGATTGTGTTTGGACGTGCCTCTAACAACACTAATTATCAGAAGCGCCTAGTCTTTACATACCTAGTGGTAAGACTCTAAAGCAAGAGTCCGTCCAGCACAGTGCCAGATATTCTACCTCCAAGTAGTCTTCTACTTATGTCACTAGATCTTTCAAACCAGTGTGGTGAATGGATTAAAGTACGCCTCAGAGACTCTTTTAGTGCACTATGCACATGTGAGTTTTCTCATGATGTTTTCCTCTACCGTTTTCAAGCGTGCAAGCATTACTGTGTGTAGGTTTGAAGAGCACTGAAGGAAGCAAGTGATATTACTCGACGAACAGACAAAATAACTTCTAAGGCCGGCAACGTGCGAGTCATATCTCGTGATATTGTAACCACTTACCATCAGATGGGCCGTATGTTTGCTAACTCTTTATGTAAACAAAACAATACCTTATTTAAGTAACGTTAAGGTCACTTTCAAAACTTTTGTGAGTTGTACTATACATTTTGAAAAACACAAAATGTATAGTACAACTTCACAGTTGAGCTGACGCTCACGCTCGCTTGAGCTCACGCTCAGTGCAAACCGTAAACTCGAGCGACAACTCACGGACCGCGGATCAAACTCATCCTGATGATGATTCTCTAGATGAATCGAAACAGTGTCAATGCCTTCATAGACAAAATAATACGTGAGTAAAGTCCGTGTTTATAGAAATAGAAATATTTATCAAACATCAATACTTATCTTAACTTCATCAAAAATTAATGTGAAGGTCGTTCACAATTATAATGAAAGGTGTTCCCGAAGAAGCAAAAAGCGCGCTCGAACTAAAATACCCTCATTTGTTTGACTATCGAAAGGCATTTTAATCGGAGACACATAAATGTTTTTGTGATCCAAAACAAGCAGAAACTTTATCTTTCCAATTAAAATTTCGAAATCAAAATGGCTACCGCGCGCCGCCATTTTGGCACGCTGCAAAAAATAGCGCCAATTTCTAAATGTTTTAGTTTGATGAGTGCTAATTACTCCGAATACACAACTCTGAACTTATTATTCTGAGTTTTACTACTATTGGCTTGCGGCTTCGCACGTGTGTTACTTACATACCTACATATTTTCAGTTGTAGCAAGCAGGTGTGCAAACGTGAAATTCTCAGAATTTGTTGTGAAAATTTATAAGTTTTATCATACTTTAATATTATAAATGTGAATGTAAGTTTGTTCGTTACGCTTTCACGCGAAAACTACTAAACCGATCATCATGAAACTTAGTACACATTTTCTTGGAGGTATTAGAAGTAACATAGGATAATTTTTATAAAAAAAAAAAATGTACTATAGATATTTATATGGCAAAACAACATTTGCCAGGTAAGCTAGTCACTAATAATTTAGAAGACAGTCACTAACCAAAAATGTTATTAAGTAAAAGAAAGTACTAATAGAACATTTTATTAGTCAAAGTCCAAGTCAAAAGATATTTTATTCATTACAATCACAAGGATCACTTTGAAACGTCTTACATACCTACAAGGTGAATTTAGGTGCCAATTCCTCCTAACCCATGTCCGAGAAGAACTGGCAAGAAACTCGTCCTGGTCCTAGCGCTTTTTTGCATGATTCATATTACCTTAACTACGAAAAACTAGGGAGTTTATACATTTAAAATCTGTCCGTTAACTGTCCGAGGGCAGAGCAACATGCGGCTATGTATACAGTAATTTATATTATAATACGTTCT